>OU343054.1:49491088-50128846 GCA_910593695.2 Ocypus olens | reverse complement strand
CTACGGCCGATCAAAGTCTGAAAAATCAATTATTTTCTGAAAATTTCCTAAAATGTTCACTGTGACTGACTATTTTTTTTGCTATTGAAGATAGCTGAATTTTTTTAACGGCAATCAATTTCTCTCATCTTTCTGATGAAAGTAAAGTTAAATTCAATAGTCTACGAAGATTTTTAAGAAAGTTGCATTTTTTAACAAATTTTCCAAGGGGGTTAGTCATGTATTTTTTCACGATTTCATCAAAAATTAAAAATCTCTGATCCGACTAATTGACGTACGAGGAGCTCAGATTTGCAAACCGCGTTCAATTTGGAGTTTTCGGTTGGCCGCTACGGCCGATCAAAGTCTGAAAAATCAATTATTTTCTAAAATTTCCCAAAAATGTTCATGGTGACTGACTAGTTTTTTTTGCTATTGAAGATAGCTAAAAATTTTTAACGGCAATCAATTTCTCTCGTCTTTCTGATGAAAATAAAGTTAAATTCAATAGTCTACGATGATTTTTAAGAAAGTTGCATTTTTTTACAAAATTTCCAAGGGGGTTAGTCATGTATTTTTTTGCTATTGAAGATAGCTGAATTTTTTTAACGGCAATCAATTTCTCTCGTATTTCTGATGAAAATGAAGTTAAATTCAATAGTCTACGATGATTTTTAAGAAAGTTGCATTTTTTTACAAAATTTCCAAGGGGGTTAGTCATGTATTTTTTCACGATTTCATTAAAAATTTAAAATCTCTAATCCGACTAATTGACGTACGAGGAGCTCAGATTTGCAAACCGCGTTCAATTTGGAGTTTTCGTTTGGCCGCTACGGCCGATCAAAGTCAATTATTTTCTAAAATTTCCCAAAAATGTTCATGGTGACTGACTAGTTTTTTTGCTATTGAAGATAGCTAAAAATTTTTAACGGCAATCAATTTCTCTCGTCTTTCTGATGAAAATAAAGTTAAATTCAATAGTCTACGATGATTTTTAAGAAAGTTGCATTTTTTTACAAAATTTCCAAGGGGGTTAGTCATGTATAATTTTTTTTGCTATTGAAGTTAGCTGAAATTTTTTAACGGCAATCAATTTCTCTCGTATTTCTGATGAAAATGAAGTTAAATTCAATAGTCTACGATGATTTTTAAGAAAGTTGCATTTTTTTACAAAATTTCCAAGGGGGTTAGTCATGTATTTTTTCACGATTTCATCAAAAATTAAAAATCTCTGATCCGACTAATTGACGTACGAGGAGCTCAGATTTGCAAACCGCGTTCAATTTGGAGTTTTCGGTTGGCCGCTACGGCCGATCAAAGTCTGAAAAATCAATTATTTTCTAAAATTTCCCAAAAATGTTCATGGTGACTGACTAGTTTTTTTGCTATTGAAGATAGCTAAAAATTTTTAACGGCAATCAATTTCTCTCGTCTTTCTGATGAAAATAAAGTTAAATTCAATAGTCTACGATGATTTTTAAGAAAGTTGCATTTTTTTACAAAATTTCCAAGGGGGTTAGTCATGTATTTTTTTGCTATTGAAGATAGCTGAATTTTTTTAACGGCAATCAATTTCTCTCGTATTTCTGATGAAAATGAAGTTAAATTCAATAGTCTACGATGATTTTTAAGAAAGTTGCATTTTTTTACAAAATTTCCAAGGGGGTTAGTCATGTATTTTTTCACGATTTCATTAAAAATTTAAAATCTCTAATCCGACTAATTGACGTACGAGGAGCTCAGATTTGCAAACCGCGTTCAATTTGGAGTTTTCGGTTGGCCGCTACGGCCGATCAAAGTCTGAAAAATCAATTATTTTCTAAAATTTCCAAAAATGTTCACTGTGACTGATTATTTTTTTTGCTATTGAAGATAGCTGAATTTTGTTAACGGCAATCAATTTCTCTCGTCTTTCTGATGAAAATAAAGTTAAATTCAATAGTCTACGATGATTATTAAGAATGTTGCATTTTTTAACAAATTTCCAAGGGAGAGACTCATGTCTTTTTTTCGTGTTTTCATCAAAAATTTAAAATCTCTAATCCGACTAATTGACGTACGAGGAGCTCAGATTTGCAAACCGCGTTCAATTTGGAGTTTTCGTTTGGCCGCTACGGCCGATCAAAGTCAATTATTTTCTAAAATTTCCCAAAAATGTTCATGGTGACTGACTAGTTTTTTTGCTATTGAAGATAGCTAAATTTTTTTAACGGCAATCAATTTCTCTCGTCTTTCTGATGAAAATAAAGTTAAATTCAATAGTCTACGATGATTTTTAAGAAAGTTGCATTTTTTTACAAAATTTCCAAGGGGGTTAGTCATGTATTTTTTTGCTATTGAAGATAGCTGAATTTTTTTAACGGCAATCAATTTCTCTCGTCTTTCTGATGAAAATAAAGTTAAATTCAATAGTCTACGATGATTTTTAAGAAAGTTGCATTTTTTTAACAAATTTTCCAAGGGGGTTAGTCATGTATTTTTTCACGATTTCATCAAAAATTAAAAATCTCTAATCCGACTAATTGACGTACGAGGAGCTCAGATTTGCAAACCGCGTTCAATTTGGAGTTTTCGTTTGGCCGCTATGGCCGATCAAAGTCTGAAAAATCAATTATTTTCTAAAATTTCCAAAAATGTTCCTGTGACTGATTATTTTTTTTGCTATTGAAGATAGCTGAAATTTTGTAACGGCAATCAATTTCTCTCGTCTTTCTGATGAAAATAAAGTTAAATTCAATAGTCTACGATGATTATTAAGAAAGTTGCATTTTTTAACAAATTTCCAAGGGGTTTACTTACTCATGTCTTTTTTTCGTGTTTTCATCAAAAAATTAAAATCTCTAATCCGACTAATTGACGTACGAGGAGCTCAGATTTGCAAACCGCGTTCAATTTGGAGTTTTCGTTTGGCCGCTACGGCCGATCAAAGTCTGAAAAATCAATTATTTTCTAAAATTTCCTTAAATGTTCATGGTGACTGACTAATTTTTTTGCTATTGAAGATAGCTGAATTTTTTTAACGGCAATCAATTTCTCTCGTCTTTCTGATGAAAATAAAGTTAAATTCAATAGTCTACGATGATTTTTAAGAAAGTTGCATTTTTTTAACAAATTTTCCAAGGGGGTTAGTCATGTATTTTTTCACGATTTCATCAAAAATTAAAAATCTCTAATCCGACTAATTGACGTACGAGGAGCTCAGATTTGCAATCCGCGTTCAATTTGGAGTTTTCGTTTGGCCGCTACGGCCGATCAAAGTCTGAAAAATCAATTATTTTCTAAAATTTCCTTAAATGTTCATGGTGACTGACTAATTTTTTTGCTATTGAAGATAGCTGAATTTTTTTAACGGCAATCAATTTCTCTCGTCTTTCTGATGAAAATAAAGTTAAATTCAATAGTCTACGATGATTTTTAAGAAAGTTGCATTTTTTTAACAAATTTTCCAAGGGGGTTAGTCATGTATTTTTTCACGATTTCATCAAAAATTAAAAATCTCTAATCCGACTAATTGACGTACGAGGAGCTCAGATTTGCAATCCGCGTTCAATTTGGAGTTTTCGTTTGGCCGCTACGACCGATCAAAGTCTGAAAAATCAATTATTTTCTGAAAATTTCCTAAAATGTTCACTGTGACTGACTATTTTTTTTGCTATTGAAGATAGCTGAATTTTTTTAACGGCAATCAATTTCTCTCGTCTTTCTGATGAAAATAAAGTTAAATTCAATAGTCTACTATGATTTTTAAGAAAGTTGCATTTTTTTAACAAATTTTCCAAGGGGGTTAGTCATGTATTTTTTCACGATTTCATCAAAAATTAAAAATCTCTGATCCAACTAATTGACGTACGAGGAGCTCAGATTTGCAATCCGCGTTCAATTTGGAGTTTTCGTTTGGCCGCTACGGCCGATCAAAGTCTGAAAAATCAATTATTTTCTAAAATTTCCAAAAATGTTCACTGTGACTGATTATTTTTTTTGCTATTGAAGATAGCTGAATTTTGTTAACGGCAATCAATTTCTCTCGTCTTTCTGATGAAAATAAAGTTAAATTCAATAGTCTACGATGATTTTTAAGAAAGTTGCATTTTTTAACAAATTTTCCAAGGGGGTTAGTCATGTATTTTTTCACGATTTCATCAAAAATTAAAAATCTCTAATCCGACTAATTGACGTACGAGGAGCTCAGATTTGAAAACCGCGTTCAATTTGGAGTTTTCGTTTGGCCGCTATGGCCGATCAAAGTCTGAAAAATCAATTATTTTCTAAAATTTCCTTAAATGTTCATGGTGACTGACTAATTTTTTTGCTATTGAAGATAGCTGAATTTTTTTAACGGCAATCAATTTCTCTCGTCTTTCTGATGAAAATAAAGTTAAATTCAATAGTCTACGATGATTTTTAAGAAAGTTGCATTTTTTTACAAAATTTCCAAGGGGGTTAGTCATGTATTTTTTCACGATTTCATCAAAAATTAAAAATCTCTAATCCGACTAATTGACGTATGAGGAGCTCAGATTTGCAAACCGCGTTCAATTTGGAGTTTTCGTTTGGCCGCTATGGCCGATCAAAGTCTGAAAAATCAATTATTTTCTAAAATTTCCAAAAATGTTCACTGTGACTGATTATTTTTTTTGCTATTGAAGATAGCTGAATTTTTTTAACGGCAATCAATTTCTCTCGTCTTTCTGATGAAAATAAAGTTAAATTCAATAGTCTACGATGATTTTTAAGAAAGTTGCATTTTTTTAACAAATTTTCCAAGGGGGTTAGTCATGTATTTTTTCACGATTTCATCAAAAATTAAAAATCTCTAATCCGACTAATTGACGTAGGAGGAGCTCAGATTTGCAATCCGCGTTCAATTTGGAGTTTTCGTTTGGCCGCTACGACCGATCAAAGTCTGAAAAATCAATTATTTTCTGAAAATTTCCTAAAATGTTCACTGTAACTGACTATTTTTTTTGCTATTGAAGATAGCTGAATTTTTTTAACGGCAATCAATTTCTCTCGTCTTTCTGATGAAAATAAAGTTAAATTCAATAGTCTACTATGATTTTTAAGAAAGTTGCATTTTTTTAACAAATTTTCCAAGGGGGTTAGTCATGTATTTTTTCACGATTTCATCAAAAATTAAAAATCTCTGATCCAACTAATTGACGTACGAGGAGCTCAGATTTGCAATCCGCGTTCAATTTGGAGTTTTCGTTTGGCCGCTACGGCCGATCAAAGTCTGAAAAATCAATTATTTTCTAAAATTTCCAAAAATGTTCACTGTGACTGATTATTTTTTTTGCTATTGAAGATAGCTGAATTTTGTTAACGGCAATCAATTTCTCTCGTCTTTCTGATGAAAATAAAGTTAAATTCAATAGTCTACGATGATTTTTAAGAAAGTTGCATTTTTTAACAAATTTTCCAAGGGGGTTAGTCATGTATTTTTTCACGATTTCATCAAAAATTAAAAATCTCTAATCCGACTAATTGACGTACGAGGAGCTCAGATTTGAAAACCGCGTTCACTGTGACTGATTATTTTTTTTGCTATTGAAGATAGCTGATTTTTTTTAACGGCAATCAATTTCTCTCGTCTTTCTGATGAAAATAAAGTTAAATTCAATAGTCTACGATGATTTTTAAGAAAGTTGCATTTTTTTAACAAATTTTCCAAGGGGGTTAGTCATGTATTTTTTCACGATTTCATCAAAAATTAAAAATCTCTAATCCGACTAATTGACGTACGAGGAGCTCAGATTTGCAATCCGCGTTCAATTTGGAGTTTTCGTTTGGCCGCTATGGCCGATCAAAGTCTGAAAAATCAATTATTTTCTAAAATTTCCAAAAATGTTCACTGTGACTGATTATTTTTTTTGCTATTGAAGATAGCTGAATTTTTTTAACGGCAATCAATTTCTCTCGTCTTTCTGATGAAAATAAAGTTAAATTCAATAGTCTACGATGATTTTTAAGAAAGTTGCATTTTTTAACAAATTTTCCAAGGGGGTTAGTCATGTATTTTTTCACTATTTCATCAAAAATTAAAAATCTCTAATCCAACTAATTGACGTACGAGGAGCTCAGATTTGCAAACCGCGTTCAATTTGGAGTTTTCGTTTGCCCGCTATGGCCGATCAAAGTCTGAAAAATCAATTATTTTCTAAAATTTCCAAAAATGTTCACTGTGACTGATTATTTTTTTTGCTATTGAAGATAGCTGAATTTTTTTAACGGCAATCAATTTCTCTCGTCTTTCTGATGAAAATAAAGTTAAATTCAATAGTCCACGATGATTTTTAAGAAAGTTGCATTTTTTTAACAAATTTTCCAAGGGGGTTAGTCATGTATTTTTTCACGATTTCATCAAAAATTAAAAATCTCTAATCCGACTAATTGACGTACGAGGAGCTCAGATTTGCAATCCGCGTTCAATTTGGAGTTTTCGTTTGGCCGCTACGGCCGATCAAAGTCTGAAAAATCAATTATTTTCTAAAATTTCCAAAAATGTTCACTGTGACTGATTATTTTTTTTGCTATTGAAGATAGCTGAATTTTGTTAACGGCAATCAATTTCTCTCGTCTTTCTGATGAAAATAAAGTTAAATTCAATAGTCTACGATGATTTTTAAGAAAGTTGCATTTTTTAACAAATTTTCCAAGGGGGTTAGTCATGTATTTTTTCACGATTTCATCAAAAATTAAAAATCTCTAATCCGACTAATTGACGTACGAGGAGCTCAGATTTGAAAACCGCGTTCACTGTGACTGATTATTTTTTTTGCTATTGAAGTTAGCTGATTTTTTTTAACGGCAATCAATTTCTCTCGTCTTTCTGATGAAAATAAAGTTAAATTCAATAGTCTACGATGATTTTTAAGAAAGTTGCATTTTTTTAACAAATTTTCCAAGGGGGTTAGTCATGTATTTTTTCACGATTTCATCAAAAATTAAAAATCTCTAATCCGACTAATTGACGTACGAGGAGCTCAGATTTGCAATCCGCGTTCAATTTGGAGTTTTCGTTTGGCCGCTACGGCCGATCAAAGTCTGAAAAATCAATTATTTTCTAAAATTTCCAAAAATGTTCACTGTGACTGATTATTTTTTTTGCTATTGAAGATAGCTGAATTTTTTTAACGGCAATCAATTTCTCTCGTCTTTCTGATGAAAATAAAGTTAAATTCAATAGTCTACGATGATTTTTAAGAAAGTTGCATTTTTTAACAAATTTTCCAAGGGGGTTAGTCATGTATTTTTTCACTATTTCATCAAAAATTAAAAATCTCTAATCCAACTAATTGACGTACGAGGAGCTCAGATTTGCAAACCGCGTTCAATTTGGAGTTTTCGTTTGCCCGCTATGGCCGATCAAAGTCTGAAAAATCAATTATTTTCTAAAATTTCCAAAAATGTTCACTGTGACTGATTATTTTTTTTGCTATTGAAGATAGCTGAATTTTTTTAACGGCAATCAATTTCTCTCGTCTTTCTGATGAAAATAAAGTTAAATTCAATAGTCCACGATGATTTTTAAGAAAGTTGCATTTTTTTAACAAATTTTCCAAGGGGGTTAGTCATGTATTTTTTCACGATTTCATCAAAAATTAAAAATCTCTAATCCGACTAATTGACGTACGAGGAGCTCAGATTTGCAATCCGCGTTCAATTTGGAGTTTTCGTTTGGCCGCTACGGCCGATCAAAGTCTGAAAAATCAATTATTTTCTAAAATTTCCAAAAATGTTCCTGTGACTGATTATTTTTTTTGCTATTGAAGATAGCTGAAATTTTGTAACGGCAATCAATTTCTCTCGTCTTTCTGATGAAAATAAAGTTAAATTCAATAGTCTACGATAATTATTAGGAAAGTTGCATTTTTTAACAAATTTCCAAGGGGTTTACTCATGTCTTTTTTTCGTGTTTTCATCAAAAAATTAAAATCTCTAATCCGACTAATTGACGTACGAGGAGCTCAGATTTGCAAACCGCGTTCAATTTGGAGTTTTCGTTTGGCCGCTACGGCCGATCAAAGTCTGAAAAATCAATTATTTTCTGAAAATTTCCTAAAATGTTCACTGTGACTATTTTTTTTGCTATTGAAGATAGCTGAATTTTTTTAACGGCAATCAATTTCTCTCGTCTTTCTGATGAAAATAAAGTTAAATTCAATAGTCTACGATGATTTTTAAGAAAGTTGCATTTTTTTACAAAATTTCCAAGGGGGTTAGTCATGTATTTTTTCACGATTTCATCAAAAATTAAAAATCTCTAATCCGACTAATTGACGTACGAGGAGCTCAGATTTGCAATCCGCGTTCAATTTGGAGTTTTCGTTTGGCCGCTACGGCCGATCAAAGTCTGAAAAATCAATTATTTTCTAAAATTTCCTTAAATGTTCATGGTGACTGACTAATTTTTTTGCTATTGAAGATAGCTGAATTTTTTTAACGGCAATCAATTTCTCTCGTCTTTCTGATGAAAATAAAGTTAAATTCAATAGTCTACGATGATTTTTAAGAAAGTTGCATTTTTTTAACAAATTTTCCAAGGGGGTTAGTCATGTATTTTTTCACGATTTCATCAAAAATTAAAAATCTCTAATCCGACTAATTGACGTACGAGGAGCTCAGATTTGCAATCCGCGTTCAATTTGGAGTTTTCGTTTGGCCGCTACGGCCGATCAAAGTCTGAAAAATCAATTATTTTCTAAAATTTCCTTAAATGTTCATGGTGACTGACTAATTTTTTTGCTATTGAAGATAGCTGAATTTTTTTAACGGCAATCAATTTCTCTCGTCTTTCTGATGAAAATAAAGTTAAATTCAATAGTCTACGATGATTTTTAAGAAAGTTGCATTTTTTTACAAAATTTCCAAGGGGGTTAGTCATGTATTTTTTCACGATTTCATCAAAAATTAAAAATCTCTAATCCGACTAATTGACGTATGAGGAGCTCAGATTTGCAAACCGCGTTCAATTTGGAGTTTTCGTTTGGCCGCTATGGCCGATCAAAGTCTGAAAAATCAATTATTTTCTAAAATTTCCAAAAATGTTCACTGTGACTGATTATTTTTTTTGCTATTTAAGATAGCTGAATTTTTTTAACGGCAATCAATTTCTCTCGTCTTTCTGATGAAAATAAAGTTAAATTCAATAGTCTACGATGATTTTTAAGAAAGTTGCATTTTTTAACAAATTTTCCAAGGGGGTTAGTCATGTATTTTTTCACGATTTCATCAAAAATTAAAAATCTCTAATCCAACTAATTGACGTACGAGGAGCTCAGATTTGCAATCCGCGTTCAATTTGGAGTTTTCGTTTGGCCGCTATGGCCGATCAAAGTCTGAAAAATCAATTATTTTCTAAAATTTCCTTAAATGTTCATGGTGACTGACTAATTTTTTTGCTATTGAAGATAGCTGAATTTTTTTAACGGCAATCGATTTCTCTCGTCTTTCTGATGAAAATAAAGTTAAATTCAATAGTCTACGATGATTTTTAAGAAAGTTGCATTTTTTTACAAAATTTCCAAGGGGGTTAGTCATGTATTTTTTCACGATTTCATCAAAAATTAAAAATCTCTAATCCGACTAATTGACGTATGAGGAGCTCAGATTTGCAAACCGCGTTCAATTTGGAGTTTTCGTTTGGCCGCTATGGCCGATCAAAGTCTGAAAAATCAATTATTTTCTAAAATTTCCAAAAATGTTCACTGTGACTGATTATTTTTTTTGCTATTTAAGATAGCTGAATTTTTTTAACGGCAATCAATTTCTCTCGTCTTTCTGATGAAAATAAAGTTAAATTCAATAGTCTACGATGATTTTTAAGAAAGTTGCATTTTTTAACAAATTTTCCAAGGGGGTTAGTCATGTATTTTTTCACGATTTCATCAAAAATTAAAAATCTCTAATCCAACTAATTGACGTACGAGGAGCTCAGATTTGCAATCCGCGTTCAATTTGGAGTTTTCGTTTGGCCGCTATGGCCGATCAAAGTCTGAAAAATCAATTATTTTCTAAAATTTCCTTAAATGTTCATGGTGACTGACTAATTTTTTTGCTATTGAAGATAGCTGAATTTTTTTAACGGTAATCGATTTCTCTCGTCTTTCTGATGAAAATAAAGTTAAATTCAATAGTCTACGATGATTTTTAAGAAAGTTGCATTTTTTTACAAAATTTCCAAGGGGGTTAGTCATGTATTTTTTCACGATTTCATCAAAAATTAAAAATCTCTAATCCGACTAATTGACGTACGAGTAGCTCAGATTTGCAAACCGCGTTCAATTTGGAGTTTTCGTTTGGCCGCTATGGCCGATCAAAGTCTGAAAAATCAATTATTTTCTAAAATTTCCAAAAATGTTCACTGTGACTGATTATTTTTTTTGCTATTTAAGATAGCTGATTTTTTTTAACGGCAATCAATTTCTCTCGTCTTTCTGATGAAAATAAAGTTAAATTCAATAGTCTACGATGATTTTTAAGAAAGTTGCATTTTTTTAACAAATTTTCCAAGGGGGTTAGTCATGTATTTTTTCACGATTTCATCAAAAATTAAAAATCTCTAATCCGACTAATTGACGTACGAGGAGCTCAGATTTGCAATCCGCGTTCAATTTGAAGTTTTCGTTTGGCCGCTACGGCCGATCAAAGTCTGAAAAATCAATTATTTTCTAAAATTTCCTTAAATGTTCATGGTGACTGACTAATTTTTTTGCTATTGAAGATAGCTGAATTTTTTTAACGGCAATCAATTTCTCTCGTCTTTCTGATGAAAATAAAGTTAAATTCAATAGTCTACGATGATTTTTAAGAAAGTTGCATTTTTTTAACAAATTTTCCAAGGGGGTTAGTCATGTATTTTTTCACGATTTCATCAAAAATTAAAAATCTCTAATCCGACTAATTGACGTACGAGGAGCTCAGATTTGCAATCCGCGTTCAATTTGGAGTTTTCGTTTGGCCGCTACGGCCGATCAAAGTCTGAAAAATCAATTATTTTCTGAAAATTTCCTAAAATGTTCACTGTGACTGACTATTTTTTTTGCTATTGAAGATAGCTGAATTTTTTTAACGGCAATCAATTTCTCTCGTCTTTCTGATGAAAATAAAGTTAAATTCAATAGTCTACTATGATTTTTAAGAAAGTTGCATTTTTTTAACAAATTTTCCAAGGGGGTTAGTCATGTATTTTTTCACGATTTCATCAAAAATTAAAAATCTCTGATCCAACTAATTGACGTACGAGGAGCTCAGATTTGCAATCCGCGTTCAATTTGGAGTTTTCGTTTGGCCGCTACGGCCGATCAAAGTCTGAAAAATCAATTATTTTCTAAAATTTCCAAAAATGTTCACTGTGACTGATTATTTTTTTTGCTATTGAAGATAGCTGAATTTTGTTAACGGCAATCAATTTCTCTCGTCTTTCTGATGAAAATAAAGTTAAATTCAATAGTCTACGATGATTTTTAAGAAAGTTGCATTTTTTAACAAATTTTCCAAGGGGGTTAGTCATGTATTTTTTCACGATTTCATCAAAAATTAAAATCTCTAATCCGACTAATTGACGTATGAGGAGCTCAGATTTGCAAACCGCGTTCAATTTGGAGTTTTCGTTTGGCCGCTATGGCCGATCAAAGTCTGAAAAATCAATTATTTTCTAAAATTTCCAAAAATGTTCACTATGACTGATTATTTTTTTTGCTATTGAAGATAGCTGAATTTTTTTAACGGCAATCAATTTCTCTCGTCTTTCTGATGAAAATAAAGTTAAATTCAATAGTCTACGATGATTTTTAAGAAAGTTGCATTTTTTTACAAAATTTCCAAGGGGGTTGGTTAGTCATGTATTTTTTCACGATTTCATCAAAAATTTAAAATCTCTAATCCGATTAATTGACGTACGAGGAGCTCAGATTTGCAATCCGCGTTCAATTTGGAGTTTTCGGTTGGCCGCTACGGCCGATCAAAGTCTGAAAAATCAATTATTTTCTAAAATTTCCAAAAATGTTCACTGTGACTGATTATTTTTTTTGCTATTGAAGATAGCTGAATTTTTTTAACGGCAATCAATTTCTCTCATCTTTCTGATGAAAATAAAGTTAAATTCAATAGTCTACGATGATTTTTAAGAAAGTTGCATTTTTTAACAAATTTTCCAAGGGGGTTAGTCATGTATTTTTTCACGATTTCATCAAAAATTAAAAATCTCTAATCCAACTAATTGACGTACGAGGAGCTCAGATTTGCAATCCGCGTTCAATTTGGAGTTTTCGTTTGGCCGCTATGGCCGATCAAAGTCTGAAAAATCAATTATTTTCTAAAATTTCCTTAAATGTTCATGGTGACTGACTAATTTTTTTGCTATTGAAGATAGCTGAATTTTTTTAACGGCAATCGATTTCTCTCGTCTTTCTGATGAAAATAAAGTTAAATTCAATAGTCTACGATGATTTTTAAGAAAGTTGCATTTTTTTACAAAATTTCCAAGGGGGTTAGTTATGTATTTTTTCACGATTTCATCAAAAATTAAAAATCTCTAATCCGACTAATTGACGTATGAGGAGCTCAGATTTGCAAACCGCGTTCAATTTGGAGTTTTCGTTTGGCCGCTATGGCCGATCAAAGTCTGAAAAATCAATTATTTTCTAAAATTTCCAAAAATGTTCACTGTGACTGATTATTTTTTTTGCTATTTAAGATAGCTGAATTTTTTTAACGGCAATCAATTTCTCTCGTCTTTCTGATGAAAATAAAGTTAAATTCAATAGTCTACGATGATTTTTAAGAAAGTTGCATTTTTTTAACAAATTTTCCAAGGGGGTTAGTCATGTATTTTTTCACGATTTCATCAAAAATTAAAAATCTCTAATCCGACTAATTGACGTACGAGGAGCTCAGATTTGCAATCCGCGTTCAATTTGGAGTTTTCGTTTGGCCGCTACGGCCGATCAAAGTCTGAAAAATCAATTATTTTCTAAAATTTCCTTAAATGTTCATGGTGACTGACTAATTTTTTTGCTATTGAAGATAGCTGAATTTTTTTAACGGCAATCAATTTCTCTCGTCTTTCTGATGAAAATAAAGTTAAATTCAATAGTCTACGATGATTTTTAAGAAAGTTGCATTTTTTTAACAAATTTTCCAAGGGGGTTAGTCATGTATTTTTTCACGATTTCATCAAAAATTAAAAATCTCTAATCCGACTAATTGACGTACGAGGAGCTCAGATTTGCAATCCGCGTTCAATTTGGAGTTTTCGTTTGGCCGCTACGGCCGATCAAAGTCTGAAAAATCAATTATTTTCTGAAAATTTCCTAAAATGTTCACTGTGACTGACTATTTTTTTTGCTATTGAAGATAGCTGAATTTTTTTAACGGCAATCAATTTCTCTCGTCTTTCTGATGAAAATAAAGTTAAATTCAATAGTCTACTATGATTTTTAAGAAAGTTGCATTTTTTAAACAAATTTTCCAAGGGGGTTAGTCATGTATTTTTTCACGATTTCATCAAAAATTAAAAATCTCTGATCCAACTAATTGACGTACGAGGAGCTCAGATTTGCAATCCGCGTTCAATTTGGAGTTTTCGTTTGGCCGCCACGGCCGATCAAAGTCTGAAAAATCAATTATTTTCTAAAATTTCCAAAAATGTTCACTGTGACTGATTATTTTTTTTGCTATTGAAGATAGCTGAATTTTTTTAACGGCAATCAATTTCTCTCGTCTTTCTGATGAAAATAAAGTTAAATTCAATAGTCTACGATGATTTTTAAGAAAGTTGCATTTTTTTAACAAATTTTCCAAGGGGGTTAGTCATGTATTTTTTCACGATTTCATCAAAAATTAAAAATCTCTGATCCAACTAATTGACGTACGAGGAGCTCAGATTTGCAAACCGCGTTCAATTTGGAGTTTTCGTTTGGCCGCTATGGCCGATCAAAGTCTGAAAAATCAATTATTTTCTAAAATTTCCAAAAATGTTCACTGTGACTGACTATTTTTTTTGCTATTGAAGATAGCCGAATTTTTTTAACGGCAATCAATTTCTCTCGTCTTTCTGATGAAAATAAAGTTAAATTCAATAGTCTACTATGATTTTTAAGAAAGTTGCATTTTTTTAACAAATTTTCCAAGGGGGTTAGTCATGTATTTTTTCACGATTTCATCAAAAATTAAAAATCTCTGATCCAACTAATTGACGTACGAGGAGCTCAGATTTGCAATCCGCGTTCAATTTGGAGTTTTCGTTTGGCCGCTACGGCCGATCAAAGTCTGAAAAATCAATTATTTTCTAAAATTTCCAAAAATGTTCACTGTGACTGATTATTTTTTTTGCTATTGAAGATAGCTGAATTTTGTTAACGAAAATCAATTTCTCTCGTCTTTCTGATGAAAATAAAGTTAAATTCAATAGTCTACGATGATTTTTAAGAAAGTTGCATTTTTTAACAAATTTTCCAAGGGGGTTAGTCATGTATTTTTTCACGATTTCATCAAAAATTAAAAATCTCTAATCCGACTAATTGACGTACGAGGAGCTCAGATTTGCAAACCGCGTTCAATTTGGAGTTTTCGTTTGGCCGCTATGGCCGATCAAAGTCTGAAAAATCAATTATTTTCTAAAATTTCCTTAAATGTTCATGGTGACTGACTAATTTTTTTGCTATTGAAGATAGCTGAATTTTTTTAACGGCAATCAATTTCTCTCGTCTTTCTGATGAAAATAAAGTTAAATTCAATAGTCTACGATGATTTTTAAGAAAGTTGCATTTTTTTACAAAATTTCCAAGGGGGTTAGTCATGTATTTTTTCACGATTTCATCAAAAATTAAAAATCTCTAATCCGACTAATTGACGTATGAGGAGCTCAGATTTGCAAACCGCGTTCAATTTGGAGTTTTCGTTTGGCCGCTATGGCCGATCAAAGTCTGAAAAATCAATTATTTTCTAAAATTTCCAAAAATGTTCACTGTAACTGATTATTTTTTTTGCTATTGAAGATAGCTGAATTTTTTTAACGGCAATCAATTTCTCTCGTCTTTCTGATGAAAATAAAGTTAAATTCAATAGTCTACGATGATTTTTAAGAAAGTTGCATTTTTTTAACAAATTTTCCAAGGGGGTTAGTCATGTATTTTTTCACGATTTCATCAAAAATTAAAAATCTCTAATCCGACTAATTGACGTACGAGGAGCTCAGATTTGCAATCCGCGTTCAATTTGGAGTTTTCGTTTGGCCGCTACGGCCGATCAAAGTCTGAAAAATCAATTATTTTCTAAAATTTCCAAAAATGTTCACTGTGACTGATTATTTTTTTTGCTATTGAAGATAGCTGAATTTTTTTAACGGCAATCAATTTCTCTCGTCTTTCTGATGAAAATAAAGTTAAATTCAATAGTCTACGATGATTTTTAAGAAAGTTGCATTTTTTAACAAATTTTCCAAGGGGGTTAGTCATGTATTTTTTCACGATTTCATCAAAAATTAAAAATCTCTAATCCGACTAATTGACGTACGAGGAGCTCAGATTTGCAATCCGCGTTCAATTTGAAGTTTTCGTTTGGCCGCTACGGCCGATCAAAGTCTGAAAAATCAATTATTTTCTAAAATTTCCTTAAATGTTCATGGTGACTGACTAATTTTTTTGCTATTGAAGATAGCTGAATTTTTTTAACGGCAATCAATTTCTCTCGTCTTTCTGATGAAAATAAAGTTAAATTCAATAGTCTACGATGATTTTTAAGAAAGTTGCATTTTTTTAACAAATTTTCCAAGGGGGTTAGTCATGTATTTTTTCACGATTTCATCAAAAATTAAAAATCTCTAATCCGACTAATTGACGTACGAGGAGCTCAGATTTGCAATCCGCGTTCAATTTGGAGTTTTCGTTTGGCCGCTACGGCCGATCAAAGTCTGAAAAATCAATTATTTTCTGAAAATTTCCTAAAATGTTCACTGTGACTGACTATTTTTTTTGCTATTGAAGATAGCTGAATTTTTTTAACGGCAATCAATTTCTCTCGTCTTTCTGATGAAAATAAAGTTAAATTCAATAGTCTACTATGATTTTTAAGAAAGTTGCATTTTTTTAACAAATTTTCCAAGGGGGTTAGTCATGTATTTTTTCACGATTTCATCAAAAATTAAAAATCTCTGATCCAACTAATTGACGTACGAGGAGCTCAGATTTGCAATCCGCGTTCAATTTGGAGTTTTCGTTTGGCCGCTACGGCCGATCAAAGTCTGAAAAATCAATTATTTTCTAAAATTTCCAAAAATGTTCACTGTGACTGATTATTTTTTTTGCTATTGAAGATAGCTGAATTTTGTTAACGGCAATCAATTTCTCTCGTCTTTCTGATGAAAATAAAGTTAAATTCAATAGTCTACGATGATTTTTAAGAAAGTTGCATTTTTTTAACAAATTTTCCAAGGGGGTTAGTCATGTATTTTTTCACGATTTCATCAAAAATTAAAAATCTCTAATCCAACTAATTGACGTACGAGGAGCTCAGATTTGCAATCCGCGTTCAATTTGGAGTTTTCGTTTGGCCGCTACGGCCGATCAAAGTCTGAAAAATCAATTATTTTCTAAAATTTCCAAAAATGTTCACTGTGACTGATTATTTTTTTTGCTATTGAAGATAGCTGAATTTTGTTAACGGCAATCAATTTCTCTCGTCTTTCTGATGAAAATAAAGTTAAATTCAATAGTCTACGATGATTTTTAAGAAAGTTGCATTTTTTTACAAAATTTCCAAGGGGGTTAGTCATGTATTTTTTCACGATTTCATCAAAAATTAAAAATCTCTAATCCGACTAATTGACGTACGAGGAGCTCAGATTTGCAAACCGCGTTCAATTCGGAGTTTTCGTTTGGCCGCTATGGCCGATCAAAGTCTGAAAAATCAATTATTTTCTAAAATTTCCTTAAATGTTCATGGTGACTGACTAATTTTTTTGCTATTGAAGATAGCTGAATTTTTTTAACGGCAATCAATTTCTCTCGTCTTTCTGATGAAAATAAAGTTAAATTCAATAGTCTACGATGATTTTTAAGAAAGTTGCATTTTTTTAACAAATTTTCCAAGGGGGTTAGTCATGTATTTTTTCACGATTTCATCAAAAATTAAAAATCTCTAATCCAACTAATTGACGTACGAGGAGCTCAGATTTGCGATCCGCGTTCAATTTGGAGTTTTCGTTTGGCCGCTACGGCCGATCAAAGTCTGAAAAATCAATTATTTTCTAAAATTTCCAAAAATGTTCACTGTGACTGATTATTTTTTTTGCTATTGAAGATAGCTGAATTTTGTTAACGGCAATCAATTTCTCTCGTCTTTCTGATGAAAATAAAGTTAAATTCAATAGTCTACGATGATTTTTAAGAAAGTTGCATTTTTTAACAAATTTTCCAAGGGGGTTAGTCATGTATTTTTTCACGATTTCATCAAAAATTAAAAATCTCTAATCCGACTAATTGACGTACGAGGAGCTCAGATTTGCAAACCGCGTTCAATTTGGAGTTTTCGTTTGGCCGCTATGGCCGATCAAAGTCTGAAAAATCAATTATTTTCTAAAATTTCCAAAAATGTTCACTGTGACTGATTATTTTTTTTGCTATTGAAGATAGCTGAATTTTTTTAACGGCAATCAATTTCTCTCGTCTTTCTGATGAAAATAAAGTTAAATTCAATAGTCTACGATGATTTTTAAGAAAGTTGCATTTTTTTACAAAATTTCCAAGGGGGTTAGTCATGTATTTTTTCACGATTTCATCAAAAATTTAAAATCTCTAATCCGACTAATTGACGTATGAGGAGCTCAGATTTGCAAACCGCGTTCAATTTGGAGTTTTCGTTTGGCCGCTATGGCCGATCAAAGTCTGAAAAATCAATTATTTTCTAAAATTTCCAAAAATGTTCACTGTGACTGATTATTTTTTTTGCTATTGAAGATAGCTGAATTTTTTTAACGGCAATCAATTTCTCTCGTCTTTCTGATGAAAATAAAGTTAAATTCAATAGTCTACGATGATTTTTAAGAAAGTTGCATTTTTTTACAAAATTTCCAAGGGGGTTAGTCATGTATTTTTTCACGATTTCATCAAAAATTTAAAATCTCTAATCCGATTAATTGACGTACGAGGAGCTCAGATTTGCAATCCGCGTTCAATTTGGAGTTTTCGTTTGGCCGCTACGGCCGATCAAAGTCTGAAAAATCAATTATTTTCTAAAATTTCCAAAAATGTTCACTGTGACTGATTATTTTTTTTGCTATTGAAGATAGCTGAATTTTTTTAACGGCAATCGATTTCTCTCGTCTTTCTGATGAAAATAAAGTTAAATTCAATAGTCTACGATGATTTTTAAGAAAGTTGCATTTTTTTACAAAATTTCCAAGGGGGTTAGTCATGTATTTTTTCACGATTTCATCAAAAATTAAAAATCTCTAATCCGACTAATTGACGTACGAGTAGCTCAGATTTGCAAACCGCGTTCAATTTGGAGTTTTCGTTTGGCCGCTATGGCGGATCAAAGTCTGAAAAATCAATTATTTTCTAAAATTTCCTTAAATGTTCATGGTGACTGACTAATTTTTTTGCTATTGAAGATAGCTGAATTTTTTTAACGGCAATCGATTTCTCTCGTCTTTCTGATGAAAATAAAGTTAAATTCAATAGTCTACGATGATTTTTAAGAAAGTTGCATTTTTTTACAAAATTTCCAAGGGGGTTAGTCATGTATTTTTTCACGATTTCATCAAAAATTAAAAATCTCTAAACCAACTAATTGACGTACGAGGAGCTCAGATTTGCAATCCGCGTTCAATTTGGAGTTTTCGTTTGGCCGCTATGGCCGATCAAAGTCTGAAAAATCAATTATTTTCTAAAATTTCCTTAAATGTTCATGGTGACTGACTAATTTTTTTGCTATTGAAGATAGCTGAATTTTTTTAACGGCAATCGATTTCTCTCGTCTTTCTGATGAAAATAAAGTTAAATTCAATAGTCTACGATGATTTTTAAGAAAGTTGCATTTTTTTACAAAATTTCCAAGGGGGTTAGTCATGTATTTTTTCACGATTTCATCAAAAATTAAAAATCTCTAATCCGACTAATTGACGTACGAGTAGCTCAGATTTGCAAACCGCGTTCAATTTGGAGTTTTCGTTTGGCCACTATGGCGGATCAAAGTCTGAAAAATCAATTATTTTCTAAAATTTCCTTAAATGTTCATGGTGACTGACTAATTTTTTTGCTATTGAAGATAGCTGAATTTTTTTAACGGCAATCGATTTCTCTCGTCTTTCTGATGAAAATAAAGTTAAATTCAATAGTCTACGATGATTTTTAAGAAAGTTGCATTTTTTTACAAAATTTCCAAGGGGGTTAGTCATGTATTTTTTCACGATTTCATCAAAAATTAAAAATCTCTAATCCGACTAATTGACGTACGAGGAGCTCAGATTTGCAATCCGCGTTCAATTTGGAGTTTTCGTTTGGCCGCTACGGCCGATCAAAGTCTGAAAAATCAATTATTTTCTGAAAATTTCCTAAAATGTTCACTGTGACTGACTATTTTTTTTGCTATTGAAGATAGCTGAATTTTTTTAACGGCAATCAATTTCTCTCGTCTTTCTGATGAAAATAAAGTTAAATTCAATAGTCTACGATGATTTTTAAGAAAGTTGCATTTTTTTACAAAATTTCCAAGGGGGTTAGTCATGTATTTTTTCACGATTTCATCAAAAATTAAAAATCTCTAATCCAACTAATTGACGTACGAGGAGCTCAGATTTGCAATCCGCGTTCAATTTGGAGTTTTCGTTTGGCCGCTATGGCCGATCAAAGTCTGAAAAATCAATTATTTTCTAAAATTTCCTTAAATGTTCATGGTGACTGACTAATTTTTTTGCTATTGAAGATAGCTGAATTTTTTTTAACGGCAATCAATTTCTCTCATCTTTCTGATGAAAATAAAGTTAAATTCAATAGTCTACGATGATTTTTAAGAAAGTTGCATTTTTTAACAAATTTTCCAAGGGGGTTAGTCATGTATTTTTTCACGATTTCATCAATAATTAAAAATCTCTAATCCGACTAATTGACGTACGAGGAGCTCAGATTTGCAAACCGCGTTCAATTTGGAGTTTTCGTTTGGCCGCTATGGCCGATCAAAGTCTGAAAAATCAATTATTTTCTAAAATTTCCAAAAATGTTCACTGTGACTCATTATTTTTTTTGCTATTGAAGATAGCTGAATTTTTTTTAACGGCAATCAATTTCTCTCGTCTTTCTGATGAAAATAAAGTTAAATTCAATAGTCTACGATGATTTTTAAGAAAGTTGCATTTTTTTAACAAATTTTCCAAGGGGGTTAGTCATGTATTTTTTCACGATTTCATCAAAAATTAAAAATCTCTAATCCGACTAATTGACGTACGAGGAGCTCAGATTTGCAATCCGCGTTCAATTTGGAGTTTTCGTTTGGCCGCTACGGCCGATCAAAGTCTGAAAAATCAATTATTTTCTAAAATTTCCAAAAATGTTCCTGTGACTGATTATTTTTTTTGCTATTGAAGATAGCTGAAATTTTGTAACGGCAATCAATTTCTCTCGTCTTTCTGATGAAAATAAAGTTAAATTCAAAAGTCTACGATGATTATTAAGAAAGTTGCATTTTTTAACAAATTTCCAAGGGGTTTACTCATGTCTTTTTTTCGTGTTTTCATCAAAAAATTAAAATCTCTAATCCGACTAATTGACGTACGAGGAGCTCAGATTTGCAAACCGAGTTCAATTTGGAGTTTTCGTTTGGCCGCTACGGCCGATCAAAGTCTGAAAAATCAATTATTTTCTGAAAATTTCCTAAAATGTTCACTGTGACTGACTATTTTTTTTGCTATTGAAGATAGCTGAATTTTTTTAACGGCAATCAATTTCTCTCGTCTTTCTGATGAAAATAAAGTTAAATTCAATAGTCTACGATGATTTTTAAGAAAGTTGCATTTTTTTACAAAATTTCCAAGGGGGTTAGTCATGTATTTTTTCACGATTTCATCAAAAATTTAAAATCTCCAATCCGACTAATTGACGTACGAGGAGCTCAGATTTGCAAACCGCGTTCAATTTGGAGTTTTCGTTTGGCCGCTATGGCCGATCAAAGTCTGAAAAATCAATTATTTTCTAAAATTTCCTTAAATGTTCATGGTGACTGACTAATTTTTTTGCTATTGAAGATAGCTGAATTTTTTTAACGGCAATCAATTTCTCTCGTCTTTCTGATGAAAATAAAGTTAAATTCAATAGTCTACGATGATTTTTAAGAAAGTTGCATTTTTTTAACAAATTTTCCAAGGGGGTTAGTCATGTATTTTTTCACGATTTCATCAAAAATTAAAAATCTCTAATCCAACTAATTGACGTACGAGGAGCTCAGATTTGCAATCCGCGTTCAATTTGGAGTTTTCGTTTGGCCGCTACGGCCGATCAAAGTCTGAAAAATCAATTATTTTCTAAAATTTCCAAAAATGTTCACTGTGACTGATTATTTTTTTTGCTATTGAAGATAGCTGAATTTTGTTAACGGCAATCAATTTCTCTCGTCTTTCTGATGAAAATAAAGTTAAATTCAATAGTCTACGATGATTTTTAAGAAAGTTGCATTTTTTAACAAATTTTCCAAGGGGGTTAGTCATGTATTTTTTCACGATTTCATCAAAAATTAAAAATCTCTAATCCGACTAATTGACGTACGACGAGCTCAGATTTGCAAACCGCGTTCAATTTGGAGTTTTCGTTTGGCCGCTATGGCCGATCAAAGTCTGAAAAATCAATTATTTTCTAAAATTTCCTTAAATGTTCATGGTGACTGACTAATTTTTTTGCTATTGAAGATAGCTGAATTTTTTTAACGGCAATCAATTTCTCTCGTCTTTCTGATGAAAATAAAGTTAAATTCAATAGTCTACGATGATTTTTAAGAAAGTTGCATTTTTTTACAAAATTTCCAAGGGGGTTAGTCATGTATTTTTTCACGATTTCATCAAAAATTAAAAATCTCTAATCCGACTAATTGACGTACGAGGAGCTCAGATTTGCAAACCGCGTTCAATTTGGAGTTTTCGTTTGGCCGCTATGGCCGATCAAAGTCTGAAAAATCAATTATTTTCTAAAATTTCCAAAAATGTTCACTGTGACTGATTATTTTTTTTGCTATTGAAGATAGCTGAATTTTTTTAACGGCAATCAATTTCTCTCGTCTTTCTGATGAAAATAAAGTTAAATTCAATAGTCTACGATGATTTTTAAGAAAGTTGCATTTTTTTACAAAATTTCCAAGGGGGTTAGTCATGTATTTTTTCACGATTTCATCAAAAATTTAAAATCTCTAATCCGACTAATTGACGTACGAGGAGCTCAGATTTGCAATCCGCGTTCAATTTGGAGTTTTCGTTTGGCCGCTACGGCCGATCAAAGTCTGAAAAATCAATTATTTTCTAAAATTTCCAAAAATGTTCACTGTGACTGATTATTTTTTTTGCTATTGAAGATAGCTGAATTTTTTTAACGGCAATCAATTTCTCTCGTATTTCTGATGAAAATAAAGTTAAATTCAATAGTCTACGATGATTTTTAAGAAAGTTGCATTTTTTAACAAATTTTCCAAGGGGGTTAGTCATGTATTTTTTCACGATTTCATCAAAAATTAAAAATCTCTAATCCGACTAATTGACGTACGAGGAGCTCAGATTTGCAAACCGCGTTCAATTTGGAGTTTTCGTTTGGCCGCTATGGCGGATCAAAGTCTGAAAAATCAATTATTTTCTAAAATTTCCTTAAATGTTCATGGTGACTGACTAATTTTTTTGCTATTGAAGATAGCTGAATTTTTTTAACGGCAATCAATTTCTCTCGTCTTTCTGATGAAAATAAAGTTAAATTCAATAGTCTACGATGATTTTTAAGAAAGTTGCATTTTTTTACAAAATTTCCAAGGGGGTTAGTCATGTATTTTTTCACGATTTCATCAAAAATTAAAAATCTCTAATCCGACTAATTGACGTACGAGGAGCTCAGATTTGCAAACCGCGTTCAATTTGGAGTTTTCGTTTGGCCGCTATGGCCGATCAAAGTCTGAAAAATCAATTATTTTCTAAAATTTCCTTAAATGTTCATGGTGACTGACTAATTTTTTTGCTATTGAAGATAGCTGAATTTTTTTAACGTCAATCAATTTCTCTCGTCTTTCTGATGAAAATAAAGTTAAATTCAATAGTCTACGATGATTTTTAAGAAAGTTGCATTTTTTTACAAAATTTCCAAGGGGGTTAGTCATGTATTTTTTCACGATTTCATCAAAAATTAAAAATCTCTAATCCGACTAATTGACGTACGAGGAGCTCAGATTTGCAAACCGCGTTCAATTTGGAGTTTTCGTTTGGCCGCTATGGCCGATCAAAGTCTGAAAAATCAATTATTTTCTAAAATTTCCAAAAATGTTCACTGTGACTGATTATTTTTTTTGCTATTGAAGATAGCTGAATTTTTTTAACGGCAATCAATTTCTCTCGTCTTTCTGATGAAAATAAAGTTAAATTCAATAGTCTACGATGATTTTTAAGAAAGTTGCATTTTTTTACAAAATTTCCAAGGGGGTTAGTCATGTATTTTTTCACGATTTCATCAAAAATTTAAAATCTCTAATCCGATTAATTGACGTACGAGGAGCTCAGATTTGCAATCCGCGTTCAATTTGGAGTTTTCGTTTGGCCGCTATGGCCGATCAAAGTCTGAAAAATCAATTATTTTCTAAAATTTCCTTAAATGTTCATGGTGACTGACTAATTTTTTTGCTATTGAAGATAGCTGAATTTTTTAACGGCAATCAATTTCTCTCGTCTTTCTGATGAAAATAAAGTTAAATTCAATAGTCTACGATGATTTTTAAGAAAGTTGCATTTTTTTAACAAATTTTCCAAGGGGGTTAGTCATGTATTTTTTCACGATTTCATCAAAAATTAAAAATCTCTAATCCGACTAATTGACGTACGAGGAGCTCAGATTTGCAATCCGCGTTCAATTTGGAGTTTTCGTTTGGCCGCTACGGCCGATCAAAGTCTGAAAAATCAATTATTTTCTAAAATTTCCAAAAATGTTCACTGTGACTGATTATTTTTTTTGCTATTGAAGATAGCTGAATTTTTTTAACGGCAATCAATTTCTCTCGTCTTTCTGATGAAAATAAAGTTAAATTCAATAGTCTACGATGATTATTAAGAAAGTTGCATTTTTTAACAAATTTCCAAGGGGTTTACTCATGTCTTTTTTTCGTGTTTTCATCAAAAATTAAAAATCTCTACTCCGACTAATTGACGTACGAGGAGCTCAGATTTGCAATCCGCGTTCAATTTGGAGTTTTCGTTTGGCCGCTACGGCCGATCAAAGTCTGAAAAATCAATTATTTTCTGAAAATTTCCTAAAATGTTCACTGTGACTGACTATTTTTTTTGCTATTGAAGATAGCTGAAATTTTGTAACGGCAATCAATTTCTCTCGTCTTTCTGATGAAAATAAAGTTAAATTCAATAGTCTACGATGATTATTAAGAAAGTTGCATTTTTTAACAAATTTCCAAGGGGGTTAGTCATGTCTTTTTTTCGTGTTTTCATCAAAAATTAAAAATCTCTAATCCGACTAATTGACGTACGAGGAGCTCAGATTTGCAATCCGCGTTCAATTTGGAGTTTTCGTTTGGCCGCTACGGCCGATCAAAGTCTGAAAAATCAATTATTTTCTAAAATTTCCAAAAATGTTCACTGTGACTGATTATTTTTTTTGCTATTGAAGATAGCTGAAATTTTGTAACGGCAATCAATTTCTCTCGTCTTTCTGATGAAAATAAAGTTAAATTCAATAGTCTACGATGATTATTAAGAAAGTTGCATTTTTTAACAAATTTTCCAAGGGGGTTAGTCATGTATTTTTTCACGATTTCATCAAAAATTTAAAATCTCTAATCCGATTAATTGACGTACGAGGAGCTCAGATTTGCAAACCGCGTTCAATTTGGAGTTTTCGTTTGGCCGCTACGGCCGATCAAAGTCTGAAAAATCAATTATTTTCTAAAATTTTCAAAAATGTTCACTGTGACTGATTATTTTTTTTGCTATTGAAGATAGCTGAATTTTTTTAACGGCAATCAATTCCTCTCGTCTTTCTGATGAAAATAAAGTTAAATTCAATAGTCCACGATGATTTTTAAGAAAGTTGCATTTTTTAACAAATTTTCCAAGGGGGTTAGTCATGTATTTTTTCACGATTTCATCAAAAATTTAAAATCTCTAATCCGACTAACTGACGTACGAGGAGCTTAGATTTGCAAACCGCGTTCAATTTGGAGTTTTCGTTTGGCCGCTACGGCCGATCAAAGTCTGAAAAATCAATTATTTTCTAAAATTTCCAAAAATGTTCACTGTGACTGATTATTTTTTTTGCTATGGAAGATAGCTGAATTTTTTTAACGGCAATCAATTTCTCTCGTCTTTCTGATGAAAATAAAGTTAAATTCAATAGTCTACGATGATTTTTAAGAAAGTTGCATTTTTTAACAAATTTTCAAGGGGTTTACTCATGTCTTTTTTTCGTGTTTTCATCAAAAATTAAAAATCTCTAATCCGACTAATTGACGTACGAGGAGCTCAGATTTGCAATCCGCGTTCAATTTGGAGTTTTCGTTTGGCCGCTACGGCCGATCAAAGTCTGAAAAATCAATTATTTTCCTAAATTTTCTAAAATGTTCATGGTGACTGACTAATTTTTTTGCTATTGAAGATAGCTAAAATTTTTTAACGGCAATCAATTTCTCTCGCCTTTCTGATGAAAATAAAGTTAAATTCAATAGTCTACGATGATTATTAAGAAAGTTGCATTTTTTAACAAATTTCCAAGGGGTTTACTCATGTCTTTTTTTCGTGTTTTCATCAAAAATTAAAAATCTCTAATCCGACTAATTGACGTACGAGGAGCTCAGAATTGCAATCCGCGTTCAATTTGGAGTTTTCGTTTGGCCGCTACGGCCGATGAAAGTCTGAAAAATCAATTATTTTCTAAAATTTCCTAAAATGTTCATGGTGACTGACTAATTTTTTTGCTATTGAAGATAGCTGAAATTTTTTAACGGCAATCAATTTCTCTCGTCTTTCTGATGAAAATAAAGTTAAATTCAATAGTCTACGATGTTTATTAAGAAAGTTGCATTTTTTAACAAATTTCCAAGGGGGTTTACTCATGTCTTTTTTTCGTGTTTTCATCAAAAATTAAACATCTCTAATCCGACTAATTGACGTACGAGGAGCTCAGATTTGCAATCCGCGTTTAATTAGGAGTTTTCGTTTGGCCGCTACGGCCGATCAAAGTCTGAAAAATCAATTATTTCTTTTAATTTTTTAAAATTTTCACAAAACTGAAATTTTTTTAACGGCAATCAATTTCTTTCGTTTTTTGATGAAAAAGAAGGTCTTTGCGGATGATAGAAATTTGCCTTAATAAATAAGGCATGGGGACAAACACTAGACTTTCAAGAACTCATCTACATTCGAACCCGCAACAACGAAGTCTAGAGGACTAGGTCATACCCCGATCGTGACTAAGGGGCGAAAGATAAAAAAGTCCTTCCTCAGCTTTTTGGACTTTTTCCAAGATAGCATTAGCGATTTGCAATCCCAGCCGTCCACAAGGAATGTTACACACGTACAATTTCTGGGGCACGTTGAACCCGCGCATGTCAAAAAATTCGCAATTCAAAATAGCACCTTAAACCCGAAATTCATTCATTCGCAATGGAAAAGTCTGACAAGAAACACGTTCAGACGCATTTCGCGCGCGTCTTTAATACTAAACGGGTGCCAGTGACGGCGCCACAGGCGCCAGCGTAAATCGCTTCACACTAAATTTAGAAGTATTACGTTCCTTTTTTTAATATCGCTACTCTTTATTTGTGTCCCAATTAGTTCCTGAAATATTTCTTTAAATACTTCGTCACGTCCAAACAATTTCGTGTTTGCCGCCGCGAGGAATTCGAAACGCGCCGCCGCTGCGGGAATTTAATGCGTTCGCACACTCCCCGACTTGTGTTTTAGTTTTGGTCGAATTTGTGGCCGATTCATGCTCCAGAATTCGAATAAAGATTTCGGCTTCTAAGCGACGCCGGTGTTTTACGACGTCCAGCTGACTCGGAATTTATGACTCGGGCGAAAAAACGCAAACAAGTTAATCATTCAATTGTTACCGGTTGAGTTGAATTTTTTTTATGGATAAATAGTGTTCAGAATGAGCTCTTAGACATGAAAAAAAAAAGAAAAATTTGTTTAATTAATTTTTTAGTCGATTTAAGCACCATTTGACAAAAGTCATTTTGCGGATCTCCGTTCCTCAAAAAGTTAATAATTTTAATTGTTGCAATTAAATTTGTGATTTTAAATATTTAGTAAATATCATTCCCCATTTCTAACCGCTCCCCGTCAACGAATATCAGTGACGGTTCGTGGGTTTTTTTCTGGTACGGCCGAGGAACAAGAGGTGGTAATACAGATAGGTGCAGCCGTCTCTGCAACTGACCCTACCTATCTGTATTACCACCTCTTGTTCCTCGGCCGTACCAGAAAAAACCCCGCGAACCGTCACTGACGAATATAGTTGCTGATTACATCAGATAAGATCGAAACCGGTTGACAGTTGTCATAGATGTGGAAACAATAAATAATTCCTTTCCTTCTTTATTCCTCATGTTATCGTTTGATTCTCTAGCAGTGTTTATTTTGAAGTTACTCCTTTCTTCCTTTTTACGCATCCCGGCATTGAAATCTCCTCCAATAATAAGATTTGCTTATTCTGTTTCTACTATAGTCTCCTTCCTTCTTTTTCCTATCTGGCATTGAAATCTCCTCCAATAAATATATTTTTTTTCTGTTTCTATCAAAGTACATTCCAGAATCTTCAGGTTTACCACCTTAACCTGCAAAAGAAACAGTTTGAATCATTCGAATAACATCATGTAAATGTTATGTAATAGTAAAAGTTATCTGTAAAGAGATGGGGCGGCCCTAGGATGTTTCATGTTTTCAAAGATTAATCATAAATAACATGTCTTAACAGAAAAACATTTAAATTTTGGATTGACAAATTTGAAAACTTTGATGACCAAAAATGAACCTCTTCCAGAAATTGAAATGGACCTTCTTCCTATATCTCAACACATGCTTCAAATTTTGATAGATTAATCATAAATAACATGTCTTTATAACTGAGAAAAAAGAAATCTAAATTTTGGAGTGACAAGAATGGTTGCGCTAGAAAATACATTTCCATGAGGAAAAATTAACTTTTTCTAGAAATTTCTATAGAAAGTTTACGTTAATTTCGACAGATGCCTGAAATTAAGACATCTTGAATCGCGTGTCTTTACAATTGCTAAAAAAATATCCGATCAAAAATTGCTGCAAATTTTGAAAACCAAAAATTAACTTTCTCCAGAAATTTCTTTATTTCGAAATTTCGACTGATCAGTTTTAAATCAGGTATCTTTACAAATAACAAAATTATCCGGACTTCAACAAATCAACAAAAATTGCTTCAAATTTTGAAAACCAAAAATTAGCTTTCTGCAGAATTTCGAAATTTTGATCAATCTTTACAAAGGACAAAAAGAGTGACAAAAAATCATATTTTTATGAACTGCTTTGGAAATCTCAGATCCGTTTTCTTTTGACAGATATCTGAATACATTTGCAAAATAATAACAAATTTCCGAACATCATCGTATTTTGACATATTCATCTAAAATCACGTGTCTTTGCAATGTATTTATTTATTTATTCAACAAAAGGAGATGCAGACAAGACAAATCCCAAACACATTATTTACAAACGAAAAATTGCCAAATAAAAAAATTATCCGAACTTCATCGTAGCAGAAATGAACTTTTCTTTTAGAAATCGATCTGGGAATTCCGCCTTTATTTTGGCAGATGCTTGAAATTTTGACAGATTGATCTTCAATTAAGTGTCTTTACAATTAGCCAAAAAAAATTATCTGAACAAAAATTGTTCTGGTCAAATTAAGTTTTTCCAGAAATTGCTGTTGAAGTTCTGGCTTTATTTTAATAATTATAATGGACAGAAAAGAATTCAATCAAAGGGAAAACAAAATAAAATTGACGAAAAATTATTCGAACTTTACCGTAACAGAAATTGCTGACTAAAAATAAACATTTTTTTAGAAATTCGTCTGGGAATTTTGTCTTTATTTTGGCATATTATTGAAATTTTGACAGGTTGATCATCAATTAAGTGTCTACAATCGGTCAAAGAAAATTATCCGTAACAAACGTTGTTAAATATTTTGCCAGCCAAATTAATTATTATTAAAGAAAATTATCCGAACTTCACCGTAACAAAAATTGTTGCATATTTTTATGACCAAATTAAGTTTTCCCAGAAATTGCTTTGGAAGTTCTGCCTTTATTTTAATAATATAATATAACAACAAAAATCCAATTGGAGGGAAAACATTTAAAATTGACGAAAAATCATCCGAACTTCACTGTAACAACTGTAACAAAAATTGTTGCATATATACAGAGAAGACAAATCTGGGTAATTGTGTGTACTTTCTGAAACTATTTCAAGAACCATATTTTTACTTTCTCCGTTACGAAGTACGAGAAAGTATTGTGATCGTGATTTTTTTTTCAAAATTTTTTTTTACGGAAATATCCGTTTTGGGGTCCCTAGATGCCATTTCAACAATTTCTGGAAAAAAAATTGTGTATGTGTGTGTGTCTGTCTGTGTGTGTGTGTGTGTGTGTGTGTCTGTGTGTGTGTCTGTCTGTGTGCGCTGTATCTCAAAAACTAATAGAGCAATTGATATGAAACTTTGAACATACGTCTTATTTGATAATCCGAAGAACTGAATAGCTTTTGGTAAAATTTCGTACACCGGAAGTGGGTGTTTACCTTAACTGTTTTTTGTTTTTTGCCAATATTTTCTTAAATATGAAAAATATCACAAAAACATTTAAACAAACATCAAAGACAACAAAGAAGTGAACATCTTTTGCTTGAAAATATTTTTCATAAAATCATTGCTATTCGAGAAAAAAATTTATTAATTTTTTTAAATTTTTGGTTTATAATTATGAAACGATAATAGTTACAGCAAATGTATATAAATAATAATTGTAGAGAATGCCAAAATAAACAACTTCTAAAGAATAAGTTTTTTTCGAAATCTCGTTAGTTTTTGAGTAATCCGAGTTTTTGAATTTGAAGTATAATTTTCCATATTTCATGATTTTGACGTTTTAAACGTCAGTTTCATCCAAGTTTACGCAACGCTCGATGTATATTTAAAATATGATTTTAATTGAAAATAAACCCATGAAAACGTAAATATATTGTCGGAGAAAGTAACATGATGGCCACATCACCATTTTTATTTTCTTTATTACTTGTGTTGTTCATCACGTCTCCGCTATTTGTGCGCCACTGATGCTCATGAATGCACCTATCAGAATAATTCAAAACATTTTGATAAGCAACTTATTTTACTCCTGAAATAACGCATTTTTAGTATACCCTCTGAATAACGAATATAAAGAATTTCCTGAAACGATTTTGGCTGATGCGACAAACGATTTCTTTCAGAATTACATATTTACCATATTTCTCATGAATTGAACGCCAATAAAACATGAAATACGTTTCCACAAATCAGAATTAATGCGAAAACAACTTTCTCCATCATCGCCCAAAACGAGTTCGCTGATGTTTTCGCACAACATAAAAAAAAAATTGGCGCTCGCCAAAAAGTTTGGCGCCAGCTTTGCGGAACACGACGAGCCTAACCTTTTCTAACCGTTAGAAGTGTTTTCGTAAATCGAAAATTTATTTTAAAGAATTAAAAACGGATTAAAATCACGCTCGAATTCTTAGCGCGCGGCCTGATGAATAATTCAACGCGATTTCTCGATCGTAATTGTTTTTAATAACCATAAAATATCCGCGGACCTTCAGTCTCTTATCTGCAATCTCGCGAGACATTTGATTTTTTTCAGCGCCATTCAAATCTCTTGAGATATATGTATGCAAACACAATCCAAATGCGATTTCTATTGTAATGCGTTCGGATGGATTGAGAAATCTCGAATGGGGGCAGGACTCGAAGGTACGGAGCCATAAAATGGTGTCGTATTCTCGACAACAAACAGGCTATTAAGGAGATTATATTACTATCAGGAATGTCATTCTGAAATATTGAAAGGTCCATTGTTAACGGTGCTTCACAAGGAAGCTATTGTCGGGGAACAGGTGTGAAGATGTTTTCCGAATTCGTTTTGCTTGTTTATTTCTATCCTGGACGATTAGAAATGTGAGAGTTATCTGAAAATTTCATAACCCGTAATAAAATTACTTGAAATTTTCCATATTTTGAAGTTTAATTCATCACAATTGACCGATGCGTGCGGCAGTAGTGCAATTTAAAAATCAAAATCTTGGAAATTTAAAAACTGCAATTTTGCATTTCGTGTTAATTTCACGAGAAAATATTGTAATCCGTTTTAAAATAACAGTAAAATCGCCATATTTTGACGTTTAAATAATTAAAATCGGACCACGCATTCGGCAGGTGTACAATTCCAAAAATTAAAATCGCGTTTTTTTTAATTCTGGAAATTTCAAAAATTGCAATTTTTTACATTTTGCGTTAATTTCGCGAGAAAATATATGAATCCATTTTAACATAACACTAAATTCGACATATTTTGAAGTTTAAATAATTATAATCGGACAACGCGTTCGGCAGGTGTGCAAGTTAAATAATCGAAATTTCGATTTTAAAAAGTGAGATTTTTGCATTTTGTGTTAATTTCATGAAAATGTTTTGTAATCTGTTTTAACATTACACTAAATTTGCCACATTTTGACGTGTTTAAATCATCAAAATCGGACGACGCATTCGGCAGGTGTGCAATTTCAAATAACAAAATCGCGACAAAAATTACAAGTTTAACGATGGCTACTTTTAACTGTCCAAAATAATATTTTTAAGCTACAAAAAATGATAATTTTCAACCTCCAAAAACTACAATCTTGAAATGCCAAAATTGATCATTTTTTTATATTTTCAACTGCTAAAAATAGCAATTTTCAACTGCAAAAAACCACAATTCCCAACTGTCAAAAATGACAAATTTTCAACTGCAATCAATTACCGTTTTAACTGTCAAAAACTGTAATTTTTATCTGCTTACAATGACCATCTGCTTACTGGCAGAAATGACAATTTTTTGGCTATTTTCAACTGCTAAAAATGGCAATTTTCAACTGCAAAAAACCACAATTCCCAACTGTCAAAAATGACAAATTTTCAACTGCAATCAATTACCGTTTTAACTGTCAAAAACTGTAATTTTTATCTGCTTACAATGACCATCTGCTTACTGGCAGAAATGACAATTTTTTGGCTATTTTCAACTGCTAAAAATGGCAATTTTCAACTGCCAAAAACCACAATTCCCAACTGTCAAAAATGACAAATTTTCAACTGCAATCAATTACCGTTTTAACTGTCAAAAACTGTAATTTTTATCTGCTTACAATGACCATCTGCTTACTGGCAGAAATGACAATTTTTTGGCTATTTTCAACTGCTAAAAATGGCAATTTTCAACTGCCAAAAACCACAATTCCCAACTGTCAAAAATGACAAATTTTCAACTGCAATCAATTACCGTTTTAACTGTCAAAAACTGTAATTTTTATCTGCTTACAATGACCATCTGCTTACTGGCAGAAATGACAATTTTTTGGCTATTTTCAACTGCTAAAAATGGCAATTTTCAACTGCCAAAAACCACAATTCCCAACTGTCAAAAATGACAAATTTTCAACTGCAATCAATTACCGTTTTAACTGTCAAAAACTGTAATTTTTATCTGCTTACAATGACTATCTGCTTACTGGCAGAAATTACATTTTTTTTGGCTATTTTCAACTGCCAAAAATAATTTGAGCTACCAAAAATGACAATTTCCAACCCCCAAAAACTACAATCTTGAAATGCCAAAATTGATCATTTTCAACAACCAAAAACTTATATTTTCCACTGCTAAAAATGGCAATTTTCAACTGCCAAAAACCACAATTTCCAACTGTAAAAAAATGACACTTTTCTGAAAGAATTTTTATTAGCTGCCATTTTGTTCAAGAATTATGCTTTCAAAACCGCAAAAAATGAACGCCGAATTTAATGTTTAATCTTATCAAAATCAGATTATCCGTTACATGAGTATCCTTAAAAAAAGAACGACGCATAACACTTTGCTGGATGAATTTTTAAAATGTGGCCATCCTTTCAAACAATTGAACGACGAATTTATTTTTTGTTTTTATCTGCAACTATTCGATGAGTGAACAACACATTGCACCAAGAATTTTCAAAATCTGGTGATGCGCTCAAGAGTTTTTTTTTTGCATGTAACATTTTTTTGTGGGACTACCAGGAACGAAGATATGCTAAATGACTTTAGTCGTAAATAGTGCTTAGATCGACTGGAAACGCCTAAAAAAACGAGTAAAAAATAGTTTTTAGCCACTGAGTGTATGAGAGCGGAAACACCAATTTATTTATCTTTTTTTTATTACCCCCGCTAGACTAGCTGGTTGGAAACGCCCTTGGTTAAGAGCCATAGGCAGAAAATGAGGGTGCGGCAGAATGAAGTGTACATTTTCAAAATTCAATCAGTCCGTAATATAATAAGATAGACATTCAAATCGAGTCGAAATACGTTCGCGATAAATGGCAATTTAAGACGGTTAAGTTAATAAGAAGGGTTGGTCCAATATTCAACGATTTTTTTTGCTGTTGAAGCTTATTTTAAGAATTACAATTAACACGCAGTTTCTATTAAATCAATTTAAACCGGCAAGATCCAGTTCTTGGCCAAATAGGTACTTACCCCATCTAATTGCTCTAAAAATTAACGAAATGTTTAAACTTTTTTGAAAATCGTAACGTCAGAATTAGGAATTCTGGGTTAGAAAAGCATGCAATTTGAGACAAAATGACTCGAGTGCCCTTTGGCACGTCACAGGTACACGATTCGAAAAAAGCACCTCGGACCCTATTTTACGGCTAAAACGTCATAAATAACGCGTTGCCGGAGGCGACGGCCTTCTACCCGGCGCAATCCGGGCCCGCCGTGCCCGGCAGCACATAATCTGCCTTTTATTTACATAAAGGAGATAATAAGCGCGGCTCAGATGCAAAACCGTACACAATAAATCACGCTCCTTGCAGGACGAGCAGATAAATTAAGTTGTTAAGTGTGATTTTTACCTCGGACTTAATTCAACCGGTGCTCTATTGGTCGAGAATGCGGGATTTACAACTTATGATGATGCTACAATATAAATCCTTCGAGGCTTTAAGTCCATCTATAGCTATAATGATCACATCGAGTTGCATTAATTTAACAGCAAACGATTCGTAATAGTGGTCATTTTTTTTTTGAAAAATGTGTTCAATATGGCTACCTATATGAATTTTTCGCCTGCCTCTACCGAAACCGTTTATTTCGGCTCAAAAAATCGGGCCGAAACTACGATTTACCGTATCCAGGGCCGAAAAAATAATATGCATAATCTAGACAACCTTCCGCAGAATATAAGTAGGCTATGCAAAAATCTGACAGTGACAGTTCAATGGTGTGCGATATAAAATTTCCTGAAACACTGTTTTTACTTAAGGCAGGCGAAAAAATATCAAGTGTGACTCATGCCGAAATGCTTTAATAACCCTTCACTTTTGTTTTTTTTTTGGGCTGATTGCTAAAGCCTATTTTCGGCCCTTGATACACTAGATACTATAGAAAGCTTTTTCTGTAGCCCGGTTAGTTCAGTCGGTAGAGAATTGGACTTTGAGTTGCATTTTTTTAAGGGATTCTCCCTAACGAATCATAGCAGTCGCCATTTTTTATGTGTTCAAAATGGCTACCTGTATAAATTTAAAAAGCTTTCTGTGTAGCCCGGGTAGCTCAGTCGGTAGAGCATTGGACTTTTAATCCAAGGGTCCAGGGTTCAAGTCCCTGCTCGGGCGGATACTTTTATAGGTGCACAATGAACGATAAAAATTATGTAAAATTCTTATTGTTTATTTGTACTAGTTTTGATAAGAAGCATTTGCATACAAGTTCGAAATATAAACAATAACCTATCCATAATCGCAAATTGATATTTCATGGGAGTAGTTAACTGGTACAATGAGACATTTTTTGAAGAAATTTAAAGCCACAGAAAGTTCAATTCAAAATGGCTGAAAACTGCCACACAACAATCTGGAAGTAACCTTGAAAACCGGAAGTGAAAATGGCAACATTGCACGCGCAAAAGTGTCGTCGACCTAGGAAAATTCGAAGAAGATTGAAATCTACAGAAATTTCAATTCAAAACGGCCGCCAACTGCCACAATCTGGAAGTGACCTTGAAAACCGGAAGTGAAAATGGCAACATTGCACGCTCAAAAGTGTCGTCAACCTGGGAAAATCCGAAGAAGATTAAAATCTGCAGAAATTGGCGATTGGAAAAATTGCAAAAAATCTGCCACACACGGAATTGTCTTTAAAATTTGAAAACCTAGTTAGGATGAACGTATTTTTGACATAGTATAAAATGGTTGACATTCCGTAGCTAGAAACAAAATGGCGACTGAAAATTGAATTGGAAGATCGTAAAATTTACATCTCGTGATTGTGAAAATTGTAAAAAAATTTACTACACGCGGAATTGTCTTCAAAATTTGCAAATTGAGTTAGAATGAATGTATTTTTGACATACTGTAAAATGGTTGACATTCCGCAGCTAGAAACAAAATGGTGACGTTTGAAACTTGAATTGGAAAATCGAGAAATTTTCATCTCGCGATTGGAAAAATTGGAAAAATATCTGCCACGCGCGGAATTGTCTTTAAAATTGGCAAATTAAGTTACAATGAATGTATTTTTGACATACTGTAAAATGGTTGACATTCCGCAGCTAGAAAAAAAAATGCGACGTTTGAAACTTGAATTGGAAGATCGCGAAATTTACACCTCACGATTAAAAAAATTGTAAAAAAATTTACTACACGCGGAATTGTCTTCAAAATTTGCAAATTGAGTTAGAATGAATGTATTTTTGACATACTATAAAATGGTTGACATTCCGTAGCAAGAAACAAAATGGCGACGTTTGAAACTTGAATTGGGAGATAGCGAAATTTACACCTCACGATTGAAAAAATTGTAAAAAAAATTTGCCACACGCGCAATTGTCTTTAAAATTTTTAAATCGAGTTATAATGAATGTACTTTTGACATACTGTAAAATGGTTGACATTCCGCAGCTGGAAAAAAATGGCGACATTTGAAACTTGAATTGGAAGATCGCGAAATTTACATCTCACGATTGGAAAAATTGGGAAAAAATCTGCCACCCGCGGAATTGTCTATAAAATTTGCAAATCGAGTTGTAATTAATGTATTTTTGACATACTCTAAAATGGTTGTCATTCCGTAGCAAGAAACAAAATGGCAACGTTTGAAACTTGAATTGGAAGATCGCAAAATTTACACCTCACGATTGAAAAAATTGTAAAAAAATCTGCCACACGCAGAATTGTCTTTAAAATTTGCAAATCTGGTTAGAATGAATGTACTTTTGACATACTGTAAAATGGTTGTCATTCCGCAGCTAGAAAAAAAATGGCAACGTTAGAAACTTGAATTGGAAGATCGCAAAATTTACACCTCACGATTGAAAAAATTGTAAAAAAATCTGCCACACGCGGAATTGTCTTTAAAATTTGCAAATCTGGTTAGAATGAATGTACTTTTGACATACTGTAAAATGGTTGACATTCCGCAGCTAGAAAAAAAATTGCGACGTTTGAAACTTGAATTGGAAGATCGCGAAATTTACACCTCACGATTAAAAAAATTGTAAAAAAATTTACTACACGCGGAATTGTCTTCAAAATTTGCAAATTGAGTTAGAATGAATGTATTTTTGACATACTGTAAAATGGTTGTCATTCCGCAACTAGAAACAAAATGGCAACGTTTGAAACTTGAATTGGAAGATCGCAAAATTTATATCTCGCGATTGAAAAAATTGTAAAAAAATTTGCCACCCACGGAATTGTCTTTAAAATATGCAAATCGAGTTATAATGAATGTACTTTTGACATACTGTAAAATGGTTGACATTCCGCAGCTAGAAACAAAATGGCGACATTTCAAAGTTGAAATTTACATCTCACGATTGGAAAAATTGTAAAAAAATCTGCCACTCACGGAATTGTATTTAAATTTGCAAATTGAGTTAGAATGAATTTATTTTTTACATACTATAAAATGGTTGACATTCCGCAGCTAGAAAAAAAATGGCAACGTTTGAAACTTGAATTGGAAGATCGCAAAATTTACACCTCACGATTGAAAAAATTGTAAAAAAATCTGCCACACGCGGAATTGTCTTTAAAAGTTGCAAATCTGGTTAGAATGAATGTACTTTTGACATACTGTAAAATGGTTGTCATTCCGCAGCTAGAAACAAAATGGCGACGTTTGAAACTTGAATTGGAAGATCGCGAAATTTACACCTCACGATTGAAAAAATTGTAAAAAAATCTGCCACACGCGGAATTGTCTTTAAAATTTGCAAATCGGGTTAGAATGAATGTACTTTTGACATACTGTAAAATGGTTGTCATTCCGCAGCTAGAAAAAAAATGGCGACGTTTGAAACTTGAATTGGAAGATCGTGAAATTTACATCTTGCGATTGAAAAAATTGTAAAAAAATCAGCCACACGCGGAATTGTCTTTAAAATTTGCGAATCGGGTTAGAATTAATGTACTTTTGACATACTGTAAAATCGTTGACATTCCGCAGCTAGAAACAAAATGGCGACGTTTAAAACTTGAATTGAAAGATCGTGAAATTTACATCTTGCGATTGAAAAAATTGTAAAAAAATCAGCCACACGCAGAATTGTCTTTAAAATTTGCAAATCGGGTTAGAATTAATGTACTTTTGACATACTGTAAAATGGTTGTCATTCCGCAGATAGAAAAAAAATGGCAACGTTTGAAACTTGAATTGGAAGATCGCAAAATTTACACCTCACGATTGAAAAAATTGTAAAAAAATCTGCCACACGCGGAATTGTCTTTAAAATTTGCAAATCTGGTTAGAATGAATGTACTTTTGACATACTGTAAAATGGTTGTCATTCCGCAGCTAGAAAAAAAATGGCGACGTTTGAAACTTGAATTGGAAGATCGTGAAATTTACATCTTGCGATTGAAAAAATTGTAAAAAAATCAGCCACACGCAGAATTGTCTTTAAAATTTGCGAATCGGGTTAGAATTAATGTACTTTTGACATACTGTAAAATGGTTGACATTCCGCAGCTAGAAACAAAATGGCGACGTTTGAAACTTGAATTGGAAGATCGCAAAATTTACATCTCGCGATTGGAAAAATTGTAAAAAAATCTGCCACGCGCGGAATTGTCTTTAAAATTTGCAAATTGAGTTAGAATTAATGTATTTTTGACATACTGTAAAATGGTTGACATTCCGCAGCTAGAAAAAAAAATGGCGACGTTTGAAATTTGAATTGGGAGATCGCGAAATTTACACCTCACGATTGAAAAAATTGTAAAAAAATAGCCACACGCGGAATTGTCTTTAAAATTTGCAAATCGGGTTAGAATGAATGTACTTTTGACATATTGTAAAATGGTTGACATTCCGCGGCTAGAAACAAAATGGCAAAGTTTGAAACTTGAATTGGAAGATGGCGAAATTTAAATCTCACGATTGAACAAATTGTAAAAAAATCTGCCACTCACGGAATTGTCATTAAAATTTGCAAATTGAGTTAGAATGAATGTATTTTTGACATACTGTAAAATGGTTGACATTCCGCGGCTAGAAAAAAAATGGCGACGTTTGAAACTTGAATTGGAAGATCGCGAAATTTACATTTCGCGTTTGGAAAAATTGCAAGAAATCTGTCACACACGGAATTGTCTTTAAGTGTGACGTAATTGTGTTGAATTACTTCCAGCTCTTCCAAGGATTTAAAAATAACTTTGTTCAATGAATTGTTGTATTTTTCTGATTTATTTGTAAGTAAAAACCACACAAATACCCAGTTTGAATGGTTTATATTTAAAAAAATACTGCAACGACTAAGCGCAACAAATTATGAATTAAATTAAAGCTTATAAAAAATTTGTTTAAAGTCGTAAACATACACAGCGTGTAACTTTGATTTTCTCATAATTGTAATAAACATTTTTCGACAGAACATGTCAAAAAACATCAAAGTGTGCCCATTGTTATGCTTCGTACACACTTGCGCCGAAAGCCGCGCCACGCAGATGTTTTCGCGTAAGTGTGTACGATGCATTAGAGCACACTTGTAGTAATTGGCCATAAAATTAAATTAGTAGTGTATAATGAACATCCTGAAGCAACCGCAATATTCGTTACGTGCATTAAGCGAGCAATTGAGATTTCCGGAACACTTCGGCATAAATTGAGACTAATCACGCGCCCGAAACGTTTTATTTATTTATATTAAAAAGCAATATAAAATTCCTCGCAGCGGGCAGGCCATTAAATTTATTTGAATTTTCTGTAATTTATCGGGAAAAAATCCCGCGGTCGTTCCGCTTATTAAATGCTAAATTATAACCAATAAATTTCTTTCGTTGCAGATGTGATAAATAGACCTCACTTGGCGTAAATCAAAAGTATTTATAATGGCGATAAATCGTCGACATCATGTCGCGGACCTAATTACCAAGTAATATGTCATCGTAATTTCCTCTTGATGAGGTAAGACTGATTGTGTTGCGGCGCGATTAAAATCTTCTGAATTATTATCACAATGTAAGGTCACAATATATTTTCCAATGATATTTGTAATAAATAGGTAATAAATATTGTAAATGTGGACAGGTTTATGCTCGCGGATACGGGAATGGGAATTGTTTGTACGTTTGCATACCTTATATAAGTAATTATTTTCTGACATTTTATAGAAATATTTAGTCATAATCGTAAATTATATTATAGGAATGTGGAAGTATAGGTTGTTTTTTTATTGAAAAAAAAACAACATGGACGATGCTTATTTTCATCTGCAAACGGAAAAATGTTTTTACTTTTTTCCGATTTGCCTTCATTTTTTATAAGATATTAATTTTTTAATCTATTGGTAACTTCACCCCTCGAAGGATGACTCATGGTACGGTAGAGTTGGCAATGCAGATATACTTTGATCAATGAATCATAAGCTCCGACAACATCATGCGTTTTCTCTCTCTACGATAAATTAAATTAGACGCAATCATATGTGTGCGTATGTCGTACTCAGTCTTCGGCAATGACGCACACGCAAAGATCCATTGATCAAACTATAGGTAGGGTTGCCTCTGCTACCTCGGCCGTACGATGAGTCACCGTCACTGCTTCACACCCGTGTCATCGCATCACCTTTACTCCGCTCTGACAGACAGTAACTCGCCATCGAATTTTCTGGAGCCACCACTGCAACAACAAATTGCTTCACACAGAATGCCGCATATATTTTCGATATTTCACACTCCGGCATCGCTTGCCCGTTTAGATAACCAAACGGCACCATAACTTATCGAAATTAATTAGCGAGTAATCTATGACCGCGGCGCAATAGGCAAATGGAAAATTAAAACCATACCGTCAACAATTTCAAGAATTGATTAACACCGACTGCCACTGATGCATGAGTCAGTGTTTGGTCGATCTTTATTTAAAAGTTGTTAAATACGAGACCCACCTTATCGCAGGCAGCTTATCGGAAACAAAAATATATCGTTAAGATCAGTTACAAGTAAACAAAAATGACTCCCGAAGTAAAATTGTAACCAGAATGCTGGACATTAACGAGAGCGTTATAATTTGAAAGGACCACAAACTGTCGTCGCATTATCGAATCGCCCAGGCAAAGTTAAATATTTTAGGAGTCGAGGAGAAGCTCCACATTTGATATACGGGCCCAAGAGCAAACAAACTGTATTTGATGGACCAAAACCAACAAACTTCCAATTTATACGTCAGCGCTTCTGGTGGCACGCGCGCGTCCGAAATAGACCGCCGAAAATCGGACATCAACGGCGACACATTTCCAATTCGAAAGTTTATTTATTAAAAATTTGTAAATCTGTAAACCGTCGTCGACGGCAATTTGTTCGCCTCCTCGAAGAATTCGCGCCCGTCACTTGGAACGCTTCCAAAAAATTTATGAATGGAAAAATACAAATTCTTATCCTGTCCATTAACAGGTGTGTGTTTTTACCTGGTGGTAGTGAAATTTCATCAGGACCGTAATTTGGATCTTTAGAAAGTTGCTTCTACCTGCTTCTAATATCGGCGGTATTTGCTTGCTTTTCTACGAAGATCAATGTTAAATTGTACTTCTTTATCTCTAATTTTCGGAGATCAAAAACATTCATCATCAACACATTGTTAAAAACTGATTCATAGCGCGATTATTTAGTCACACTTGCTTTAAATATGAAATAATAGTAGTACATCACCCCCTGTAATAAAAACAAAACTGATTTTGCAAAAATAACGTCTGAGTTCTATGCAATTTTGCCTTTATTTTTCGAAACACGATCGGTATTTTAACCAGGATCGCCGACTTCTTTCAATTACTGACAATGGTTTAAAAGCACTACGGATCAACATTCCATAGTGTAAAAAGCCCTGCGATTAAACAGCTCTACGAATCAAAAGAACTACGAGTCAAAAGACCTACCAATTAAAAGAACTACGATTCAAAAGGCCTACCAATCAAAAGAGCTACGCGTTGAAAATCCGACGTGTTGAATGAAAAACGCCTACGAGTGGGCACGTAGTCTGGATTTCAACCTTGCCCTTATAAAAAAAAATATAAAAAACAATTGCCATCGTCTTAAAACTTTCCAAATTTATACGTAATTCATTCGAGATTATTTTCATGAAAAGCTGCTACTAGATTATGGAGTAAATTCATGTTTTGTAAATTTGTGAAAAATTGTAATTATTTCGGCGACCCTATAAAAAATATAAAAATAATTGCTATCGTCTTGAAAATGTCTAAATTCATACGTAATTCATTCGAGAATATTTTTATAGCAATCTGCAAACACAGTATCCTGAGATTTTGGAATAAATTCATGTTTTGTAAATTTGTGAAAAATCGTAATTATTTTGGCGGCTCAATAAAAAATATAAAAATAATTGCTATCGTCTTGAAAATTTCTAAATTCATACGTAATTCGTTCGAGATTATTTTTATAGCAATCTTCAAACACAGTATTCTGAGATTTTGGAATAAATTCATGTTTTGTAAATTTGTGAAAAATCGTAATTATTTTGGCGGCTCAATAAAAAATATAAAAATAATTGCTATCGTCTTGAAAATGTCTAAATTCATACGTAATTCGTTCGAGAATATTTCTATAGCAATCTGCAAACACAGTATCCTGAGATTTTGGAATAAATTCATGTTTTGTAAATTTGTGAAAAATCGTAATTATTTTGGCGGTTCAATAAAATATATAAAAACAATTGCTATCGTCTTGAAAATGTCTAAATTCATACGTAATTCGTTCGAGAATATTTCTATAGCAATCTGCAAACACAGTATCCTGAGATTTTGGAATAAATTCATGTTTTGTAAATTTGTGAAAAATCGTAATTATTTTGGCGGCTCAATAAAAAATATAAAAACAATTGCTATCGTCTTGAAAATGTCTAAATTCATACGTAATTCGTTCGAGAATATTTTTATAGCAATCTGCAAACACAGTTTCCTGAGATTTTGGAATAAATTCATGTTTTGTAAATTTGTGAAAAATCGTAATTATTTTGGCGGCTCAATAAAAAATATAAAAACAATTGCTATCGTCTTGAAAATGTCTAAATTCATACGTAATTCGTTCGAGATTATTTTTATAGCAATCTGCAAACACAGTATTCTGAGATTTTGGAATAAATTCATGTTTTGTAAATTTGTGAAAAATCGTAATTATTTTGGCGGCTCAATAAAAAATATAAAAACAATTGCTATCGTCTTGAAAATGTCTAAATTCATACGTAATTCGTTCGAGAATATTTCTATAGCAATCTGCAAACACAGTATCCTGAGATTTTGGAATAAATTCATGTTTTGTAAATTTGTGAAAAATCGTAATTATTTTGGCGGCTCAATAAAAAATATAAAAACAATTGCTATCGTCTTGAAAATGTCTAAATTCATACGTAATTCGTTCGAGAATATTTTTATAGCAATCTGCAAACACAGTATCCTGAGATTTTGGAATAAATTCATGTTTTGTAAATTTGTGAAAAATCGTAATTATTTTGGCGGCTCAGTAAAAAATATAAAAACAATTGCTATCGTCTTGAAAATGTCTAAATTCATACGTAATTCATTCGAGAATATTTTTATAGCAATCTGCAAACACAGTATCCTGAGATTTTGGAATAAATTCATGTTTTGTAAATTTGTGAAAAATCGTAATTATTTTGGCGGTTCAATAAAAAATATAAAAACAATTGCTATCGTCTTGAAAATGTCTAAATTCATACGCAATTCGTTCGAGAATATTTCTATAGCAATCTGCAAACACAGTATCCTGAGATTTTGGAATAAATTCATGTTTTGTCAATTTGTGAAAAATCGTAATTATTTTGGCGGTTCAATAAAATATATAAAAACAATTGCTATCGTCTTGAAAATGTCTAAATTCATACGTAATTCGTTCGAGAATATTTCTATAGCAATCTGCAAACACAGTATCCTGAGATTTTGGAATAAATTCATGTTTTGTAAATTTGTGAAAAATCGTAATTATTTTGGCGGTTCAATAAAAAATATAAAAACAATTGCTATCGTCTTGAAAATGTCTAAATTCATACGTAATTCATTCGAGAATATTTTTATAGCAATCTGCAAACACAGTATTCTGAGATTTTGGAATAAATTCATGTTTTGTAAATTTGTGAAAAATCGTAATTATTTTGGCGGCTCAATAAAAAATATAAAAACAATTGCTATCGTCTTGAAACTTTCTAAATTCATTCGTAATTTATTTGAAATTATTTTCGTGAAAAGCTGTTTACATAGTATCACTAGATTTTGGAATAAATTCATGTTTTGTAAATTTGTGAAAAATCGTAATTATTTTGGCGGCTCAATAAAAAATATAAAAACAATTGCTATCGTCTTGAAACTTTCTAAATTCATTCGTAATTCATTCGAAATTATTTTCGTGAAAAGCTGTTTACATAGTATCACTAGATTTTGGAATAAATTCAGTAAATCGAATGTACTTTTTTTTTTTTTTTCTCTGTTTCTAGTTTGTAAGTTATCCAATGTATGTATTGTCGACCTGTGTAAAACGTATGTTAACACACCAATAATAATAAATAAATAAATAAATAAATAAATAAATAAATGTTATGCAAATTTGTGAAAAATCGTAATTATTTTGGCGGCTCAATAAAAAATATAAAAACAATTGCTATCGTCTTGAAACTTTCTAAATTCATTCGTAATTCATTCGAAATTATTTTCGTGAAAAGCTGCTCACTAGATTTTGGAATAAATTCATATTTTTTAAATTTGTGAAAAATTGCCATTATTTCGGCGACACAATAAAAAATATAAAAACAACTGCTATCACCCTGAAACTTTCTTAATTCACAAGATTATTTTCATGAAAAGCTGCAAACAAAAAGTCAGAAAATTAAAAAAAATAAATAATGTTTTTTAACATGAGAAAAATTATAATTATTTCGGCGACTCAATAAAAAATATAAAAACCAATTGCTATCGTCCTGAAGCTTTCCAAATTTATAAAAAATTCATTCCTGATTATTTTCACGAAAAGCTGCTTACATATTATTACTAGATTTTGGAATAAATTTATGTTTTGTAAATTGGTGAAAAATTGTAATTATTTCGGCGACTCGATAAAAAATACAAAAACAATTGCTATCGCCTTGAAAATGTATAAATTTATACATAATTCATTCGTGATTATTTTCATAAAAAGCTGCTTACATAGTATCACTATACTTTGGAATAGATTAATGTTTTATAAATTTGTGAAAAAATGTAATTATTTCGGCGACTCCATAAAAAATATAAAAAAAATTGCCATCATCTTGAAAATTTCTAAATTCATGCGTAATTCGTTCAAAATTATTTTCCTAGAAAGCTGCAAACACGGCATAAAGAGATTTTGGAATAAATTCATGTTTTGTAAATTTGTGAAAAATCGCAATTATTTTGGCGGCTCAATAAAAAATATAAAAACAATTGCTATCGTCTTGAAACTTTCTAAATTTATGCATAATTCATTCTAAATTATTCTCACAAACAACTGCTTACATAGTATCACTAAATATTGGAATAAATTCATGCTTTGTAAATTTGTGAAAAATTTTAATTATTTCGGCGATTTAATAAAAAAAAATATATATAAAAACAATTGCTATCGCCTTGAAACTTTCTAAATTTATACACAATTCATACAAGATTATTTTCATGAAAAGATTTTAGAATAAATTAATGTTGTGTTAATTTATGAAAAATTGTCATTATTTCGCCGACTCAATAAAAAATATAAAAACAATTGCTATCGTCTTGAAACTTATTAAATTCATACATAATTCATTCGAGATTATTTTCATGAAAAGCTACATACATCCTCTGACTGAAATTTGGGATCATTTTATGTTAAAACAAATTAAATTTGTTGTAAAATTGTTATCATTTTGGCGAATCGATAAAAAATATAAAAACAATTGCCATCGACTTGAAACTTAAAAAAAAACGACTGAGAATACAATCTAGATTATTTTTTATGAAAAGTTACATACATCCCAGAACTGGATTTTTGAATAATTGGACGTCAAAATGAAGTAAATTTGTAAGAAAATTGTAATCATTTTGTTGGCTGGATAAGAATATTTAAAAAAACAGTTGCTTTCGACTTAACACTTCCTAAAATTACCCACAATGTATTGTAAATTATTTTCATCAAAAGCTATGGGTCATCCTAGGTCTGGATTTTGTGACAATTTTATGTTAAAATTGAGAAAATTGATGAAAACTCAATAAAAGTATAAAAATACCTGCTATCGATTTGAAACTTTCCAAAAATACTCAAAAATAGTTCGACATTATTTTCATGAAAAGCTACAAACATCCCATGATTTTTTTTAATTAAAAAAAATAATTTTTTATTGATAAATTAGTTTTAATTTGATTTTTCCCTGTAACTGGATGTTTTTTTCTGTTGGGAAATAAATAAATAAATGACTAGAATTTGAGATAATTTTATATTAAAAAGATGAAATTTGTAAAAAAATTCAATTATTTCGGCGACTCAATAAAAAATATAAAAACAATTACTATCGATTTGATAGCTAAGAAAATTACTAAGAATACATTCTAGATTGTTTTTTTTTATGAAAAGTTAAATACATCTCAATAGTGGTGTTTTGAATAATTGTACGTCAAATTGCAATCATTTCAAGACTGATTTAGATTGTTTTCTGTTATAAATCATGTTATTATGATTAATCTGTCAAAATTTGAAGCATCTGTTGAGATATAGGAGGAAATTCCAGTTTAATTTCTGAAAAAAAAGTTCGTTGTTGTCATCAAAATTTGGAAATTTGTCTTCTAGCGCAACCATTCTTGTCACTACAAAGTTTAGATTTTTTTTCTGTTATAAAGACATCTTATTTATGATTAATCTGTCAAAATTTGAAGCATCTGTTGAGATATAGGAGAAAATTTTAGTTCAAGTTTTGGAAAAGATTAATTTTTGGTCATCAAAATTTGCAAATTTGTCTTCTAGCGCAGCCATTCGTGTCACTCCAAAGTTTAGATTTTTTCTGTTATAAAGACATGTTATGTTTGATTAATCTGCCAAAATTTGAAGCATCTGTTGAAGAAATTCCAGTTCAATTTCTGGAAAAAATTAATTTTTGGTCATCAAAAAATTTGCGGCTATTTTAGTTTTGGTGAAGTTCGGATAATTATTTTTTGAGCAATTCTGAAGACTTGGGATTCAAGCTTATGATATCTAAATTTTAGGTATTTGTCGAAATGAATGTGAATGTGAAATTTCTAAAGCAATTTCTGCAAAAATGTTAATTTGTCTTTTTACATTAAAATATTTCATTAACGATGGGCCCAAACAAAGATTTTAGATTTTGAAAGGAATATAAAAGTTATTTTATAGACGTGGACATTTATGGCCTAGTAAAAGTTATGACCTCAATTACGAATCAATTCGCAATTAAAATCGAGTCGATGGCGAAGGCACTAAATCACGCCACCATTACGTTGACAGTTTACGGTTTGAAGTCCAATTTTATTTGGCGTTTCGGTTAAGAAAAATGGACAGTTGGCCCATCGTCGCGCTGTAAATCAACAGGTTAGCGTTTTACGTATAAAAATTATTACGACCCAAGAACACATGTACACACTTGTAGAACATTAACATCGCAATAAAATTCCACAAACGTTCTCCTCCAAATAACTGCAAATTATTCTGTATTTTGATAAATAAAAATCGATCTGTCCGAGGAAAATTTTAAGTAAGCAATTGTTAATTGTTTATGGATTTGTCATAGTAAATCTATGGATATTTTTAATTAATATAAGAAACTTTATATCCATCTGCTGGTATGCATGATCCGTATTATAAAATGATTACAGCCAGGTGCAATGAAATAAGGATAATTAAATACGATAGGTATTAAAAGCGTTTAACTGCATTTTTAATTAAACAGCCACAGGTAAAGGTATGCAATTAGGAGTATTTATTTATCGCATTAAAGTACAATTCGAAGGAAGGCATGCGCCCATCATGCGCATACCAACGGAATCTGCATTTTACGGCCATCTAGATTAAAGTTTTACAGCCGGGCGCAATAATAATAATTCCATAATTTTATTGCCTAGGCGCTTTAAGATACAAACCCAATAAATTCCAAGGCCCGCATAAAATAACTGTAAAATTTGATACATTTAATTAAAAAGCACGCACCACGAAACTCCGGTACAGTTAGGCGGGTTACATATCATGGCACGGCGGCGGTGTGTATCAAAGACACGAGAGCTACAGTAGTATCGTTGTATCTGGTCATGAAATCATTCGTTATACTCCTTATCTTTATCTGTTGGTATCGCCGCGCTCGCCAATTATTATTCAAGCGCGTATAATTTTTCCGGCGTGATATTTTAATAAAGATGGAACACTTCTCGGTGTTTGCGGATAGCACCAGCTCAAACGTATAAATTACAGGCCAGGCCTCATTTAACAGAGATCGTTATCAATTAATAATGTTTTTTTTTTATTGTTGAGAAACACGTGTACACATCCAGGTTGTTGATTTAATGAGCGAAACCAATTCCAATGCAACAATGTTTTCTGAAAAACGTGTATCAATGAATCTTCTAAAACATAATTTCATAATTTTTCTTTTTATTGTTAAATTAGTTTTAATTTGATTTTTCCCTGTAACTGGATGTTTTTTTCTGTTGGGAAATAAATAAATAAATAAATAAACAATAAGTTATCTTGTAGTTTTATATAGTTTTATAACTTGAATGAAGTATATATATATATTTTTGTGTGTACATGTAAAATGGTGAATCCGTTAATAAATAACTAAACTAAACTAACAAAAATAAAAAATAAAAATCTCCCATTGCATTAAAATAATTTCTCTCGAGACTAGCTTGCACGTTATTTTTGCTTGGACCGAAAATTCTCGAAACTTCGAGATCCATAGAAGAACAATGTATCTTTGATTTCTCGCTAAAACAATTGCCATATCATGGCTGAAAACAAAATGGCCACATTTCAAATTTAAACAGAGGAAACGAAAATTGAATTCAACGGTTTAAAAAAATTGTAGAAAAATCATCGAACGAGGAATTTATTTCAAAAGCTCAAAATCCACAGAAGAATAGTAAATTTTGGATTCCCCACTAAAACAATTGCCATATATTCGATGGAAACAAAACGGCAACAATCCGAACTTCAACTGTGAAAACGAAAATTGCATTCAACGATTTGAAAAATTGAAAAAAAAATCCTCAAACGAGGAATTTGCTTCAAAAGCTCAAGATACATTCAAGAACAATGTATTTTTGATTTCTCGTTAAAACAATGACCACATCATAGCTAGAAACAAAACTGCAACGTTTCAAATTTGAATTAGGCAAACGAAAATTACATTCAACGATTTAAAAAATTGTAAAAAAATCATCGAAAGAGGAATTTGATTCAAAAGCTCAAGATTCGCAGAAGAAGAATACATTTTTGATTTCTCGTTAAAACAATTGCCATATCTTCGATAGAAATAAAACGGCAACAATCCAAACTTTAACTATGAAAACGAAAATCGCATTCAACAATTTGAAAAATTGTAAAAAAATCATCGATCCAGAAATTTGCTTCAAAAGTTGAAGATCCACAGAAGAATAATGTATTTTTGATTTCTCGTTAAAACAATTGCCATATCTTCGATGGAAACAAAACGGCAACAATCCAAACTTTAACTTTGAGAACAAAAGTTGCATTCAGCGATTTTAAATTATTTTAAAAAATCACCGAACGAGTAATTTGCTTCAAAAGCTCGAAATCCATAGAAGAACAATTGCGTTTTCTCGATAAAACAATTGCCACATCATGGCTGGAAACAAAACTGCAACATTTCAAATTTGAATTGGAAAAACGAAAATTACATTCAACGGTTTGAAAAATTTAATAAAAATCATCCAGCGAGGAATTTACTTCAAAAGCTTAAGATCCGTAGAAGAACAATGTGTCTTTGATTTATCGCTAAAAGAATTGCCATATCTTCGGTGGAAACAAAACGGCATCAATCCAAACTTCAACTTTGGGAACGAAAGTAGCATTCAGCGATTTAAAAAATTATAAAAAAAATCAGGGAAGGAGGAATTAACTTCAACAGCTGGAGATCCATAGAAGAACAATGTATTTTTGATTCCCCTTTAAAAAATGAAATTTTAACAAACACAACGTTTATTTTGCGCTATCTTTTTTTTAAATATCTTAATAGTCCATTCTCCAGATTTATTCAAATAGTAAATGTGTTTAAGTTCTTTACAACTGTAAATAAAAGCAAAAATGTTAAAACATTAACACACAATGGAAAAACACTGAAATTTACTTAACCTCTTCACGCCCAGGTCGCGACAAACAAAAAAATGAAAACAAAAGTATTTTACAAAAAAAAAATTACACCTTCAGCGCCATCTATGGAATATTTTTTTCATATTTCTTTGCATGAATGAGTAAAATTGTGACAATGGAATAATATGTCGTAGAAACCTTTTTCTTTTTTTTTTTTGTATTAACCACTTCCCGCCCACGTAGCTTTGATTGGGCTATAGGATAATCCTGAAAAATTACTTTTTTCTTGTTGTTAAAGGTAATGGGCGCGAAGTGGTTAATAAAAAAAATAAAAAAAATTATTTGTAAATTCTTACAAACAAACAAAAATTACCAATTACCATGAATATTTCAACGTAATGAATTGGCATTTCAAAATGGATCGTTTTGCAGGTGCGAAGGTAGACCGCAATAATAATTGTTTCCGTGGATTGGCTGTCAGGCAATTTGCAGAATTTATGAATAATACGCTTAACAAACAACGCCGGTTTAAAGTGGATTGTGTGGAATATCGTGGGTCGTTATTTCGTCGCCACTTTCCTCAATTGTGGGATGAAGCATTATGCAGATTGCGCAACAGTCCGCGACTCTCTCCTTATTAAACATGGGAAAATCGTAGGCTCCATTTATCGCATACCTAGAGAGTTCTGTGTGCATTTTGTCTCAAGGGTTGATTACGTATTCAGTTCGGAAATTGCGGAGGCTCTTGCGAAATTTCGCCCGAATGCTCAGAAAATTGATTATGACTTCGCATCTAGTTACATGTCTAATGTCGATGTGATTGGAATGTTTTTTCCGGTGGGAAATAAATCTGTTATTATTAATATTATGCTTTTCGTACTTTTCCGTAACTTTCCGGTTCAGTTACGGTTCGGTTGCGGTTCGGTTGCGGTTTCGATTCGTTCGAAAATTCCCAGCTCAGTTACAGTTCGATTCAGTTTCGATTTGGTTCCGGATAACAAGATATCGAGCATAAATTTAGACCTCTTGATTGAATAAAATGCCGTGCAAATCGCACGCTTTAAACTTGGCCGATTTCACCTGCAATGACTGCGTTGGGTGTTATACTTTGATCAACGGATCTTTGCGCGCTGCTGTGAAAACTCACACTTCGGTAATGACGCAGACGCAAAGATCCACCGATCAAACTATATAAACATTACGAGATCGTCCCCGTGATTACTTTGTTATTTGTGCCCTGATGATTGATGATGTTCATTTCAAGGTATCACGTACCATTATCGGACACAATTAACTATTCAAATGGGCATCGCCGTGCTGCATTATAATTTCTGGATATCAAACGCTCGGGTGTCATCCTGCATTCGAAATTGATGCGCAGCTTCGGCTCGAGATATTTATCAACTTGTCAGCCGTAATTATGATGTCTGCTGGCGACCGAGAGCGTATTCTAAAATCATTACCACTAATGCTCATCGTGATTTAATTTGTGCGATACTCTTGAAAAAGTCGTCAACACAGGATGTGAGCACGCACATCCGGAACAAATTAGGGTTAATAAATAAGCCATCATTTTTTTTGTCTTTGCGGCTGAATAAATTAATTACTGGGACACTCTTCAGGAAGGATCCGCACGGTTTATATTTGGATTTATGTCGGTCATATCTACTATAAATAATCTGTTTGGCGAGTACTACTTTGTTTACTAGCGCATAAACAAGCGCGAGGAATAGAATACTGATCTATTTAGAAAACGTGGGATTATTTTGTCTTGAGTGTTCTGCTGATTTATTTCGCAGCTTTTTAGCGTAAATATTAGAATATTGGATAAAAGACGTAGCTGACGAAGAATTTAACTATCGAGTACATGAGCAAAAATTAGGTGATTTGATTACCGTAAAAAAATACTGTGGTATATGTTGAACATTTTCCAGAATGTCAAAAATATAATATTTCTGGATGAACTTGAGAAGTTTGAAGCTAATTCTGGTAGTCACTATTTTTTTAGAATTTTTTAAATCACAAGATGCAAATTTCGTTTTTCTAAAAATCGAGTTTCGAGTATTGGCATTTTGTTTCCAGTGGGGATACATCGATCATTATCCAGTATGTCAAAAATACAATATTTCTGGATGCATTCAGGAAATTTGAAGCTAATTCTAGTAGTCACAATTTTTTTAGAATTCTTTAAATCACAACATGCAAATTTCGTTCTTCTAAAAATCAAGTTTCAAGTGCTGATATTTTGTTTCCAGTGGGGGTACATCGATCATTATCCAGTATATCAAAAATACAATATTTCTGGATGTATTTAGGAAATTTGAAGCCAATTCTGGCAGTCACTTTTTTTTAGAATTTTTTAAATCACGACATGCAAATTTCGTTCTTCTAAAAATCAAGTTTCAAGTGCTGACATTTTGTTTCCAGTGGGGGTACATCGGTAATTATCCAGTATGTCAAAAATACAATATTTCCGGATGCATTTGGGGAATTTGAAGCTAATTCTGGCAGTCACTATTTTTTTGGAATTTTTTTAATCACAAGATACAAATTTCGTTTTTCTAAAAATCAAGTTTCAAGTGCTGACATTTTGTTTCCAGTGTGGGTACATCGATCATTATCCAGTATGTCAAAAATACAATATTTCTGGATGCATTTGGGAAATTTGAAGCCAATTCTGGCAGTCACTATTTTTTTGGAATTTTTTAAATCACAACACGCAAATTTCGTTTTTCTAAAAATCAATTTTCGAGTGTTGGCATTTTGTTTCCAGTGGGGGTACATCGATTATTATCCAGTATGTCAAAAATACAATATTTCTGGATGCACTTGGGAAATTTGAAGCTAATTCAGGCAGTCACTATTTTTTTGGAATTTTTTTAAATCACAACATGCAAATTTTGTTCTTCTAAAAACAAGTTTCAAGTGCTGACATTTTGTTTCCAGTGGGGGTACATCGATCATTATCCAGTATGTCAAAAGTACAATATTTCTGGATGCATTTGGGAAACTTGAAGCTAATTCTGGCAGTCACTATTCTTTTTGGAATTTATTTAATCACAAGATACAAATTTCGTTTTTCTAAAAATCAAGTTTCGAGTATTGGCATTTTGTTTCCAGTGTGGGTACATCGATCATTATCCAGTATGTCAAAAATACATTATTTCTGGATGCATTTGGGATATTTGAAGCCAATTCTGGCAGTCACTATTTTTTTGGAATTTTTTAAATCACAACATGCAAATTTCGTTCTTCTAAAAATCAAGTTTCGAGCGTTGGCATTTTGTTTCCAGTGGGAGTACATCGATAATTATCCAGTATATCAAAAATACAATATTTCTGGATGCATTTGAGAAATTTGAAGCTAATTCTGGCAGTCACTATTTTTTTGGAATTTTTTAAATCACAACACGCAAATTTCGTTTTTCTAAAAATCAAGTTTCGAGTGTTGGCATTTTGTTTCCAGTGGGAGTACATCGATAATTATCCAGTATGTCAAAAATACAATATTTCTGGATGCATTTGGGGAATTTGAAGCTAATTCTGGCAGTCACTATTTTTTTGGAATTTTTTAAATCACTACATGCAAATTTCGTTCTTCTAAAAATCAAGTTTCGAGCGTTGGCATTTTGTTTCCAGTGGGAGTACATCGATAATTATCCAGTATGTCAAAAATACAATATTTCTGGATGCATTTGGGGAATTTGAAGCTAATTCTGGCAGTCACTATTTTTTTGGAATTTTTTAAATCACAACATGCAAATTTCGTTCTTCTAAAAATCAAGTTTCGAGCGTTGGCATTTTGTTTCCAGTGGGAGTACATCGATAATTATCCAGTATATCAAAAATACAATATTTCTAGATGCATTTGGGAAATTTGAAGTCAATTCTGGCATGCAAATTTCGTTCTTCTAAAAATCAAGTTTCGAGTGTTGACGTTTTGTTTCTAGTGGAGGTACATCTATCATTATCCAGTATATCAAAAATTCAATATTTCTGGATGCATTTGGGAAATTTCAAGCTAATTCTGGCAGTCACTATTTTTTTGGAATTTTTTAAATCACAACATGCAAATTTCGTTCTTCTAAAATTCAAGTTTTAAGTGCTGACATTTTGTTTCCAGTGGGGGTATATCGATTATTTTCCAGTATGTTAAAAATACTATATTTCTGGATGGATTCGAGAAGTTTGAAGCTAATTCTGGCAGTCACTATTTTTTTTAGAATTTCTTTAATCACAAGATGCAAATTCTGTTTTTCTAAAAAAAAAATCTAAAAATTTTGTAATAACCGTACATTTCATCCCGAGGACCAGGAGGTCGATAGCTAATTAGGATTATACACCCACCACACTGATAATACGTGTACTCCTTATTCGGATAATTAATGGAATTTGATTGCATGTAGATCACGGTCTCAATTTGTGGGCGAATTAATTTGGTCCGCGGGAAGAAGGAGAGTTTGCCGGTTCGGATTTATAATGGACAGATGCATGGGGGTATAATTAAGTTTGAAATGCTACAATGTAAAAATTTGGAGCTTACAACCGTTCTATTTTAACAGCACACTAGAATCTCGCCGGTATTTATGCACCGATGCAACATTCATTTTTGGCATGCCTTCTGGAAACGTCGTCGCGCGCTTTATTTCAAGACACGTTTTCATCATTTTTATCGCGGGAATGTATCGAGCTGCATCGGTGCATGCAAACTACGGCTGCGGAGGCGCATGCACGAATATTTAAATAAATCAATATTGGATCTTTAACTTAATGTTATTTATTATTGTATGCATTGTAATAATAATGTTTGTTGCATAAAAAAAACTTAAAGCTGGCGCCGGATGTTCGGTCCGAGCGATGGAAAATTTGACAGGCGTCAGGCATGAAAAATAATGTGCTGGCGTAACGCAGCGGAACATCCGTCTAAAATAATGTACTGACGTTCCGCAGTGGAACATCCGTTTAAAATATTGTACTGACATTTCGCAGCGGTACATCCGTCTGAAATAATGTGCTGACGTTACGCAGTGGAACATCCGTTTAAAATAACTTACTGACATTTCGCAGCGGAACATCCGTCTAAAATAATGTGCTGGCGTAACGCAGCGGAACATCCGTCTAAAATAATGTACTGACGTTCCGCAGTGGAACATCCGCTTAAAATATTGTACTGACATTTCGCAGCGGAACATCCATCTAAAATAATGTACGGGCGTTCCGCAGCGGAAAATCCGCGACGGAAAATCCGTCCAATGCGGCGCTCGCCTAAGTTCTTCAATTAGTGTTATGAATTTCTAAAATTTCTAATCCCAGGCTATTGATATGAATTACACTAGTCTTAATTTTGCTGACATACGAGAAGAATCTGTTGAAAGGTCGCGTCTGTACATTAAAACCCATCGCGCCGGCTTCAAGTGCAATTGCAGATTTGCAGGCCAGTGCCGGTCCCCGAGGTCGATCGCTTGTGGCTCGAGTGCACGCCACATTCTACATTCTGCATTCTTCTACTCGGCGCTATAAACTATACGTGCCGACTCGCGGTATATCTTGATACCGGCGCAGAAGGCATTGCTGCGCCCGCCGTGGCGCCTTCGCGATTTCCACTTTCGCGTTATCATCACTCCACTTCGTCCGAATAATACGGGCGAGGACGGAAATAACGAGACAATTATATTCGGGTGGCTCCTTTCATAAATGACCCATTTGGCAGAAGACGTGTTTCGTTGCCCTTTGCGCGTTGCGCAACCGCGCCATTACTCGCGGCAAATATTAAGTGGGCTTCGCAAATAAATACTAGTACAGGAGCGGCTTTGTATGTGGGCACTATCTCCTCCAGACTGCCATCTGAGACGATCATTGATTTTCACGGTTGTCAGCGCTTATTGAATTGCGTTTTTAAAACGGGCATCCCAAATTGTTTGATTGATTGATTGATGGACTGCCGCGTATCTATTTTCAAATATTTGCTAGTTGATAAATCTGTGTAACACTTTTAGTCTTCGATAGCGACAGCTGCTCTGGGAATGTAAAAATATCGAATTTTGGTATCACCAAATATTTGTTCAATTAATTTCTTAATTTCATTTAATATTGACAAGACATACATTATAAAAATAATTAAATTCATGCAACAATTGAACATCAAATATGTTTTCTACTCAATTAGTACAACATTTTGTACCAAAAATTTTCAAAATTTGGTGGTGGGTTCAAAAGTTATGCACAAAAAACGAAAAACAATTGAAAATCAAATAAATTTTTGTGAGCGCATCGATATCTACTCAATTAGTACAACATTTAGCACCAAAAATTTTCAAAATTTAGTAATGCATTCAAAAGTTATGCTCAAAAAACGAAAAACAATTGAAAGTCAATTTACATTTTTTGAGCACATCGATATCTACTTGATTAGTACAACATTTGGCACCAAAAATTTTCAAAATTTGGTGGTGGGTTCAAAAGTTATGCTCAAAAAACGGAAAACAATTGACAGTCAATTTACATTTTTTGAGCGCATCGATATCTACTTGATTAGTACAACATTTGGCACCAAAAATTTTCAAAATTTGGTGATGCGTTCAAAAGTTATGCTCAAAAATATGCTCAAAAAACGGAAAACAATTGATAGTCAATTTACATTTTTTGAGCGCATCGATAACATTTTGCACCAAAATTTTTCAAAATTTGGTGGTGCGTTCAAAAGTTATTAGTGATGGGCATAATCGAATGATTTCAATAATCGAATGATTACTATTCGAATTAATCTGAAAATCGATTATTCATTCGAATGATTATTCGAATGATAATTCGAGTGATCATTCGAGTGATATGAAAATCGATTATTTATTCAAATGATCATTCGAATAAAATCGATATTTCTTTGGATAGTACAACATTTAGCACCAAAAAATTTTAAAATTTGGTGATGCGTTCAAAAGTTATGCTCAAAAAACGAAAAACAATCGAAAGTCAAGTTTTATTTTAGGAGCGCATCAATATCTACTCGATTAGTACAACATTTTGCAACAAAAATTATCAAAATTTGGTGATGCGTTCAAAAGTTATGCTCAAAAAACGAAAAACAATTGAAAGTCAATTTACATTTTTTGAGCGCGTCAAAATCTACTTAATTAGTACAACAGTTTGCACCAAAAATTTCAAAATTTGGTGAGGCGTTTAAGACTCCCGATTCGTTAAATTTTTGCAAATACTTTTTAACAAATAGCTATTTAATCACTAAGCAAAAAAACACGTACAATTTGACAATTCGTTTAGTTTATGGTAATGTCGAGTTTTATCTCAAAACCGATTTCTTTCTCAGTGGAATCTGAGAGAGCACGCACAACTTTGCTCATTTAATCAAAACAAAGAAAATTAGCCATAAATAAAAACGCCGGGGCGCCGCAGCTAAATGTGCGCGCCTTTGTATCAAACGATATGCATGGTGCGTGCACAATCCTATACTGATAGTAGTCTATTTGTTTAAAATCATCGGTCTCTCAAATATTAATCATTACATTAATAAAAAGAAAATTAACCATAAATAAAAACGCCAGGGTGCCGCAGCAAAATGTGCGCGCCTTTGTATCAGACAATATGCACGGTGCGTGCACAATCCTATACTGATTGTAGTCTATTTGTTTAAAATCAGCGGCTTCTAAAATATTTGTCATTACATTCATTTAAAAAAAATTAGCCAGAAATAAAAACGCGGGGTGCAGCAGCAAAATGCGCGCGCCTTTGTATTGGTGCATGCGCAATCTTACACTAATTGCAGTCTATTTGCTTAAAATCATCGGCGTCCACTGCAAGCCTTTGGTATCCAATCATCCGCACTCTAGTAATAACTGAACCAGAACGCACTAAAATAAATTCGTAAAATGATTTCATCACGCCGCTGACATTTCTACCAGCTGTACCAAGTTACATTCAATATCGAGCACACCGTACAATTTCGAAGTGGAACGCTCCCAACGCGGGAATAGTTTTAAGGAGTTCCATTAACTCCACGCATTGGTGTAATGACCACGGCCATATTTCTTTCTCAAAAGCGGCGCTCGTAAAAAATTAGTGCCCATTGAGAGTGAAACAGCACATGAAACGGGCCCGTTTTATAATTAATCGCCTGCCACGGACCCACCGTGGCATAATAAAGTTATTCCTCGGTAATGATTGAACTGATTTATAGCGATCATTTCTAAATTTCATCTTGGAGTTCTGGATGAGATGATGTTCATTATTGGCCTTGCATTTATTAAGATTCAGTGAAAGCTAAAGGATTGCAAGTCATTCTGAAGTAACATGATGTTTTCATTTCGTCTGCGAATAATAAACGGTTTGCATTAGAGAAGCGGCTTACAGTATCATTAATCAAACAGTTAAATTGCAACGGTCCTAGATGGGATCCTTGAGGAACACCAGCAGTTGCATCAATGGGACGAGATTGAATTGATTTTATCCAACGCAAAAGAGTAGCAACGTGTTAAATTGCAAAGGTCCCAGGTGCGATCCTTGAGGAACACCAGAAGCTACATCAATTCGACGCTATTGAAATGATTTGATCTAATGCAAAAGAATACCATAATGTTAAATTGCAAAGGTCCCAGATGGGATCCTTGAGGAACACCAGAAGCTACATTATTTGGATGAGGTTGAATTGATTTTATCCAATGCAGAAGAGTTCCAAAATGTTAAATTGCATAGGTCCCAGGTGGGATCCTTGAGGAACACCAGAAGCCAATTGGACGAGATTGCATTGATTTTATCCAAATGCAAAAGAGTACCAGTACCCACCATTTTTACAACGCGATTTTTCTTATTTGTGGTAATGTCACCATATGACGGTATCTTGTTGTAACTATTTCGGAATATCAAAACAGCCATGATGTATTCAAACGTGAGAATTTAAAATATGTACACACGGGACAGGTATTCAGGGAGCACGGCGTACGCAAGTTGACAGCTGTCAGAATCGAGCAAAAAAAAAATACGATCGGATGAAGAAACGGAGAAGCCGAGGCGCACGCGATATCTGTTATAAAAACAAAAAGGCCACCGGCCCTCGGCGGGCCTTTCGTGAATTTGTTTACAGCACCGACAGACGACACAACCGTGCATAATCGGTCGATTTTTCAACTCAAATACTTCACCATTAGCACCGAACCGGACGACAATAAACGCCGCCGTAAAAAAATAAAAAAAACAAAAACGCACGGAACGAGATCTCGAAATGCGACTTCTTGCGGGCGCGCGCAATTATGGCCTTATGAATTTTGATGAACGTGTACGTCATTAAAGGCGAAATGGACGCATGCGAAATGTAATGGTGTGTGTAAATCATTATTTGGCAGAGTAGGTGTAACTTGCAGGAATAATACATCATTTTCAGAAAGAAATCATTTGACTGTCAGAAGGGATCACTAATATTTTGTTTGTATTTAACATGTAATATATAAAAATAACACACTTAACACTTTTGAAAATTCTTAGTGCAAAATGTTGTAATTATCGAATTGATGCGCTCAAAATAATTTTTTTTTTTTTAAGAATAACTTTTGAACGCATCGCCAAATTTTGAAAATTTTCGGTGCAAAATGTTGTACTAATCGAGTAGATATCCATGCGCTCAAAAAAATTATTTGATTTTCAATTGTTTTTCGTTTTTTTTTAGAATAACTCGTGAACGCATCACCGAACTTTGAATTTTTTTTGTGAAAAATGTTGTACTAATCGAGTAGATATCGATGCGCTCAAAAAATGTAAATTGACTTCCAATTGTTTTTCGTTTTTTGAGCATAACTTTTGAACGCATCACCAAATTTTGAAAATTTTTACTGCAAAATACTGTACTAATCGAGTAGCTATCGATGCGCTCAAAAAATTTATTTGATTTTCAATTGTTTTTCGTTTTTTTGGACAATAACTCTTGAACGCATCACCAAATTTTTATTCAAAATGTTTTACTAATCGAGTAGATATCAATGCGCTCAAAAAATATAAATTGACTTTCAATTATTTTTCGTTTTTTGAGCATAACTTTTGAACGTATCACCAAATTTTGAAAATCTCTGGTGCTAAATGTTGTACTAATCGAGTAGATATCGATGCGCTCAAAAAAATGTAAATTGATTTTGAATTGTTTTTCGTTTTTTGAGCATAGCTTTTGAACGCATCACCAAATTTTGAAAATTTTTTGTGTAAACTGTTATACTAATCGAGTAGATATTGATGCGCGCAAAAAAATGTAAATAGACTTTCAATTGTTTTTCGTTTTTTGATCATAACTTTTGAACGCAACACCAAATTTTGAAAATTTTTGGTGCTTAATGCTGTGCTAATCGAGTAGACATGGGTGCGCTTAAAAACATGTAAATTGGCTTTTAATTGTTTTTCGTTTTTTTGAGCATAATTTTTGAACGCATCACCAAACTTTGAAAATTTTTGGTGCAAAATGTTGTACTAATCGAGTAGATATCGATGCGCTTAAAAAATGTAAATTGACTTTCAATTGTTTTTCGTTTTTTGAGCTTAACTTTTGAGCGCATGACCAAATTTTAAAAATTTTTGCTGCAAAATATTGTACTAATTGAGTAGATATCGATGCGCTCAAAAAATGTAAATTGACTTTCAATTGTTTTTCGTTTTTTGAGCATAACTTTTGAGCGCATTACCAAATTTTGAAAATTTTTGGTGCTAAATATTGTACTAATGGAGTGGATATCGATGCGCTCAAAAAATGTAAATTGCCTTTCAATTGTTTTTCGTTTTTTGAGCTTAACTTTTGAGCGCATGACCAAATTTTAAAAATTTTTGCTGCAAAATATTGTACTAATTGAGTAGATATCGATGCACTCAAAAAATGTAAATTGACTTTCAATTGTTTTTCGTTTTTTGAGCATAACTTCTGAACGCATGCCCAAATTTTGAAAAATTTTGGTGCTAAATGTTGTACGAATCGAGTAGATATCATTGCGCTCAAAAAATGTAAATTGACTTTCAATTATTTTTTCGTTTTTTGAGCATAACTTTTGAACGCATTACCAAATTTTGAAAATTTTTGGTGCAAAATGTTGTACTAATCGAGTAGATATCGTTGCGCTCAAAAAATAAAACTTGACTTTTAATTGTTTTTCGTTTTTTGAGTATAACTTTTGAACGCAACACCAAATTTTGAAAATTTTTGGTGTTAACTGTTGTACTAATCGAGTAGATATCGATGCGCTTAAAAAATAAAACTTGACTTTTAATTGTTTTTCGTTTTTTGAGTATAACTTTTGAACGCAACACCAAATTTTGAAAATTTTTGGTGTTAACTGTTGTACTAATCGAGTAGATATCGATGCGCTTAAAAAATAAAACTTGACTTTCGATTGTTTTTCGTTTTTTGGAAATAACTCTTGAACGCATCACACAAAATAAAGCAAAATAGGGCTTTCCGCGTTATCTGAATGACAAATTTATTTCTCTACATCTAGCAATTTATCGCTGTATCGATTGTGCAACAATTCACAAACGAATCCGTGCTTATACATTTCTATTCCATTTTACTGTCCGTCGAGTATAAAAATTCCGCCCATGCTCAATTGCTCAACATAAGTCAATATCAACAATATCGAATAGAAAATGTTACAATCTCTCAAATTGCCGGTTTCCCGTGTCCTCCAACGCAACAATAACGACGCCCAAACACCTCTCGCGGCCCGCCATTTTAATGAGGGTCATCGGGAGTTGCGATCTTGGTTCTTCGCCCAGCTTATAATTAAGATGCTTTGCTTGTGGGGCCGACGACGATAACAAACCCATATAAAGACAATGCGTACGCGCGGCGAGGGTACGATGGTTACGGAACAGCGTAGGACAGGGAGTGTGGGTGTCTAATGGAAGAGGTGTGTGTGTATCCCATTCGCCCCGAGGGGCAGTTACAATCTATTTCGCTGTTTTGCTTGTGTCTTGTGCCAGTTTCGTGGTTTCTTCGAGAGATATGTTAAAAATTGGTGACTCGTGGTATGGCCGAGGTATAGCCTATTCGGTGGAATCTGGCGGCCGAGGTCGTAAAACGGTCGGTCCGTCCTGAGAATCCACGCTCTCTCGTAGAAAGTATTGGTGGTTCGTCTAATTGCATCCCATACATTTATTACACCAGTACTTCTCAACAAAGATTGGTTTGAGATAAAAAAAATATTACGTCCCCTACTTACCGAGCTCCGACCCTCTTTTACGACCACAGCCGCCACATTCCGGAGAACGGGCTATAGCAGATAGGTAGGGTCGGTTGTAGGGATCTGTATTACCACCTACTCTGCATTTCTTCTCCTGGTGAAAATTTTCAATTAGTCAATATTTTGAAATTATTTAACTGGTCAAATACGTCTTCATCAAATTTTGTAAATTACTACTCCTTCTCGCAAGATTTGTGATGCATAGTAACGAATAATTTAAAGTTACAAGTTGATAGGTGTTTGATTGAAGGAAGATAAAAGTAAAATTATTAGAAACACTTGTATCCGTCCAGATTGTTGATTTAATGGCCCGTGGTGCTTACAAAACGAACGAAATCAATTCCGATACACCTTGCGATATTTTAAAGTGCGCGATAAATCTCGTATTGTTTTATATCTGGCGAACTCGATCGGATCTAATAAAACTCTTAATGCGAACAACATTCTTGCAATTGCTCGGCCATCTGTTTCCATAGGGTTCAACATCATCTAGGCGGCAATTAAATGAAATTCACTCTTGATACATCTTTGGCCGAGGCAAAACAAACATTTTAATGGGGGAACGGGTGTTGTAGCCTTGTGCCTTGCCAGTCAGGTAAGCGAACTTGCTGGGAGTCATCCGAGAATAATTTCCGTCTAGGCGCGCCCATCGCACATCATAGGAAGAACTTCTTCGGCTCTCTCGCTCGCAGCCGCTTTATTCAAACCGCGTGTACTTTATGTGTGCGAAATGCGGTTTGTAAATATTTTGAGCGGGCCGTAAAACATTTCACGGTGTAGATAACGATACGTAATCAAAATACATAATTCCCATAACCGTCATTCGATACGAACAAGGAACCCAAATAGGTTTTAACATGGAAAAATCAAAATTGCATGTTATAAATCGCAAATATTTGAGTTATATTCAAAGCTTAATCGCGCACTTGCGATGTAAATAAAATTAATGTTCCCGCCGAACCGTATATGTTCGACAATAAAAAAAACAGTGAGTTTTGTTGATTATTAACGACTTTATAATAATAACAAATTACTTTCGGTCCGGATAAAAAAAAATTCCGAGTTTCTGGAATGATTAGAAGGCACAGGACGAAACCAAAAAAGTCCATTATGCCGGTGATTAGGCATGGAAATTCGTAATGAACGAGGGGGAGCGATTTTTCGTTAATTTTCCACGGTGGTGCAGGTCCGGGATTATAATAATTTGGTTTCGAGTGAGTGATGAGGTGGGCCGAACCGCCTGCATCATCATCGTGGTAAGCTTTATCTTTAATGGAGTATCGGAGGTCTTTCCACAATTTAATATTTACAGAGAGTGCCGTCTCTACTTCGTGTTCGCAATTTATCAAGTGCGTCTGCAATTTGCGGAGACGTGTCATTAACCGGTGGATAATTAAAATTGAACACGCGTACTCGCCCAATTTGAATAAAACCGTATTGAAGGCATTCATCAAGCCGATCGGGATTAATCGAGTTAATATACTCGAGTTTAAGGGGGTAAGTGCCTCGCGCCAGAGTTAGACCAGAATGGTCTAATAGAAAATGATAATCGCCACAATCTTGGGCCTGAAATTTTACCGAATACGTAAATTTGTTTGTACACGCCTCCAGGGTTGATACAAAATGTTTCATGTAGGTGGCGTTCATTACAGCAAATTCGTGTTTGTAGAGGTGCAGCTCTTACGTTTTTGCGACTTTATTTGATAACTAATGACAATTTTATTACCTACATATTGTTTTCAAAGGTATAAACTATTTTTCTGTAGCATTACCTTTTTAGTTTTTTTGCAGAGAAAAGCTCCAGATATCCATCCAATATTGGTAATTTTCAGGATAAATTATACACTTTGTCTGATGATTAAAAAAAAAATCAAATTCTATAGACGAATAGTTTAACCCTTTCTCTCCAAGTGTGGAAAATATCATTTCTTAATATTTGATATTAACTTCAGAATTATGTATATGCTGACCAACAAAAATGCATCGATTTTCGACGCGGCACTTACCCCCTTAATTTAATACTAAAGATAGACTGATATTTACAGTGGCGGTTCGTAGAATATTTTGATGGTAGAGCCAGTGGCTCGACGAGTACAACACTTTGCTGGAAGAATTTGCCAAATTTGACCATCCGTTCAAGAATTATCCTCAAAAAAAACAAAAAACGATTGAAGACGATGACAATTTTTGGTCCTTTTTACATTTATTCAATGAGCACAACACATTTCTGGACGGATTTTTAAAATCTGCTATTTTGTTCAAGAGTTATCTTCTCAAAACAACAAATTTCATTTTTAAGACTTTGTTGAAAGCATTCTACAAATCCGTCCATCCAAAAAACCTGTAATTAATTTACCGACAAAATTTGAAAACTCTGCCTTTTCGTTGAGGAGTCATCATCTTCAACAATTAATTTTTTAAATTTATTTATTTAATATACACGGCAGCGCCATTTCTACACAATAATTTTCGAAAACTATTCTAATACTAAAACTAAAACTAACTAAGTTATAAACTAAACATATAATTATAAATTATAAATGATTGAAAATAATTGAATAATTGAATTATTTTATTGAATTCTTGTTATAACTGTTAAATAAATCTCATGCTCATCTTAAGCAATTTTTATTATCTTCATTCATTCACATCATTATTTGCTCCACTTGACTACACGTAATTTAACAGCGCTCGAGGATCTACAACTCAAACCGCGATAATTAAATTCGCAAAAAGTACGTTTTTTTTCTTCTTCTTCTCATTGCTGGCTTTAATGGCATTTTAGATAAACAGTTACATCTTTAATTACAATAATTTTCTTGTAATTATGTAATTACGCGAGGTAATTACAGCGATTTTGTAGGTTTCCTGTTAAAATATACAGCAACGATTGGTATTCTCTAATCTAGGCACCGAAGGAAGAAGTTATCCGAGGAAATAATTACCGTGGAAAATGTGCTTGGCTTCAACATAAACTAGATTTCGTTTGTTTTCAACGATGCATGGACGTGTTGATTGTCTGTGTTTGGATTTATGATATTCTTTATTGTCATAATTTCAAATGGTTTATGTTTTACTTTATTTTGAAATGAACTTTCATAATTTTCTAAAATCTTGAATATTTAATTGTGTAGGTATCTTGCTTTTACTTGAAGTTGTTAAATGGGCAATGTTGTGCAGTTTTCTGTGTTTTCTTACGATTTTTGGTTTTGCGTGAAAATATTTTTTCTCGAGGCGCTTGTAAATGTTTCGTGTTTGGAGTCACTTTGAACTATAATTTCTCAAAAGTTATATAATCCATATCTAATTTTTAGTATCTTAAATAAAAACATAACCAATTGTTAACCATCTAAACGTAATTTCATCTTCATGCGATTTTTGGTTTTGCGTTAAAATTATTTTTCTCGAAGCGCTTGCAGATGTTTTCGAATCTCTTTGAACTAAAATTTCTCAAAAGTTAATTAATTAATATCCAGTTTTTAGTATCTTAAATAAAAACACAATCAATTGTTAATCATCTAAAAGTAATTTCTTCTTCGTACGATTTTTGGTTTTGCATTAAAATTATTTTTCTTCAGGCGCTTGCATATTTTTTGTGCTTGGAGTCTCTTCTTGAAAGTTAATCAACAATTAATATCTAGTTTTTAATATCTTAAATAACAATAAAACCAATTGTTAATCATCTAAACGTAATTTCATCTTCTCGCGATTTTTGGTTTTGCGTTGAAATAATTTTTCTCGAGGCGCTTGTAAATGTTTCGTGTTTTTTTACTTTGAACTATAATTTCTCAAAAGTTAATTAATCGATATCTAATTTTTAATTTCTTAAATAAAAACGTAATCAATTGTTAACCATCGTAACGTGATTTCATCTTCCTACGATTTTTGGTTTTGCCTTAAAATGATTTTTCTCGAGGCGCTGGCCTTTTTGCGTTTCGAATCTCTTTGAACTAAAATTTCTCAAAAGTTATTTAAACAATACCCAGTTTTTAGTATTTTAAATGAACACACAATCAATTGATCATCATTTAAACATAATTTCAATTTTCTCCGATTTCCACTTTTGCATTAAAATTATTCTTTTCTGTGCGCTCACACATTTTTTTGGTTGGACTCAATTTTGAACTAAAATTTCTCAAAATTAAGTCAGCTAACGTGTAAGTTTAAAATTTTTAAACGAACATCTAGTTTGAGCTGTTTTAAATGAAAGCACAATCAATTGTTTATCGTTTAAGTATAATTTCAACTCCTTACGATTTTTAATTTTTCATTAAACTTATTTAACCAAGTGCTCGTGATTTTTTTTTCCTTGGACTCAACTTTGAACAAAAATTTCTCAAAATTTAGTTGAGAAACGTCTAGTTTGGGCTATTTTAAATGAAAGCACAATCAATTGTTTATCGTTTAAGTATAATTTCAACTTCTTACGATTTCTAATTTTCCATTAAAATTATTTAACCACGTGCTCGTGATTTTTTTTTTGCTTGGACTCAACTTTGAACTAAAATTTCTCAAAATTCAGTTCATTAACATCAAGATTTTTATATATCAAATAAAAACGCAAATAATTTTCTATCATTTAAATACAATTTCAATTTTTAGGCTTTCTAATTTTGCATTAAAATCATTTATCTACGCGCTAGCACACCTTTTGCTCGGACGCAACTTTGAATTGAAATTTCTCAAAATTTAGTTGACGGACATCTAGTTTGGGCTATTTTAAATGAAAACACAATTAATTGTTTATCATTTAAGTGTAATTTCAACTCCTTACGATTTTTAATTTTTCATTAAAATTATTAAACCATGTGCTCGCGAATTTTTTTTTGCTTGGACACAACTTTGAACAGAAATTTCTCAAAATTTAGTTAACGAACATCTAGTTTGGGCTATTTTAAATGAAAACACAATCAATTGTTCATCATTTAAGTATAATTTCAACTTCTTACGATTTCTAATTTTTCATTAAAATTATTTAACCACGTGCTCGTGATTTTTTTTTTACTTGAAATTTGAATTGAAATTTCTCAAAATTTAGTTAATGAACATCTAGTTTGGGCTGTTTTAAATGAAAGCACAATCAATTGTTTATGATTTAAGTATAATCTCAACTTCTTACGATTTCTAATTTTTCATTAAAATTATTTAACTAAGTGCACGTGATTTTTTTTACTTGGACTCAACTTTGAACAGAAATTTCGAAAAATTTTGTTAACGAATATCTAGTTTGGGCTGAAAGCCCAATCAATTGTTCATCATTTAGGTATAATTTCAACTTCTTACGATTCATAATTTTTCATTAAAATTATTTAACCAAGTGCTTGTGATTTTTTTTACTTGTACTCAACTTTGAACAGAAATTTCTCAAAATTTAGATGAGGAACGTCTAGTTTGGGTTATTTTAAATGAAAATACAATCAATTATTCTTCATTTAAGAGGAATTTCACCTTCTTACGATTTCTAATTTTGGTGTTTTTTTGTCATGGGCAAAATTTGAGATGATTTTAAATTCAAACACAATCAAAATAATATTTATTAATTATAAAATAATTCTAGAAAAATGTATTAGTTAACGTCTTGAAAGGGCGAAAAACGAGCAGATGTAGTTCTACTGCATTTGTTTCTAATAAATGACGCATTACCATTGATAATCTCTATCATCTGTACCAGTGTTCTTCAACCTTTGTCATCACGCGGAACCCTTTTTTTGAGATATTTTTGTATGGAACCCTTCGTTCAGTAGCACAGAGATTTGATTTTGAATATGAAACTCCGATCGACGCACGGGTCCCAGAGACCGGCGCGACGCAGCGCTAGTTGTGCACGTGGGCTAACGTTCGAATTTTAGCATTGACTCGCAGAACCCCTAAAACGTTTGAGTAGGGCTCATTGAATAAAACTGATCTATACAATGGATTTTAAGAATGTGTTCACTTGTTAACATTTATTAAAATAATATTAATCAATTCAATTGAATGGAAAATTGTTGAAGAATCTAAAAGACGCATTGTCTAAAACCGGCACCTAGTTTTCGTAACACTGGGACAAACATTCAAACAAGTCATTAATATTCAGCACATTCACAGGCCAGTAAATACAGCGGACGCCGAAACACAATAAATAAAAATAGGCGCAGGTTCTCTTTCACAATAATTAGGCAGCAAAGGAAAAATCCTACCTCTCCTCCCAACAAAAGGGCACTGCCCCAAGCAGGTAGTTACAGATATGATTTAGACTAGTCCGACCGGATTTTAACAAACCGCCTCGTGAAATATCACGGAAAAAATTGCACAAGCATCCGAAATTTCATCGACACACGATCACAATACACACACGCAATCTCGATCAAAAAAAAAATATAAGAAATGCAGAATGACCATCCGAATCTAACCGAGCTGCATCACCCCCCCTCCACTCTAACGAGATTATCTGAGCAGGTAGACCCATAACAGTTGGTCATCAACCACTGGCCGGGCAGTCGGCCAGATACACCGGTTCTACGAAACACATTCTTCGCGTGCCCAACTCAGGTGCTACAGATTTCTGGATTAATTTCTGTTATCACGGACCAACGGTGACTTTTGTTCGTGTGCAGTGCGTGTTTACAGTGAGTTGATTGACGAACATTGTGAGTACTTCTTATTTTTTTGGTGGTTAACAGTTTCTGAATTAATTGCAGTTGCCATTCTCTAATGTTGCAATATTTCAAATGTTGATGCGTAATTATAACGCGGTTTGGCATTTTTCCCATTTGGCCATATGATTTCCTTCAGCCCTGTTATTGGATGTAAACTGAATATGTCACTGAGTTTGCGAATATCCAGAACTTTCTACAGTTTAGGACGATGTAAAATATATTCGGTATTGATAAAATAGCGCAAATGGGTTTGTTTCACGTGCCTTATATATTTTTTTAATTCGGTTCTCGTTTATCACGTGGTGAAACATTGTGCCTTATATCATCAATAACGAATATTACAAAATGTTTCACCGCATGTTAAATGAGTAAGAAATTCAACAGAAATGAAATATATTCTATAGAGTCAAAACGGTATAAAATACTTGTTTTATCACACTCGTGCGATAAAACCGTCATTATGAAACTTGTTTTAAGATACCATTAAAGATCTTATAAGCAATAAATTCAACAGAAATGAAATGTATTCTATAGAGTCAAAACGGTACGAAATACTCGTTTTATCGCACTCGTGCGATAAAACCGTCATTATGAAAGTTGTTTTAAGATACCATTAAAGATCCTATAAGCAAGAGGTTTACAGAAATGAAATGTATTCTAGAGTCAAAACGGTATAAAATACTCGTTTTATCGCACTCGTACGATAAAACCATCCTTTGAAACTTTAATGTAATATTAAAGAATCATCAGATACAGTTTGTAAGTGATGATCATTTTGATGTAAGCTTTGTGAACAAGAGCAAGCAAAGGTTATGTTCCGATGCTTTGCCAGCGACGTCGTTAAAAACGTCATTAAACATTTCTTTTCAACACGTTGACTGCCACGACCTTGAAAACTGCTTTAAACAACCACGAGAATTCTCGTAGTTGGCAGTCAACGTGTTAGCAAATTATTTAGCTCATTTAACCAACTCTCTATCTTTTATAGTTATTATGCAAACCCTGTACAAATAAATTATTGTCAACCCAAAATATACATTTTTCATGTAGTTGGTAGTCAACGCGTTAACAAATTATTTATCTCATTTAACCAACTCTTTATCTCTTATAGTTATTATGCAAACCCTGTACAAATAAATTATTGTCAACCCAAAATATACATTTTTCATGTAGTTGGTAGTCAACGTGTTAACAAATTATTTACCTCATTCAACCAACTCTCCATCTCTTATAGTTACCGAGATAGCAATGCTAATGCAAACCCTGTATAAATAAATTATTGCCAACCTAAAATATACATTTTTCATAAAACAAACGACACTTGCAAATTGTGTATAAGCATTCCCACCAACTCTTCGAGCAGTTTGGATGATGATGAAAAATGCATTACAGACTTACAGCACCATAACCAGATAATTAAGGCGCATTTATTTTCATCGTGTCTTGGACGCAGCAATTCCGGCTGTAGCTCTGGAGGAACAAGCTGTCAGAATCTATGATCTATGAATCGTAAGATTACTGCTTAACATGGGCATAACGATGTTACACGTTTCGATTCTGGTAAAAATCTTAGGAGCATCAGTCACTTTCAATAGAAGAAGGAAATTTTACATGTGTTGTTTATGGTGATAAAAAGAGATAATTTATTATCAATAATATTCAAATTTCCAACTGTTGCTTGAGCCATCCATCAGTGTCTAATTATACAGAGTGGTCCGAAAATAATTCTAATTTTAATTGAACTTTTTTAATTTTTTCTCGTTTACAATTTTATCGTTTGAGATTTAACAATAATTTTATATTATAATCGGCACTGCTGCTTTGTAAATATATCTTAAACTTAAAGTTTTGATAATGGCAAGTTGAGATGATGAGATTGCCGTAGTTAGACTTAAAATTTCTAAATGTTTAAAATCTTCGACTAATTTCATGGAATTTTCTATAAAAAAAAGAAATCGCTCGAAAATGCCATAATTAGGTGATTTTGACGTTTGATTATCACACTTTCTAATGTCCATTTCTCTAAATCATTGCATCAACATTTTGCCACTTTACATGATTAATTTTCAAGAAAATTTAATTGAACTTCGCACAAGGCAAATTTTGTTAATAACAAAAAAAAGAAATATTACCACCGTTATAACCAAATAAAATTATAAATTAAATGTTGCTTCCAGTTAAGAAAAAGTGAATAGCAGATCGCAAATTTGATTAATAATTTTGTTTCTTGATATTTCTTTCTTAATAACAATTTTTTTGCAATTTTCAATTTGAATTTTTTTGCAATTTTCAATTTTAATTTTATTGAAAATTTTCTTATGCAAGATGGTAAACTATTTATGCCATGGTTTATAGGAATAAAAAATCTATTAAAATCAATTAAAAAATTAGCGGGTTGACATTTAAAAAAATTGTCGATGACGCCATAACTCGAAAGCAATTAACACTAGAAAATTTCAATTGACATTAGAACGTGTATTTTAATAAATAAAAATTGACGTGTTCGAGGATTTTTTTAAAATAACCACTTGTTTATTTTTAAATAACCACTTGTCTATTTTTAAATTAATTTATTTGTACTTATTTCAATAATTATTTTCTCAAAAATTTTCTGATGTAAGGTGGTTTACGCCATCGTTTCGAGGGATAAAAGATCTTTTAAAGTTAATTAAAAATACAGGGATGAAATGTCATAACTCGAAAATAATTGACACTTGGAAATTTCAATTGTCATTGGAACGTGTATTTTGATAAGTAAAAACCAATGTATTCTAGGATTTTTTTTTATAATTGCTTGTTTATTTTTAAAGAATTTATGCACACGAGATATTCATAATTTTCAATAATCATTTTCTCCAAAATTTTCTTATGTTAGGTGATAAAATGCGTATGCTATCGTTGAGAGGAATAAAATTTTCATTCAAATGATTTAAAAATCTACGCGTTTACCATTTAAAAATGATGTCGATGAGAGTCATAATTTGAAAACAACTTTTGTAAAATTTGGATTTTCAATAATGCACACAGCGAAAAAAATTGAAATTTTAACGCTTAAAAAAATTAATGCAGAGTGCTTCAGTGCTTTCTTAAAGAACGTAAAATGTAAGCTTGCCTAGATTTTGACATTTCAATTGGAAACATCCGTCAGAGGATTCAGAAGTTGCACTTTTGTAAACTTTGCACTTTCAGAAATAACGCTCACAGCGAAAACACTGCAATTTCATCACTTAAAAAAATATAACCATAATGTGTTTAGATGCTTTTTTAAAGAACATACAATTCCCTCGATTTTGACGTTTCAACTGCAAAAATCCGCCGAAGGATTTAGAAGTTACGCGCTTGTAAAATTTGGATTTTTAGAAATAACGCTCGCCTCAAAAACAAAAACTGCAATTTCAACACTTTCAAAAAACGACCTTGAAGCGTTTACATGCTTTTTTTAAAGAGCATAAAATTGCCTAGATTATGACGTTTTAACTACAAAAATCCGCTGGAGGATTTAGAAGTTGCATGATTTTAAAATTTGGATTTTTATAAATAACGCTCACAGCAAAAACAAAACTGCAATTTCAACACTTAAAAAAATGACCATGAAGTGTTTACGTGCTTTTTTAAAGAACATAAAATTCCCTAGATTATGACGTTACAACTGCAAAAATCCGCCCGAGGATTTAGAAGTTGCTCGCTTGTAAAATTTGGATTTTTAGAAATAACATTTACAGCAAAAAAAAACTGCAATTTCAACACTTAAAAAAATGACCACGAAGTGTTTAAATGAATGCTTAAAGAACATAATATTGCCTAGATTTTGACGTTTCAACTGCAAAAATCCACCGGAGGATTTAGAAGTTGCTCGCTTGTAAAATTTGGATTTTTAGAAATAACATTTACAGCAAAAAAGAACTGCAATTTCAACACTTAAAAAAATGACCACGGAGTGTTTTCATGCTTTTAAAAAGAACATAAAATTCCCTAGATTATGACGTTTGAACTACAAACATTCGCCGGAGGATTTAGAAGTTGCACACTTGTAAAATTTGGATTTTTAGAAATAACGCTCATAGCAAAAACAAAAACTGCAACTTCAACACTTTAAAAAAATTGATCACGAATGATCAGATGATTTTTTAAAGAACATAAAATCGCCTAGATTTTGACGTTTCAATTGCAAAAATTCGACGAAAGATTAAGAAATTACACTTTTGCAAAATTTGGATTTTCAAAAATAATTTGTTCACAGCGAGACAACTGCAATTTCAACACTTAAAAAATGACTCCAAGTATTGGAACGCTTTTTTTAAGGACGTAAATTTTACCAGATTTTAACGTTTCAGCTGCAACATTTAAAAGTTGGACGCTGTAAAATTTAGATTTTCAAAAATTACGTATTTAAGTATTTCAATGCTTTTTAAAGAACGCAAAATTCACTAGATTTTGATGTTTTAATTGCAAAATTCCGTCGGTGGATTTAGAACTTGCACACTTGTAATTATTATTAATTGATTTTCAAAAATTTCAAGGTCACAGCAAAACAACTGCAATTTCAACACTTAAAAAATGCTGTAAAATGGTTTGGATGCTTTTTTAAGACGCTTAGATTTTTACATTTTAATTGCAAAAATCCGTCATAGGATTCAGATGTTACGCGCTTAGAAAATTTGGATTTCAGAAATTTCTAGCTCACAGCAAAAGAAAAAAAAATACATTTCAAAACTTTCAAAAAAATTGATACAAAGTGCTTTTTATAGAACGTAAAATTCGCTAGAGGATTCAAACGTTAAATATGAATTTTCAAAAATTAGTACCTCAGCGAAAAAACTGCAATTTGAACACTTTCAAAAATATTATTTCAACGTGTTTCAATGCGTTTACAAAGAATATAAAATACTCTGCATTGTGGCGGATTCATTGTCAAAATCTATTGGAGGACTCATAAGTTAGACGCTTGTAAAAATTTGGATTTTCAAAAATTACTTGCTTACAGTGAAAAACTGCAATTTCAACGCTTTCAAAAAAACGACCAGAAAGTGTTAGAATGATTTTTTAAAGAACGTAAAATTTGCTTGTAACGTTTCAATTGCAAAAATCCGTCAGAGGATTCAGAAGTTACGCGCTTGTAAAATTTGGATTTTCAAAAATAACTTGCTTAGAGTGAAAAATTACAATTTAAACACTTTCAAAAAATTATTACAAAGTGTTCCAATACTCATTTAAAGAACGTAAAATTTTCTAGATGTTGACGTTTCAGTTACAAAAATCCGTCAATAGATTCAGAAGTTGCGCGTATTTTCAAAAATAACTTTATAGCAAAAAAAGCTGATGCGTTATTTTCCATTGGCGGCTAGAACAGTTACTGTCCTTTTAATCGTTATTGATTCGGTTACTGTTACTAAAACGTGATTCGTTAATCAATCTGTTATATGAGTTACTCTTACTGAGAAGTGATTCGTTATTGAATCGGTTATATGAGTTACTGTTACTAAGAAGTGATTCGTTACTGAATCGGTTATATGAGTCACTGTTACTAAGAAGTTATTCGTTATTGAATCGGTTATAAAAGTTATATTAATAATAATGATAATACCTTTATTAACGGGATTCACCCTGTACGTTCATCTCATAACAATTAGTTTTTAGTTTTTAACTTTTCTTCTTTAATTATTCACATTTAAGACAAAACGATTATGTTTTCGTTTTTAACTTTTCTTCCTTAATTATTCCATTGGTTTTTAACAACTTTAAATTATATTGTATTAAATTTATTTGATGGCAGGAACTATTAAAATAATTACCATTCCTAATTGCCGGTTATAACATCTTGTAATTTATATGATAATAAGCTAAACGGTCAATTAAAAAATTAAAGCTATCACTACATAAAAAGGATGTATTTCATCAAGCAGAACTTTATGAACGATATGTCTTGAAAATTATGATTATATCCTTCGTATTTAATACGCAATCTTTGATTCGATAATAAATTAATTATGGTGATAGCAGCGACCATTACGACGTCGCAATTTGTGATTAAGCTTTTAGTGTAGTAAGCTTTTTTTAATCATAAAAGTACAGGGTTGAACAAAAGTACCACATAATTGAGACAGTGTTTCTTCAAGTATTACTATGTCTTTTTTTAATCATAAAAAGTTTATTGTAAAAAAATGTACAGGGTTGAACAAAAGTACCAAATAATTGAGATAGTGTTTCTTAAAGTATTACTATGTCTATTTTTAATCATAACAAGTTTATTGGAAAAAAATGTACAAGGTTGAACACAAGTATCGAATATTTGAGATGGTGGTTCTTAAAGTATTACTATGTCTTTTTTTGATCATTAAAAGTTTATTATAAAAAAATGTACCGGGTTGAACAAAAGTACCAAATAATTGAGATAGTGTTTCTTAAAGTATTACTATGTCTTTTTTTAATCATAACAAGTTTATTGGAAAAAAATGTGCAAGGTTGAACACAAGTATCGAATATTTGAGATGGTGGTTCTTAAAGTATTACTATGTCTTTTTTTAATCATTAAAAGTTTATTATAAAAAAATGTACTGGGTTGAACAAAAGCACCGATTAATTGAGACAGTGTTTCTTAAAGTATTACTATGTTTGTTTTAATCATAAAAAGTTTATTGTAAAAAATGTACAGGTTGATAATACTTAATAATTACGACAGTGTTTCTTAATATATATAGTACGCGGCCGTCCAATAAATGGTAGAGTTGTACCAAGCACTCGAGGCTCGTTGCGCAGTGACCGTCATAAATTCAATTGGCTCCGGGTATTTGTTGTCGCGTTCTCTCGTGTTCTTTCGCGTTTTCCCACATTCCCTCGTGTTCTCCGAATACTTTTTCAATCTGCGAAAATTCTACCCCCACACGCCTTGAGTGCTGGGTAATACTGTACACAAGCATTTGACCAAAACCAGTGTGTTTTGATTTTTCCTGGTGACATGATTATAATGCCAAAATAATAATTAGTGCCAGTATTGCAACTTTTGTAAACTTGATTTTTGAAAACTTTTTTAAACGCGATCCGAGTAGTTTCTCCACGAAATTATTTTGAATACATTTTTTGCGCAAAAAATCCTTTGGTTGCACGCAGGCTTTAAATTAACATCTGTTGTTGCTGCATACCTGTCTCTTCCCACAACAACCGGGGTATTAGTCAAGGTGCCATTTTTACAACCTCAAAACGTCGTCACCTCTCCAAACCCCCTCATTAAGTCATCCGTTATATCGTCCGCGCCGCGAAGAAAAGGGCCTGCGCAAAATGCGTATCATAAATTGAGCGCGGCCTCAGCTTACCGCCGCATAATGTCTGCTCAGGTATGTGGCGTTGATAAAAGCAACAAAAGTCCAGCGAGCGCGAATTCTTCGAGAAACCGACCCGATCGCGTATCGAACCCTCGCCGCGACTCCAAATGATTGTTCTCGGCTCAAATTGTAACCAATTCCACCTTTGCGCCTCAACAAGGCTAATTTCGTTTGTTTTTCTTTTTGTTGCAGATGGTCGACTACGTGCCGAGGCGGACGGTGTTAACATAAACAAAAACTGGATATCGTTTTTTAATAACGCGAGGTATGCATAAAATTATATGTTCTTGTGTGTTATACGTGATGCAGGGCGAAAGCTAAATTGCAGTTTAATGTGTCATCCTGTAGCGCCAGAGAAGTCTTGTCAATTTAAGTCGAGCAAATTACTCGCCACTCATGGTTGGACACTTTAAGTATCCTCAGCGTATTTAGCGTAGAACCATTTTTGTGTAAAAAAAAGTTCACTCATAATTCTAAAAAACTCAAAACCATCGCAGAAAAAATATAAAAACGCAGGAAAAATTTCATAAAAATCAACCTCTATAGCCGAAGTATTGCTTATTCAAAATCAATTTGGTTTTTGTAAATTCAACAATTTTCAATAAAGATATGGATTTTTGAAAATTTTAATTTAAATTTTTTGAGCACCTAAACAAAAACATCGCAGAAAAAAAAAATTAAAACGCAGGAAAAATTTCATAAAAAATCAACCGCAATAGCCGAAGTATCGCTTATTCAAAATAAATTTGGTTTTTGTAAATTCAACAATTTTCAATAGAGATATGAATTTTTGAAAATTTTAATTTTAATTTTTTGAGCACCTGAACAAAAACATCGCAAAAAAATATAAAAAACGCAGGAAAAATTCCATAAAAAATCATGCTCTATGGCCGAAGTATCGCTTATTCAAAATCAATTTGGTTTTTGAAAATTCAACAATTTTCAATAGAGATATGAATTTTTGAAAATTTTAATTTTAATTTTTTGAGCACCTGAACAAAAACATCGCAGAAAAAAATATAAAAAACGCAGGAAAAAATTCCATAAAAAATCATCCTCAATGGCCGAAGTATCGCTTATTCAAAATCTATTTGGTTTTTGTAAATTCAACAATTTTCAATAGAGATATGGATTTTTGAAATTTTCATTTTAATTTTTTGAGCATTTTAACGAAAACATCGCGGAAGAAAATATAAGACGTGCAGGAAAAATTCCATAAAAAATTATCCACAATGGCCGAAGTATCGCTTATTCATAATCAATTTGGTTTTTGTAAATTCAACAATTTTCAATAGAGATATGGATTTTTGAAAATTTTAATTTTAATTTTTTGAGCACCTGAACAAAAACATCGCAGAAAAAAATATAAAGAACGCTGGAAAAATTCCATTAAAAAATCATCCTCAATGGCCGAAGTATCGCTTATTCAAAATCAATTTGGTTTTTGTAAATTCAACAATTTTCAATAGAGATATGGATTTTTCAAAAAATTTTATTTTTATTTTTTGAGCACCTGAACAAAAACATCTCAGAAAAAATATAAAAAACGCAGGAAAAAATTCCATAAAAAATCATCCTCAACGGCCGAAGTATCGCTTATTCAAAATCAATTTGGTTTTTGTAAATTTAATAATTTTCAACAGAGATATGGATTTTTGAAAATTTTAATTATAATTTTTTGAGCACCTGAACAAAAACATAGCAGAAAAAAATATAAAGAACGCAGGAAAAATTCCATAAAAATCAACCTCAATAGCCGAAGTATCGCTTATTCAAAAGCAATTTGGTTTTTGTAAATTCAATAATTTTCAATAAAGATATGGATTTTTGAAAATTTTAATTTTAATGTTTTGAGCGCCTGAACAAAAACATCGCAGAAAAAAATATAAAAAACGCATAAAAAAATTCCATAAAAATCATCCTCAATGGCCGAAGTATCGCTTATTCAAAATCAATTTGGTTTTTGTAAATTCAACAGTTTTCAATAGAGATATGGATTTTTGAAAATTTTAATTTTTTGAGCACCTGAACAAAAACATCGCAGAAAAAAATATAAAAAACGCAGGAAAAATTCCATAAAAAATCAACCTCAAAAGCCAAAGTTTCGCTTATTCAAAATCAATTTGGTTTTTGTAAATTTAACAATTTTCAATAGAGATATGGATTTTTCAAATTTTCGTTTTAATTTTTTGAGCATTTTAACGAAAACATTGCGGAAGAAAATATAAAACATGCAGGAAAAATTCCATAAAAAATTATCCACAATGGTTGAAGTATCGCTTATTCAAAATCAATTTGGTTTTTGTAAATTCAACAATTTTCAATAAAGATATGGATTTTTGAAAATTTAAATTTTAATTTTTTGAGCACCTGAACAAAAACATCGCAGAAAAAAATATAAAAAACGCAGGAAAAATTCAATAAAAAATCATCCTCAATAGCCAAAGTATTGCTCATTTAAAATAAATTTGGTTTTTGTAAATTCAACAATTTTCAATAGAGATATGGATTTTTGAAGATTTTTGTTTTAATTTTTTGAGCACCTGAACAAGATTTTCGCAGTTTGGTGAATTGTTTTTATTTTTTTTTCAGTTCATGAAGTTTGCAATTTCAAAATTGGTTTCGTGGTATTATTTTAAAATGTATATTTAGATATTCGCACTGAATTTTAAATTAAAATTAATTTTGAGTCATTTTGGTTTGTTTTTCAGTTGATGAAAATCATAATTTGAACATAAACGTAAGAATAAATGGGAGTATACAGTATTGAATATAAAATAATATTTAGAAATGCTATTCTGTATTGTCTTCTTACAATCACGTTTTAAGTAACAGTCGCAGTTTAAGTAGCAATTACTGTTTAGGTAACAGTTGATTTTAAGAAGCAATCACAGTTTAAATAGCAGTGATTTAAGTAGCAGTGATTTTAAGTAGCGGTGATTTAAGTAGCAGTGATTTTAAGTAGCTGTGAAATTCGCTTATTAGTAACAGTAATACTAGTGAAAAATCACAGGCACGTGAAATATCGTTCATCCCTACTAGTTACTCTAATAGAGGAAGCAAATATTTCGTTGCTGTTTCGGTCAAATTTCCTTCCGTTGCCCCACCGCCGAACATCCATGGCCGTCACTGCGATCGAGGTAGCAGAGGTGATAATACAGATATCTGCAACCCTATCTGTATTGCCACCTTTGCTACCTCAGCCGTTCCATGAGTCACCCCGATAGCAAGTCACTGTAAATTGCGCATGTTCAGATGTACGCTCTACCACTCGGTATATAGATCTAGCAAGTATTGTTTAGACCGCCCTAAGCCATAATTAATGGAAAACGAATTCCATCAATTTAATTGTTAAGCGCAATCGAACGATGAGCGTGAATACCATTAAAGTTTCTAAAAGCTACTTACACACGCCGCGCGCCGTGGGTATAAAAAGTCAATAAAAAAACACATTGAATGGCGGCAATTAAAGAAGTGCATATTTACCAAACATTATATTTGAACAGGGCACGAAATACCAGAAGTCAAGTGAGCGATCGTCACAATTCTCCTTTTGTTCCGTGACGGAATATCAAGCGAAGACAAACGTCCGGAGGGCCCTTTCATCCCGTCCACGCTCTTTTTTCTCGATTTACACGGTCGGGTGTAAATTCACCTTATCTGCAATAAATCCCGGCGCGCTAATGCATCGAACGCATCCCGGAGCATGGGAACATCCACTTTATGCAAGCAGGTACATCGCCGCATTCCGCGTCACTTACGAAACTCCTTTATCAGATCCTTATTATGCGCATTCGGCCAGTTTTATGCCGCATGACCACGCATCTCGGTCTCTAATTTTCACCGCGTTTAATGGCCGATCTGGTTTCGTATTCAGCGCCTCGCTACAAATCCGCGGTCTATTATTATGGACGTCGTAAACGGTGGAAAATGTCCTAAGTCTGCGACGGGTATGTTCGTAATAACCGTCGACGTTGTATTCAATTTTATACTTTTGACGGATATTTTTTATTAAATTAGTTTGTGCTGTAACACACCAGCGGTGGCGGCTTGTAAAACTATGGCCCTTTCTTAGCCTTTGTACGATAATTCACGAACCGCCACTATAATAAACTGTAGGTATCCATGATACACCCTTAAAGAAACAATTCTCTTAACACGTTCGCTGCCACTACAATTTGCATTGCGCATACGCAAGTATAAAGTTGGACGCACTATCACGTCGGTGATAGCGAACGTGTTAAGGAGTTGCCCTGATGCTGTTTATAGCGTTAATGCACCGAAACATATTAATCCATTAACCCAGCGATGGCCAGCCTAGCTGATCGCTAGAAAACCTCTGAGCTGGAGATCATGCGCGAGTGTGCACCTGCTTTGTGGATCAAAATCGCGGCCGATCTCTATTATGGATCGACGGCTTTGGAGGCGTCGGCGGCTTTAGCGAATCGGCAGCGTCAACGGATCGACGGTGTCAGCGGATTGGCCGCGATGGCGGATCGGCAGTGTTAGCGGAACTCCGGAGCATCTGGATATAGCTGATGAAGTGGCGACGTCGTAGGTGAAGTCGACTGTCGAAGTCGAATGATATTCGAATGATGTGTGGTCGACTGATGTCTGCCGTGGAAGTCGTTGGACTCATCTGATATGAAAGTGTGCTGTGGAGTGCGCTCCATCCTGGTTGTATACAGTTCTTCACGCCTTACTCCTCTCTCGACTCTTGAGGGTGGTGGTGTAACGGCAACTTTGGTGAGACCACGTCGGACAGGCAAATCAAATTCGACTGATGTCTGTTGTGGAAGTCGTTTGACTCATCTGTTATGAAAATGTATTGTGGAGTGCGCTCCATCCTGCTTGTATAACGTTCTTCACGCCTTGCTCCTCTCACGTCTCTTGAGAGAGGTGGTGGAATAGCAACGTTGGTAAGAACATGTCTGAACAGGCAAATAAAATTCGGCTGATATGTTGTGAAAGTCGTTTGACTTATCTGATGTGAAAGTGTGTTGTGGAGTGCGCTCCTTCCTGGCTATATACCGTTCTTTACGCCTTACTCCTCTTGCGTCTCTAGAGGGTAGTGGTGGAACGGCAACGCTGGTGAAAACACGTCGGAACAGGCAAATGAAATTCGGCAAACAGCTTAGGTTAAAACACGAATCGGCACGTAGGCCGACAGCGGGAGGCGGACTGGCATCTCTATTGCGTCGTACTGGCAGCTGCACTTATACCGCTAACAGTCCTGCAAAATGGTCCGAACGTGGTCTACGATACGTAGGCGCGCAGCGAGGAGAAGCTTAGCTCTCTATTGTTTCTTACAAGCATCTGCACTTCTTGGGAAAATACATAATACCGAATTTATGTTCGTTTTGGAGCAATTAACTCATGGAATGTAAATTGAAACAATTTTGTATTTTTTTTACTGGTAGGCAGTGCTAGAAAATCTCCAGGGAGCTCAAACGCGCTGAGTTTAGGAAGTCTGAGACCGTTCATCCATCGGTTCCGGAAGAGTTGTTCTGTTAGAGTCCCACTTTGGGCGCCAAATATGTCACGGAGCAGAGGCGAGTGTGGTGAAATTGTGAAACTCGCAGACGCGTAACGTTATACACTTAAGATCTGCAGGCAGTGTTTTTAAAGATACTATAAACTTGGTCAGTGTAGTCTGTGGTAAAATATTTTCAGAGGGTGGAAACCTGCTGAGTTTAAGCAGTCTGAGACCGTCGATCCACACGGAAGCGGTGTTTTGCTACAGTCCCACGTTGGGCGCCAAATATGTTACGGAGGCAAGTGTGATGAAATCGCTAAACTCGCAAATGCATGTTATAAACATAAGGTCTGAAGGCAGTGCCATAAGTTAAGGGGAGGCGCTACACCTATTAATTTTTTTTTTCGATATCTTCTAAACTATTTTATATTTAAAAAAATCTCTGCATTAGTTCTCCATTATTTCCAATTGTCTAAGGCTTACCGTGAAGATTTCTAACGAATTCATAATAATAACAAAAATAATTTATAAAAAATAATAATATTGAGAAAATCTAGACGGTATGTTCTGGTAGTATTATTTTAAATTTATTATATTAGTAACGTTTTGTTTATTTTTGGGTATTAATTGATATATCTAATAAAATGTAACTTCGGAAGCGAGCACTCTTCTATTAATTGACAGGTATACTTTATAAATGTTTATTATTCTTTTATGGTCATTCCATTTAAAATAGGATGCGCTCTTCTAAGGCTTTCGCGGGTTAGATACAGGGGAAAGGAGTTTAAGTTTAAGTTTTCGGTCGGGTAGCGCCGGGTCTTAAGGGCGACTTACACCTTGTAGGACAATTTAGGAGCCAATTTTCAAGAACTTATTGTAAAAAAAACTAGAGAAGATTTCGATACTAACTTTTTTTATGTTATTGTAGATCAATTGAATTTCATACACGATTTTTTTTTACATGTCAATGTTGATTTCGAAGACCTGGAGATGGCATTGAAAGAGCCGCTGTTAGAAGTGAAGGGTCAAACGGTGTACAGGATTGGGTTAACCCTAGTTATCTGAAATATAATTTTCAACAAGACTTTTAATTGTTGTTATGTCAGCAAGGTCCCGATCGTTCACATTCTTCCAAAAAAGTCATTTTTTTTTACTACGTTTTTTGTCCTTCTTGAAGCTGTCAAAAATTAGCAAAATGGAATTTTCCAAAAATGAACGATCGGGACCTTGCCAAGTGTTGACTGTAGATTATAAGAAAAAGTTATTGCAATACGTTCAGTTGTTCTCCCCTAATCGTATACACCAGTTTGAAAATTGCAAACTTTTGGGAAAACCCGTTACAACGTGTAAATGATGAGATCTGCAATGCCAGGTCCGTACAGTTAGCCTTCCTGATGAAGACGAAATTCACGATGGGTCACCTGCTCTTCCGTTTGTTGAATGATTGCACTTTTTGCCGCGTCGTTCACCTTTCGCTCGGCACGGTCGATTCTTAACGCGTTTAGTTGAGTGGCGCACGCTTCCGTTTGCAGCACCAATGTGATCCACAAGGTGTCCATTACTTTCAACATTCCCTTCTGTCCTTTATTGAAAGTTATAACAGCCAAATGTTGTGATTTCAGCCACACTCTTCACGGAAGCGCGATTAACCAAATGCAACTTTGCTGTTTCCAGTGTGAGGTCCTAAATATCGATCTAGCAAATCATCTGGCGATAAGTTCTTATGATTTGCAGGATTGGCAAAAATTAGATTTAACCATCGAATCGACAACTTTCCCACTAAAATAATCAATGAGTGTACGTACTCCAAACGATGAATAACGTACCGTACCGTTTTTCTTGTGAAAAATTGATGTTACTATGATACTCTTTGCAAACAACCAATTGCAGTAAAAACTGACACAAACATGCAGTAAACGAATTCAATTCAGGTGTGATTGGGGCTTCTTGTAGATACCTGCCTTGAGTTTCTGCGCTTATATGCTGACGTACGTCTTCTTCAACAGTTTTCGAACTCAACGGCTTACGTTTTTTGGGTCGAAACACTCGGTAATTACGTTCAGGTGACCCTTTACGGCCCATTTCACAATAAAAAGCATGGACACGCAGGCGCAACCTCATGTTTAACTAGCTATAACTCTCGAACTAGAGAGAAATCTGACAAACCCTTTTACAGGCTCATTTTCAAGACCCTTTAGATTAGAAAAATGGAGGAAAAAAAATCGATTTTTTGAAACCGACAAGGTGTAAGTCCCCCTTAATGAACTGTGCTTGGACTAATCAGTGCCAACATATATTCAAAGGGCGCAAATTTGTTGAGTTCAAAAAAAGTCAAAGTCGATGGATCTGTTCCGAAAGTTGTGTGTGGTTACATCCCCACGTTGGGCGCCATATTTACGGAGGCGAGGTGAGAGGTAAAATCACAAAACTCGCAGACGCGTAATGTTCCACCAGGTCGCACTAGTAATAAAATGAAAGTTGTCGGACAAAAATGTGTTCATTTAAAAAAATATATATAATGTATCGTAATAAATTCTTTACATTTCGCATTGTTGTAAAAACTACCTGAACATTCAATACATTATCATGAAAACGCTTTTTGTAATTTATATTAATGTTCGGCATGCACACCCTGCGGCTCCTCGCGTTCAGAACTGAAACAATTTAGGTTTTATTACTTTGACTTTTTGACTTTTTTTTAAAGTTCGCCAACTCCTATAAAACAGTTACTCAATTAATTCGCCCTAAGCTATGTTATCAATTAGGAAAATTAAAAGCTGCACTTCCCTTGATGTCTGAAAAAATATTATTTCTCGCACAGCGTGAAGAAATATTGTTTTTCAGTCATCAGTGTTTTTAATTGTTAATGTAGATCTTTCGTAATCGATTGCTATAAAAAAGAATATGTGAGACACATTATATTTTATTTCTATTAACACTTAAAAAAATAGGAAAACCGTGATGACTGAAAAAAAAACATTCCTGGCACGTCGTCGTGAAAAAAAAAAATTCTATGGGAGTTGACGAAGTTTGAAAAAAAAAATGGTTTTCAATGTATATCTTTGTGCTTTAATTTATTCTTAGGATGCGTAAGGTAAGACTGAAAAAAAAATATTTCACCCGTCCTAAAAAAATATTTCCATGTCAGTTGAGGAACTTTGAAAAAAATTGTTTTTTAATATATTGGCTATTAACTCATTCTTAGGTTGCGTAAGGAATGAAAAGTAATAAGTGATCGAATCCATGGCGCAACACCGAATGGTAATAATTGTCTACACTTCCAATCCAATTTATTATCCCCTATTAAAATTTAATGCATCGACATGAAGATATCGTGATTCCACAGAATTATCTCGTGGCGCCGACAATAATTAACAGGTTGCGTTACGGTTTGAGTTCTTCACTGTAAGTGGAAAAGTGTAACCGAAAGTTAAGTCAAAGTGATTTCAAATTTTTGTAATTACGCGCATTAAATTTAAAGTACCAAGGCCTGGACGTTGTCTTAAAAAAATGAATGATTGTTTACCATAAGGCAGTGTACCTCAATCTATCCCAGTATTTTAGAAGCATAGAAACTTTCTGTGTTTATAATGAATGTGTATTTTTGTTGAATTTTATTTAAAATTTTGACTGTTGTTGCGATTTTGTATATTTTCGAATATCGTGTTTATAAAAAAGTTGTTACTTCACAGTATTAATTAAGTTGAATATTGTTTTCTACAATCGCAACTTGTATAATTTTTTTTATTGGATCTTGGAATGCAATTTGCAGAAATGTATCGAATTTCCCATGGAAATATCCATACGATGATAATGCGGCATCACTAATAAAGTATACGGGCCGAGTATGGAATTTGTGTAGTAAAAGTACATAAAATGTAATGTACCTGCTATGGCTGAACAAGTTTTGATGTCGGTGAAACATTAAAAACAGGTTTCGTGGTTGTTCCGCGGTGTCATATTGTAAACTTTATATATCTATAACGATTTTTATGGGACGATAAAGTGGGAAAGGTCGCGTTATTTTGCCGGAATGAGGAGTGAGTTTTAAATTTAATTCTCGTGTACAATTGCTGCCAAAAAAAAATCGGACAATATTATGTCTTTGTGCCACTGGGCACATTATATTAAATATCCGTTTAGAGTAAAATTGGTATAAAAACATGCATGCTTTAATATTATAAATAAAATTGTTACACATTATGCATATGCCTGCTATTAAAATTCAAATCAAGGTTGATTCACACTAGACAAAAAAGTGTCCTATTTTTTTGGCCGCAATTGTACAATGTGAAAACAACGATAAATTACAATTATAATAAATAAAATTGTTCTACATTATCGGTATAACTGTCTACTATTAAAATTCAAATAAAGATTGATTCACACCAGAAAAAAAATGATGTCCTATTTTTTTTTTGGCCGCAACTGTACAATGTGAAAACAATGATAAATTACTATTTCTATATTTTTTTTCGATATAAAAAGTCATAATGATTTTACCAATGAATACTTTGTAATTGGAGGGAGATTAATTAGCCGTTCCTAAAAATTTCAGCTGTCCGTTCCTTCTTGGGCCTTGAGCGACTCGAATTGTTGCACGCTAAACAATTTGGGTTTATTAAAATCCATTTATAACGATCACCATTAAATTCATTATCTCGGATATCATCAATCAAGCAAATTAAATTTGTACGGTGCTTAGAATTTACAATCGGATAAATAATGAGGTCGGAATGTGTGTACACCTTTCGACGGCGATGATTCAACGAAGTATAATTCGAGTATATTTTCGTGTAGGAAAAATGTTGATTTAACTTCTTTTTTATAGTTTACATTTTTTTGTCATAACCTATTGGTATTTAGAAAAAGTTGTACTGCGATTTTTGTTTTGGATTTAAAAAAAAATCGCGTGCCGAAAATGTTCATTCCTAGATTTGATTGAACTGACTAAAGTATGTGCTTGGGTTTTCTGGAATTTGAAAGCCCAATCATTTTTGAATCATTTTGTATAACTTATAAATCTGCACTTGTTTTGGATTTTGCAAAATTTGCGCTTTTTGGGATTCTGAATGCCGAAAATGTTCATTTCTGGGTTTGATGATTATGATTGGAAAAACTGGCTGATGAACGTGGCTTGAGTTATCTGGAACTTAAAAGCCCACTAATTTTTGAATAATTTTTCACGACTTGGAAGTTTGTACTAGTTTCGGATTTTGAAAAATCTCTTTTTTGAAATTTTAGCGCTAAAACTTGTCTATCTTAGATTTATTGATAAATGTACGAAAAACTAATCGATAAGCGTGCTTGAATTTTTCTGGTATATAAAAGCCCAATCGTTTTTGTATAAATTTGTAAAGATTTAAAGTCTGCACATGTTTTGGATTTTGAAAAATCAACGCTTTTTTGAAATTTCAGCACTAAAAATTAGGTTTGATCATAAATGTAGGAAAAACTAATCGATAAGCCTGCTTGAATTTTTCTGGAATATAAAATCCCAATCGTTTTTAAATAAATTTGCAAAGATTTAAAGCCTGAACGTTTTGGATTTTGAAAAATCCGCGCGTTTTGAGTACCGAAAATGTTCATTCCTGGATTTGATGATGATTTTTGGAAAAACTGGCTGATGAACGTGCCTTGAGATATCTGGAACTTGAAAGCCCACTAATTTTTTAATACTTTTTCACGACTTGAAAGTTTGTACTTGTTTCGGATTTTGAAAAATCAACGCTTTTTTGAAATTTCAGCGCTAAAAATTGTCTATCTTAGATTTGATGAAAAATGTACGAAAAACTAATCGATAAGCGTGCTTGAATTTTTCTGGTATATAAAAGCCCAATCGTTTTTGTATAAATTTGTAAAGATTTAAAGTCTGCACATGTTTTGGATTTTGCAAAATTTGCGCTTTTTGAGATTCTGAATGTCGAAAATATTCATTCCTGGGTTTGATGATGATTTTTGGGAAAACTGATCGATCAACGCGCTTGGGTTTTCCTGGAATATGAAAACCCATCATTTTTGAATCATTTTGTATAACTTAGAAATCTGAATTTTTTTTTGGATTTTGCAAAATTTACGCTTTTTGAGATTCTGAATGCCGAAAATATTCATTACTGGGTTTGATGATGATTATTGAAAAAACTGGCCGATGAACGTGCCTTGGGTTTTCTGGAATTTGAAAGCCCAATAATTTTTGAATAATTTTACACGACTTGGAAGTTTATACTTGTTTCGAATTTTGAAAAATCAACGCTTTTTTGAAATTTTAGCTCTAAAAATGTCTATCTTAGATTTGATGATAAATATAGGAAAAACTAGACGATAAACGTGCTTGAATTTTTCTGGTATATAAAAGCCTAATCGTTTTTGTATACATTTGTAAAGATTTAAAGACTGCACATATTTTGGATTTTGAAAAATCTATGCTTTTTGAGATTCTGAATGCCGAAAATATTCATTACTGGGTTTGATGATGATTATTGAAAAAACTGGCCGATGAACGTGCCTTGGGTTTTCTGGAATTTGAAAGCCCAATCATTTTTGAATAATTTTACACGACTTGGAAGTTTATACTGGTTTCGAATTTTGAAAAATCAACGCTTTTCTGAAATTTCAGCGCAAAAAAATGTCTATCTTAGATTTGATGATAAATATAGGAAAAACTAGACGATAAGCGTGCTTGAATTTTTCTGGTATATAAAAGCCCAATCGTTTTTGTATAAATTTGTAAAGATTTAAAGTCTGCACATGTTTTGGATTTTGAAAAATCTACGCTTTTTGAGATTCTGAATGCCGAAAATATTCATTCCTGGGTTTGATGATGATTATTTGAAAAACTGGCTGATGAACGTGGCTTGGGTTTTCTGGAATTTGAAAGCCCAATCATTTTTGAATAATTTTGTATAACTTAGAAATCTGAACTTTTTTTGGATTTTGCAAAATTTACGCTTTTTGACATTCTGAATGCCGAAAGTATTCATTCCTGGATTTGATGATGATTTTTGAGAAAACTGATCGATCAACGTGCTTGGGTTTTCCTGGAATTTGAAAGCCCAATCATTTTTGAATAATTTTTTCTAACTTAGAAATCTGTACTTGTTTTGGATTTTGCAAAATTTGCGCTTTTTGAGATTCTGAATGCCGAAAATATTCATTCCTGGGTTTGATGATGATTATTGAAAAAACTGGCTGATGGATGTGCCTTGGGTTTTCTGGAATTTGAAAGCCCAATCATTTTTTAACATTTTTGCACTTGAGAAATCATCTCTGTTTCAATTTTTTTTTTTACTGCAAAAACTTTTATTTTCGAAAAGTCTCTTATCAAAAGTAAATTAATGCTGAAAGCCGACTCGTATGAAGTTTATCGAATTTATTACACCGTAGCTCATCAAGCTGCGGAAATTATTACTTAATGCCAGTACGCAAGGATAAATATGGCCATAAACATGATCTAATAATATTACAAATCACGTATAATCATCGTCTGCGGAATTTATTACCTTGTTCGTTTATTACATACAATTTTGTCGGTTTCTCACATAGAGTGATCGTGATGTTTTCCTTTCACAAGGTGGCTCAGTAATTAAAATTTTCGATAAACTAGAACTTGCTGTATATTCCTCGACATTCCTCATTAATGGCTCACCTGTTCCATCCAGCATTTCACGTGATTCATTAGGCATCGATAGAAAAGTTTTTATTTTTCTAAACAATATGATGAATCACTCTCTTCGGATTGTATTTTATCCACGTCGTAGTCTCGGCGAGCTCGTTAGGAGAGGAGAGAGAGTGCCGTTGACAATAAATTTTGATCAATGCATCGGGAATATTTTAATTGGAATGCAGATATTAGAAACCGACCGGCTCCGAGACATTAATCTCGCCTCTCCATCTCCACATCGCATTTAGATTTCCTCCAGATAGGTTTGATAAGTGTCAGGTGCAATTACATGCTCACGCGATGCACCGCGTTTCGAAAAACAGAGCATCGGCATTCCAGTGGTTGGTTGGTTTATTTTTGAACTAGACGTGTATTTAGAGAAATTACACCTCTGCATACTTTATTCTCCGAGTGCTCATTACCGAGTAGACTATTATTAGTCCGTAGCCGATTTGTTAAGCAGGTACAGCTCAGCGGATCCGTTTGCTAATTTTTGGTTGCAAAAGAGGAACCAATTTACGGCCGCAAAGTAATCGTGGCGTTTGCGTTGAAAGAGCGGTCTTTAAATAAACAGAAGAGGATGTGTGTAATTAAGGTGCTCACGGGTCATTAGATCGGTTAATAGACTCTAACGAGACATAAGACACCGATTTGGGTTGTATCATCGGAGTCAGGAGAGTCAGCGAATAAGGGAGTGCTAAAGTTTCCACGGATTACATTTTGTTCGTTTTATTTTATCGTTACCCACAAAATGTCTCCATAAAACTTTTAAATTGATTCCAATTTTCAAATTTTTGATCAAAATTTTCGTATTTTTGGTTAAAATTTTCGTAATTTTGATCAAGATTTTCGTATTTTTTATCAAAATTTAGTATTGGTGATCCAAATTTTTGTATTATTAATCAAAATGTTCGTATTTTTGGTTATTTTGAGTCAAATTTTTGGATTTTGGATTCCCATTTTCATATTACTGATCAAAATTTTCGCATTTTTGGTTAATTTTTTTGTATTTTTGATCAAAATTTTCGTATTTTTAATTCAAATGTTCGTATTTTGGATCAAAATATTCGTATTTTTGATCAAAATATTCGTATTTTTGATCAAAATATTCGTATTTTTGATCAAAATTTCGTATTGTTAATCAAATTTTTCGTATTATTGATCAAAATGTTCGTATTTTTGGTTATTTTGATTCAAATTTTTGGATTTTTGATTCTTATTTTCGTATTACTGATCAAAATTTTAGCATTTTTCAAATTTTTTTGTAATAATAATCTTGTAATAATAATAATAATCAGTTTACATTTACTACATACCACTATAATAATACTATCACTTATATTAATTAAAATTCAATTATATTGAAAGATGGGGTGATGTAATGGTATAGCATTTTGTTTTTGATTTCCTCACTAGTGCTGATAATGGATAAAATTTGTAATAAATAAAACATTAAAATTAAAATTGTTTAAAATAAAATCGACGTTTACTAAAATTACGACTAGATGGTTTAAAATAGCAATAAATAATTTTAAAAAATAAATAAATATGAACAGTACGCATAACAAATAAATTAGAACTTTAAAATCCAACACATTAAAATATCAGAACCTAAAATGTAAAATCTATTTCTGAGTTTAAAAATTCATCCCAGCTGAAGTATGCTTTCTTTAGAAGATATTGTTTTATTTGCAGACGGAATGGATACAAATCTAGTTCCCTAATTCTTGTTGGGAGTTTATTAAAAAAATAAAATAAATAAATAAAAAAAAGGAATTGCGTTTTTGATCAAAAATTTTGATCAAAATGTTCATATTTTTGGTTATTTTTATTCAAATTTTCGGATTTTTGATTCTTATTTTCGTATTACTGTTCAAAATTTTCGCATTTTGGTTAAAATTTGTGTGTTTTTAATTAAAATTTTCGTATTTTTGATCAAAATATTCGAGTTTTTGATAAAAATATATTTTTACAATTTTATTTTGATCCCAAGTTTCGTACTTTTTATTCAAATTTTCATATTTTGGTTCAAATTTTTGTGTTTTAATCCAAATTTTTGTATTTTGATCCAATTTTTTTTATTTATTATTAAAAATTTAAATATTTTTGATTCAAATTTTTGTATTTTTGATCAAAATTTAGTATTGGTGATCCATTTTTTTTTGTTTTGGTTATTTTGATTCAAATTTTCGGATTTTTTGATTCTTATTTTCGTACTACTGACAAAAATGTTTGTGTTTTTGATCAAAATTTTCGTATTTTTAATCAAAATATTCGTATTTTTGATCAAAATTTTCGTACTACTAAACAATCTTTATTTATTAAGTGTTTTACATATTAACTAAGCAAATTTAACAATTTAATAAAGGGCTATCGACCGTGGGTCTTTCTGCCCATGTTTCTTGTGTTGTTTAACACTTTATTCCATTCAAGGTAGTTAAGGAGGATTAAATGATGAAATGAATTGGAAAAGGGTTGTAGTTGGGTGTTTAAATTTTGGGATGTCATTAGGATTTCTAGCGAAGCACATTTTATTTAAAATTTCGACATTATTTTCATTACAGGCGTATCGCTCAGCGAGAAATCGAAGTCTTTCTTCGTATTTTTGATCAAAATTTCGTATTGTTGATCTAAATTTTCTTATTATTGATCAAAATGTTCGTATTTTTGGTTATTTTGATCCAATTTTTCGTATTTTTGGTTAAAATTCTCGTATTTTGATCCAAAGTTTCGTACTTTTGATTCAAATTTTCATATTTTGGTTCAAATTTTTGTATTTTGATCCAAATTTTTGTATTTATTATTAAAAATTTTAATATTTTTGATAAAAATTTTCATATTTTTGATTCAAATTTTCGCATTTTCATCAAAAAAAATATCAATTATAAAAATACTTGCACTACAGCATTACCAAATTGGAAACGAGTTTACAGCATGTTTATTATGCCCGCGGTGTCCAAAATCTTCATATCTGCATCTGCGCGCACGCCGGAGGAATTGTTTATTACGAAATCGATATTAGTTTGGATTTTTATGATCGCCGGAGCGTGCAATCGAATTGCATCTTACATACCAATTTCGTCCGAAACACAATGACTACCGCCGCCGCGCTTAAGAGGCTTTCGGGATCATTAAACACGAACCACGTCAAATATTGATTCTGCCTTGAGTACCTCAAGTGCGGCAATTGTGCAATTAAGCGTCGTCGCCAGTTAATTAAAATTTGTATGTCAACAATGTGGACTTGTTTAATCAAAGAGGAAAAAAACTTTTTATAAGAGTAGGCGAACTTTGAAAAAAAAAAAAATGAATAAATAAAGAAACACTGTTTTTTTTTTCATTCCTACTTACGCATTTTTTAACAATGGACCAATTTTTTTCAATTTTTCTGTGGATCTTGAACTTTTGAAGCAATTCTTTTTTTGCAATTTTTTAAACCGTTGAACGCAATTTTATTTTTCCCGGTTCAAATTTGAAATGTTGCCGTTTTGTTTCCAGCCACGATGTGGCAATTGTTTTAGCGAAAAAACAAAAATACATTCTTCTTCTACGGATATTGAGCTCTTAAAGCAAATTCCTCGTCCTATATTTTTTTTACAATTTTTCTAATCGTTTAATGCAATTTTTGTTTTCCCGGTTTAAATTTGAAATGTTGCCGTTCTGTTTTTAGCCAAGATGTAGCAATTGTTTAAGTATAAAATCAAAAATGCATTATGTTTTAATGGATCCTGAGCTTCTGAAACAAATTCCTCGATCAAGGTTTTTTTTAAATTTTTTAAACCGTTAAATGCAATTTTCGTTTTCTCGGTTTAAATTTGAAATGTTGCGGTTTTGTTCGCAGACACGATATAGCAATTGTTTTTCTAACGATCTTAAGATTTTTAAGCAAATTCCTAGCCTGGTAATTTTTTTTACAATTTTTCAAACCGTTGAATGCAATTTTTGTTCTCACAGTTGACGTTTGGGTTGTTGCTGTTTTGTTTCCAGCCATGATGTGGCAATTATTTTTATGAAAAATCAAAAACGCATTGTTTTTCTATGGACCTTGAGTTTTTAAAGTAAATTCCTAGTTCGGTTACTTTTTTGCAATTTTTCAAATCGTTGAATGCAATTTTCGTTTCCACAGTTGAAGCTTGGATTGTTGCCGTTTTGTTTTCACCCAAGATGTTGCAATTGTTTTAACACGAAATCAAAAATACATTGTTCTTCTATGGATCTTGAGCTTTTGAAGCAAATTCCTCGTTCGATAATTTTTTTTACAAATTTTGTAATCGTTGAACGCAATTTTCGTTTTCCCTGTTTTGAATGTTGCAGTTTTGTTTCCATCTATGATGTGGCAATTGTTTGAACAAGAAATCAAAAATGAATTGTTTTTCTATGGATCTTGAGCTTTTAAAGCAAATTCCTTATCCGATTATTATTTTACAATTTTTCAAATCTTTGAATGCAATTTTCGTTTTTAGAGTTGAAGTTTGGATTGTTAGCGTTTTGTTAACTCCCAAGATATGGCAATTGTTTTAACGAGAAATCAAAAATGAATTGTTTTTCTATGGATCTTGAGCTTTTAAAGCAAATTCCTTATCCGATTATTTTTTTACAATTTTACAAATCCTTGAATGCAATTTTCGTTTTCATAGTTGAAGTTTGGGTTGTTAGCGTTTTGTTACCTCCCAAGATGTGGCAATTGTTTTAACGAGAAATCAAAAATGAATTTTTCTTCTATCGCTTTTGAAGCAAATTCTTCTTCCGATGATTTTTTACAATTTTTCAATTTTCGTTTTTCCGGTTCAAATTTGAAATGTTGCCATTTTGTTTCCAGCCACGATCCGGCAATTGTTTTAACGAGAAATCAAAAGTGCATAGTTCTTTTATGGATCTTGAGCCTTTGAAGCAAATTTCTGGTACGATGATTTTTTTACAATTTTTTAAACCGTTCAATGCAATTTTTGTTTTCCGGTTCAAATATGAAATGTTGCCGTTTTTTTCCAGCCATGATGTACCAATTGTTAAAAAAAAAATCAAAAAGACATTGTTCTTCTATGGACCTTGAGCTTTTAAAGCAAATTCCTAGTTCGGTTACTTTTTTACAACTTTTCAAACCGTTGAATGCAATTTTCGTTTTCACAGTTGAAGTTTGGATTGTTGTCGTTTTGTTTCCACCCAAGATGTGGGAATAGTTTTAACATGAAATCAAAAATACATTGTTCTTTTATGGATCTTGAGCTTTTAAAGCTAATCCTTCAGTTGATTATTTTTTTTACAATTTTTCAAACCGTTGAATGTAATTTTCGTTTTCCCGCTTCAAATTTGAAATGTTTTGGCTTTGTTTTCAGCCACGATGTAACAAATGTTTTAACGTGAGATCAAAAATACATTCTTCTTCTATGCTTCTTGAGGTTTTGGAGCAAATTCCTTGTTCGGTTATATTTTTACAATTTTTCAAATCGTTTAATGCGATTTTCGTTTTCCCGCTTCAAATTTGAAATATTGCCATTTTGTTTCTAGCCACGATGTGGCAATTGTTTTAAGGAGAAATCAAAAATACATTCTTTCTAAAGATCTTGAGCTTTTGAAGCAAATTCCTCGCCCGGTAATTTTTTACAATTTATCAAACCGTTGAACGCAATTTTCGTTTTCCCGGTTCAAATTTGAAATGTTGAGGTTTTGTTTTCAGCTACAATGTAGCAATTGTTTTAACGAAAAATGAAAATTGCATTCTTCTTATCTTGAGCTTTTGAAGCAAATTTCTCGACCGATGATTTTTTTACAATATTTAAAACCGCTGAATGCAATTTTCGCTTCTACAGTTCAAATTTGAAACGTTACGGGTTTTTTTCCAACCACGATGTGGCAATTGATTTAACGAGAAATCAAAAGTACATTGTTCTTCTATGGTTCTTGAGCTTTTGAAGCAAATTCCTCGTTCGGTTATATTTTTACAATTTGATTTTGATCCAAAGTTTCGTACTGTTGATTCAAATTTTCATATTTTGGTTCATATTTTTGTATTTTGATCCAATTTTTTTTTATTTATTATTAAGAATTTTAATATTTTTGATTCAAATTTTCGTATTTTGGATCAAAATTTTCGTATTTTTGATCAAAATTTAGTATTGGTGATCCATTTTTTTTTTGTTTTGGTTATTTTGATTCAAATTTTCGGATTTTTTATTCTTATTTTCGTATTACTGACAAACAATTTTGTGTTTTTGATCAAAATTTTCGTATTTTTAATCAAAATGTTCGTATTTTTGATCAAAATTTTCGTATTTTTGATCAAAATTTCGTAGTGTTGATCTAAATTTTCTTATTATTATCTCAAAATGTTGGTATTTTTGGTTATTTTGATCCAATTTTTCGTATTTTTGGTTAAAAGTCTTGTATTTTGATCTAAAGTTTCGTAAATTTTCATATTTTGGTTCAAATTTTTGTATTTATTATTAAAAATTTTAATATTTTTGATTCAAATTTTCATATTTTTATTCAAATTTTCGCATTTTCATCAAAAAATATCAATTATAAATATACTTGCACTATAGCATTACCAAATTGGAAACGAGTTTGCAACATGTTTATTATGCCCGCGGTGTCCAAAATTTTTCGGTTATATTTTTACAATTTTTCAAATCGTTTAATGCGATTTTCGTTTTCCCGGATCAAATTTGAAATGTTGCTGTTTTGTTTCTAGGCACGATGTGGCAATTGTTTTAACGAGAAATCAAAAATTCATTGTTTTTTTTAAGATCTTGAGCTTTTGAAGCAAATTCCTCGTTCTGTGATTTCCTTACAATTATTCAAACCGTTGAACGCAATTTGCATTTTCCCGCTGCAATTTGAAATGTTGCGGTTTTGTTTCCAGCCACGGTGTGGCAATTGTTTTAACGAGAAATCAAAAATACATTGCTCTTCTACGGATCTTGAGCTTTTGAAGCAAATTCATTGACCGATGATTTATTTTTACCAATTTTTCAAACCGTTGAACGCAATTTTCGTTTTCCCAGTTCAAATTTGAAACGTTGCCGTTTTGTTTCCAGCCATGATGTGGCAATTGTTTTAGTGAGAAATCAAAAATGCATTGTTCTCCGATGGATCTTGAACTTTTTTTTGGTAGTTTTTCAAATTTTCAACTTTTTTATTTTAATAGCTAGCTGAAATTTGATTACTCCAATCGATTTGTCTCGTTCTTCTGATGAAGAAAAAGTGCTCTTAGGTGATCAGGGGTGGTTAATAAAAAAGTTCAATTATTTTTTTCCATTTTAAAGCATGACCAGAACCTACTTAAACCATCTAACCGTGCTCACACCTCATAAATCCACTGCTAAAGCTCGAATTGTCTAACAATCAAGCACATCAACGATTCCGGCCGGTGTCTACACACAAACAATAGGCCGCGTACGAACGGAAACAATTTTATGCAAATTACACATTACTTAATTGCAAATCGCTCAGCCCCATTTCTGTCCTTTGAAGGCGCATTTACGACCGAAACAGCACGAGAAATGAGGTTTTTACGCGCACGTGATTGAGACATAAAAATTATGAAGTCGCACTAATGCATTTTAAATTGCATGTATTAAATGATTGGGTGTTAATTGATAGCGGTAGCAATAAAGAGGCCGTCGGGCAATAACAGGCCGAAGAGTAAAAAGCGGGGAATTTTTAGTATTCCTCCGCTGGCGAATGCCCGGGAAAGGGCAACGAAACCAGTTGTTTAATTGAGTTAAAAATGTCACCGCGATGCAAAGGAAAAAATAATACGGGTAGCGGTAGAACAAAAGGGTTCCGAGAAGAGACCAAAACCCGACCGGACCAGGGACTGGATTGAATTGTCAATTGCAAGAACGAAATAAGAGAAAAACGGGACCGACCGAGAAACCGCCATGTTGTATAACATGCCGTTGGACGACTTTAATGTATTATACATACACTCGGATGGTACCATTTTGGGTACGGTTGGTCTTGGAAAAAAGCCGGGATGAATCAATATGAATTTCATGCGAATGGTACGGTCGTAAATTGTCTAAGACAACTAAAAAGAGAAAAAGAGTCTCATAACCTCACACTTGCTGTCCGTTGACAGCTACGCCATTTTATGTCCAGGCATTTATTGTATGATTCTGTCATAGCCACAAATTTTATGTGTTTCGGCATTACTTGCCATTTCCAAAGGGTACAGATTTTACAATTTTTGTAAGCGACTTGAATCGCGATGAAAAAAGAATTTATCCGTTCCAGACGGAATATCAATTTGTAAGCCCGATCGAAATCGCCAACTCATCCGAAAAGAATCAAGATAACAATGAGTACCTGAACCACCTATTTTAATAAGATGGAGGCTAGATTATAACCGTTCGCTCATTCAACCCTCCAACAACTCCACTCTTTGTATACACAAACACCTCTCGAACTTAACTACAGTTTTCAACAATTCATCACTCGCGGTGGTACCTGCTTTAATTCCTCGACTATTTATTTTGAGTCGTCGTCTTCTCTTTTTTTTATTCGATACGTTCGAAAGCGGGTACCTTGGAGGCGCTATCGGTTATAGGTGAGGTTTATTTGAGATTATCATCCACATGTTTGGTGTGTCTATTATGTGGCCACCACAAAAAAAAAAACTGGTTAGACCGAGCTTGTAACTTCGTTCACGTATTCAAATACAAATCACTGGCGCGGAGGTTTTAAATAATTTTCAGAATGCCACATAAATCATTCCACGACTTCAATCGTTTATACTGCCTGGATGATAATGAAAACGCATGTGTCAGGTGTCTGGACCAAAGATGATAAGGCGAAGAATTTGCATACGCTGCAAAACAGCGGATGGTACTCCCTGCTGTACAATTCTCACGCGACGCAATGCTTATATCTCTTCTGGGAAGTTTTATTATCAAAATGGCAAGACAACGTATCCAAAGGAATTAAAAATAATTAATTTCTTCAGTGAACTTTAAATCTCAAATTGCTCAAATGTATCAACAACGCCGAAATGTGACTGCTTTGACCGTACTAAAATAAATTGCAGAAGAAAGACTTACTTTTTGGAACTCGTACCAGAAACACCGTACAAATATTAAATTTCAAACTCGACCCAATCAATTCTCTCTCTCATGTAAATCCTATCCTCGATTATAATTAATGAAGTAAAAGTGATTCGAGAGAGCTTCGAGAGCGTCCAAAATGGGCAATTAATAACGTTGTCAATGGCCTATTTATTTTGTATTCATTATAATTAAAAATGTGTCGTGAATCCATTATTCCGATCGGATAAACGGCATTTTTACGCCGCGGAAGAAGAATGTTAATTAGGACGTCCTAAATCAAATTATTATAATTACGCTTAAATTATGTAGCGCCCTGTCAGTTTGGTAATTATTTTTATTTATCGTTACATCTGTATCGCAAATGAATTAAATCATTTTTTTAACTTTAAATCCTCACTTGCTTAAATTTTCGTAAAAAACGAGATATAACGCTGCTCCGAATAAATCTGTTTATCAATCAGTAAAAAGTAGTGTCGCCATTGTACAATATTGACGAAGGTGTGCCCCAAGGTTCTGCACTATGACCTTTCATATTTTTAATTTTTATCAATGCTTGTCGAAAAAAATAACCATTACTATCGACTTGAAATTTTTTGAAATCAGACGTATCATCTAAATTATTACCCTGTAAAAACAAGTAATATCTCACTTCTGGATTTTAGGAAATTTTCATATACACAGAATGTAAAGTTTAAAAAAAAATGTAACAAATTTGAAGTCTCGAAAAAAATATAAAAACAATTGCTATCGACTTGAAACTTTTCAAAATCACACATAATATCGCCTAGATAATTATTCTGTAAAAACTAGAAATATCTCATCCCTGGATTTTAGGAAATTTCCATGTAAACAGAAAGTAAAGTTTTAAAAATTGTAATAAATTAGAAGGCTCGAAAAAAATATAAAAACAATTGCTATCGACTTGAAACTTTTCAAAATCACACATAATATCGCCTAAATAATTATTCTGTAAAAACTGGAAATATCTCATCCCCAGATTTTAGGAAATTTTCATGTAAACGGAATGTAAAGTTTAAAAAAATTGTAATAAATTAGAAGTCCCGAAAAAAATATAAAAACAATTGCTATCGACTTGAAACTTTGCAAAATCACACATAATATCGCCTAGATAATTATTCTGTCAAAACTAGAAATTTCTCATCCCTAGATTTTAGGAAATTTCCTTGTAAACAGAATGTAAAGTTTTAAAAATTGTAATAAATTAGAAGGCTCGAAAAAAATATAAAAACAATTGCTATCGACTTGAAACTTTTCAAAATCACACATAATATCGCCTAGATAATTATTCTGTAAAAACTAGAAATATCTCATCCCTAGATTTTAGGAAATTTCCATGTAAACAGAATGTAAAGTTTTAAAAATTGTAATAAATTAGAAGGCTCGAAAAAAATATAAAAACAATTGCTATCGACTTGAAACTTTTCGAAATCACACATAATATCGCATAGATAATTATTCTGTAAAAACTAGAAATATCTCATCCCTAGATTTTAGGAAATTTCCATGTAAACAGTAAACAAAGTTTTAAAAATTGGAATAAATTAGAAGGCTCGAAAAAAATATAAAAACAATTGCAAACGACTTGAAACTTTTCAAAATCACACATAATATCGCCTAGATAATTATTCTGTCAAAACTAGAAATTTCTCATCCCTAGATTTTAGGAAATTTCCATGTAAACAGAAAGTAAAGTTTTAAAAATTGTAATAAATTAGAAGGCTCGAAAAAAATATAAAAACAATTGCAAACGACTTGAAACTTTTCAAAATCACACATAATATCGCCTAGATAATTATTCTGTAAAAACTAGAAATATCTCATCCCTAGATTTTAGGAAATTTCCATGTAAACAGAAAGTAAAGTTTTAAAAATTGTAATAAATTTGAAGGCTCGAAAAAAATATAAAAACAATAGCTATCGACTTGAAACTTTTCAAAATCACACATAATATCGCCTAGGTAATTATTCTGTAAAAACTAGAAATATCTCAACCCCAGATTTTAGGAAATTTCCATGTAAACAGAATGTAAAGTTTTAAAAATTGTAATAAATTAGAAGGCTCGAAAAAAATAATAGAAACAATTGCCATCGACTTGAAGCTTTCCTAAACAACTGACAACACATGTGATTCTACATTTCCGTAAAAATTAGAAATGCATTGTTTCCAAATTTTAGAATATTTCAATGTGAACGGAGATGAAATTAAAAAAAAAAATTCTGTAAATTCGTCGACGCGAAAAAAAACATAAAAATAATTGCCATTCACTTGAAACTTTACAAAATCACTAAATATTAATTCAAGAGTGATTTCGTACAAAATTCAAATACATTCCGTCGATTGCTTTTGCGATTTTTCGTGTGAATTTATGAAAAATTATAATCATTTTTTGTTGACGCGAAAAAAATATAAAAACAGCTGTAAAATACTTGTAACTTTCTAAATTTACTTAAAATACATTAATCATAATACGCCTCTAAAAAAACCCATCACAAGTTTTCAAGATAACCGACCGAGAACAGCCCTTAAGATTTTTTAAGTTTCACTTCTTCGGAGTGAAAAAAAAATACAAAAACAACTGTACACGCTTGAAACTTTTCAGATTTACTCAAAATACATTAATCTTAATAAACCTCCAAAAAAACTCAAAATACCCCATGACTGGTTTTCAAGATAACAACACAAAACCTAATTCTGGAAGAATTTTTCAAATCCGCTAATTTGTTCAAGAGATATATTCTCAAATAAATGCATTGCCATTTTTCTTGTCTCGTGAAACTTTCGCAGGCATCGTTTTAACATTTTAAATGACAAATCAGTGTTTTTAGAATTGAATTTATTTAATGCTTTCTGCAACAAGTAAGGTTGTTTCTAATTTATTTGTTTTTAGAATTAATTAAAAAAATCTTGTTTCGTTAGAAATGCCATGGCTCCTTGGCTCTACATAACGAGCCGCCCCTGCTAGAAATATCTCATCTCTAGATTTAGGAAATTTACATGTAAACAGAATGTAAAGTTTTAAAAATTGAAATAAATTAGAAAGCTCGAAAAAAAAATTACCATCAACTTGAAACTTTTCAAAATTATAGATAATATAAGTTAAATAATTATTCTGTAAAAACTACAGATAACTCACCTCGAGATTTTAAGATATTTTTCTGTTAAGTCCGTTTTAATCTGAATGGGTTCAGTAGGTACAGGCGCGTAAAAAATCCTTTAGACTTACACAAGAACGGGGAGAATGGTGTCATTGGCCCTTATTTCTTCGAAGGAAACAACATTGTGGTAACGGTTAATCCTGATCGCTACACCGCATGCTAGAAAACTTCTTCGTCGCGGAGATTGTGGTTTCAGCAGGATGGTGCTAATGCGCCGAGAATTTTCAAGACGATTAATCTCCAGACATTCGCTCCCCTGATTTGAGGATATGCATTTTTTTTTGGGGTCCTGAGTGTGGAAACGTTATGATCCCTTGAGGATAGGGTGATGAAAATTCAGGAAAAAATCGCACGAAACACGCGTGCATGTTAATTTATTAACTAAAAAAAAAAATTTAAACAAAAAAAATGTTTTAGTTTCTGTATGTTTTTACCCGCCTTGTCCAGCGCAACATAGCAACGACCGAACCCATTAAATCCAGTGGAGTAGCAATATCAATTATCCGATGGTATCTTCATAAATCTTGAAGGATCGTGCTCATAATTTAGATGGGCAGACGCGCGTCTAAAATTTCAAGCAATTATTAAAACCAACACACCGGGCAATCAAGTGTGCCGATCTATAAACGCCGCGGCCGCTCGAAGATTTACCACCTTGGGAAAAGCGAAGCGTGATTTGAATATTTCACCAATCTTGAAATAAAACGTCGTAAAATTTCCATTATTCGTCTTCGGGCAATTATTGCTCAATTTAATCTTCGAATCTGTTGAAATTCATTAACATTCCGACGCCACAATAATTTTTTTATTAATGATCCGATCGAGATTATAGGTTACGTTATGTCACTAGAAATTCCGAAAAAAAAACGACCGTTAATGGATGGGACCAGATTTTCGGGCTTTATGACCCGGTAACTCGAGATCGTAGATAAGTCTTGCCTTCTCCAGGAATTCACCGCGTAATTATTTCAAGGGGTGGAGGGTTGGGCACGATGCTGGCGCATTGTTTCGAACACAATGTGTGTGCGCTCACGTTCTCTGCACAATCGCACGCTTCCATTTTTACGTTTTCGAAAAAAATGTGGATCATAAATCCTTTTCAATGCGGCAATTATATCGTCTGAGAATGCAGGAAAATATGCATTGATCGGATGGTTTTATTCGGATTTGCAGGAACTCTTCCAATCGAATAGGTGAATTGGTCGTTGCTTTTATTGCGCGTTTCCGCGAAGTCTTTTGTTGAATTGATTACACTTGATCGCGCGCATTCGTAGCTTTCTTTTAATGCCTGCTTCGATGTAGAGTGTGCTTTCATGACTTGTAAACCTTTCATACGAGAAGTGGATGTCTTCAAGCGTGTTCTCGTAAAACTCTACCAGTTCTTAGAACGGGATTAGATTGATGTATTATGTACTGTGTGTGGTGTTATGCCTTTTCTTCTTCAGACGCACGATTATCACAGCACTCTTTCAATTTTTGATTCCACAAAACAATTAAATATTGAAGGAAAGGTGTTAATTAAAAGGTATATTTCTCTAGACGGATGTATACGCATTTTTCGACTTTGTGTAATTTAGATTGTACACCGATCTTCGATTCGAGTAAATATTTGAAATGGGAAACCAGATGCACCAAATTCAAGGTAAATGCTTTCAAACATCGCGGTCATTAATTGAGTAATTCCAGTTGTATAATTGAAATTCTGGCATTTCGATTTTATATAAATAAATCCACTTAATTACCAACGGACGGACGAACATGTAAACAACAACAAAAAGATATTTTGCTTTCGGGGAATCTGTTGTTGCCAATACGGTGTTTGGCGTCGGCGCTCAGTTTTGGTCATTAATATTTCGAAAGGCGCCAATGTATTATGCATTAAAATTATTTTTGTGAACAAAATTACGTTTTTGCGGTGAAGCTAATTGCCGTGCTTCTAATTCCAACTTTTCTTTCTTTTTTAATTTCAACCCATGCAATACCAAGATTTGTATAATTGACTACAGTTTTTTTTTGCACATCGGTGGTGATATTGCCGTGCTTCTAATTCAACCTTTTTTTTTTTAATTTCAACCCATGCAATACCGAGATTTGTATAATTGAGCACTGTGTTTTTTTTTGCACATCGGTGGTGATTTGCGAAATTACGGTGGAGATGGAACGGAAGTTCAGTTTACAAGACGAACAAAGCGCTGCCTCTCTTTCTATCGCTGTTTTGCTTGTGAGAATTGAGATCTTTTGTGTTCAGCAAAACATGTGCAGACGTAAAAGTGCTTTACTAGTTTCACAGCCCACGTACAGGTGTGAGAACCTTTCTCGGTACCCTGCGATACGGCGCGATTGTAATAATAACGCTAAATGATGCATAAGATGAAATGAACAAACGTGACGGTATGGCTAAATATCGGATTTCTTATCTTGCGGATCTGGTAACTGCATATTGTTTACATGCATATCGAAGAAGAATGTGTTCGATACACTCTGAGCGTTTTCATTCACAATTAGAAACTAAGGTTGTATTGTACAGAAAAAGTCTAGAAATACTCAAAACTGATTTTGGTTTATTTGCTCTCAAGAATCTTCAAACACCCCTTCAATAGTTTTCGAAATAACCGAACGATAACTCGATTGATGTATCTTCGAATACGCACAATTTGCGGAGCGTTTAAAAAAATATAAAAACAATTGCCACAAACTCGAAAATTTCCAGAAATACTCTAAACTGATTCTAGTTTATATTCCTGAAAAAATATTTAACATCCTTTCAGTAATTTTCAGAATAATCGCAAGAGAACTGTGCTTAAATAATTTTAAGAACATTCAATTCGTCTTGCGTTAAGAAAAAATGTTAAAACAATTGCCAGAAACTGTAAAATTTCCAGAAACACTCCAAACTGATTTTAGTTTATAATCCTGAAAAAATATTTAAACATCCTTTCAGTAATTTTCAGAATAATCGCAAGAGAACTGTGCTTGAATAATTTTAAGAACATTCAATTCGTCTTGCGTTAAGAAAAAATGTTAAAACAATTGCCAGAAACTGTAAAATTTCCAGAAACACTCCAAACTGATTTTAGTTTATAATCCTGAAAAAATATTAAACATCCTTTCAGTAATTTTCAGAATAATCACAAGAGAACTGTGCTTAAATCATTTCAAGAACAAACAATTCTTCTTGCTTTAAGAAAAAATGTAAAAACAATTGCCAGAAACTGGAAAATTTCCAGAAGCACTCCAAAATGATTCTAGTTTATATTCCTGAAAAATTATTAAACATCCTTTCAGTAATTTTCAGAATAATCGCAAGAACTGTGATTAAATCATTTTAAGAACACACAATTCTTCTTGCGTGAAGAAAAAATGTAAAAACAATTGCCAGAAACTGGAAAATTTCCAGAAACACTCCAAAATGATTCTAGTTTATATTCCTGAAAAAAAATGTTAAACATCCTTTCAGTAATTTTCAGAATAATCGCAAGAAAACTGCGCTTAAGTCATTTTAAGAACACATAATTGTTCTTGCGTTAAGAAAAATGTGAAAACAATTGCCAGAAACTGGAAAATTTCCAGAAACACTCTAAAATGATTCTAGTTTATATTCCTGAAAAAAATATTAAACATCCTTTCAGTAATTTTCAGAATAATCGCAAGAGAACTGTTCTTAAATAATTTTAAGAACGTACAATTCGTCTTGCGTTAAGAAAAAATGTAAAAACAATTGCCAGAAACTGGAAAATTTCCAGAAACACTCTAAAATGATTCTAGTTTATATTCCTGAAAAAATATTAAACATCCTTTCAGTAATTTTCAGAATAATCGCAAGAGAACTGTGCTTAAATCATTTTAAGAACATACAATTCGTCTTGCGTGAAGAAAAAATGTAAAAACAATTGCCAGAAACTGGAAAATTTCCAGAAACACTCCAAAATGATTCTAGTTTATATTCCTGAAAAAAAATGTTAACATCCTTTCAGTAATTTTCAGAATAATCGCAAGAAAACTGTGCTTAAGTCATTTTAAGAACACACAATTGTTCTTGCGTTAAGAAAAATGTAAAAACAATTGCCAGAAACTGGAAAATTTCCAGAAACACTCTAAAATGATTCTAGTTTATATTCCTGAAAAAAATATTAAACATCCTTTCAGTAATTTTCAGAATAATCGCAAGAGAACTGTTCTTAAATAATTTTAAGAACGTACAATTCGTCTTGCGTTAAGAAAAAATGTAAAAACAATTGCCAGAAACTGGAAAATTTCCAGAAACACTCCAAACTGATTCTAGTTTATATTCCTGAAAAAAATATTAAACATCCTTTCAGCAATTTTCAGAATAATCGCAAGAGAACTGTGCTTAAATCATTTTAAGAACATACAATTCGTCTTGCGTTAAGAAAAAAATGTAAAAACAATTGCCAGAAACTGGAAAATTTACAGAAATACTCCAAAATGATTCTAGTTTATATTCCTGAAAAATTATTAAACATCCTTTCAGTAATTTTCAGAATAATCGCAAGAGAACTGTGCTTAAATCATTTTAAGAACATATAATTCGTCTTGCGTTAAGAAAAACATGTAAAAACAATTGCCAGAAACTGGAAAATTTCCAGAAACACTCCAAAATGATTCCAGTTTATATTCCTGAAAAATTATTAAACATCCTTTCAGTAATTTTCAGAATAATCGCAAGAATTGTGATTAAATCATTTTAAGAACACACAATTCTTCTTGCGTGAAGAAAAAATGTAAAAACAATTGCCAGAAACTGGAAAATTTCCAGAAACACTCCAAAATGATTCTAGTTTATATTCCTGAAAAAAAATGTTAAACATCCTTTCAGTAATTTTCAGAATAATCACAAGAGAACTGTACTTAAATCATTTTAAGAACACACAATTCTTCTTGCGTTAAGAAAAATGTAAAAACAACTGCCAGAAACTGGAAAATTCCAGAAACACTCCAAAATGATTCTAGTTTATATTCCTGAAAAAAATATTAAACATCCTTTCAGTAATTTTCAGAATAATCGCAAGAGAACTGTTCTTAAATAATTTTAAGAACGTACAATTCGTCTTGCGTTAAGAAAAAATGTAAAAACAATTGCCAGAAACTGGAAAATTTCCAGAAACACTCCAAAATGATTCCAGTTTATATTCCTGAAAAATTATTAAACATCCTTTCAGTAATTTTCAGAATAATCGCAAGAATTGTGATTAAATCATTTTAAGAACACACAATTCTTCTTGCGTGAAGAAAAAATGTAAAAACAATTGCCAGAAACTGGAAAATTTCCAGAAACACTCCAAAATGATTCTAGTTTATATTCCTGAAAAAAAATGTTAACATCCTTTCAGTAATTTTCAGAATAATCGCAAGAAAACTGTGCTTAAGTCATTTTAAGAACACACAATTGTTCTTGCGTTAAGAAAAATGTAAAAACAATTGCCAGAAACTGGAAAATTTCCAGAAACACTCCAAAATGATTCTAGTTTATATTCCTGAAAAAAAATGTTAAACATCCTTTCAGTAATTTTCAGAATAATCGCAAGAAAACTGTGCCTAAATCATTTTAAGAACATACAATTCGTCTTGCGTTAAGGAAAATGTAAAAACAATTGCCAGAACCTGGAAAATTTACAAAAATACGTTAAACTAATTCTAGTTTATGTCTTTGAAACAATCTCACGACAATCTTCATTATTTTTTTAAGTATGTGCACGCGAACTGTGTTGAAGCCATTCTGAAGTCGAGCGAGTGGCCGTGCGTTTAAAAAAATATTAAAACAATTCCCACAAACTTGAAAATTTTCAAAAATGCTCAAAATTGATTGTAGTTTATGTTCCTGAAAAATATCAAACATTCTTTCAGCAATTCTTGTAACAATCGCAAGACTAAGGTGTTTAAGTCATTATGAAGACGCGCAGTTCTCTGAGCGCTTAAAAAATGTTAAAACAATTGCCACAAACTGGAAAATTTACAGAAATACTTTAAACTGATTCTAGTTTATGTTTCTTAAATAATCCTAAAACACTCATTCGGTATTTTCGTAATCGTTACACAAAAGCGCTCCTTAAGTAATTTTAAAGTCGGGCAATTTATTGAGCGTTCAGAAAAGTATAAAAACAATTGCTACACGCTGAAAAAATTCTAGAAACAGTCAAGATTGATTCTAGTTTATGTTTTTGAAAAAATCTCAAGGCACTATTTCAGTAATTTTTGACTAAAGTGCACGAAAACTGTGCTCAAGTTATTTTGAAGTCGAGCGATTCGCCGAGCGTTTAAAAAATGTAAAAACAATTGCCACAAACTGGAAAAATTTCTAGAAATACTCAAGACTGATTCTAGTTTATGATTTTGAAAAAATCTGTAGGCACTCCTTTAGTAATTTTTGACTAAAGTGCACGAAAACTGTGCTCAAGTCATTTTGAAGTCGAGCGATTCGCCGAGCGTTTAAAAAATGTAAAAACAATTGCAACAAACTGGAAAATTTTCTAGAAATACTCAAGACTGATTCTAGTTTATGTTTTTGAAAAAATCTGTAGGCACTCCTTTAGTAATTTTTGACTAAAGTGCACGAAAACTGTGCTCAGGTCATTTTAAAGTCGAACGATTCGCCGAGCGCTTAAAAAAATGTAAAAACAATTGCTACAAACTGGAAAAATTTCTAGAAACACTCAAGACTGATACTAGTTTATGTTTTTGAAAAAGTCTCAATGCAACCCTTCAGTATTTTTTGACTAAAGTGCACGAAAACTGTGCTCAAGTTATTTTGAAGTCGAGCGATTCGCCGAGCGTTTAAAAAATGTAAAAACAATTGCCACAAACTGGAAAACTTTCTAAAAACACTCAAGACTGATTCTAGTTTATGTTTTTGAAAAAAACTCTAGACACTCCTTCAGTAATTTTTGACTTAGGTGCACGAGAACTGTGCTCAAATCATTTTGAAGTTGAACGATTCGTCGAGCGTTTAAAAAATGTAAAAACAATTGCCACAAACTGAGAAAATTCTAGAAATACTTAAGAATGATTCTAGAGTATGTTTTTGAAAAAATCTTAAGGCACTACTTCAGTAATTTTTGACTTAAGTCCACGAGAACTGCGCTCAAATCATTTTGAAGTCGAATAATTCGCCGAGCGTTAAAAAAATGTAAAAATAATTGCCACAAACTGAAAAATTTCTAGAAATACTCAAGACTCATTCTAGACTATGTTTTTGAAAAAATCTCGAGGCACTGCATCTGCAATTTTTGATTTACGGGCACGAGAACTGTGCTCAAGTAATTTTGAAGTCGAACGATTCGCCGAGCGTTTAAAAAATGTAAAAACAATTGCCACAAATTGAAAAATTTCTAGAAATACTCAAGACTGATTCTAGACTATGTTTTTCAAAAAATCTTAAGGCACTACTTCAGTAATTTTTGACTTAAGTGCATGAAAACTGTGCTCAAGTCATTTTGAAGTCGAACGATTCGCCGAGCGTTTAAAAAAAATTAAAACCAATTTCCACAAACTGAAAAATTTCTAGAAATACTCAAAATTGATTCTAGACTATATTTATGAAAAAAATTTAAGGCACTACTTCAGTAATTTTTGACTTAAGTGCACGAAAACTGTGCTCAAGTCATTTTGAAGCGAAACGATTCGCCGAGCGTTTAAAAAAATGTAAAAACAATTGCCACAAACTGAAAAATTTCTAGAAGAACTCATGAATGATTCTAGACTATGTTTCTGAAAAAATGTCAAGCCACTATTTCAGTAATTTTTGATTTAAGTGCATGAAAACTGCGCTCAAATCATTTTGAAATCGAACGATTCGCCGCGCGTTTAAAAAAAAAGTAAAAACAATTGCGACGAACTGAAACATTTCTATAAATACTCAAGACTGATTCTAGTTTATGTTTTTGGAAAAATCACAAGACACTCCTTCGGTAATTTTTTTAAGTAAGTGCACGAGAACTGTGTTTAAGTTATTTTGAAGTCACGTGTTTAAAGAAATGTAAAAATAATTGCAACAAACTAATAATTAACACCTTTCTTGTAATGAATTTTTGGACCTGTTTTCAAAGTACCACGTTTGCAAAATCATTCCTGAAAATAATTTCTTCTCCTCAATTAGTTTTTACCTAGAAATTTGAAATATATTACAAAAATCGGAGAAAGTGATACGATGATCATACAGGGGCGCGCCTATAAGGTGTGCAACGCATACTGAACCCAGGGTGTGCAAAAAAAAAATCAGGCGAGATGGAATTATTAAAAAGAAAAAAAAATCAAATTTCATTTTCATGCATTTTTTGTATCATGTGCGTTGAGAGGGGTGGGGTGAGAGGAGTATTTAGGGGTACCAATTAATGTTTTGCACACAGGCCTAGACACTACTCACACACCCCTGTGGCCATTTTTTTTGGTTACACTGGCGCCAGCGTAGAGGGCGTGCAAAAAAAACTCAGGCGACAAGAAAATATTAAAAAAAAATCAAATTTCATTTGCATGCACTGATTGATTTTTTTATAAAGTGTCGAAGGTGTTTAAGGGTATCAACTAATGCTCAGCACTCTTGCCTAGACTCTACTGACACACCCCTGTGTCAAAAATCTTTTTTTTTTAGTTACACTGGCGCCAGCGTAGTAAGCGTGCAAAACAATTCAGACGACAAGGAAATACGGTATATACTTTGTTCACTGCACTCTTGATGAAAGGAAATTGTAATATTAGGTAAATTAAAACACTTGTTTGGTTTCATATTCATATATTTAGACAAGTAGATATTTAAAAAAAATCAAATTTCATTTGCATGCACTGATTGATTTTTTTTATCAAGTGTCGAGGGTGTTTAGGGGTACCAACTAATGTTCAGCACACATGCCTATACTCTATTGACATACCTATTTTTTTTGGTTACACTGACGTCAGCGTAGTAAGCGTGCAAAAAATTTCAGTCGACAAGGAAATATTAAAAAAAATCAAATTTCATTTGCATGCACTGATTTATTTTTTTATCAAGTGTCGAGGGTGTTTAGGGGTACAAACTAATGTTCAGCACACACGCCCAGACTCTACTGACGCACCCCTGAGGCCAAAATAATTTTTTTGGTTACACTGGCGCCAGCGTAGTAAGCTTGCAAAAAATGCAGGCTACAAGAAATATTAAAAAATCAAATTTTTTATCAAGTGTCGAGGGTAGTTAGGGGTACCAAATAATCTTCATCACACAAGCCTAGACCCTACTGACAAGCCTCTGTGTTTAGATTTATTTTTTTTTGTTATTTTCCTAGCCAAATATATAGAGTAAGGTTTTATTTGGCTTGTAGAAATTTGTAATAATTTAGGATTTGAACTAAATACAAATACAAACGCCATCGACTTGAACATTTACAAATTTGCGGCTTGGTGATGTAGTGGATTAGAGCGTGAGCATCTCCCCGCTGCATCCCAAGTCGCGTGGATTCGATTCCCCGCCCGAGCGAATTTTTTTTTCTTGGACTAAAAAGGCCACCAAATAAACTAATTTTGACCGTATTTGAGTTTATTAATAAGTGGTGATGTTAAATTAACTAATGATGTATTTAAAAATCGGGGCATAATCATTTTTCCGGAATGTTCACATTGCTTACACAAACCTGACCTTCTGACGTACATTTGAGAACGAACTATTGACTTATAAGGTGTGTAAATCGTTGGAATCGAAGAAAAAAATATGCGCATTCGTTAGGCAACAGTCACGGTCTAATATGGTGAACTGTGAATGTGAATGAAAATATTACATTGGAGATAAAAAGGTGCGACGAGTGGGCAGTAGTAGCGATTGAGTAACTCAATACGCGATTGGTTTACGTTGGCCCTTCTGGAAAAAATGTCCGCTGCCTTCTATTTCGAAACGTTCCACACATTTCTCGGTAAATCATTAACATTTTGAGCCTACACTGGAAACTACTGTTTCGACCTTGTTACATTTTCATTGAGAAAATCATGAATGAATCGCATGAATGAATGAAGTTAATAATAAAAAATTCATTTACTTATTTCAAACAAACTTTTGTCGGTTCTTCTATTTCCTTGCAAACCATTAGTTAAGGGGGTAAGTGCCGCGTCGTTTTTGATGGTCAGCATATACATAATTCTGAAGTTAATATTAAATATTAAGAACTGATATTTTGCACATTTAGAGAGAAAGGGTTAAACTATTCGTCTATAGAATTTGATTTTTTTTTTAAATCATCAGACAAACTGTATAATTTATCCTGAAAATTATCAATATTGGATGGATGTCTGAAGCTTTTCTCTGTAAATAACTAAAAATGTAATGCTACAGAAAAATAGTTTATACCTTTGAAAACAATAGGTATGTAATAAAATTGTAATTAGTTATCAAATAAAGTCGCAAAAACGTAAGAGCTGCACCTCCGCAAACACGAATTTGCTTCATTTTCGCCGTTGTAATGAACGCCACCTGCATGAAACATTTTGTATCAACCCTGGAGGCGTGTACAAACAAATTTACGTACTAAAATTTCGGACCCAAGATTGTGGCGATTATCATTTTCTATTAGACCATTCTGATCTAACTCTGGCGCGAGGCACTTAACCCCTTAAATGTTTAGTACATTGATTTGGTATTCAGGTTTCATTTACTAATTTCAAACAAACTTTTAAATCGGTTTGCTAACTATTTACAGTTAAATTTTTAGTACTACATTGATTTGAATTAATTTAAAACGATTTGAGCTCCCCTCGTGTGACTCAACTCATCAAGGGGTGACTTCCTATCTTCCTTGGGGGGTCTAATGATGTTATTGATACGGTTTAATGCGTGTGGTCTTCAGGAGTGGATTAATACGCGGGGTTTAAATGAACTCTCGGCAGCGCATTAAAGTCAGTTTTGTTTCAGGGATGCTGCAGAATGATGGGAACGCACGAGACCTGTTTTTGCGCCATTTTGGTGGCGATCAGTCTGATTGGACACGCAGCAACGAGTGAGTACAAGAAAATTATTATCATTAAGCATCATTAGTAGTCTACTAGTTGCATTTTTTTTCGAACGTTTGTCCATATTCTAAAAATATACTTCAAGAGTTGGCAAAACTCGTCAGGCAATTTACAAGCAAGAACCCTTTTTGATTTCTACAGACCGATAAATAAGTTTTTTTAGAGATAGTTTATGCCGAATGCCAATCAATGCACATTTACATCATTATGTAAATAGATGTTTGTAGAAAATATTTTACCTTTTAAAACTAATTCTTTTTTAGGTCGAGGAGTCTACAGGATATCAGACCCAACGAATATACAACTACCCCTTTATGACGAGACGGAACTAACCTGCGAGATGAACATTAGTCCAGACAAATTCCAGTGGAGGTTCTACCCCTTGGAGAGGTCCCAAATCTCCGACCCGAACGCCCCTTTAGATTTAAATAGGAAGAACTACATCGAATTACCCCAGAGCAACACGTCGGAGAAAAAGAAATCCACGCTGATAGTAAAACTAACGAATTCCTCAATGGCAGGAGACTACCAGTGCCTCGCGCATTACGGAGCATCGATTTTGGCCTCGATCCCGGATAGGATAACGATAACGACGCTGAAGGACTTTCCTCCTCAAGATACGGCACGTGTCACCGTGACTGCCGGAAATACGGTACTTTGGCGATGCGAACCGCCTTATTCCAATCCAGCGGCGTACATCGATTATTCCAAGGATGGAGCGTACGTCGCGCAAATGTCGAGCACACCGACGACGTCCCTAATTTTGCAGAACGTGACGCGCAAGGATTCGGGGACTTACAAGTGCAAGGCGACGAACACGCTGCAGGAGAAGAAGGAGGAGTCGATGACCAGTTTGCATCTGAACGTTATCAATTCTGGCCAATATGAGACTCCTAGATTTATTGTTAAACCCAATTCGTTGTATACTGCCAAAAGAGGTAAGTGTGTATTAATATATACGTTGATCAATGGATCTTTGCATCATAGATAGCTGAATCTAGCTCCAACAACTTTTTCTACGTTAAGTTGAATTAGACGCAATCATACGTGCACGTATGTCGTCCAAGGCGAGAAAACTCGGTCTTTGGTAATGGCGCACACGCAAAGATCCATTGATCAAACTATACCAATTGTCTGAACCTGGTTGGTCCTTCAAGTGACGAGACGATCCTCTGTAATAACAAGTCTAGTTACGCACACACACACACAAATCTATACTCCTGAAGGATCTCGCGATCTATAGCCAGTTAGAAAAATTGCCTAACAAATACCATTACTACTACAGCAATTGACCGAAAGTTGTGTTCGACTTGGTCAGCACTAGCTGTATGTTCAGAATTTTGGAATTGGTTGGAGAGTGTCCCAACATTTTTCTATTTCCACTTTTATTTTTAAAATCATTTAAGTTAGTAAATGTAAATAGTAGGTATCCAATAATGGACGGCTGTGGGATCAAACATGAATGTCAAAAAGTTGGCGTTACAGGAATCTTTGCAGAAAATCATCATATTTTCTTGTGTAAATATTTTTAACTGAATATTGTTAATATTTTTATATCAGTGACGGTTCGCGGGATTTTTTCTGGTACGGCCGAGGAACAAGAGGTGGTAATACAGACAGGTAGGGTCGGTTGCAGAGACTGTATTACCCATCTGTATTACCACCTCTTGTTCCTCGTCCGTACCAGAAAAAAACCCGCGAACCGTCACTGTTTTATATTGTAAATAAAGGGAATCTTTGCAGAAAATCATCACGGTACACAATCTCTGTTTTTGTGTAAACATTTTTAAATTAATACAGTTTTATATCGTAAATACACATTAAACACAAATGTATTTTACAGTTATTTGAAACGTCACCTGCAAACATTCATGTTTGATTCCACAGCCACAAAGAACTTCAATAACTCTTGAATCTTGGAGGCGTTCACTTCGTGGTACATTTTCAATTTCGATATAAAGAAAACACTCAACTTTTAACTCAGTTTGATAATGATTACCGTGTAATGGAAACTAGTCACGTGAAGTAAAATAAAAGTGGTATAAAAAAATTAAGTCTTAAACTTCAATAACTGTTGGGCACCCTTTAGTATAACAATGCTAACGCAATATCTTCGAATTCGAATTTTAATTTATTTTTAAACTCGTACACATATTTTATGCGAACGCTTTAATTCGTAATTTAAGTTAGAGAACTTATTTTAACCAACGTTTTCAGTGCGTTTTTTTTATCAATGCACTGTAGGGACTTACATCTTAAAATTTGTATGTTTTTTTTTTACTTGGGAATTTCAGACTTTAGATTTACATCTTCCTGAATAGCTTCGAATAGTTTTTATAATCAAAACACTAGAAAATAGTAGAGAAACCAACTAAATTAATAATATTTGTATGTAAGGTTGCCTATTCTCGGACAGCGATTCAACGTTTCGCTTAGCGAACGTAAAGTTATTATGCAATTTGGATCTTAATAAAACTGTAAAGTGCAAAAATATCGATCTTAAATGATTATATTAAAAAAACAATGGTAATTTAACAACGTATAATTTTTCAACTCGTATACCTCGCGTAAAAATTAAAATATTTCAACAAACCAAAATTTAACGCGTAATTTGTATTTTCTAAAATCTAACTAGGAGTTTCAAAAATCTATTTTTACCCGTTATATTAAAAAAAAATACGCGGAAATAACAATTTAACATGATGACATTATTTTTCAACTTTAATAATTCTCTCAAAAAATGTAATTATTGAACAAACCAAAATTTATTGCGTAGCTTAAACTTTCTAAAATCTAACTACATAGTTTAAAAAATCGGTCTTTACCGCTTAATTTTTTTTTTCATTTTTACGCGGAAATAACAATTTAACATGACATTATTTTTGAACCCTCATAATTCGCTCAATAAATGTAATTATTGAACAAACCAAAATTTATTGCGTACGTTGAACTTTCTAAAATCTACCTGCAAAGTTTCAAAAATAGATCTTTACTGGTTATATTTTTTTTTAATTTTTAATATTTAAATAACAATTTAACATGACATTATTTTTCATCTCTCATAACTCGCTCAAAAAATTTAATTAGTGAACAAACCTAAATTTATTGCATACCTTGAACTTTCTAAAATCCACCTGCAAAGTTTCAAAAGCAGATCTTTACTGGTTATATTTGTTTAAATTTTTAATATTTAAATAACAATTTAACATGACATTCTTTTTCATCTCTCATAACTCGCTCAAAAAATTTAATTGTTGAACAAACCAAAATTTATTGCGTACCTTGAACTTTCTAAAATCTACCCGCAAAGTTTCAAAAATAGATCTTTACTGGTTATATTTTTTTTTAAATTTTTAATATTTAAATAACAATTTAACATGACATTATTTTTCATCTCTTATAATTCGCTCAAAAAATGTAATTATAGAACAAACCAAAATTTATTGCGTAGATTGAATTTTCTAAAATGTAACTGTAAAGTTTCATTAATAGGTCTTTAACAGTTATATTTAAAAAAAATATTACGTCGAAATAATAATTTAACATGACATTATTTTTCATCTCTTATAATTCGCTCAAAAAAATGTAATTATTGAATACACCAAAATTTATTGCGTAGAGTGAACTTTCTAAAATCTAACTACAAAGTTTTAAAGGTTGGACTTTGTGGGTTACATTTTTTTTCGATTTTTTTATGAAGTCAAAATAACAATTATTTTTAACTCTCGCAATTCGCTCAAAAATAGTAATGATTCAACAAAGCAAACTTTATTGCGTAGCTTGAACTTTCTAAAATCTAACTACAAAGTTTTAAAGGTTGGACTTTGTGGGTTACATTTTTTTTTCGATTTTTTTATGAAGTCAAAATAACAATTATTTTTAACACTCGCAATTCGCTCAAAAATAGTAATTATTCGACAAACCAAAATTTATTGCGTAGCGTGAACTTTCTAAAATCTAACTACAAAGTTTCAAAAATTGGTCTTTACTGGTTACATTTTTTTTTCGATTTTTATGACGTTGAAAAAACAATTATTTTTCAATTCTCATAATTCGCTCAAAAATCGTAATTATTGAACGAACCAAAATTTATTACGTAGCTTGAACTTTTTAAAAATTAACTACAAAGTTTCAATAATTGGTCTTTTCTAGCAACATTTTTTTTTTCGATTTTTATGACGTTGAAAAAAACAATTAATTTTCAACTCTCATAATTCGCGCAAAAATCGTAATTATTGATCGAACCAAAATTTATTACGTAGCTTGAACTTTCTAAAATCTAACTAGAAAGTTTCAAAGGTAGGTCTTTATGAGTTATATTTTTTTTCGATTTTTATGACGTCAAAATAACAATTATTTTTCAATTCTCACAATTTGCTCAAAAATCATATTTATTGAACGAACTAAAATTTATTACGTAGCTTAAACTTTCTAAAAACTAACTAGAAAGTTTCAAAAATTGGTCTTTTCCAGCAACATTTTTTTTTCGATTTTTATGACGTCGAAAAAGCAATTATTTTTCTATTCTCATAATTCGCCCAAAAATCGTAATTATTGATCAAACCAAAATTTATAACGTAGCTTGAACTTTCTACAAATTAACTACAAAGTTTAAAAAATCGGTCTTTTACAGCAACATTTTTTGTTTCGATTTTAATGACGTCAAAAACACAATTAATTTTCAACTCTCATAATTCGCGAAAAAATTGTAATTATTGAACGAACCAAAATTTATTACGTAGCTTGGGCTTTCTAAAAACTAACTGTAAAGTTTCAAAAATTGGTCTTTACTGGTTACATTTTTTATTTATTTTTATGACGTTGAAATAATTATTATTTTTCAACTCTCACAATTCGCTCAAAAATCGTAGTTATTGAACGAACCAAAATTTATTGCGTAGCTTGAACTTTCTAAAATCTAACTGTAAAGTTTCAAAAATTGGTCTTTTCCACCAATATTTTTTGTTTCGATTTTTATGACGTCAAAAACAGAATTAATTTTCAACTCTCATAATTCGCCAAAAAATCGTAATAATTGAACGAACCAAAATTTATTGCGTAGCTTGAACTTTCTCAAATCTATCCACGAAGTTTCAAAAATTTGCCTTTTCTAGCAACATTTCTTTTTCGATTTTTATGACGTCGAAAAAACAATTAATTTTCAACTCTCATAATTTGCACAAAAATCGTAATTATTGAACGAACCAAAATTTATTGCGTAGCTTGAACTTTCTAAAATCTAACTGCAAAGTTTCAAAAATTGGTCTTTTCCAGCAATATTTTTTGTTTCGAATTTTATGACGTCAAAAACAGAATTAATTTTCAACTCTTATAATTTGCTCAAAAATCGTAATTATGGAACGAACCAAAATTTATTGCGTAGCTTGAACTTTCTAAAATCTATCCAGAAAGTTTCAAAAATTGGTCTTTTCCAGCAACATTTTTTTTTTCGATTTTTGTGACGCTGAAAAAACAATTATTTTTCAACTCTCATAATTCGCACAAAAATCGTAATTATTGAACAAACCAAAATTTATTACATAGGTTGAATTTTCTAAAATCTAACTGCAAAGTTTCAAAAATTGGTCTTTTCCAGCAACATTTTTTGTTTCGATTTTTATGTCAAAAACACAATTAATTTTCAACTCTCATAATTCGCGCAAAAATCGTAATTATTGAACGTACCAAAATTTATTACGTAGCTTAAACTTTCCAAAATCTATCCACAAAGTTTCGAAAATTGGTCTTTTCCAGCAACATTTTTTTTTAGATTTTTATGACCTCGAAAAAACAATTATTTTCAAATTCTCATAATTCGCTCAAAAATCATAATTATTGTACGAACCAAAATTTATTACGTAGCTTGAACTTTTTCAAGTATAGCTTCAAAGTTTAAAAAATCTATCTTGACGTTTTTTTTTCACGCCGTAATTATTTGATTATTAAGTTGTTTTTTTTTTCAATTTAGGCGACCAAGTGTTTCTGGAATGTGGAGCTATAGGAAATCCGGTACCGCGGGTACTCTGGATGAAACGCAATGGCCAAATGCAAACCCATAGAACAGAAATGGTACCCGGCGGATTAATAATATCCAACATAGTACCTGAAGACGAGGGCGTCTACGTCTGCAACTACACGAACGCAGCTGGAACCGTTTCCCAGTCGATCACCTTAATGTACAACGAACCAGCTAACGTGACGGAGGGCCCAAGGCCCACCACGATTAACGAAGGAGAGCGACTGGAGCTAGAATGTGCAGTTCGTGGGATACCGGAACCCCAAGTTTCCTGGCTGTTGAACGGAAAGTCGGTGATGAGCGATGATCAAATTCAAGCGATGGGAAACAAAATTTCCTTCCTGCCGATAGAGAAGAGGCACGCGGGGATACTCCAGTGCTTCGCTGTTAATTCCTTGGGGATGATATACCGCAGTGCTGATCTGACGGTCATACCTAAACAGATATCGAGCACTGATATTACCGAGGATTCGTACACATCGCAGCCTAAGAATCATAAGGGTAGGAAGCATAAGAAGCAGCATAAGCATAAGGGAACGTCGCAGATGATTCCCCCGAGAAAGCCCACGATATCCCGCTTAAACGATGAATCTGTAGTGGTGCGTTGGAACGTTTCAACCAATGATGGTCTTCCTATACAATTCTTCAAAGTTCAGTATAAGGAGTTAGGTCCGTCAAATCGTAACATTAGTGATAGGTCTTCGCGTTGGAAAACCGCTAATTCGGACATCGCGCCTAATATTAGAAGCTTCGAGGTCAACAACCTTAAACCCGATCACATCTACCGGTTCCGAATCGCCGCGGTTTACAGCAACAACGATAACAAGTTAAGCCAGAAGAGTGAAAGGTTCCACCTGGAGAAGGAAGAGTTTAATTCGAAGAATCCGCTGCCGACGCCGACGCTGGCGCATACTGAAACCATCAATGCTACTTCTATACAAATCTTTTGGGAGGTAGGAATGTATCTTGGTGTGTGTAAATTTTGTGCTGATTGTTGTTTCTTGTTGAAGAGTACTCCTAATCCTAACATTACTGTTGATGGGTATTTCATCAACTACATGCCGGCGAGTAGTGCTGGGGATTACATGCGGGCAACTGTTGATGGTGAAAAGACCGTTTCTTTCGTTATTACTCATTTGCAGCCGGATACGGTTTACGATATTAAAATGCAGAGTTTCAATACGAAGACGGCGTCGGAATTCAGCCATATTTTGAAACAGAAAACCGAGAGTAAGTTTAAACTTATTTTATTTGCAGTTTAACTTTAGATACATGAAGCGAGTACTACAAACATCATGGACGTTTTCTACCGACAATTTCTGTGTGACGGCGCTGTTATTGAATGCGCAATTCTTATTGTATTTTTCTTCCTGCTGATCTTATCCTTCGACCTCCTTTTTATTCTTCTGTCTTCGGGACTGATCATAGTTGATCACGCATGTGATCCAGATCATATATGTTAAAAGAAAATCCTTCTGTCCGTTTTTTTTCCATACCATACATACTTTAATTCTCTTGGCGAGAATTCAGTTCTGGAATTTTTTATTCGCGCGCCGTGTAAAAACGTTCACCACCAAAAAAGCAAACACCGCTCACTGTCGAGTAAAAAAATAAGCGCAAAAACCGTGATACACCGCAAAACATCGCCAGGCGTTCACTTCTCGTTTTATTCCCGAACTTTTTATACCAGAATCCGCGCTCCTACAGATATCAGAATTTTACCATCTGCTGTTTGCACCTTTCATTATCGTTCTTCCGATTCCGGTGGTAAATCGTTAGGATATACCCCCTCCATGTTAATTTTAACTTCAACTACAAACGCTTTTTCTCAGTGGTCGCAAAAGAGATAAATACCGCCCATGCCTGTGGCTATTGTGGCCTCAAGACAATTGCCTTTATATCTATTCGATAATCCATCTCTGATGCAGCATGGATGGTTGTCAAGGAGTCACCACTAAAAAATAAGTCCCTTTGTATAATTTTCTTCTAGAATTAACAACAGAATCTCCAAAAGTCGTCACCACCACAAAAACTAAAGACATAGCAGAACCCAATTCTAACATTTACATATTCATCGGCGTCGGTATAGTCGTGCTATGTTTAGTCGTCAGCATAGTCGTGGCCCTTATAATCTGCACAAAATGGAAGAAGGACAAAGACACGGACAGCGAAACAGGTAAGATCCACCACAACGAATTCAAAAAAACGTATTAAAACCTTCACCCAAAACATCTAGGCGAGAGAGATAAACCAAACGATGGCATAAACCATCACATACAGGCCGAGGGCAACGATTACGTGGTGGCCCCGAAAAATATGACCAGAAATAACGGATGCGTCTTACCGTCGAATCGAATAACGATAACGGCCAATCCTTTGGCCGACGCGGACAACAAGGTAAGGTACATATTACGTCTTCAATTTACTTGAACTATAAATCAGGATGTTTCTATGATTTGATCGAAATCCTTGCAGTGACTAGTTTCCGTTTAAAGTCAGATCATAAAAACGTCCGCCTTCTTTCATTTCAGTAGAATTATCGAGTAGTATAAGTATCGATCATTTTTTTAGTAAAAAGTATTAAAAAAAATATATGGAAGAGAGATATAGTGAGATTTTATGGTTGTTGAGATGGACTGTAAAATTCAAATCAAGTATGTTTTGCATGACAAATTTATCTCTTAAGGGTGTATTCATAGTTTATAAACTAAGCAATAGTAAATTTGGTTTAATTCGACAATATTTAAGGCTCAAAATTTTTTACGAAACTTACAAAAAAACTTGTTTTGTTCATATGGGATTATCTTAAAGTCTAGTTCTAGAATGTTTGTAGTTTTTTACAGAATCACAATTTAGTATGTGTTTGAAGTAAATTTGGAAAGTTTAAAGTCGATTGCAATTGTTTTTATATTTTTTTAAGCCACCAAAATAAATTCCCGATTTTGAAGAAATTACGCCGTGTTCACATGAATTTATCTCAAAATCGATGGATGGGGGTTTCCGATTTTTCATGGAATTATAATCCTGAATGGGTTTTGAGTAAATTTGGAAAGTTTCAAGTCGATGGCAATTGTTTTTATATTTTTTTAAGCCACCAAAATAAATTCCTGATTTTTAATAAATTACGCTGTGTTCGCATGGATTTATCTCAAAATCTATGGATAGGGTGTTTGCGGATTTTCATGGAATTATAATGCTGAATGTGTTTTGAGTAAATTTGGAAAGTTTCAAGTTGATGGCAACTGTTTTTGTATTTTTTTGAGCCTATGAAATAAATTCTAATTTTTTAAGAAATTATTCTGTGTTTACATGAATTTATCTCAAATCTATGGATCGGGGGTTTCCGATTTTTCATGGAATTATAATCCTGAATGGGTTTTGAGTAAATTTGGAAAGTTTCAAGTCGATGGCAATTGTTTTTATATTTTTTTGAGCCACCAAAAGAAAATCCAGATTTTTTAGAAATTACGCCGTGTTCACATGAATTTATTTCAAAATCTATTGATGGGGTGTTTCCGGTTTTTCATGGAATTATAATCCTGAATGGGTTTTGAGTAAATTTGAAAAGTTTCTAGTCGATGGCAATTGTTTTTATATTTTTTTGAGCCACCAAAAGAAAATCCAGATTTTTTAGAAATTACGCCGTGTTCACATGAATTTATTTCAAAATCTATTAATGGGGTGTTTTGCGGTTTTTCATGGAATTATAATCCTGAATGGGTTTTGAGTAAATTTGAAAAGTTTCAAGTCGATGGCAATTGTTTTTATATTTTTTTGAACCACTGAAGAAAATTAATTTTTTTTAAGAAATTACTCTGTGTTCACATGAATTTATCTCAAAATCTATGGATGGGGTGTTTCCGTTTTTTCATGGTATTATAATCCTGAATGGGTTTTGAGTAAATTTGGAAAGTTTCAAGTCGATGGCAATTGTTTTTATATTTTTTTAAGCCAAGAAAGTAAATTCCTGATTTTTAAGAAATTACGCTGTGTTCGCATGGATTTATCTCAAAATCTATGGTTGTATTGTTTCCGGTTCTTCAAGCAATTATCATCCTCAATTGGTTTTGAGTAAATTTGAAACGTTTCAAGTCGATGGCAATTGTTTTTATATTTTTTTAAGCCACTTAAATAAATTCGTGATTTTTAAGAAATTTTGCTGTGTTCGCATGGATTTATCTCAAAATCTATGGATGGAGTGTTTCCGGTTTTTCATTGAATTATAATTCTGAATGGGTTTTGAGTAAATTTAGAAAGTTTCAAGTCGCTGGCAATTGTTTTTATATTTTTTTGAACCACCAAAATAAATTCCTGATTTTTAAGAAATTACGCATATTCACATGAATTTATCTCAAAATCTATGGATGGGGTCTTTTCGGTTTTTCATGGAATTATAATGCTGAATGGGTTTTGAGTAAATTTGGAAAGTTTCAAGTCGATGGTAATTGTTTTTATATTTTTTTAAGCCACCAAAATAAATTCCTGATTTTTAAGAAATTACGCTGTGTTCGCATGGATTTATCTCAAAATCTATGGATAGAGTGTTTCCGGTTTTTCATGGGATTATAATCCTGAATGGGTTTTGAGTAAATTTGGAAAGTTTCAAGTCGATGGCAATTGTTTTTGTATTTTTTTGAGCCAATGAAATAAATTCTAAATTTTTAAGAAATTACGCTGAGTTCGCATGGATTTATCTCAAAATCTATGGATGGGGTGTTTACGGTTTTTGATGGAATTATAATCCTGAATGGGTTTTGAGTAAATTTGGAAAGTTTCAAGTCGATGGCAACTGTTTTTGTATTTTTGTAAGCCAATGAAATAAATTCTAAATTTTTAAGAAATTACTCTCTGTTCACATGAATTTTTCTGAAAATCTATGGATGGGGTGTTTGCAGTTTTTCATGGAATTATAATCTTGAATGGGTTTTGACTAATTTTGGAAAGTTTCAAGACGATGGCAATTGTTTTTATATTTTTTTAAGCCGCCAAAATAAATTCCTGATTTTTAAGAAATTACGCTTTGTTCGCATGGATTTATCTCAAAATCTATGGGTGTATTGTTTCCGGGTTTTCATGGAATTATCATCCTCAATGGGTTTTGAGTAAATTTGGAAAGTTTCAAGTCGATGGTAATTGTTTTTATATTTTTTTTAAGGCACCAAAATAAATTCCTGATTTTGAAGAAATTATGCTCTGTTCACATGAATTTATCTCAAAATCTATGGATGGCGTGTTTGCGGTTTTTCATGGAATTATAATCCTGAATGGGTTTTGAGTAATTTTGGAAAGTTTCAAGTCGATGGCAATTGTTTTTATATTTTTTTGAGCCAATGAAATAAATTCTAAATTTTTAAGAAATTACTCTGTGTTCACATGAATTTATCTTAAAATCTATGAATGGGGTGTTTCCGGTTTTTCATGGAATTATAATCCTGAATGGGTTTTGAGTAATTTTGGAAAGTTTCAAGTCAATGGCAATTGTTTTTATATTTTTTTTGAGCCAATGAAATAAATTCAATTTTTTTAAGAAATTACTATGTGTTCAAGTGAACTTATCTCAAAATCTATGGATGGGGTGTTTTCGGTTTTTCATGGAATTATAATCCTGAATGGGTTTTGAGTAATTTTGGAAAGTTTCAAGTCGATGGCAATTGTTTTTATATTTTTTTGAGCCAATGAAATAAATTCTAATTTTTTAAGAAATTACTCTGTGTTCACATGAATTTATCTTAAAATCTATGAATGGGGTGTTTCCGGTTTTTCATGGAATTATAATCCTGAATGGGTTTTGAGTAAATTTGGAAAGTTTCAAGTCAAAGGCAATTGTTTAAATATTTTTTTAAGCTAAATCTGTAAGAAAAAAAAACCATTAACTATTTGATAAGTGCAGTATTTAAACTATGAATCCACCCTTACCGTTTGCAAAGTATCACGCTGTCGCAAGCAAAAAAAAAACCCTTCGCTTACACTAACTACTAATCGCTGTTGTATGATGCTTTTTTGTGTTTTATAAAAACTTTATAACACACAACTAAAACTAGGTTAATTTGGTCTTATTTCCAGAAAATTCTAGCTCGGATTTTTTCCAGAGTCAAAATATGATAGAAATGTCGTGTTTGTCGTCACAGAACAACAACTGCGCCCCCTCGGCGAGCACGCAAGAAGCGCAACATCCCGAGCCGAGTTTGGCGGTCGTCGTCAAGGGGAAGCACAGCAAGAAGGAGACCCGACGGCCGAAGAACGGCGCGGACGCCCCGCCGCCGGGAGAAAATTACGTCTGATTAAAACAAAACAAAAATAAAAAACAAAACATGTCTAGTTTCATAAGTGACTTCTTTAAATTGACTCCAGTGATGTTTCGAGATAGTGAACTGTATTTTACACTTGTGATTACTGCGAACTGTTTATTCTTGCCAAGCTGTACATATTTTATTATTATTATTTAAGCAAGGATAACGAACTGTAAATACGAACTAATCCGGATTTTATAATATTTATTTATAAACTATGTCTAAATAATTTTTTTTTTACCAGAGGCAGTTTCGAATAAAGGAGAAAACTTTTCTTGGAGTTCATTCCGCGGGTTTTTCTTAGTCTAAAAATGAGTAATCCTGTAGTTTAGGCTGTCAAATCATATTTTGTTACATAGTATAGAACCTTTTGAGCTTTGTGTGTCAAAATTTAAAAAAAAACGAAATATAATTTTCGTGAAAATGCAAGGTAAGTAAATGGTTGTAATTGTATAAACTGTGATCGACAGTGATCACGACATCATGTGTATCAAAAATCAAAATTACATTTATTAATACAGTGAGTCGAGTTCATTTGTATAAAGAACAAACAAAAACTTGTTTGCTGCCGTTGGTAGAGTCTTAAAACTTTTTTGAAGTTTTAAGACTCATTTAATATGATTTGATGCGTTATTAGTGACCCGCCCTCGTATATAATAATCTAGTACTTTCTTGAAACTTTCTCTGGCGAATAATCAGTTCTTAATGACGACGTTCGTAATGTCAATTCTATTGAATGCAACATTTTCTTTTTAGCCAATCTCTGCATTGTAATAGTGTATTTCCTTAGTTACAATGTAACCAATAGAATTATGCAACTTTTCAACTTAATACTGAAAAGCAATATCCGTTTTAATAAAATTTGTATTTATAAATTCAGTACAGCGTTAACTAATTAACAATTGCACAATACCTAAGGAATTTTACGGGATTATAAAGTGGCACATCTTGCTTCGTATGGTTTTGCAATTTTATGGGTCAATAAATCGATTAGATATGGTTCTATTATATAACATTGGTGTGGAAAAAATGTTTTGCAAAAAATTATAAATCTAAAGTTATGAAACAGGCACCTTCGATAATAAACAAATTAGAAACAACATTACTTGTTGCAGAAAGCATTAAATAAATTTACCTTCGATAATTATTGAATGTTTACTTTTTGTTTCGAATACTTAGAATTCTAATGGAAAAATTATTGAGATAATTTGTGACAATGGATATCCCTCGTAAAAATAAATTCTGGCACTTCTTAGCAAACCAATTCTTATTAAATTTTTGATTGGACGGTATCACCGTAAATGATGAAACACCACCAGGCATTAATGGGGTTAATGCAATTATTTCTTCTTTATATTTTCTGTGTTATCAAGGATTAGCAATTAGTAACGATTACGGTAATGTTTTGCGAAATTGGGAAATTATGCTGAGGTCGGAAAACCACGCATTTTTATAACAAGTAACTAATTTCACAACGCAATTTGATCGTTTATAAAAAAGAATGGATAAAACAATTCAAAAAAATAAGTCTGTTTCATCAACTTCCAGCAATACCGACTCAAATTATAAATGTATTTTTTTTTGGCATAGGAAGCTAGTCCATTCCACCGGAGGTACCATTTAACTTATGTATATTGATTTCTATATATTTATTTATATACAATCATTATTTATTAGGGGACATACACTGCACATCCATGGACCCGAACGGCCACTTCTTCATTCCGAAAAAGTGACCCCACCCGGATGGGATTCGAACCCACGACCACGAGGCCCATGAACAGGAGCTCTACTCACTGGGCCACCGCGGCCCCCATTATAAATCTGTGGCTTGGTGCTAAAAAGGCCAAAGTCAAATATTTTACAATTGAGATAATCGAGATAAAAGTTTTATTAAAAATGAATTTATTCGCTGATTTTGTAAAGTATAAGTTTTTTTAGATCTCCTATTGGTTTAACTAGACATTGGCTCTTTCAGCATTAAAGATATTATTAACGATATTAAGAAAAATAATCTAATGTACCGCTTAACTCCAAACAGTAAAATTATGACATAAAATTTTAGTCGTGAAATATTTGTAAATTATGAAAACTTTTTTTCATAATCTGGACTGCGCGCTTCCCGAGTAATTATGGTTTCGTTGCGCGTAATGAAGGATTAACATTTCAAGTTCCATTACAAAACAATACTTTCCACACTCAAATTTCACTTTCAACCAATCATTCGATTTTAATGGAGTAATTTCAGACCGGCCAAATAATAAACATTATTTTAATTACATCTCATTACATCGGCTTTCTTAGCCCGTCAAAATAACCAACTGCAAATTTCCAAAAATTGAAAATCACTACACTTAACATTCGTGTTAAACAACATGTAATTTATACAGTTATACACTATATTATTTGTATTTTGCGGTGAACGGCTGTAATTTTGCAATTGTGGACAATTACGTGCGTTTCTGTTGTCATTTTTATTGCAAGTATGTTAATTGTAGGCATTCACATTTATAAAATGTTCGTTGTTTTGTATCCAACAAATGCAGTATGGCATTCAAATCGATTGTCTGTAATTTAATTGAAAGTTTTTTTTTCTTAAATTAATTATAATTTCTGTTAATAATAGTGCATTGAATAGAAATTGAGGAGTAGTATATGTTTATCTAAAATGACTTAAGTCTCGAATTGTTAAATTAAAAAAAGTCGCGACGGTAGTTAATGACTAGAAAAAGCGCGTAAAGTAATTATTTTACCGAAAAAAAATTTTTTGGTCATGTGATGATTTTCGCCAATTTTTTCATAGAATCAAGAAAAAATGCATCAAAAAAATGTTGGGTCTCAGAATAAATTAAAAAAATTCACGACGGTAGTTAATGACTAGAAAAAGCGTGTAAAGCAATTATATCACCGAAAAAAAAATGTTTGGTCATGTGATGAATTTCGCCATTTTTTCCATAGAATTACTCAGGCAAAAAATGCATCAAAAAAATGTTGGGTCTTAGAAAAATCTGAAAAAATTCAGGACGGTTCTTAAAGACGTGAAGAAGCGTGTAGAGTAATTATTTTTCCCAGAAAATTTTTTTTTTTCAAGATTTCAACGTTTCACGATTTTGGCCATTTTTTCCATAGTATTATTCAGGAAAAAAATGCATGAAAAAAATGTTGGGTCTCAGAAAAATCTGAAAAAATTCAGGACGGTTCTTAAAGACGTGAAGAAGCGTGTAGAGTAATTATTTTTTCCAGAAAATTTTTTTTTTCAAGATTTCAACGTTTCACGATTTTGGTCATTTTTTCCATAGTATTACTCAGGAAAAAAATGCATGAAAAAAATGTTGGGTCTCAGAAAAATCTGAAAAAATTCAGGACGGTTCTTAAAGACGCGAAGAAGCGTGTAGAGTAATTATTTATTCCAGAAATTTTTTTTTTTCAAGATTTCAACGTTTCACGATTTTGGTCATTTTTTCCATGGTATTATTCAGGAAAAATATGCATGAAAAAAATGTTGGGTCTCAGAAAAATCTGAAAAAATTCAGGACGGTTCTTAAAGACGTGAAGAAGCGTGTAGAGTAATTATTTTTTCCAGAAATTTTTTTTTTTCAAGATTTCAACGTTTCACGATTTTGGCCATTTTTTCCATGGTATTATTCAGGAAAAATATGCATGAAAAAAATGTTGGGTCTCAGAAAAATCTGAAAAAATTCAGGACGGTTCTTAAAGACGTTAAGAAGCTTGTAGAGTAATTATTTTTCCCAGATAAATTTTTTTTCAAGATTTCAACGTTTCACGATTTTGGCCATTTTTTCCATGGATTATTCAGGAAAAAAATGCATGAAAAAAATGTTGGATCTCAGAAAAATCTGAAAAAATTCATGACGGTTCTTAAAGACGTGAAGAAGCGTGTAGAGTAATTATTTTTTCCAGAAATTTTTTTTTTTCAAGATTTCAACGTTTCACGATTTTGGTCATTTTTTCCATAGTATTACTCAGGAAAAAAATGCATGAAAAAATGTTGGGTCTCGGAAAAATCTGAAAAAATTCACGACGGTTCTTAAAGACGTGAAGAAGCGTGTAGAGTAATTATTTTTTCCAGAAATTTTTTTTTTTCAAGATTTCAACGTTTCACGATTTTGGCCATTTTTTCCATGGTATTATTCAGGAAAAATATGCATGAAAAAAATGTTGGGTCTCAGAAAAATCTGAAAAAATTCAGGACGGTTCTTAAAGACGTTAAGAAGCTTGTAGAGTAATTATTTTTCCCAGATAAATTTTTTTTCAAGATTTCAACGTTTCACGATTTTGGCCATTTTTTCCATGGATTATTCAGGAAAAAAATGCATGAAAAAAATGTTGGATCTCAGAAAAATCTGAAAAAATTCATGACGGTTCTTAAAGACGTGAAGAAGCGTGTAGAGTAATTATTTTTTCCAGAAAAAATTTTTTTTTCAAGATTTCAACGTTTCACGATTTTGGTCATTTTTTCCATAGTATTATTCAGGAAAAAAATGTATGAAAAAAATGTTGGGTCTCAAAAAAATCTGAAAAAAATCAGGACGGTTCTTAAAGACGTGAAGAAGCGTGTAGAGTAATTTTTTTCCCCAGAATTTTTTTTTTTTCAAGTTTTCAACGTTTCACGATTTTGGCCATTTTTTCCATAAAAAAAATACATGAAAAAAATGTTGGATCTCAGAAAAATCTGAAAAAATTCACGACGGTTCTTAAAGACGTGAAGAAACGTGTAGAGTAATTATTTTTCCCAGAATTTTTTTTTTTTCAAGATTTCAACGTTTCACGATTTTGACAATTTTTGCCATAGTATTACTCAGGAAAAAAATGCATGAAAAAAATGTTGGGTCTCGGAAAAATCTGAAAAAATTCACGACGGTTCTTAAAGACGTGAAAAAGCGTGTAGAGTAATTATTTTTTCCAGAAAAAATTTTTTTTCAAGATTTCAACGTTTCACGATTTTGGTCATTTTTTCCATAGTATTATTCAGGAAAAAAATGTTGGGTCTCAGAAAAATCTGAAAAAATTCAGGACGATTCTTAAAGACGTGAAGAAGCGTGTGGAGTGATTATTTTTCCCAGAAAATTTTTTTTTTCAAGATTTCAACCTTTCACGATTTTGGCCATTTTTGCCATAGTATTATTCAGGAAAAAAATGCACGAAAAAAATGTTGGGTCTTAGAAAAATCTGAAAAAATTCAGGACGGTTCTTAAAGACGTGAAGAAGCGTGTAGAGTAATTATTTTTCCCAGAAAATTTTTTTTTTCAAGATTTCAACCTTTCACGATTTTGGCCATTTTTGCCATAGTATTATTCAGGAAAAAAATGCACGAAAAAAATGTTGGGTCTTAGAAAAATCTGAAAAAATTCAGGACGGTTCTTAAAGACGTGAAGAAGCGTGTAGAGTAATTATTTTTCCCAGAAAATTTTTTTTTTCAAGATTTCAACGTTTCACGATTTTGGCCATTTTTTCCATATTATTATTCAGGAAAAAAATGCATGAAAAAAATGTTGGGTCTCAGAAAAATCTGAAAAAATTCAGGACGGTTCTTAAAGACGTGAAGAAGCGTGTAGAGTAATTATTTTTTCCAGAAAATTTTTTTTTCAAGATTTTAACCTTTCACGATTTTGGCCATTTTTGCCATAGTATTATTCAGGAAAAAAATGCATGAAAAAAATGTTGGGTCTCGGAAAAATCTGAAAAAATTCAGGACCGTTCTTAAAGACGTGAAGAAGCGTGCAGAGTAATTGTTTTTCCCAGAAAATTTTTTTTTCAAGATTTCAACGTTTCACGATTTTGGCCATTTTTTTCCATAGTATTATTCAGGAAAAAAATACAAGACAAAAATGTTGGGTCTCAGAAAAATCTGAAAAAATTCAGGACGGTTCTTAAAGACGTGAAGAAGCGTGCAGAGTAATTGTTTTTCCCAGAAAAATTTTTTTTCAAGATTTCAACGTTTCACGATTTTGGCCATTTTTTTCCATAGTATTATTCAGGAAAAAAATACAAGACAAAAATGTTGGGTCTCAGAAAAATCTGAAAAAATTCAGGACGGTTCTTAAAGACGTGAAGAAGCGTGTAGAGTAATTATTTTTCCCAGAAAATTTTTTTTTTCAAGATTTCAACGTTTCACGATTTTGGCCATTTTTTCCATATTATTTCAGGAAAAAAATGCATGAAAAAAATGTTGGGTCTCAGAAAAATCTGAAAAAATTCAGGACGGTTCTTAAAGACGTGAAGAAGCGTGTAGAGTAATTATTTTTCCCAGAAAATTTTTTTTTTCAAGATTTCAACGTTTCACGATTTTGGCCATTTTTTCCATATTATTATTCAGGAAAAAAATACAAGACAAAAATGTTGGGTCTTAGAAAAATCTGAAAAAATTCAGGACGGTTCTTAAAGACGTGAAGAAGCGTGTAGAGTAATTATTTTTCCCAGAAAATTTTTTTTTTCAAGATTTCAACCTTTCACGATTTTGGCCATTTTTGCCATAGTATTATTCAGGAAAAAAATGCATGAAAAAAATGTTGGGTCTCGGAAAAATCTGAAAAAATTCAGGACCGTTCTTAAAGACGTGAAGAAGCGTGCAGAGTAATTGTTTTTCCCAGAAAATTTTTTTTTCAAGATTTCAACGTTTCACGATTTTGGCCATTTTTTTCCATAGTATTATTCAGGAAAAAAATACAAGACAAAAATGTTGGGTCTCAGAAAAATCTGAAAAAATTCAGGACGGTTCTTAAAGACGTGAAGAAGCGTGCAGAGTAATTGTTTTTCCCAGAAAAATTTTTTTTCAAGATTTCAACGTTTCACGATTTTGGCCATTTTTTTCCATAGTATTATTCAGGAAAAAAATACAAGACAAAAATGTTGGGTCTCAGAAAAATCTGAAAAAATTCAGGACGGTTCTTAAAGACGTGAAAAAGCGTGCAGAGTAATTGTTTTTCCCTGAAAATTTTTTTTTCCAGATTTCAACGTTTCACGATTTTGGCCATTTTTTTCCATAGTATTATTCAGGAAAAAAATGCATGAAAAAAATGTTGGGTCTCAGAAAAATCTGAAAAAATTCAGGACGGTTCTTAAAGACGCGAAGAAGCGCATAGAGTAATTATTTTTCCGAAAAAAAAATGTTTTGGTAGTTTTATGATTTTTATGAAAAAAATACCATAGTTTTTTTTTTACCCAAAAAAAAGTAGACCCAAACGTAGAAATTTATTTTTTCATAATTCCCTACGTTATTGTAGGAAAAGTTTCCCCAAGTTTTAATTTGTTCTACAAAGAGGAGAGGTTTTAGTTGGTATACTCCGCGCCCTTCAGGGGGAGGAATCCAACACTACCCCACTATAGGGGTGTCTATAAAAGATTCCCTCTCCTCTCATCAAAAAAACAAAAAAAAAAAAAAAACCGCCAAAGACGAAATATCCGACTCCAGTCGCCGACCCGAAATCGCTAGCTGCTGCTGAAGCCGAAGCCACCATTGATGCACTGAAGCCGCAACTCGAAGTCCAGGAACGCCCCGTCACCCATCCAAGTACTGCCAGGTATTATTTTAGACGTTTTTTCCATTTCTTCTCTTTATTACTCTTTTCATTTCTGCGATCCTGTTACTCCTGATCCAATTTTTCGAGCAAAAATTGTGCGAAAAATTCAATAAAATTTTATTTTATTTTCGCGCTCAAATTACTCTTTTCATTTCTGCGATCCTGTTACTCCTGATCCAAATTTTCGAGCTAAAATTGTGCGAAAAATTCAATAAAATCTTATCTTATTTTCCCGCCAAATTACTCTTTTCATTTCTGCGATCCTGTTACCTCCTCGTAAAAATTTTTGAGCAAAAATTGTGCGAAAAAATCAATAAAATTTTATTTTATTTTCCCGCCAAATTACTCTTTTCATTTCTGCGATCCTGTTACTCCTGATCCAAATTTTCGAGCAAAAATTGTGCGAAAAATGCAATAAAATTTTATTTTATTTTCCCTTCAAATTACTCTTTTCATTTCTGCGATCCTGTTACTCCTGATCCAATTTTTCGAGCAAAAATTGTGCGAAAAATTCAATAAAATTTTATTTTATTTTCGCGCCCAAATTACTCTTTTAATTTCTGCGATCCTGTTACTCCTGATGAAAATTTTCGAGCAAAAATTATGCGAAAAATTCAATAAAATTTTATTTTATTTTCCCGCCAAATTACTCTTTTCATTTCTGCGATCCTGTTACTCCTGACCCAATTTTTCGAGCAAAAATTGTGCGAAAAATTCAATAAAATTTTATTTTATTTTCCCGCCAAATTACTCTTTTCATTTCTGCGATCCTGTTACTCCTGATCCAAATTTTCGAGCAAAAATTGTGCGAAAAATTCAATAAAATTTTATTTTATTTTCGCGCCCAAATTACTCTTTTAATTTCTGCGATCCTGTTACTCCTGATGAAAATTTTCGAGCAAAAATTATGCGAAAAATTCAATAAAATTTTATTTTATTTTCCCGCCAAATTACTCTTTTCATTTCTGCGATCCTGTTACTCCTGATCCAATTTTTCGAGCAAAAATTGTGCGAAAAATTCAATAAAATTTTATTTTATTTTCCCGCCAAATTACTCTTTTCATTTCTGCGATCCTGTTACTCCTGATCCAAATTTTCGAGCAAAAATTGTGCGAAAAATGCAATAAAATTTTATTTTATTTTCCCTTCAAATTACTCTTTTCATTTCTGCGATCCTGTTACTCCTGATCCAATTTTTCGAGCAAAAATTGTGCGAAAAATTCAATAAAATTTTATTTTATTTTCGCGCCCAAATTACTCTTTTAATTTCTGCGATCCTGTTACTCCTGATGAAAATTTTCGAGCAAAAATTATGCGAAAAATTCAATAAAATTTTATTTTATTTTCCCGCCAAATTACTCTTTTCATTTCTGCGATCCTGTTACTCCTGACCCAATTTTTCGAGCAAAAATTGTGCGAAAAATTCAATAAAATTTTATTTTATTTTCCCGCCAAATTACTCTTTTCATTTCTGCGATCCTGTTACTCCTGATCCAAATTTTCGAGCAAAAATTGTGCGAAAAATTCAATAAAATTTTATTTTATTTTCGCGCCCAAATTACTCTTTTAATTTCTGCGATCCTGTTACTCCTGATGAAAATTTTCGAGCAAAAATTATGCGAAAAATTCAATAAAATTTTATTTTATTTTCCCGCCAAATTACTCTTTTAATTTCTGCGATCCTGTTACTCCTGATGAAAATTTTCGAGCAAAAATTATGCGAAAAATTCAATAAAATTTTATTTTATTTTCCCGCCAAATTACTCTTCATTTCTGCGATCCTGTTACCTCCTCGTAAAAATTTTTGAGCAAAAATTGTGCGAAAAATTCAATAAAATTTTATTTTATTTTCCCGCCAAATTACTCTTTTCATTTCTGCGATCCTGTTACTCCTGATCCAAATTTTCGAGCAAAAATTGTGCGAAAAATTCAATAAAATTTTATTTTATTTTCGCGCCCAAATTACTCTTTTCATTTCTGCGATCCTGTTACTCCTGATCCAAATTTTCGAGCAAAAATTATGCGAAAAATTCAATAAAATTTTATTTTATTTTCCCGCCAAATTACTCTTCATTTCTGCGATCCTGTTACCTCCTCGTAAAAATTTTTGAGCAAAAATTGTGCGAAAAATTCAATAAAATTTTATTTTATTTTCCCGCCAAATTACTCTTTTCATTTCTGCGATCCTGTTACTCCTGATCCAAATTTTCGAGCAAAAATTGTGCGAAAAATTCAATAAAATTTTATTTTATTTTCCCGCCAAATTACTCTTCATTTCTGCGATCCTGTTACCTCCTCGTAAAAATTTTTGAGCAAAAATTGTGCGAAAAAATCAATAAAATTTTATTTTATTTTCCCGCCAAATTACTCTTTTCATTTCTGCGATCCTGTTACTCCTGATCCAAATTTTCGAGCAAAAATTGTGCGAAAAATTCAATAAAATTTTATTTTATTTTCCCGCCAAATTACTCTTTTCATTTCTGCGATCCTGTTACTCCTGATCCAATTTTTCGAGCAAAAATTGTGCGAAAAATTCAATAAAATTTTATTTTATTTTCGCGCCCAAATTACTCTTTTCATTTCTGTGATCCTGTTACTCCTGATCCAAATTTTCGAGCAAAAATTGTGCAAAAAAATCAATAAAATTTTATTTAATTTTCCCGCCAAATTACTCTTTTCATTTCTGCGATCCTGTTACTCCTGATCCAAATTTTCCAGCAAAAATTGTGCGAAAAATTCAATAAAATTTTATTTTATTTTCCCGCCAAATTACTCTTTTCATTTCTGCGATCCTGTTACTCCTGATCCAATTTTTCGAGCAAAAATTGTGCGAAAAATTCAATAAAATTTTATTTTATTTTCGCGCCCAAATTACTCTTTTCATTTCTGCGATCCTGGTTCCTCCTCGTAAAAATTTTCGAGCAAAAATTGTGCGAAAAATTCAATAAAATTTTATTTTATTTTCCCGCCAAATTACTCTTTTCATTTCTGCGATCCTGTTACTCCTGATCCAAATTTTCGAGCAAAAATTGTGCGAAAAATTCAATAAAATTTGATTTTATTTTCCCGCCCAAATTACTCTTTTCATTTCTGCGATCCTGTTACTCCTGATTCAAATTTTCGAGCAAAAATTGTGCGAAAAATTCAATAAAATTTTATTTTATTTTCCCGCCAAATTACTCTTTTCATTTCTGCGATCCTGTTACTCCTGATCCAAATTTTCGAGCAAAAATTGTGCGAAAAATTCAATGAAATTTTATTTTATTTTCGCGCTCAAATTACTCTTTTCATTTCTGCGATCCTGTTACTCCTGATCCAATTTTTCGAGCAAAAATTGTGCGAAAAATTCAATAAAATTTTATTTAATTTTCCCGCCAAATTACTCTTTTCATTTCTGCGATCCTGATACCTACTCGTAAAAATTTTCGAGCAAAAATTGAGCGAAAAATTCATAAAATTTTTATATAATTTTCCAGTAAAATTCCTCTTTCCGTTCCTGTGATCCTGATACCAAATCGTAATTTTTTTTTAATATCTTATTATGAGAGAGAAATGTTATTCATTGTTTAATTACATGCATTCATTCATTCATTCATACATTCATCATTGACAATGAAGATCAATAGAATTAATTAGTTTTGATGGCCCTTAAAAGGGCCGTTTTTGGTTATAGGGTTGCTGATAATTTTCTTCCATCACATCTCCAGACGACGATGGTGTGGTCGACTACGTTTTCTTGGGAGGCGGTTTCTCGTGATGGTCACAAATTCATCTCTTGCTTCTTCTTGTCCCGTCACTCTTTGGACAACTCTTGGATGCGTTTTCGATGATTTTATTGGGTCACAAATATTTAAGTAGGAAATGATTAAGGTATTAGGTTTTATTTATTTAATCCACCAAGGCTTATAAATATTTACATATGTACACAATATGTGATAAAATCTGAGGTACACTATTAGCAACACGTCCATAAGAAATACATTGGCGCACATAACAAAGTTTATTGCAATTGTTCAATATCCAATATTTGGGTCGATTTTTTTCAGATGAATTATTAAAATAAAACAATTCGTTTGAAAGATAAAACTCGATACATTCATCTAGTATCTAAACAAATATTGTTTATTGCAATTGTTGTAATAACCTAGGAGTTATGAGTAAGAAACACACCGTATGCATAATAAAATCAACGATGACAAAAAAATTTCTAAGTTTGAGTCGATTTTTTTCAGGTAAATAATCAAAATTTAATAAGTCTTTTCACATGTAAAATTAGCTACATTCACCCAGTATTTAATTAATTATTGTTTATTGCAATTGTTGCAATATCCTAGGAGTTATTAGTAAGACACCCGTCGTGTGCATAAAAAAATCAACGATGATGAGAAATAAATTTTTAGGTTTGGGTCGATTTTTTTCAGGTAAATAATAAAAATTTGATAAGTCTTTTCACATGTAAAATTAGATACATTCATCTAGTATTTAACCAATTATTGTTTATTGCAATTGTTGCAATATCCCAGGAGTTATTAGTAAGAAACTCGTCGTGTGCATAAAAAAATCAACGATGATGAGAAATAAATTTTTAGGTTTGGGTCGATTTTTTTCAGGTAAATAATCAAAATTTGATAAGTCTTTTCACATGTAAAATTAGCCACATTCATCTAGTATTTAACCAATTATTGTTTATTGCAGTTGTTGCAATATCCTAAGAGTTATTAGTAAGAAACTCGTCGGATGCATAAAAAAATCAACGATGATGAGAAATACATTTTCAAGTTTGGGTCGATTTTTTTCAGGTAAATAATCAAAATTTAATAAGTATTTTCACATGCAAAATTAGCTACATTCATCCAGTACTTAACCAATTATTGTTTATTGCAATTGTTGCAATATCTTAGGAGTTATTAGTAAGAAACCCGTCGTGTGCACAAAAAAATCAACGATAATGAGAAATAAATTTTTAGGTTTGGGTCGATTTTCTTTAGGTAAATAATAAAAATTTAATAAATCTTTTTACATGCAAAATTAGCTACATTCATCTAGTATTTAACCAATTATTGTTTATTGCAATTGCTGCAATATCCTAGGAGTTATTAGTGGGAAACCCGTCGTGTGCATAAAAAAATCAACGATGATGAGAAATAAATTTTTAAGTTTGGGTCGATTTTTTTTAGGTAAATAATCAAAATTTAATAAGTCTTTTCACATGTAAAATTAGCTACATTCATCTAGTATTTAATCAATTATTGTTTATTGCAATTGTTGCAATATCCCAGGAGTTATTAGTAAGAAACCCGTCGTGTGCATAAAAAAATCAACGATGATGAGAAATAAATTTTTAGGTTTGGGTCGATTTTTTTCAGGTAAATAATCAGAATGTAATAAGTCTTTTCATATGTAAAATTAGCTACATTCATCTAGTATTTAACCAATTATTGTTTATTGCAATTGCTGCAATATTCTAGGAGTTATTAGTGAGAAACCCGTCGTGTGCATAAAAAAATCAACGATGACGAGAAATAAATTTTTAAGTTTGGGTCGATTTTTTTTAGGTAAATAATCAAAATTTAATAAGTCTTTTCACATGTAAAATTAGCTACATTCATCTAGTATTTAATCAATTATTGTTTATTGCAATTGTTGCAATATCCCAGGAGTTATTAGTAAGAAATCCGTCGTGTGCATAAAAAAATCAACGATGATGAGAAATAAATTTTTAAGTTTGGGTCGATTTTTTTCAGGTAAATAATCAAAATTTAGTAAGTCTTTGCACATGTAAATTAGCTACATTCATCTAGTATTTAATCAATTATTGTTTATTGCAATTGTTGCAATATCCTAGGAGTTATTAGTAAGAAACCCGTCGTGTGCATAAAAAAATCAACGATGATGAGAAATACATTTTTAGGTTTGGGTCGATTTTTTTCAGGTAAATAATAAAAATTTAATAAGTCTTTTCACATGTAAAATTAGCTACATTCATCTAGTATTTAACCAATTATTGTTTATTGCAATTGTTGCAATATCCTAGGAATTATTAGGAAGAAATTCGTCGTGTGCATAAAAAAATCAACGATGATGAGAAATACATTTTTAGGTTTGGGTCGATTTTTTTCAGGTAAATAATCAAAATTTAATAAGTCTTTTCACATGTAAAATTAGCTACATTCATCTAGTATTTAACCAATTATTGTTTATTGCAATTGTTGCAATATCTTAGGAGTTATTAGTAAGAAACCCGTCGTGTGCATAAAAAAATCAACGATGATGAGAAATAAATTTTTAGGTTTGGGTCGATTTTTTTCAGGTAAATAATAAAAATTTAATAAGTCTTTTCACATGTAAAATTAGCTACATTCATCTAGTATTTAACCAATTATTGTTTATTGCAATTGTTGCAATATCCTAGGAGTTATTAGTAAGAAACCCGTCGTGTGCATAAAAAAATCAACGATGATGAGAAATACATTTTTAGGTTTGGGTCGATTTTTTTCAGGTAAATAATAAAAATTTAATAAGTCTTTTCACATGTAAAATTAGCTACATTCATCTAGTATTTAACCAATTATTGTTTATTGCAATTGTTGCAATATCTTAGGAGTTATTAGTAAGAAACCCGTCGTGTGCATAAAAAAATCAACGATGATGAGAAATAAATTTTTAGGTTTGGGTCGATTTTTTTCAAGTAAATAATAAAAATGTAATAAGTCTTTTCACATGTAAAATTAGCTACATTCATCTAGTATTTAATCAATTATTGTTTATTGCAATTATTGCAATATCCTAGGAGTTATTAGTAAGAAACCCGTCGTGGGCATAAAAAAATCAACGATGATGAGAAATAAATTTTTAAGTTTGGGTCGATTTTTTTAAGGTAAACAATCAAAATTTAATAAATCTTTTTACATGTAAAATTAGCTACATTCATCAAGTATTTAGCCAATTATTGTTTATTGCAATTGTTGCAATATCCTAGGAGTTATTACTAAGAAACCCGTCGTGTGCATAAAAAAATCAACGATGATGAGAAATACATTTTTAAGTTTGGGTCGATTTTTTTCAGGTAAATAATCAAAATTTAATAAGTCTTTTCACATGTAAAATTAGCTACATTCATCTAGTATTTAACCAATTATTGTTTATTGCAATTGTTGCAATATCCTAGGAGTTATGAGTTAGCAACGCCGTGTAATACATATTGAGTTTCCGGGTAAAAATAATTTTATCTGATATCTGGGTGTCCCGCAAGGGTCAATTTCAGGCCCTATTTTATTTACCTGTAAAAATAATGCATTTAAGAGTAGGATCAACTCGTATCGCGTATTACATAACGGAATTGATGATTATATCCACATAAAAAAAAATCGAATTGAATCGCTTCACCGGTTCCGATTTCGGCCAAGTAGTTCAAGAGTATTCATCTCCCAAAACCATTTGATCTTGGCCGCGATAGGTGGGGACGTCTTCTTCTGGGGCAACCAAGTGGGGATACGTACCATCGAGCACTTCCAATTAGTAGTACCGGCGCAAGTGCACAGGTGCACAGGTAGACACCATCAGTCTGCGAAGAAGTGGCGTGTGTATTGCTCCCGACACTATTTACTCGAGCAGTCAAAATCACCAACCAAAGGACTGACGACGGTGTGTGCGCAAAGTCGGCGATAAAAATTCCGTAAAAGTGAAACGAAAATGTGAGAAAGTTTTTAGTGATTGTTTTCGTTGAGAGTAAAGACCTTACGGGATTTTGTTTATGGTGCGTTCGCGACCAAGGAAAATTAAAATGGTAATTATGGTGATTATTAACTTTAAAATTGAAAATGTACAGTTCTGTGCAATAAAATTAAGGACAAGTCTTATGAGTATTTTTTACAATATTCTAGTTGTATAATTCGGGTCTGCAACATTTTCAATAAATGATAAAACACCTTTATTAAAAAGCCAAAACTAAGACTAAGACTAAAAACCATCTTCCATTTTAGTCATAATTCGATTTTTTTAATTGCTGTCTAAATGATGCGGAATTTTGATATTAAGGAAATTAACAAATTACATATTTTCGTAACCAGGAAGTCCGCTTTAAACTGTAACATATTTTGTGTGCTTAATTTTATTTCACAGAAGTGAACGCCTCCAAGATTCAAGAAAAATGATTTAGGTGAATTGGCTTAAACTTCTTAAACTTTTTAAGTAAAGATAAAAAAAAACATTAATTTAAAGGGTGGTGAGTGTTCACCATTTCACGATTGAATCAGTTACAAATAGCTCAAGGTCGTTCAAAATAATCTGATTTACGAAAATAACAGAATTATTGCGTTCATATGTTTTCTTCACCGGTTCACACTTGTAAAACCGTCGTTGATGTTTAACTGTTTGGAGGGTGGGATAGTGCCCACCCACCACCCTTCATATCTACTTTAACTTAAGCTACAAAACTGTGTGTGATTAATGATATTTCTTTGTAATCATTGGAAATATTGGAAGATTAATTATTACCAAAAAGCAGAGTCGTAACGTAAGTAACCGTTTATTTGAAGAGTGATGGGTGGGCACGATTCCATGATTCAAACAATTGCAAATAGCCCAAGATCGTACAAAGAAACTAATTCACGAAAAAAACAGAATTATTGTGTTCCAAGTTTTCTGCAGTTGTAAAACCCTCGTTGATGTTTAATTATGTGGAGGGTGGGATAGAGCACACCCGACGCCGTTTAACTTTATTTGAAGGGTGGAGGGTGGGCGCGATCCCACTATCCAATCAGTTATAAACAGCCCAAGTTCATACAAAGAAAGTAATTTCCGCAAAAATAAAATTATTTCAAGCTTATAAAATCCTCGTTGATGTTTAACTGTTTGGAGGGTGGGATAGAGCACAACCGACGCCGTTTAATTTTATTTGAAGGGTGGAGGGTGGGCGCAATCACACTATCCAATCAGTTATAAACAGCCTAAGTTCATACAAAGAAAATAATTTCCGGAAAAATAGAATTATTTCACGATTATAAAATCGTCGTTGATGTTTAACTGTTTGGAGGGTGGGATAGAGCACACCCGACGCCGTTCAACTTTATTTGAAGGGTGGAGGGTGGGCGCGATCTCACTATCCAATCAGTTATAAACAGCCTACGTCCATACAATGTAAGTAATTTCCGAAAAAAATAGAATTATTTCACGCTTATAAAATCGTCGTTGATGTTTAACTGTTTGGAGGGTGGGATACAGCACACCCGACGCCGTTTAACTTTATTTAAAGGGTGGAGGGTGGGCGCGATCTCAGTATCGGATCAGTTATAAACAGCCCAAGTTCATACAAAGAAAGTAATTTCCGAAAAAAATAAAATTATTTCACGCTTATAAAATCCTCGTTGATATTTAACTGTTTGGAGGGTGGGATAGAGCACACCCGACGCCCTTTAACTTTATTTGAAGGGTGGAGGGTGGGCGCGATCTCACTATCCAATCAGTTATAAACAGTCTAAGTTCATACAAAGAAAGTAATTTCCGAAAAAATAAAATTATTTCACGCTTATAAAATCCTCGTTGATGTTTAACTGTGTGGAGGGTGGAATCGGGCCCACCCACCACTAGAGGATGGAATAGTGCCCACCCACCACTTCCGATTAATATTATAGTTATTTAACAATGATTTGATTGCAAGCCTTCAAAATGATTATTGCAATTACTTCAAAGAATTTGCTAACGTTGGCATTGTTTTTTTGTTAAAACAAAGAACTATATCACTTTCAAATACGTTTCGAAAAAAATGTTGTTATGAAACTAATTCTAAGGCAACCTTCGAATCAATTTTATTCATGTGTACGAGTTTACTTTTACTTTCAGCGTTTTTTAATTATGCAAATTTTGCAGCACAAACGAGAATGTAATGAGTGGAATAGATGTAAATATAATTTTAGTCATTCAAACTTGCAATTTACCTGCGATTGTAAAATGCAGCACACGTAAGAGTGTAAGTAGATTGTTACAAAGAAAACAATGCGTTAATGTTATTTTAATTTTAGGTATTCAAGCTTTTACTTCTAGAAGAAATTTGAAGTAAAACTTTCTAAGTTTTTAAGTTGGTTGTCCATACTCTCAAGTTTTAAAATTCCGGGCTCGAACTATTTATAGTACTTGTTACGTAAGTAAATATTATAATAGATGTATCTCTCGCGAAAAATTTAGTTTAGCCAAAAATTTACCGTTTAGCTTTGTCAGTCACCGGTGACTGACATCGAAGTATTCCAAGGGACCACGTCAGTCACCGATGATTGACAGTGAGTACCTGCTTTAAACTTACTATTTGGCGCTGTCAGTCACGAGTTTGATTGGCCGTTGAATTTGTTAGAGAGCATGTTTGTGAGAGTGAGACACCTGACCGACACATTGGGGGCAAAACATATAAAATTTTGCCATTGGAGCTTTGTCAGTCACCTGTGACTGACACATAAAAAACCCGTAATTCGGTCTAAAAAATGCTTCAAAATAAGTAAGCATATTCTTACCCATTTTATAAAAGAAAACTTTTTTGACAATTTTCAAAAAAAATTATTGGCAGCCAATTTGTACGATTTGAACAGCACACACGGGATATTGTATTTCGATTTAAAAAAAACTCACCGAGGAATCAGGTGACACCGACAGACGGAAAGAAAGTAGTTTTATGCAAGCTAATTTACTGCAGATAACCGTTCCATGAAAAACGCATTAACCGCTAAGCTAACGTTAAATATCTTTACTCAACCAATTACCCACACCGAACCAATTAACACTATTTCCCTGTAAACAAATGAAAAGTGTGCCAATCGGTTATTAATGGTTTTTATTATCAAACACAAATTTGCATTGGGCATGTTACCTATATTACTCAATTTAGTTTCCATTCACCATCGGGAATTCGGTGCAAAAATTGCAATCTTGGATGTGACGCATACGAAGGAGAAAGTGCGGGTAGAAAGTGCGTAGTGTTTAAAAGACACCGTGTCTTCGTTTATTCACTTTAATAATATCGATATGACGATATCGGTGTCGGTTGCACTTTCGAATCGATTTAATTACCGACAAAATCATGGTGTGTCATTAGAGCCACTAACTTGGCCAAAAGTTTGGGTCGATTTTTTTCAGGTAAATAATAAAAATTTAGTAAGTCTTTTCACATGTAAAATTAGCTACATTCATCTAGTATTTAACCAATTATTGTTTGTTGCAATTGTTGCAATATCCTAGGAATTATTAGTAAAAAACTCGTCGTGTGCATAAAAAAATCAACGATGATGAGAAATGCATTTTCAAGTTTGGGTCGATTTTTTTCAGGTAAATAATAAAAATTTAATAAGTCTTTTCACATGTAAAATTAGCTACATTCATCTAGTATTTAACCAATTATTGTTTATTGCAATTGTTGCAATATCCTAGGAATTATTAGTAAGAAACTCGTCGTGTGCATAAAAAAATCAACGATGATGAGAAATAAATTTTTAGGTTTGGGTCGATTTTTTTCAGGTAAATAATACAAATTTAATAAGTCTCTTCACATGTAAAATTAGCTACATTCATCTAGTATTTAACCAATTATTGTTTATTGCAATTGTTGCAATATCCTAGGAATTATTAGTAAGAAACTCGTCATGTGCATAAAAAATCAACGATGATGAGAAATACATTTTTAAGTTTGGGTCGATTTTTTTCAGGTAAATAATAAAAATTTAATAAATCTTTTCACATGTAAAATTAGCTACATTCATCTAGTATTTAACAGATTATTGTTTATTGCAATTATTGTAATATCCTAGGAGTTATGAGTTAATTACCGACAAAATCATGGTGTGTCATTAGAGCCACTAATTAACATTAACATTTTGAAATACTCACGGATTTATAAAAAAAAAACTATAAAAAAAGAAAACTTGGCCAAAAGGATTTGAACCATCGACCTTGCGATTACAAACCGGTGATTTTACTAATACGCCACGGGGTCGATTTTATTTCATTAACGTAAATGGTAGATAAATACACAGCAAATAAAAAAAACCTTTTTTTCTCGAAAACGGCTGAATAGTGCGCCCTATTACTTGCACTTGTTACATTCCTATACGTGTGCCAAAGATGGATCAAATCGGTGAGTCACACATCTGTTCCTCCCCTTGTAAGATGATGATTATTCATAAAAACATATTTTCTTAAATATGAAAAATATCACAAAAATATTAAAGCAAATATTGAAGACAATAAAGAAATCAACATCTTTGATTTTAAAAGTTTTTTCATAAAATCATTGCTATTCGAGAAAAAAAAATATTATTTTTTTTTAATTTTTGGTTTATAATTATGAAACGATAATAGTTACAGCAAATTTATGTTAATAATAATTTGAAAAATCATTTTTCATGTTAAATTAACGCAAATTGTCAAAAACGCAATTTTTTAAGTCAAAAAAAAATTAAGTAGGTAACTGCTAAACGCATTGTGAGATTTTGATTATTTAAACATGAAAATGTAACAAAATTAACACATTTTAAAAAATCATTGGAAAATGTTCATCTTAAATCAACGTAAATTGTCAAAAATCAAAACTAAAACATCGTATTTTTTTAAATCATATAACTGTTGAACGCGTTGTTGGATTTTGATTTTTTAAATTTGAAATTATAGCGAATTTATCACTTTTTGAAAAGTTATTGGAAAATTTCCCCCTTAAATCAATGCAAATTGCCAAAATCGTAAATTTTTAAATCAAAACTAGAAATCGTATTTAAAAAAATATATATAACTGTTGAACGCGTTGTTAGATTTTGATGATTTAATCGTGAAAATGTAGCAAATTTAATACGTTTTGAAAAATCATTGTAAAATTTCCATCTTAAATCAACGCAAATTGCCAAAAATTCGAATTGTCAAAAAACGCAAATTTTCAAGTCGAAACATTTTTTTTTTAATTACGTAACTACTGAACGCGTTCTTAGATTTGATGATTTAAACGTGAACATGTAGCGAATTTAACACATTTTTAAAAATCATTGAAAAATTTCTACCTTAAATCAACGCAAATTGCCAAAATCTCATTTTTTTAAATCAAAACAAAATATCGTATTTTTTTATAAATAAATAAAGTAATAAAAGTAAATAAATAATTAAATAAAGGAACTTTGTAAGCGTTCAAATCGGTAATTGGGTGGACTATTTTCATGAAATTTTTCAGAATTTTTCATCAACTTGTTCGTCAGTGTAAAAAAAGTGTAAAAGATTTTTTTTAGGGTTTAAATGACCTTGGAAAAAAGGATCAAATATGTAATTGCATGGACTATTTTCATAATTTTTTTCAGAATTTTTCATCCACTCGTTCGTCAGTAAAAAAATATTGTTTGAAAAATCGATTTCAAAAATTTTTGGAATATTTTAGCGTCTAAATGGCCTAGAATGACCTTGAAAAAGATTGGTCAAATGTGTAATTGGGTAGACTATTTTCATGATTTTTTTCAGAATTCTTCATCAAGTCGTACGTCAGTAAAAAAGTAATTTTCAAAAAATCGATTTACAAACTTTTGGAATTTTTCCAGTAACTAAATGACCTTGAATGACTGGGAAAAATTGGTCAAATGGGTAATTGGGTGGACTATTTTAATGTTTTTTTCAGAATTTTTCATCCACACGTTGGCCACTATAAAAATAATGATTAAAAATTGATTTAAAAAGTTATGTTGAATGACTTTGGAAAAAAATGGTCAAATGGTTAATTGGGTGGAAAATTTTTTCAGAATTTTTTATCCACTTGTTCGTCAGTAAAAAAATAATGTTTATAAAACCAATTAAAAAACTTTTGGATTTTATTTTCATTGTGGTCGGTCTATATAACCTTGAATTACTTTGGGAAAAACTGGTCAAATTGAGCAATTCATATGAGACTTTGAACATAAGTCTTATTTGATAATCCGAAGAACTGAAAAGCTTTCGGTAAAATTTCGTACACCGGAAATGGGCTTTTTGTTTTCTAAATATGCAAAATATCACAAAAACATTCAAACAAATATTGAACACAACAAAAAAAATGAACAAATCTTGTTTGAAAATATTTTTCGTAAAATCGTTGCTATTCGTTTTTTTCATTTTTGGTTTATAATTATGAAACGGTAACAGTTATAGCAAATTTATGTTAATAATAAATGTAGAGCATACCAAAATGAACAACTTATAAGGAATAAGTTTCTTTCGAAATCTCTTTGGTTTTTGAGTAAACTGACCATTTTCATCTTTAATAATTTTGACGTTTTAAACGTCAGTTTCTTCGATTCTACAAAACGCTCGATGTACATTTAAAATATGATTTAAACTGAAAATGAACCATGAAAGCGTAAATATAAATGATACCATCAAGTCGGAGAATCACCATTTTTTTTGTTAATTTTTGTTCATTTTTAACAGTCTGATTTTTTTTGTTGCAGAAATTCTTCGCATTCTTATTACTTGCGTGCCTATCGCACGTATGCAACTCATCACCCGCACGCAGGGAACTCACCCCACCGCATTCACCTCCGGAAATAATCAACGATTTAGACCCCAGTGCATCCACGGACTCCATCAACATCGAGGACACCGTTAAAGAAGTCGAAGATTTGATCAAATCGAACCCAAAATTGCCCAGACTCACGAGAGGCGAAATTTTGGACATCATCGAGAACATCACGAAAACCGATCAAGGCCATCGCGACCAGAAAGCGGTCATGTACGTCATGCCCTATTCACCGGACAGCGCGCAAAATGGTGACATCCAAGCCCTGTACACGAAACCTCCAGTTACCCACATGGTAGGTCAGGAGGTAAAGTCAACGCAGAATCAGATCGAAACGTTCAGTACAAAACCAAGGCATCGATCGACGACCAAAATTCCAATTTACAACATGGTAGGCCAGGAGGCCCCTAAAAAGTCAACGCAGAATCAGATTGAAACACTGAGTACAAAACCAAGGCATCGATCGACGACCACAATTCCAAGAACGAAACGGCCGGAAATCGTAACGCAGACGCCGTATACTTCAACCACGACACCTGCGAGACCTTTAAGAAGGCGGACCACTAGAACACCACCCACGACGAAATTTTCAAACCACAAATATCCGGATGATGAGGTGAGAATAAGCGCGCATGAAGTTGTAACGCCGCAAATACAAACAGCAAAACCGCTGAGGACGATTAAGCCAGTGACCGTGTCATTAAGAGATGTCGTAACTCCTCAGATACAAACGACGAAACCGTTTAAGCCGATGAGCAACCAAGGTATAAACATAATCGAACCACCTAAATTCAACACTAAAGCTAAAGCACCGCAGAAACCTATATTTACCACTCCCAAGTCTGTTAAAATCAACACTTCACCAACACTAGCTCCTGTAATCCCACAGAACATGCAACTCCCAGAGGACTTTAAAGACGTGCTCAAAAACCTAGACGCGCTGTTAAAGCAAGATCCATCTTACAACCAGCACGAATCCGTCTTGCACATCATCAACAGCGAAGCCAAGAAATCCACGCCACCACCCTTCCAACAACTCCCGGAGTCGACGACGCATTTACCCGAATTCCAACAAGTCGCGAATGATCTAACGCCGGACATGAAGGAACTGTTAATGACGTTTGGGTTGATTCCAAACCCAATTAAACAAGTCGTCAAGGAAGAGCATCACGCGATGATGGAACCCAGTTTGGAGATCAGCCCCGCTTCGTACTCGGGCTTCAAACCTCTCCCTGATACTTACAGAAGTAGCAACGATGAGAGCATGGATGATTTCTTAGCGAAATTCGGATTGGGCACTAAATCCGGGCAAAGGTCGCAGAAGGCCATTTCCGCGTCTAAAATCAATAAACTCGACGTCGTTCCGGATGACCTTAAAAGCGTTTTGAAGGATATCGGGATTACCTATAAGGACGTGAAGGATTTAAGCGAGAACAAGATGAAGAAGGTCGAGAAGCAGCACGTTTTCAATCCGGCCGAGACGCAATACGCAACGGAAAAGGAAATTAACAAGTTGAATAAGTTGGCGGGGGTCATTAAGCAGTTGGAGAAGTTGAACGGAAGCGCTTCTGATGAAGATCTGAAGCATATTGATTTGGAAGGTTTGAAGGAGTTGGTTAGTAGCTTGAATCTACCGCTCGATCAGCAATCCGGGCCGAATCCTCTGGATTACGATAAAGGCTTGGATAAGAATGAAGTTAAAAGGCAACAAACTACGACCACGCAAGCAACATCAGTTGCGACCGAGGGAAAGAATCCGTCCATTGCAGATTTGGAGGATTCGTTCGGAGGATCTTCAGATCCCGTTCAGGAGAGTGCAACCACCAGTAGTTCGGAAGCACCGAGCAAGACCGGATTTTACTATTTAATCGATTGGAATAGTTTCTTCGATATTGACGATCAGAAGGGAAAGCGCGTGAATTTAAGGTTCCAGCCCACAATCGGAGATCCGAAACGTTTCTTATCGGTGAAGGTTCCGTAAATTTTGGGTTTATATCGTCTGAGCCACAAAAGTTTGTTTTAGAGTTGGCTGTGAGATAAATGAGGTATGTTACATATTATTACGTCATGAAAAAAAATGAATTAATCTCAGACATGACTCTTATGTTTCTCTCTCTCAGCCATGGCCAACTACGAAACAAAACTCTGTGGCTCGCACATCATCATTAGTTTAGTGTATTTATTAGTGTAAATAAAATATTTATTTTGAATAAAATTTTCTTAATTAAATACGAAATGATTTAATTTTTAGTAAACAACTTTTCTTCTGCGTAAATGTAAATTAACCAAAACTAATTTCTGCACAAAATCCATCAAAAAACATACATCTTTCTTCATCAAAATTTTTTTTATTCAAAATTCTTCACTCGATACGCCAGTTTTACTCCAACATGGCTTTGCAACCAAAACGAATTTCTGCACAAAATCCATCAAAAAACATACATTTCTCTTCATCAAAATTTTTTCATTCAAAATATTTCACTCGATACGCCAGTTTTACTCCAACATGGCTTTGCAACCAAAACTAATTTCTGCACAAAATCCATCAAAAAACATACATTTCTCTTCATGAAAATTTTTCATTCAAAATATTTCACTCGATACGCCAGTTTTACTCCAACATGGCTTTGCAACCAAAACTAATTTCTGCACAAAATCCATCAAAAAACATACATCTTTCTTCATCAAAATTTTTTTTATTCAAAATTCTTCACTCGATACGCCAGTTTTACTCCAACATGGCTTTGCAACCAAAACGAATTTCTGCACAAAATCCATCAAAAAACCAACATTTCTCTTCATCAAAATTTTTTCATTCAAAATTTTTCACTCGATACGCCAGTTTTACTCCAACATGGCTTTGCAACCAAAACTAATTTCTGCACAAAATCCATCAAAAAACATACATTTCTCTTCATCAAAATTTTTCATTCAAAATTTTTCACTCGATACGCCAGTTTTACTCCAACATGGCTTTGCAACCAAAACGAATTTCTGCACAAAATCCATGAAAAAACATACATTTTTCTTCATCAAAATTTTTTCATTCAAAATTTTTCACTCGATACGCCAGTTTTACTCCAACATGGCTTTGCAACCAAAACGAATTTCTGCACAAAATCCATCAAAAAACATACATCTTTCTTCATCAAATTTTTTTTATTCAAAATTCTTCACTCGATACACCAGTTTTACTCCAGCATGGCTTTGCGATGGATGTGCGCGATTTATTTTATATTCATGTTCGAGAAAGTGTCCGCCAAGGAGAATATTTGGCACTCGTATCAATTTGGTAGCGGACACGGAAACCGGGAAGGTAACACAGTTAAAAAAAAAATCCACTAATTAAGATTAATACTCGATGTTTTGTAGAATTGGTGATTTCGAAAGTGGAAGCCGTTCGCAATTTTAAGACGGAGAAGGTCGTCACTTCTTGGAGAACTTTGTCATTGAAGCACAAGAGTTACGCGCTTGGCCTCACGGAAAATGGGGTGATTGCCCTTCAAGCTGTGTTGGAGGACGGCGATGGTTCGGGAAATGTCGTTACGAATTCATCGCACATTGGTAAGTGCTAATCGGTAACAATTAATCGGTAATAACTGCACTTATAATTATTATTCCAAGCGTTTTTTATTCACCAAATACCACTGTATTGAATTAACACGAAATAATACTTTTTGTCCATTTTTTTTAACATTTAACATTGAGGATAGTTATAGTCCTTAATCATCCACGAAATTACGTTCTATTCACGTGAAATTATTTGAAAATCTAAGGACTAAGCAGTTGTAATTTTGGCAGAATCATTATTTGGCAAGTTTATTTAATAAGTCCAGGAAGTGTCAAGTCGATGGCAATTGTTTTTGTATATTTTTCGAGTCGCCAAAGTTGCTGCGATTTTTCACAAATTTACGTTCTGTTCACGCGAAATTATTTAAACATCTAAGGACTAAGTAGTTGTAATTTTTGCAGAATTATGATTTGGCATGTTTATTTAATAAGTCTAGGAAGTGTCAAGTCGATGGCAATTGTTTTTGAATTTTTTTCGAGTCAACAAAATTGCTACGATTTTCCACAAATTTACGTTCTGTTCACGCAAAATTATTTGAACATCTAAGGACTAAGTAGTTGTAATTTTGGCAGAATTATGATTTGCCATGTTTATTTATTGAGTCTAGTAAGTGACAAGTCGATGGCAATTGTTTTTGAATTTTTTTCGAGTCACCAAAGTTGCTGCGATTTTCCACAAATTTACGTTCTGTTCACGCGAAAATATTTGAAAATCTAAGTACTAAGCAGTTGTAATTTTGGCTGAATGATTATTTGGCAAGTGTATTTAGTGAGTTTAGAAAGTGTCAAGTCTATGGCAATTGTTTTTGAATTTTTTTCGAGTCACCAAAATTGCTACGATTTTCCACAAATTTACGTTCTGTTCACGCGAAATTATTTGAACATCTAAGTACTAAGCAGTTGTAATTTTTACAGAATTATGATTTGGCATGTTTATTTTATGAGTCTAGGAAGTGTCAAGTCGATGGCAATTGTTTTTGTATATTTTTCGAGTCGCCAAAGTTGCTGCGATTTCCCCAAAATTTACATTCTGTTCACGAGAAATTATTTGAACATCTAAACACTAAGCAGTTGTAATTTTGGCAGAATCATTATTTAGCAAGTTTATTTAATGAGTGTTGGAAGTGTCAAGTCCATGGCAATTGTTTTTGTATATTACTCGAGTCGCCAAAGTTGCTGCGATTTTCCACAAATTTACGTTCTGTTCACGCAAAATTATTTGAATATCTAAATACTAAGGACTTGTAATTTTGGCAGAATCATTATTTGGCAAGTTTATTTAATAAGTCTAGAAAGTGTCAAGTCGATGGCAATTGTTTTTGTATATTTTTCGAGTCGCCTAAGTTGCTGCGATTTTTCACAAATTTACGTTCTGTTCACGCGAAATTATTTGAACATCTAAGAACTAAGTAGTTGTAATTTTTGCAGAATTATGATTTGGAATGTTTATTTAATGAGTCTAAGAAGTGTCAAGTCGATGGCAATTGTTTTTGAATTTTTTTCGAGTCGCCAAAATTGCTGCGATTTTTCATAAATTTACGTTCTGTTCACGCGAAATTATTTGAACATCTAAAGACTAAGTAGTTGTAATTTTGCCAGAATTATGATTTGGCATGTTTATTTAATGAGTCTAGGAAGTGTCAAGTCGATGGCAATTGGTTTTGTATATTTTTCGAGTCACCAAAGTTGCTGCGGTTTTTCACAAATTTACGTTCTGTTCACGCGAAATTATTAGAACATTTAAGGACTAAGCAGTTGTAATTTTGGCAGAATCATTATTTGGCAAGTTTATTTAATGAGTCTAGGAAGTGTCAAGTCGATGGCAATTGTTTTTATATAAATATATATTTCGAGTCACCAAAGTTACTGCGATTTTCCCAAAATTTACGTTCTGTTCACACGAAATTATTAGAACATCTAAGTACTAACTAGTTGTAATTTTGACAGAATAATTATTTGGCAAGTTTATTTAATGAGTGTAGGAAGTATCAAGTCGATGGTAATTTTTTTTGTATATTTTTCTAGTCGCCAAAGTTGCTGCAATTTTCCACAAATTTACGTTTTGTTTACGCGAAATATATTTGAACATCTAACAACTAAGCAGTTGCAATTTTGGCAGAATAATTATTTGGCAAGTTTATTTAATAAGTTTAGGAAATGTCAAGTCGATGGCAATTGTTTCTGTATATTTTTCGAGTCGCCAAAGTTGCTGCGATTTTTCACAAATTTACGTTTTGTTCACCGAAATTATTTGAACATCTAAGTACTAAGCAGTTGTAATTTTGGCAGAATCATTATTTGGCAAGACCATTTAGTGAGTTTCGGAAGTGTTAACTCGATGGTAATTGTTTTTGTATATTTTTCGAGTCACCAAAGTTGCTGCGATTTTCCACAAATTTACGTTTTGTTTACGCGAAATATATTTGAACATCTAAGGACTACGCAGTTATAATTTTGGCAGAATCATTATTTGGCAAGTTTATTTAATGAGTCTAAGAAGTGTCAAGTCGATGGCAATTGTTTTTGTATATTTTTCGAGTCGCCAAAGTTGCTGCGATTTTCCACAAATTTATGTTCTGTTCACGCGAAATTATTTGATCATCCAAGGACTAAGTAATTTTAATTTTTGCAGAATCATTATTTGGCATGTTTATTTAATGAGTGTAGGAAGTGTCAAGTCGATGGCAATTGTTTTTAAAATTTTTTCGAGTCACTAAAGTAGCAACGATTTTTCACAAATTCACGTTCTGTTCACGCGAAATTATTTGAACATCTAACGACTAAGTAGTTGTAATTTTTGCAGAATTATGATTTGGCATGTTTATTTAATGAGTCTAGGAAGTGTCAAGTCGATGGCAATTGTTTTTGAATTTTTTTCGAGTCACCGAAATTGAAACGATTTTCCACAAATTTACGCTCTGTTCACGCGAAATTATTTGAACGTCTAAGGCCTAAGCAGTTATGGTTTTGGCAGAATAATTATTTAGCAAGACTATTTAGTGAATTTAGGAAATGTCAAGTCGGTGGCAATTGTTTTTGTATTTTTTTTGAGTCACCAAAATTACTACGATTTTCCAAAAAAAAAATACGTTCTGTTCACGCGAACATATTTGAGAATCTAAGGACTAATCAGATGTAATTTTGGCAGAACCATTATTTGACAAGCATAATCAGTGAGTTTAGGAAGTGTCAGGTCGATGGTAATTGTTTTTGTATATTTTTCGAGCCACCAAAATTTCTACGATTTTCCATAAATTTACGTCCTGTTTTCGCGAAATTATCCGAAAATGTAGTTTTAGCAAAATATTTAGTTGACAATAATGTTTAATGAGTTTTTTAAGTGCTAAGCCGATAGCAATTGTTTTTGTACATTTTTCGAGTCACCAAAATTAATTTCAGTATTTCTTGTAAACGACTATAACTATGTATTTTTTTTTTCAAATAAATACTGTAGATAATATTTTTATTTAATATGAAGCAATTTGTTTATTTTTGATTGGAATTTTGGTCATGAGTTATGGTGCGATCTTTAATTGCATCAGTGACATACTAAAAACGATTTCTTGCGTGTTCAGAATGATTTCTCCTCATTTTCATTAAGAAAAAAAAAACTGGTTTTACTGCAGCATCCTGATTTAAGATTGGGCACGAAATTATTTAATTCCATGAAAGTTCTGATTGGTGCAAGCGGAATTTTTTCACGGAGGTATAAACCGTTAGTTTGTAATACTTTAATTATACGAGTATGAAATATCTATATTTGGAAAAATGTATGTGTGTAGACTGACTGACTGTCGATGGCCATATGTATGTTGGAATAAAGTTCATGTATATGTATGTGTAAGTATGTGTGTGTGTTTATTGGGAATGTCAAATCTCGTAAGATTTTAAAATTAAACCTTAAGTTTAATGTGTTTCAACTAAGTGAAAAACGTGACAACAAAAATTTCAAAAATTCATAATTCTTTCTTAATTAAAAAAAAACCCGAAATAAATGTAAGAGGAAGGTAAAATTGCACAAAAATTACCCTAAACCCGCAATATTCTGTTCATTTATTTTTAACGAAGATACACTTTTTCTGAAAGACAAAATTAAAAAAATTAAACTTTTTTCGAAAATACGGCAATTTTGCAACATAAGAACAATTGCAATCGACTACCCTCCAAAATGACTCAAAATGCAATAGGGATAATGATTTCTGGAAAACATCACCATATTTTATGATTATTTGTAGATTGAGAAATTGTAAAAAATGGTATAATTTTGATGGCTTAAAAAAAATATAAAAACAATTTACATCAATTTGAATCTTTCCAAAATTACTCAAAATTAATTAGAGAACTTGATTTTAAGAAAAATTTATACACACCACTTCTAGAATTTTTCATAACTACAATTGACGAGAACGCGAAATTGCGAAAAATTGTTTTAATTTCGGTGGCTTGAAAAAAATATAAAAACAATTGCCATGGACTTGAAACTTTCCAAAATAACTTAAAATTCATTAGAATTTAACGATTTCATAAAAAAATTATGCACTACATCACTAAATTTTGTGACTTTCACTGATAAAAGCGTCAAATTACGAAAAATTGTTATAATTTTGATGGCCTGAAAAAATATAAAAACAATTGCCGTCGACTTGAAACTTTCCAAAATTACTCAAAATGTATTAAACATTATGATTTCATTAGAGATTCACACACACCATCACCAGATTTTGTTATATTTACATGTGATCAGAGCGTGAAATTACGAAAAAATTGTTAATATTTTTGATGGCCCGAAAAAAATATAAAAACAATTACCGTCGACTTGAAACTCTTCAAAATTACTCAAAATTTATTGAACGTTAAGATATCATAAAAGATTAGTACACACCATCACCAGATTTTGTGATATTTATATGTGATTAAACCGTCAAATTAAGAAAAATTGATATAATTTTGATGGCCTGAAAAAAATATAAAAAACAATCGCCGTCGACTTAAAACTTTCCAAAATTACTCAAAATTTATTAAACATTATGATTTCATAAAAGATTAGTACACACCATCACCAGATTTTGGGATATTTATGTGTGATCAAAGAGTGAAATTACGAAAAATTGTTATAATTTTGATAGCCTGAAAAAAATTTAAAAACAATTACCGTCGAATTGAAACTTTCCAAAATTACTCAAAATTTATTAAACATTATAATTTCATAAAAGATTAGTACATACCATCGCCAGATTTTGTTATATTTACATGTGATCAGAGCGTGAAATCGCGAAAAATTGTTATAACTTTGATGGCTTGAAAAAAATGTAAAAACAATTTCCACCAATTTGAAACTTTCCAAAATTATTCAAAATTCATTAAAGAACTTGATTTTGAGAAAAATTCATACTCACCATTTCCAGAATTTTTCATAGCTACAATTGATGAGAATGTCAAATTGCGAAAAATTGTTTTAATTTCGGTGGGCTGAAAAAAATATAAAAACAATTGCCATCGACTTGAAACTTTCCAAAATTACTCAAAATGTATTAAACATTATAATTTCATAGAAGATTCATACACACCATCATCAGATTTTGTGATGTTTACATGTGATCAGAGCGTGAAATCGCGAAAAATTGTTATAACTTTGATGGCTTGAAAAAAATGTAAAAACAATTTCCACCAATTTGAAACTTTAAAAAATTATTCAAAATTCATTAGAGAACTTGATTTTGAGAAAAATTCATACACACCATTTCCAGAATTTTTATAACTACAATTGATGAGAATGTGAAATTGCGAAAAATTGTTTTAATTTCGGTGGCCTTAAAAAAATTTAAAAACAATCGCCGTCGACTTGAAACGTTCCAAAATTACTCAAAATTTATTAAACATTATGTTTTCATAAAAGATTAGTAGACACCATTACCAGATTTTGTGATATTTACGTGTGACCAGATCGTGAAATATACGAAAAATTATTTTTATTTTGGTGACTTGAAAATAATATAAAAAACATAGCAATCGACTTGAAACTTTCCAAAATTATGTGAGATAATGATTTCTGGAAAAAAACATAAACACCATCACCAGATTTTGTGGTAACCACATGCGATCAGAGCGTGAAATTGCGAAAAATTGTTCTACTTTTGTTTGGCTTGAAAATAATTAAGAAAAAATTGCCATCGATTTGAAACTGTCTAAAATTACCCAAAATTTATTAGAGATGATCATTTCATAAAAAAATTCATATACATTATCACCAACTTTTGTGATACTTACATGCAACCGAAGCGTGAAATTACGAAAAAATTGTTATAATTTTGATGACTAGAAAAAAAAAAATGAAAATATTTTGCATCGTCTTGAAACTTTCCAAAATTACTTAAAATTAATTGTAGATTATCATTTCGTAAAAATGCATATACGCCATAAGCAAATTTTGTGATAATTACTGGCGACGAGAGCGTGAAATTACGAAAAATTGTTATGATTTTGATGGCTAGAAAAACAACACAAAAATAATTTGCATCGACTTGAAACAAAATTACTCAAAACTCATTGTAGATTATCATTTCGTAAAAAAATGCATATACACCATCACCAAATTTTGTGATAATTACATGCGACCAGAGCGTGAAATTACGAAAAATTGTTAAAATTTTGATGGCTAGAAAAAAATATGAAAATAATTTCCAACGACTTTAAACTTTCCAAAATGACTCAAAATTAATTCTAGATTATCATTTCATAAAAAAATAGATATGCAACATCACCAAATTTTGTGATAATTTCATGCGGCCGAAGCGTGAAATTACGAAAAATCGTTATAATTCTGATGGCTAGAAAAAAATACACAAATAATTTGAAACGACTTGAAACTTTCCAAAAGTACTCAAAATTCATAAGAGTTAATTATTTCGTGAAAAATGCATACGCACGATTACCAAATTTTCAGTTGTACCGATTTTAATGGTGACTTCTGGTTGATTGATTTTATTCGCGTCATAAATTTATCTGTTTTCTCTCAGTTTTTCTCTTCTGGCTTCTAGTTGATTGATTTTATTCGTTTCATAAATTTATCTTTTCTCTCTTTCGGCGTAGCTAAAATAAAAACAATTTTGGGATCGGATTCAAAATCCACATTTAAAAGAATAGCTCCTTAAAATTGAAATCCCTTTACTTATCGCAGAAGCATTGAATAAAGAGTTTTCATCTTTATTTTATACTTTTTCATTTAATGTTGTTGACGGTGCGATAATTGATGTATAACTGTTTATACTGTACACTTCCATTTAATGCTGTTATTTTTATTTTTGTAGAAGTCAACGGTACGATAACCGATGCATCACTGTTTGAGCATTGGAACAATAGCAACTACTCGAACGATATAATTGCTGTCATTGCAATTAGAAACAACGCAAACAATGATGTAATGTTACGATGGTTTAAATTTACCAACAACAATGATCTCGTAAGTATTTTTTCTATAATTACGTAAATTTTTCCTATTATCTGATATCTGACGACCAGATTCTGATTTTGGACCTCACCAACACAGTCGCTTCCAATGGTTGAAGCCTAAAATACATTAAACAAGTTCCATAGAAATTTATCATGGATAAGTCCTTATTTGTAAAGGATAGAACTTATTCACTTGAATCTAAGGAATCTCTCTTTGTTAATAGCCCACTTATTTATTAAATTTCTATCAAAAATTTTGAACTAGAAGACTTCTAGAAAATGGTCAGTTCTTGGTCTAAACTTAAGTCACTGTAAAATAAATAAGTGTGATGTTTGCGAATAAACTAGAAGACCAGAAGACTTCTAAAGAATGGTCAGTTCTTGATCAAAATTGAAGTCACTGTAAGATAAATAAATGTGATGCTAGTAAATAAACTAAAAGACCAGGACTTCTAAAAAATGGTCAGTTCTTGATTGAAACTTAACTCTCCAAAATAAAGTTATGTTAACAAAGAAACGGTTCTTTATTTCACCTAATTTATGAACAGCTTGAATCATTCATTCTTCAAAATTTCAAAATTCCTTGTTTTATACTTCAGATACAGATATGGAATATCGAATGGAAGAAAAACATATCCCACCTGAACATTTTCAAAATTGACGACAACTGGCACATTCTAATTTGCAACGATAGATACGAAAATTCCACAACCGCCGATTTGTACGAATTCTCGTTACAAACCAACCCAAATTTCTGGTAATGAAATCAACCAATCAATTTTTTTTTTGATGTAATAACTTCTTGTACGCTTCCAGGTTAAAACAAAAAATCCATTTAATTACACCAACGAAAAGTTCGGCCATCTCCAATTCGGGCCTCGATACCTACCTATCAATTCCTCAATCCGACCGAATACTCGTCTACAGATACGACACGAACCACTTCATGCCGCAGTGGAACCTAACGGCCAGAAACGTTCGTCACGTAACGGCCTTCAAGATCGGATTCAAAGCGTTCCTCGCCATCGACGGATCGGACGCCGGAATTTACAAAATTCAGGATTCCGGATTCGCGCGGCAAGACATCCAGGAGGCGAATTTGGACGGCGTGGACCATTGGCTCTCGATGCCGGTGAGGAGTTACAGAGATGAGGAAATTTTAATTGCTCAGAGGTCTTTGGATCACGACAGCCACAGGTCTTTCGCAATCGAGGTCGTGTTGTACAACGGGGAAAAGTTCATGGTGCATGACGAAATGGAGTGTCACTACTACGGTGCCGTTTATCACGGCATGAACTGCTTCGTGGAGGAGGAGAACTCGGCGGGGATGAAGGGCTCCGCGTACTTGGCTGTGGGTGATGTTTTGGGCGTGCTGATGCCGAGGAATCGTAAAGTTTCGAGGTTGTTTACGGTTCATACGAAGATGAGGGAAATAGAAAGTCCCCTTCGGAAACAGATTAAGATGTTAAATGCATTCAAGGAGAGATTGCAGGTGGGAGTTCATTAGACTCGTGGTACACTTATTATCAGCGTGTAATTATAGTAAGGTCTACTGAATTTTGTTGTCGAGTTGGCCATGCCTGAGAGATGTCCGAGATCAAATCATTTTTTAAATTTAATTCAATTGAACTATTCTAGTCTCATGGCCAGTGGCGGCTCATGGGTGTTCAGGCAACGGTAAAAATGTTTGCTTCCTCAATAAGGCACGAGCGATCTTTGTCTTTGACTTCCCTACGGACATCCACGAGCCGCCGCTGCTCATGACGTAATAATATGCGACATACCTCTTTTATCTCACAGCCAACTCTGAAACTTTTGTGGCTCACACGATATAATAGTACACCTCTCGTCTCAATAAATGTATTATCTGTATTATTTTTCCTTCAAACAATTTTTAGCACTGAATACACGACGTTTAAGTCAAGTACTTTAGACTTACAATTAGTCAGTAATAATCGCTGAATACTTAAGTAACTAAAAACTACCTAAACTACTTTACAGTTACTCAGTAATAATAATTATAACCACTCATGCTTATTTCAGGAAAAAATTACAGAACAAAAAAGCAAAATCAAAAATTTAGAACACTCCCTGAAACACTCCATCAAAGCAAACGAGGAAAACATCATCAGCGCGCCATGGAGAGTAGACACCTTGACAGCACCAGCGCTGCAACAAACAAAAGACGCCGTTTTCAACATCGCAGAACACTCCGACCTGCAAAAACTCTTCGACAGAGTCGCAGATATAAGAAATTCCATAACCGACGTAAAAGCCAAAATTTCGCAAATACAACCGATAAACACGAGAGGAGCATTCAATAACTTGGTCGTGAATGGTCCGGTGGAAGTTCACGGAGATGGTGTAATAGAATTTTTGGAATCCGAAAATTTCAACGACGGTTTCGCCTTTGAAGATTACGTGAGATCAAACGACGTCCGCAGAATTCCGAGCCAAAAAATATTTTCAAATATCATCGTTGATTCTCTGTCGTTTGAAACGATCAACGGCATCGGCAAGGAGCAGTTACTGTTTGATGGAACGGATCCTGTTGAAGTGCACGGTGATATCGTTTTTGAAAATGATGTTACCGTGCTTCATGATGTTGATACGGATAATATTAATGATGGGGAGTTGATTGAGGATTTGGTTAGTGTTGGAAAAATTTATGAAGGTAAGTTTTTTTAACTCCTTAGCTCAAATAAAGTGCGTGGGCTAGAGAAAATCCACATATTTTACATTAAACTCGCACGCAATCACCTACGGATTTGGTTAGTGATGGAAAAAATTATGCAAAACTTCAAAACAGTTTGATTAATTCGTTGTGTCTTTTATCTCATCGTACCCCCAAGACAAAATTCCTCATGTCTCTTGTCTCTTATTTTAGATACAATTTTATTCGAAAATTCTTTATGTCTCTTGTCTCTTATTTTAGATACAATTTCATTCGAAAACCTGACAGCCAGAGGATCACTGGAGGTGCAGACGGCCAATAAATTTCCCATTCATGACAACTATTTGGATGCAATAGATGTCAAAAACGACGCAGCGAATATTGAAAGTGATGAATTGGAAAGTCTATTTATTCCGGGAAATGTTTCCGTTGAAACCATCAACGGTGAAAATTTGCACGACCTTATCTTCAGCTTAAGTTTACGCAACGTCAGAACTTATATTCCGAATGAAACCAAAATTTTAGGCGTAAGTATAGATAAAATTAGGAGGGAACTTTCAGAATTGTCTGCAATACATACGAAAATTAACCTTACGACAGTGGCGGATCTATGAGTTGGTACGAAGCGGCCGCCCCAGAATGTAATATAATAATGCACTTTTTTTTCAAACACCCATAACTTGGTGCCAAATCGTCGTAGAAACTTCGTTCTTCGAGTCCTGCATAGAGAATTGATCAAATTTTAATGCCTTTATGGTGAATCGAGTAGACAATTTTTTTCCAACTCCGTACACATCGTCAAAGTTGGACATGGTTTCCTGAATTTTGTTTTTCACAGGGGTGCTAGAGGGGGTGGAAAGGGTTGCGCTTAAGTTCGCATGCATGACTTTAAAGAAGACACTTCAAAGTTTTTCGCCTTCAAAGATTCATCACAATCGATTGAAAATACGCCAAGTTATGACGGTTTGAAAATGGTCGAAATTTCACATTTTTTTCCACCAGAGTTTAACGTGCAAAATGATAAATTCGTATTTAGCGACTTCATAAAATCCCAAATAATAAGTTTATATAGATCTATAGATTATCCAGTGTGTTAGAAAGAATTGGGATATTATTAAAAGTTTCGCCCTTTCTTAGGGATATTAAATAGTCCCCCCCCCCCCCCACACACACAAAATCTTTGGATTCATCGCTGTCTTACGAAGAAAATCACGGGGATTTACTTAAACTTTGCGACCTAATCATGAGGAATATAAAATACTTTTTTTGTCAAACTTTCCCCCTCCACAAAATCTCTGCATTCGTCACTGTCTTACGAAGAAAATCACGGTGATTACTTAAAATTAGCGCCCATCTCCCCCAAGGAATATAAAATTATTTTTCGTAGTTTTCCCCTCTTACGGAAATTTTGGATTTGCCACTGTCTAACAAAAAAATCACCTTTTCAACAAATTACAATTTATTCAATTTTTTTGCAGTGTTCAAGAAATAGATTTGCCACTGTCTAACAAAAAAAATCACTTTTTCAACAAATTACAATTTATTCAATTTTTTTTGCAATGTTCAAGAAATACCGAAAGTGTTTTAATATTATATTTTTTCCTTGCAGGATGTTCATGTCTTGAATTCGGAAGTCGGAGTACTTAATGATCTCGAATTTTCCTCTGAATACGTTTTGACCGATGCTGATAAATTTTCTCTAATAACAGGTAATGTTTCTCACAAAAAAAATTACGAATGTATTTTTAATGTTGTGAAATTGTTTTATCAACCGTGTAACTCTTTGGAAAATGGATAAATTTTCAAAAACCGAATTAATTCTGTAAATTTAATCCTTTCTAATATATGTAGTAAGTTTGCAAAATTTTATTTCAACGGCAACTATTTTTTACTGGATTTTTTTTCTTAACACTATTCATCAGCGTGAGTTTGTTTTATCAACCGCGCAACTCTTTGGAAAATTAATGAATTTTCAAAAATCGAATTGATTCTGTAAATTTAATCCTTTCTAATGTATGTAGTGAGTTTGCAGAATTTTAATCCAACGCCAACTATTTTTTTCTCGATTTTTTTTCTTAACACTATTCATTAGCGTGAGTTTGTTTTATCAATCGAGTAACACTTTGAAAAATTGATGAATCTTCAAAAACCGAATGGATTGCGCAAAATGAATCCTTTCTCATGTATGTAGTGAGTTTGCAGAATTTTATTCCAACGCCAACTATTTTTTACTCGATTTTAAATTTTTTTTATTCATCAGTTTTCGCATTTTTTGAAGATTTATAACTTCAAATATATTTGTGTTAGAATCATATTTTTTATACACTATTACAGATAATTTTACTGCGAATTAAAGACACTTTTCAGATTTAAAATCCCTTTTTTAGTTTCCGAGTTAAATGAGTTGGAATGAGCGTCTGTTTTACACGAAAAGTAAGTTTGTTTTATCAATCGCGTAACTCTGAAAAATTGATGGATTTTCAAAAACCGAATTGATTCTGCAAAATGAATCCTTTCTAATGTATGTAGTGAGTTTACAGAATTTTATTCCAACGCCAACTATTTTTTACTCGATTTAAAATTTTTTTTATTCATCAATTTTCGCATTTTTTGAAATTTTATAACTTCAAATATATTTGTGTTAGAATCATATCTTTTATACACAACTACAGATCATTTTACTGCTAATTAAAGACACTTTTCAGATTTAAAATCCCTTTTTTAGTTTCCGAGTTAAATGAATGAGCGCCTGTTTTAGACGAAAAGTCTAACTCTTTGAAAAGTTGATGGATTTTTAAAAACCGAATTTATTCCGCAAAATTAATTCTTTGCAATGTATGTAGTGCCTTTGCAGAATTTTATTCCAAAGCCAACTATTTTTTACTCGATTTTATTCAATTTTTTAATTCACCAATTTTCGCATTTTTTTTAAATTTATTACGTCAAATATACTTTTTATACACAATTATAGATAATTTTACTGCGAATTGAAGACACTTTTCAGATTTTAAATTGTTGTTTCAGTTTCCGAGTTAAATGAGTTAGAATGAGCGTCTGTTTTACACAAAAAGTGAGTTTGTTTTATCAATCGCGTAACTCTTTAGAAAATTTGATGAATTTTCAAAAACCGAATTGATTCCGCAAAATGAATCCTTTCTAATGTATGTAGTGAATTTGCAGAATTTTATTCCAACGCCAACTATTCCTTTTTACTCGATTTTCTCAATTCATCAGCGATCGCACTTTTTGAAAATTTATAACTTCAAATCCATTTGTGTTAGAATTATAGTTTTTACACACAATTGTAGATAATTTTACTGTAAATTAAAGATAGTTTTTAGATTTTAAATCCCTTTTTCATTGTCCGAGTTAAGCGAGTTAGAATGAGCGTCTGTTTTACACGAAAAGTGAGTTTGTTTTATCAACCGCGTAACTCTTTGAAAATTTGACGAGTTTTCAAAAACCGAATTAATTCCGTAAAATGATTCCTTTCTAATGTATGTAGTGAGTTTGCAGAATTTTATTCCAACGCCAACTATTTTTTTTACTCGATTTATTACACTATTCATTCACATTTTTTGAAAATTTATAACTCTTTGGAAAATGGATGAATTTTTAAAAACCGAATTGATTCAGCAAAATTAATCCTTTTTAATGTATGTAGTTAGTTTGCAGAATTTTATTCCAACGCCAACTATATTTTTACTCGATTTATCTTCTTAACACTATTCATCAGCATTAACATTTTTTAAGAATTTATAACTCTTTGGAAAATTGATTAATTTTCAAAAACCGATTTAATTCTACAAAATGGATCCTTTCTAATATATGTAGTGAGTTTGCAGAATTTTAATCCAACGCCAACTATATTTTTACTCGATTTATCTTCTTAACACTATTCATCAGCATTTACACTTTTTGAAAATGTATAACTCTTTGGAAAATTGATGAATTTTCAAAGACTGAATTGATTCTACAAATATAATCCTTTCTAATGTATGTAGTGAGTTTGCAGAATTTTATTCTAACGCCAACTATTTTTTTTACTCGAATATTAAACTATTCGTTCACATTTTTTGAAAATTTATAACTCTTTGGAAAATTGATAAATTTTCAAAAACCGAATTGATTTCGCAAAATTAATCCTTTCTAATGTATGTAGTGAGTTTGCAGAATTGTATTCCAGCGCCAACTATTTTTTTACTCGATTTATCTTCTTAACACTATTCATCAGCATTCACATTTTTTGAAAATCTATAACTCTTTGGAAAATGGATAAATTTTCAAAAACCGAATTGATTTCGCAAAATTAATCTTTTTTAATGTATGTAGTGAGTTTGCAGAATTTTAATCCAACGCCAACTATTTTTTTAAGCGATTTATCTTCTTAACACTTTTCATCAGCATTCACATTTTTTGAAAATCTATAACTCTTTGGAAAATGGATAAATTTTCAAAAACCGAATTGATTTCGCAAAATTAATCTTTTCTAATGCATGTAGTGAGTTTGCAGAATTTTAATGCAACGCCAACTATTTTTTTAAGCGATTTATCTTCTTAACACTATTCATCAGCATTCACATTTTTTGAAAATTCATAACTCTTTGGAAAATTGATGAATTTTTAAAAACCGAATTGATTCTGCAAAATTAATCCTTTCTGATGTATGTAGTAAATTTGCAGAATTTTATTCCAACGCCAACTATTTTTTTACCCGATTTATCTTCTTAACAGTATTCACCAGCATTCACATTTTTTGAAAATTTATAACTCTTTGGAAAATGGATGAATTTTCAAAAACCGAATTGATTCCGCAAAAGTAATCCTTTCTTATGTATGCAGTGAGTTTGCAGAATTTTAATCCAACGCCAACTATTTTTTTACTCGATTTATCTTCTTAACACTATTCATCAACATTCACATTTTTTGACAATTCATAACTCTTTGAAAAATGGATAAATTTTCATAAACCGATTGATTCCGCAAAATTAATCCTTTCTAATGTATGTAGTGTGTTTACAGAATTTTATTCCAACGCCAACTATTTTTACTCGATTTTTTCAATTCTCAGTTTTCGAGTTATGTTTATTCGAATGATAAATCGGCACAATTTTGTTATTACGTTAAATCTTGTTCTTTTTTTCAATTTTAGGTAACAAAATTTTCACCGATGAGATCAGAGTCGAGGAACTGACCACCCTTGGAAGAATAAATGGCATCGACACCAACGACATAATCACGTTATCCGAAAATCAAACCATCTTTGGAAAGTTCACTTTCGATCAACTGAGGGTCGTAGGAGAGTTCAATGTAATTTCAAATTCTTACTTAAACAGAGTGTCCCATCGAAATTATTCACTTCTAACGAATATAATTTTATAATCGTTATTTTAAAGTTGTTCAGCTCAACATTAATAACAACATTTTCAGGTTACAGGAAACTTAAATTTCGGAAATGAAACAACCTCAATAACCCCAACATTACTAGAAGCTTCGGTAATACCAGCAAATTGCAATTTCAAAAATTTAGAAGTCGACGGAGTCATCACCGTTGCCGACAGTTACAACGACGTAAATTTGGAAAGTTTGTTAATTGACGTCGTCTACAAAACCGAACCGGCGACGTTAATTACATCGATAAAAGATTTCCAAAAAGGCCTAACGATAACGAACAATTTAAACCTCAAATCGGACGCGATAAACAACGAACCAATCAAAAACTTCATCCACAAAGCCAGCGAACAAGTTATGGAATTGAAAACCTTAAACGGGAACGTGACGTTCGAGAACTTGTCGCTGCAAGGAAATTTCGGCGGGATGAACATTTCAAAGATATCTGAAGAAACTGTTAAAATTTCCGGGGATCAATTCATCGCGTCGAGTCTAATTTTCGAAAATGGAATCACCGTCGATGATCTAGATGTTACGAAAACCCTCAATGATATCGAGTTTAAGGATTACTTATTTGCAGATGGGAATAGGGTTTTGGAGGATGTTGATTTTGGAAGTGTCGAGGTTGAGAATTTGGTTGTTGAAGGGAATTTGAATTGTAGCAAGCAGGATTTTGATATTGAAGATTTTGATAGGAGGCGGTTGAGTTCTACCAGGGATCAGATTGTTACGGGTGGTGTGCATCTGGAGAATTCAAAGATAGAGAATTTGAAGCCGGTTTTGATTAATAATTTCACCTTCGCGGAAATGTTTGATGCTGATGTTTACGGGGAAGTTGTTAGAAAAATGTTGGAGTCTGGGAAGGTACAGATTAAAGGTAAGGCGTTCTTCTAAAAAACGCATAATATTCTTGTTATGTTAACACGATGCAAGCCTTGTTAATTTTATCCAGGATGATTATTAAAAAAATTGATTTTTTCCAATTATTTTTCCATTTTCGAGTTTTCTTTTGCGAACGCGCCGCGGGTTTCAAATTAACATTTGTTTTTGCGCAAGTACATTTTCTGATGGGTGATCTTTATAGTGACGTAGAAAAACTTAGTAGTAACCAACCAGTGGTTTTTTTCAGGAAATCATTTCAAATGCAATTTTTGAGCAAACTTACTTTTGCTCAAAAATTGCATTTGAAATGATTTCTTGAAAAAAAAACCACTGGTTGGTTACTAAGTTTCTCCACGTCACTATAAAGATCACCCATCAGAAGTGTAGTTTTATAAATATACTTTTTAATTCAGGAAATCATTTCAAATGCAGTTTTTAGCAAAAGTATTTATAAAGTTTTAAGTTTCTCTCTCTCACGCATGGCCAACTCGGAAACAAAATTCTGTGGCTCACACCTTATATCGGTTTTCTTGAGGACGCTGATTAGGAATCTGCAAAATAAATATACATTTTAATTTTAGAAATGTTAGTAGAAGACTTCTTGAATATTTCCAAAATCAGCAACATATCCATAGACGAAATTCTGAAAAATTGCGTTTGGACCAATGATAAAGGATTCCGCCCAAATTTGGTGTTACAGGTAGAATCCAATTTGATGCTTCAAAAATTAATCTTTTGTTAAAACAATGGAAATTACCAGCCTTACTTGATAAACTCTAAAAACTGTTGATGATTTTAGGACAACGTAGAATTCAACTCGATCGAGTTCGACTTGCTAAACGGCGCAAACTTCTCTGAAATCATGAAGAACTTGGTCTACAAAAACGAAACCAATGTTGAGTTTACTGGCCCAAAGCTTTTCTCAAATGGTTATGAAGTTTTGAACTACATCAGTACACCCTTACTGAACGGAAAAAGCGTCGAAAACATTCTGAGAAAAGGCGGCGAGCAAAGTATCAATTCTGAATTGTGGATAGATGGCGATGTTTTGATAAACACCGATTTTGAACTGCAAGAGACTTTAAATAATGTCACTTTGGATGATATATCTACGTTGTTTAATGCCGTAGATAGTGATACTTACAAAATATTGGGTAAGTTTTTACTTTCTCCGATACGAAGTACGAGAAAGTATTGTGATCGTGAAAATTTTTTCAAATTTTTTTTTACGGAAATTTACGTTTTTGGGTCCCTAGATACCATTTCAACAATTTCTGAAAAAAAAATTGTGTCTGTGTGTGTGTGTGTGCTGTGTGTGCTGTGTGTGCTGTGTGCGCTGTATCTCAAAAACTAATAGAGCAATTGTAATGTAACTTTGAACATACGTCTTATTTGATAATCTGAAGAGCTGAAAAGCTTTTGGTAAAATTTCGTACACCGGAAGTGGGTGTTTACCTTAACTGTTTTTTGTTTTTTGCCAATATTTTCTTAAATATGAAAAATATCACAAAAACATTTAAACAAACATTGAATACAACAAAGAAATGAACATCTTTTGCTTGAAAACATTTTTCATAAAATCAGTTTTATTCGAGAAAAAAATTTAATATTTTTTTTCATTTTTGGTTTATAATTATAAAACGATAACAGTTACAGCAAATTTATGTTAATAATAATTGTAGAGAATGCCAAAATGAACAACTTACAAAGAATAAGTTTTTTTCGAAATCGCTTTAGTTTCTGAGTAAACTGAGTTTTTATATTTGAAGTATAATTTGTCCATCTTTAATAATTTTGACGTTTTAAACGTCAGTTTCATCGGAGTCTACAAAACGCTCGATGTACATTTAAAATATGATTTAAATTGAACATAAACCATGAAAGGGTAAATATAAATGATACCATCAAGTCGGAGAAAATAACATGATGGCCACATCACCATTTTTTACTTTCTCCGTTACGAAGTACGAGAAAGTATTGTGATCATGATTTTTTTTCAAAAATTTTTTTTTACGGAAATATCCGTTTTGGGGTCCATAGATGCCATTTCAACAATTTCTGAAAAAAAATGTGTCTGTGTGTGTGGGTGTGTCTCTCTCTGTGTGTGTGTGTCTGCTGTGTGCGCTGTATCTCAAAAACTAATAGAGAAATTGTAATGAAACTTTGAACATACCACTTATTTAATAATCCGAAGAACTCAAAAACTTTTGGTAAAATTTCGTACACCAGAAGTGGGTGTTTACCTTAACTGTTTTTTGTTTTTTGCCAATATTTTCTTAAATATGAAAAATATCACAAAAACATTTAAACAAACATTGAAGACAACAAAGAAATGAACATCTTTTGCTTGAAAACATTTTTCATAAAATCAGTTTTATTCGAGAAAAAAATTTAATATTTTTTTTCATTTTTGGTTTATAATTATAAAACGATAACAGTTACAGCAAATTTATGTTAATAATAATTGTAGAGAATGCCAAAATGAACAACTTATAAAGAATAAGTTTTTTTCGAAATCGCTTTAGTTTTTGAGTAAACTGAGTTTTTATATTTGAAGTATAATTTGTCCATCTTTAATAATTTTGACGTTTTAAACGTCAGTTTCATCGGAGTCTACAAAACGCTCGATGTACATTTAAAATATGATTTAAATTGAACATAAACCATGAAAGGGTAAATATAAATGATACCATCAAGTCGGAGAAAATAACATGATGGCCACATCACCATTTTTTTTTTTATGAAAACATTTTTATCAAACAATTTACGTTACCCTTAGCTAACGGTGAAAATCGTATGTCCGGATAAATACATTTATTTATTTAGCAAACAAGAGATATTATTATTTTTTCATAAAACCAAATATTTCCTTCAAAAAAAAAATTATTGCCATTTACAAATTTCAGGTCATGTCGACTTCTTAAGAATCTCCCACATCGACGAATTAATTTTGGAATCGAGCATAAATCAAGAGGATGTCAACGAATTCTTCAAAAGTATCGTCAACATTAACGAAGACAAAAACCTCACGAGGGATGTTAAGTTTCAGAAACCGGTTACCATCGCAGCAAATATGGCGGCCAGTCAAGGCATCAATGGAGTTGATGTTGCCAATATTAAGGAAAACGTCGTTTTCCTCACGCAAGACGTTTCGATTGAAGGCGTGGTGATGTTCAAGGAAGACGTGATTCTCACTGAAAGGATTGAAGTCGAGAAGGAGTTGTCCAGCTCTTCAGTTATGAGTTGTGATCTAAAGGAATGGATGGAGAATTCGGTTTTTATTAATTCTGGAAAGATTCCAGGTGAGAAAAACTGAAGATGTAAAATTCCCTTAGTAAATCTGTTTCAATTTTAGGTACTTTACACTTTGATGAGTCTTTTGTGGAAAACAATATTATAACGAATCTGATCAATCAAGTCGATGTCAAGTCTTTAATCCCACTGAGAACGGACCAGACCATCATCCAGGACCTTTACTTTGGAGAAATGTCATCTTTTAAGGATATTGTTGTAAATGACTTTGTAAATGGTCATAAACTTAATGAGGAATTCTATAATTCTGTATTGGTAAGTGTATTTTTCTCGAATTTTATCAATTTTTAGGTTACATGTAAATTCTTCGAAAACGAATTCTTTAAAAGTAAATTTTTCATAAGCGAATCTTTCGAAAACGAATACTTTGAAAGTAAATTTTTTGAAAGTCAATTCTTCTTCGAACGCGATTCTTTCGAAAGCGAATTTTTCGAAAACAAATACTTTGAAAGTACATTTTTTGAATGCCCATTGATTTTCGAAAGCGAATTTTTTAGAAACAAATTCTTCAAAAGAAAATTTTTTGAGTGCCAATCTATCGGGGGTTTGAAGAAAAATCTTTTTTCGCAGTCACGACCGATAATGATAAGTTGAGAACTAAAATAAGGTGTGAGCCACAAAATCTTGTTTCTGAGTTGACCATGCTTCAGATTAATTCATTTTTTAAAAATCTAATTCAAGTCTCTAATCTAGTCTCATGACATACCTCATTTATCTCACAGCAAAATTTTCTGGTTCACACGATAACATCCTGCTTGGTGACAATCGATTATCTTCCTGTACTTAAACACTTTACAACTTTCAGTCTGGAAGGATCCAAGAAATCACATCAAACGTAATATTCGAAGGAAACGTCCTGGTACACAACCACTTAGATATCTCAGGACCAATTAACGGACACGACATCTCCAAAATGGTCACCTTAGACACCGTCCAAAACTTGAACGCCACTTACGAATTCTCCAACCGCATCACCATAGCGGGCAACGTGTTGGTTTACGGTGAAATCAACGGAATCAACATAACCCAATGGATGAACAACAACGTCAAAAAATATTCACCAGTTCAACAAACCATTACGAAACCGTGGACTTTGCAGAATTCCTTAACCTTCGGAAATAATGTTATCAGCAATGGAAACATTAGCACACTGGATCTGCGAGTGGTTGCCGATCAAGTCGAGGAGAGGAGGTTGTTTAAAAACAACGTCGAATTGCAACTAATTGTATGGTATGTAATTTTATTCCTGAGTGTATTTAATGTTTGTTAGTTTAGGATCAATTCAAAACGATCTGCAACGACATCAACGGAATCGTAGCGGCTTCGAAGAAGCAGATATTTTTGTTCGAATATCTGGAGGATCATCAGATCTTTGACTTTCAGTACAGGATTTCTAATGTGCATCATGTTAAGGTGCGTTGAATTTAATACAATAAGGAATTATTTCGCAACTTTCTGTTTTGCGTTTTCCCTTTTCGGTTATTAACGTTGCTGTAACATCTTGTTCGTATTTTCCAGCCTTCTATGGTTTTTTTTCTGCTTTCTATGGCTTTAGTAGTAAAGACAACCTCAAATTTCGATGAAAATTTCACACAGATCTAAAATTTTTATCCAAATTTGCGGTTGTATTTTCTCAGCATTCTATTAGTTTTACTTCTAATATCACCCATTTCCTTCATCTTGTTTTCGGTCTCCTTCTTATTTTCCTGCTTACCAAGGCTTTACCTCCCAGTAAGGACAGCCTCAAATTTCGTCGAAAATTCCAAACACAGATTTAATCAACTAAACTTTCTGAAATCTTCATCCAAATTTGCAGTTTTCTGTCTACTATCACCCATTTCCTCCATTATGGTCTCAGTCTCCTTCTTATTTTCCTGCTTACTAAGGCTTTACCTCCCAGTAAGGACAGCCTCAAATTTCGACGAAAAATCCAAACACAGTTTTAATCAACTAAACTTTCTTAAATCTTCATCAAAATTTGCGGTTGTCTTTTCTCAGCATTCTATTGGTTTTACTTCTATTATCACCCATTTCCTCCATCTTGTTCTCGGCCTTCTTATTTTACTGCCTCTAAGGCTTTATTTTCTAGCAAGGGCACCTCAAATTTCGACGTAAACTCTAAACACAGATTTAATCAACTGAACTTGCTGACATTTTCATCCAAATTTGCAGTTGTATTTTCTCAGCATTCTATTCGTTTTAGATCGCCCTTTTACTTCTACTATCACGCTCTACCATCTTGTCCTCGGTCTCCTTTTTATTTTCCTGCCTCCTAAGGCTTTATCTTGCACCACGGACAACCTCAAATTTCGACGAAAACTCCAAACACAAATTTGATTAACTAAACTTTCTGAGATCTTCATCCAAATTTGCAGTTGTCTGCCTACTATCACCCATTTCCTCCATCTTGTTCTCGGCCTTCTTATTTTCCTGCCTCTAAGGCTTTACCTTCCAGTAAGGGCACCTCAAATTTCGACGTAAATTCCAAATAGAGAAATCAACTGAAATTTGCAGTTGTCTTTTCTTAGCATTCTATTTGTTTTACATTGCCCTTTTACTTCTACTATCACCCGTTTCTTCCATCTTATTCTCAGCCTCCTTCTAATTTTTTTGCCTCCTTAGGCTTTACCGTCCACTAAAGACAACCCCAAATTTCGACGAAAATTCTAAACGCAGATTTAATCAACTAAAGTTCCTGAAATCTTCATCCAAATTTGCAGTTAACTTCTCAGTATTCTATTCGTTTTGTATTGCCCTTTTACTTCTACTATCACCCGTTCCTTCCACCTTGTTCTCGGCCTTCTTATTTTCCTGCCTCTTAAGGTTTTACCTTCCACTTCAAATACAGATTTAATCAACTAAACTCTCTGAAGTTTTCATCTAAATTTTCGGTTGTTTTTTTCTCATCATTCTATTCGTTTTACATTGCCCTTTTACTTCTACTATCACCCGTTCCTTCCACCTTGTTCTCGGCCTCCATATTTTCCTGCTTCTTAAGGTTTTACCTTCCACTTCAAATACAGATGTAATCAACTAAACTCTCTGAAGTTTTCATCCAAATTTTCGGTTGTTTTTTCTCATCATTCTATTCGTTTTACAATGCCCTTTTACTTCTACTATCACCCGTTCCTTCCATCTGGTTCTCGGCCTCCATATTTTCCTGCTTCTTAAGGTTTTACCTTCCACTTCAAATACAGATTTAATCAACTAAACTCTCTGAAGTTTTCATCCAAATTTTCGGTTGTTTTTTCTCATCATTCTATTCGTTTTATATTGCCCTTTTACTTCTACTATCACCGGTTCCTTCCACCTTGTTCTCGGCCTTCTTATTTTCCTGCCTCTTAAGGTTTTACCTTCCACTTCAAATACAGATGTAATCAACTAAACTCTCTGAAGTTTTCATCCAAATTTTCGGTTGTTTTTTCTCATCATTCTATTCGTTTTATATTGCCCTTTTACTTCTACTATCACCGGTTCCTTCCACCTTGTTCTCGGCCTTCTTATTTTCCTGCCTCTTAAGGTTTTACCTTCCACTTCAAAAACAGATGTAATCAACTAAACTCTCTGAAGTTTTCATCCAAATTTTCGGTTGTTTTTTCTCATCATTCTATTCGTTTTATATTGCCCTTTTACTTCTACTATCACCGGTTCCTTCCACCTTGTTCTCGGCCTTCTTATTTTCCTGCCTCTTAAGGTTTTACCTTCCACTTCAAATACAGATGTAATCAACTAAACTCTCTGAAGTTTTCATCAAAATTTTCGGTTGTTTTTTCTCATCATTCTATTCGTTTTATATTGCCCTTTTACTTCTACTATCACCCGTTCCTTCCATCTGGTTCTCGGCCTCCATATTTTCCTGCTTCTTAAGGTTTCACCTTCCACTTCAAATACAGATTTAATCAACTAAACTCTCTGAAGTCTTCATCTAAATTTTCGGTTGTTTTTTCTCATCATTCTATTCGTTCTATATTGCCCTTTTACTTTTACTATCACCGGTTCCTTCCACCTTGTTCTCGGCCTTCTTATTTTCCTGCCTCTTAAGGTTTTACCTTCCACTTCAAATACAGATGTAATCAACTAAACTCTCTGAAGTTTTCATCGAAATTTGTGGTTGTTTTTTCTCATAATTCTATTCGTTTTGCATTGCCCTTTTACTTCTACTACCACCCGCTCCTTCCACCTTGTTCTCGGCCTTGTTATTTTCCTGCCTCTTAAGGTTTTACCTTCCACTTCAAATACAGCTTTAATCAACTAAACTCTCTAAAGTTTTCATCCAAATTTTCGGTTGTTTTTTCTCATCATTCTATTCGTTTTACATTGCCCTTTTACTTCTACTATCACCCGTTCCTTCCACCTTGTTCTCGGCCTTCTTATTTTCCTGCCTCTTAAGGTTTTACCTTCCACTTCAAATACAGATGTAATCAACTAAACTCTCTGAAGTTTTCATCGAAATTTGTGGTTGTTTTTTCTCATAATTCTATTCGTTTTGCATTGCCCTTTTACTTCTACTACCACCCGCTCCTTCCACCTTGTTCTCGGCCTTGTTATTTTCCTGCCTCTTAAGGTTTTACCTTCCACTTCAAATACAGCTTTAATCAACTAAACTCTCTAAAGTTTTCATCCAAATTTTCGGTTGTTTTTTCTCATCATTCTATTCGTTTTACATTGCCCTTTTACTTCTACTATCACCCGTTCCTTCCACCTTGTTCTCGGCCTTCTTATTTTCCTGCCTCTTAAGGTTTTACCTTCCACTTCAAATACAGATGTAATCAACTAAACTCTCTGAAGTTTTCATCGAAATTTGTGGTTGTTTTTTCTCATAATTCTATTCGTTTTGCATTGCCCTTTTACTTCTACTACCACCCGCTCCTTCCACCTTGTTCTCGGCCTTGTTATTTTCCTGCCTCTTAAGGTTTTACCTTCCACTTCAAATACAGCTTTAATCAACTAAACTCTCTAAAGTTTTCATCCAAATTTTCGGTTGTTTTTTCTCATCATTCTATTCGTTTTACATTGCCCTTTTACTTCTACTAGCACCCGTTCCTTCCACCTTGTTTTTGGCCTCCTTATTTTCCTGCCTCTTAAGGTTTTACCTTACACTTCAAATACAGATGTAATCAACTAAACTCTCTGAAGTTTTCATCCAAATTTTCGGTTGTTTTTTCTCATCATTCTATTCGTTTTATATTGCCCTTTTACTTCTACTATCACCCGTTCCTTCCACCTTGTTCTCGGCCTTCTTATTTTCCTGCCTCTTAAGGTTTTACCTTCCACTTCAAATACAGATGTAATCAACTAAACTCTCTGAAGTTTTCATCAAAATTTTCGGTTGTTTTTTCTCATCATTCTATTCGTTTTATATTGCCCTTTTACTTCTACTATCACCCGTTCCTTCCATCTGGTTCTCGGCCTTCTTATTTTCCTGCCTCTTAAGGTTTTACCTTCCACTTCAAATACAGCTTTAATCAACTAAACTCTCTAAAGTTTTCATCCAAATTTTCGGTTGTTTTTTCTCATCATTCTATTCGTTCTATATTGCCCTTTTACTTTTACTATCACCGGTTCCTTCCACCTTGTTCTCGGCCTTCTTATTTTCCTGCCTCTTAAGGTTTTACCTTCCACTTCAAATACAGCTTTAATCAACTAAACTCTCTAAAGTTTTCATCCAAATTTTCGGTTGTTTTTTCTCATCATTCTATTCGTTCTATATTGCCCTTTTACTTTTACTATCACCGGTTCCTTCCACCTTGTTCTCGGCCTTCTTATTTTCCTGCCTCTTAAGGTTTTACCTTCCACTTCAAATACAGCTTTAATCAACTAAACTCTCTAAAGTTTTCATCCAAATTTTCGGTTGTTTTTTCTCATCATTCTATTCGTTCTATATTGCCCTTTTACTTTTACTATCACCGGTTCCTTCCACCTTGTTCTCGGCCTTCTTATTTTCCTGCCTCTTAAGGTTTTACCTTCCACTTCAAATACAGCTTTAATCAACTAAACTCTCTAAAGTTTTCATCCAAATTTTCGGTTGTTTTTTCTCATCATTCTATTCGTTTTATATTGCCCTTTTACTTCTACTATCACCCGTTCCTTCCACCTTGTTCTCGGCCTTCTTATTTTCCTGCCTCTTAAGGTTTTACCTTCCACTTCAAATACAGATGTAATCAACTAAACTCTCTGAAGTTTTCATCAAAATTTTCGGTTGTTTTTTCTCATCATTCTATTCGTTTTATATTGCCCTTTTACTTCTACTATCACCCGTTCCTTCCATCTGGTTCTCGGCCTTCTTATTTTCCTGCCTCTTAAGGTTTTACCTTCCACTTCAAATACAGCTTTAATCAACTAAACTCTCTAAAGTTTTCATCCAAATTTTCGGTTGTTTTTTCTCATCATTCTATTCGTTCTATATTGCCCTTTTACTTTTACTATCACCGGTTCCTTCCACCTTGTTCTCGGCCTTCTTATTTTCCTGCCTCTTAAGGTTTTACCTTCCACTTCAAATACAGCTTTAATCAACTAAACTCTCTAAAGTTTTCATCCAAATTTTCGGTTGTTTTTTCTCATCATTCTATTCGTTTTACATTGCCCTTTTACTTCTACTAGCACCCGTTCCTTCCACCTTGTTTTTGGCCTCCTTATTTTCCTGCCTCTTAAGGTTTTACCTTACACTTCAAATACAGATGTAATCAACTAAACTCTCTGAAGTTTTCATCCAAATTTTCGGTTGTTTTTTCTCATCATTCTATTCGTTTTATATTGCCCTTTTACTTCTACTATCACCCGTTCCTTCCACCTTGTTCTCGGCCTTCTTATTTTCCTGCCTCTTAAGGTTTTACCTTCCACTTCAAATACAGCTTTAATCAACTAAACTCTCTAAAGTTTTCATCCAAATTTTCGGTTGTTTTTTCTCATCATTCTATTCGTTCTATATTGCCCTTTTACTTTTACTATCACCGGTTCCTTCCACCTTGTTCTCGGCCTTCTTATTTTCCTGCCTCTTAAGGTTTTACCTTCCACTTCAAATACAGATGTAATCAACTAAACTCTCTGAAGTTTTCATCAAAATTTTCGGTTGTTTTTTCTCATCATTCTATTCGTTTTATATTGCCCTTTTACTTCTACTATCACCCGTTCCTTCCATCTGGTTCTCGGCCTCCATATTTTCCTGCTTCTTAAGGTTTTATCTTCCACTTCAAATACAGATTTAATCAACTAAACTCTCTGAAGTTTTCATCCAAATTTTCGGTTGTTTTTTCTCATCATTCTATTCGTTTTACATTGCTCTTTTACTTCCACTATCACCCGTTCCTTCCATCTTGTTCTAAGCCTCCTTATCTCTATCATTCGTTTTACATCCTACCATCAGTCATTTCTTCCATCTTGTTCTCGGTTCTTCTTATTTTCATGCCTCATAAGGCTTTACCTTCTAGTAATTTCAACGAAAATTCCAAACACAAATTTAATCAACTAAACTCTCAGATATTTCTTTCCAAATTTGCGATTGTCTTATCGCAGCATTCTATCTCTTCCTCCATTCGTTTTACCCTTTTACTTATATAATAATTTGTCTAACAGTTTCAAGATTTCAATTACATGCTCGTTACCGATGACACCAGCTGTTTCTCCGAGCTCTTCGCGTGGAACGGAACCAGTTTTTCCAGAGTGAGACAAATCGAGACTGGAAAAATTACGCAAATGATTACCGTGCGTGATGGTGATTACGTTTTCCTGGTTAGTAGGCATGGGACGGAAAGGACGTCTTGTAACATCGAAGGTGTTAATGTCTGGAAGTTTTCTATTGATGATATTACGGTGAGTTATGTTCGGCATATTCTTTCCGCTACTATTTACGATAGATTGTAATTTTTTTAGCTATTATATGCGATAGATGATTGTACGCATCTACAAGAATCGATGGTTCCTGGTGGTTTTTATACAATGAATGATAATGGTGTATGTGAATATAAACTACTGACGGCTTCTGATACTAACATCTATAAAGTTAGAAGGTGGGATTTAGATACAGGTAAATATTTTAAGTATGTAATAATATTGGTAATAAATTAGGATCAATATTTTTAGGTAAGGAAAATCTAAACAATTTTTTTTTAAATGATATCTTTCACATCTTTATTAACCCTTATCGAACGAGCTAGTTTATAGTAGTCGCAGCAATCGCTTTCCAAACAACTAAAATTATGAATTGCTTAGCAGTCGTGCCGATTTTCGCCGCAACAAGCAATCGTGATCCTGCCGCTAATAATTGCCGGCAAAATCATAGGCACTCGTTATATTACTGTTGAAAATCAGTTATTTCGAAAAAGTAATCTGTTTTCATCTTGTAGCCAAGCTGCAGATGTAGGAAAGTTCCTCATTATCAATAAAACGGCGCTTTATTAAGAACTTTTGTGTATTGGGTTGCCAAACGCTAAACATGAATTACTGTTGAATATTATATAATATTCCATTTACCACAAGAAAAATAATATAACCATCCCTAAATGTATTCTAGTGTCATCGCTTTTAATGCCCACTTAGTTGGGGACGTTTTACACCCCTTGCTATAAATTTAAACCTGACAGTTTTCTCGGGGGGTGCATCGCAGCGTTCTATTTTAATAATGGCAAAACATTTTAAAATCCCAAACAGAAGGGTACGCGACCGAAACTGTTGAAATTAATTTAATATTTGATAATTGAACAATTCAATCAACTTATAGTGGAAGTAATTTAGAATTACTAATTACTAATAATTTTAACACAACATACAAATAATCAAAAACCAGGGCGACGTTTAAAAATATAGAAAAAATATACAGGGTGTTCAGAAAATTCCAGAAACTTTCCAATCTATAGATGTATGATTTATTTAACACAATTCATTTATATTTTCAACTTCAATAATTTTTTAAGAAAGTTGTGATTTTTTTAAATTAAAGATGCAAAAATATAAAACCTTTGGTGAGGTTTAACAATGTTGAAAAAATATACAGGATGCTCGGAAAATTTCAGAAACTTTCCAATTAATAGATGTATGATTTATTTAACACAATTAATTTATATTTTCAATTTGAATCATTTTTTAAAAAAGTTGTGATTTTTTTAAATTAAAGATGCAAAAATGTAAAACCTTTGGTGAGGTTTAATAATGTGGAAAAAATATACAGGGTGCCCGAAAAATTCTAGAAACTTTCCAATCTATAGATGTATGATTTATTTAACACAATTCATTTATACTTTCAATTTGAATCATTTTTTAAGAAAGTTGTGATTTTTTTAAATTAAAGATGCAAAAATATAAAACCTTTGATGAGGTTTATCAATGTGGAAAAAATATACAGGGTGCTCGGAAAATTCCAGAAACTTTCCAATCTATTGATGTATGATTTATTTAACACAATTCATTTATATTTTCAATTTGAATCATTTTTTAAGAAAGTTGTGATTTTTTTAAATTAAAGATGCAGAAATATAAAACCTTTGGTGAGGTTTAATAATGTGGAAAAAATATACAGGGTGCTCGGAACATTCCAGAAACTTTCCAATTAATAGATGTATGATTTATTTAACACAATTCATTTATATTTTCGATTTGATTAATTTTTTAAGAAGGTTGTGATTTTTTTAAATTAAAGATGCAAAAATATAAAACCTTTGGTAAGGTTTAACAATGTGGAAAAAATATACAGGGTGCTCGGAAAATTTCAGAAACTTTCCAATTAATAGATGTATGATTTATTTAACACAATCCATTTATATTTTCAATTTGAATAATTTTTTAAGAAAGTTGTGATTTTTTAAATTAAAGATGCAAAAATATAAAACCTTTGGTGAGGTTTAATAATGTGGAAAAAATATACAGGGTGCTCGAAAAATTCCAGAAACTTTCCAATCTGTAGATGTATGATTTATTTAACACAATTCATTAATATTTTCAATTTGAATCATTTTTTAAGAAAGTTGTGATTTTTTTAAATTAAAGATGCAAAAATATAAAACCTTTGGTGAGGTTTAACAATGTTGAAAAAATACACAGGGTGCTCGGAAAATTCCAGAAACTTTCCAATTAATAGATGTATGATTTATTTAACACAATTCATTAATATTTTCAATTTGAATCATTTTTTAAGAAAGTTGTGATTTTTTTAAATTAAAGATGCAAAAATATAAAACCTTTGGTGAGGTTTAATAATGTGGAAAAAATATACAGGGTGCTCGGAAAATTCCAGAAACTTTCCAATCTATAGATGTATGATTTATTTAACACAATTCATTTATATTTTCAATTTGAATCATTTTTTAAGAAAGTTGTGATTTTTTTAAATTGCAGATGCAAAAATATAAAACCTTTGGTGAGGTTTAATAATGTGAAAAAAATATACAGGGTGCCCGGAAAATTCCAGAAACTTTCCAATTAATAGATGTATGGTTTATTTAACACAATTCATGTATATTTTCAATTTCAATCATTTTTTAAGAAAGTTGTGATTTTTTTAAATTAAAAATGCAAAAATGTAAAACCTTTGGTGAGGTTTAATAATGTGGAAAAAATATACAGGGTGCCCGGAAAATTCCAGAAACTTTCCAATCCATAGATGTATGATTTATTTAACACAATTCATTTATATTTTCAATTTGAATCACTTTTTAAGAAAATTGTGATTTTTCTTAATTAAAGATGCAAAAAGCAGAAACTCGGGTGAGGTCTAAAAATATGGAAAAAATATACAGAGTATTTAGAAAATGCTGGGAATTAATCAATTTACAGATGTATCATTGATTTAACACAATTCATTCGTTTTTTTAATTGGAATTTTTTTTTACGGAAGTTGTAATGTTAACATATAAAAGGCAACAAAATTCAGTTTCTTATTTAAAAAACGTTTTTTTTTTATTATGATTATTTATACACTAAAATGTAGAGAATGTAGCGTGTTTAAAAAAAATATTAAGATTTATGTCGTCAACGAAAATTACCAAAATTCGAAATGTTCCATTTTTAAAGTCAAGAAAATCGTGCTTTTAAAAATTGCTGAAGTATTTAACGTGTTTTTTATTATGATCGTTTATATGTTAAAATGTAGAAAATTTTGTAATCATTTTATTTTATGAAAGTATTGAGAAATATTCAATGATTGCCAAAATCCGAAATTCTCCAAATTCAAAGTGAACAAAATAACGTTTTTGATTTGGAAAAAACTTGCTTGTTATTTGCCTAAAATCTGTTCACTGTCAACAAAATCTCTTGTTGATTTTGTTGAAACTTCCAAACGCGTTCTTTGATTTGGATAATTTAATTTGCAAAATGTTGAAAATTTTATGTTTTTTTTTTAAATATTAAAAAAATTCCATGTAAAATCAACGCAAATTTACAAGTTTTTTTGACTTTAGCATAGTTTAATAACATTCGGTTCTAATTTCGAGAGACATTATCTTAAGTCACATGAATCATTTTTTATGCGATTTGAGCCATCTCTGCAGGCGGGTATTCAAAATTAATTCGCCCCCGCAAAATGACCATTGCCCCCGAAATTAAAAACGCCCAATTTAAACGTTGAGAAACACTAGCATAGAGTGTCTGTAGTGGAGTTCAAGGCCTTCGAACTAATCCTTTTAATAAATTCGCACGCACTTGAACTCCAGAATGCACACCCCGCAAATTACATCATCGTAAAATAGCGTGTAGTAATATAACACCATGTTTATAAACATACGTATTTATCGCACACACTCACGTCTTGTTGTATAAGAATTCTGTATATATACTGAAGGAAAAACACTTGAAATTCGTGAAATTTTCAAACCGCCATAACTCGGCGTATTTTCAATCGATTTTGATGAATCTTTGAGGGCGAAAAACTTTGAAGAGTCTTCTTGGAAGTCATGCATGCGAAATTAAGCGTAACCCCTTCCGCCCCCCTCTAGCACCCCTGTGAAAAAAAAGTGTTTTCTGGTAACCATGTCCAACTTTGACGATGTCTACGGAGTTGGAAAAAAATTGTCGACTCGATCCACCACAAAGGCATTAAAATTTGATCAATTCCCTATGCAGGACTCGAAAAACGAAGTTCCTACGACGATTTGGCACCAAGTTATGGGTGTTTGAAAAAAAGTGCATTTTGAGTTTTTTCGCACATAACAGTGATTTTTCGTTCTTTAAGACCTGCACAGGGAATTGATCAAATTTTAATAATACCCTTAATAAAGATAAAACTAAAAACCACACCACATTACATGACTAATATTATCAACCATCAATTTTTTGGTTTTCTGGAGCTTACTCTGCATAGAGTGACTAATATTATCAGCGATCCATCAACTGTAACAATACGTATGGATAATTTAATCAAAATTAAAAACCAAAGCTGCAAATCCCCATGCCATAAATATTTCCTTACAGCGCCACAGTGACGCGAAGGGTAGATACCAGCCAGATAAAGGTCGGGGGGAGTAATTGAATGCGTCCTCATCGGACTTTATTGGTGATAAATAACTCAACGATCTTTAATAAAAAAAAATCCTTAAATGATTTATCACCACCCTGTGTACACCCATTACAGCGAACGCGGCGTTCATCCCCCGCGGCATCCATCTAGGACTGGCCCTGCGAAATGGCAGACAACTGATGAAATTAAGCAGAAAGGATCAGATATCTCAAGACGATCTCGGCCTCAATTACAACACCGTCATCGTCGGCAATGTAACTCGGGAGGAAAATGATTATCTGCCCGGGAGAAACGGCGGCGAAATGTTAATAATGAACGTCGGAAATCCCCGCAGGAAAACTTTAATTGCAGTCTCCTCGCAGGAAAAGACGAGCGTCGGGGGGGAATCCGATGTTATTAGGGTATAATCTGCGTCGCCTTGAATAATCCAGGTTTCCCTCAAGTGTTTCGGTTTTAGGTGTTTCACGACATCAGGTCGGGATCGCTGTACCAGAAAATACCCGCGAGGCAACCGTCGTCGCTTTTGTCGCTGGAGTTTGGCGATAATGGAGAGACGTTGTTGGTGTTTTTGGAAGGTGAAGAGCGTTTGAAAATTTACGAATATAAAGGTAATTCCTTATACTATTTTTTTACTGGTAATTCATAACAATTCGTTTCAGGAATTGAAGGTTACAAGCAACGTTCATCCGTAAAAATGCAAGGATCAAAACTAGTACAAATGATGCTACCATCCGGCGAAAACCGAAAACTAAGAAACTTCATCGCAGTAATCAACAACGCGCGCCTTAATCTACTGCAGGCGGTAATGGAAGGCGATCAAATGCTCGATGAAAACTTGCAATGCAATTTATAAAATTTATATTAAGCATGTTACAGTATTAAAGAAAATAATCAAGACTTAAATTTTATTCTATAAAATTTCACAATCTCTTCATCAACATCCTTATCACCAGTCAACGGAATCGTCTCCATGAAGTCCAAAAACTCCCCGGGATCGTCAGGCTTGAACAAATCACTTTTCGCCGTTACCGATTTCTTCGTGTCCTTTACTTCACGCACGGGTTTCTCCTCGTGGTGAAATTGGGCTGACGATGAAGATGCTTGATCGTGTTTTTTCTTTACATGCTTATTACGTTTAGTAGGTTGAACGGTCTCTTCAAACTGTCCGATGAAGTAATTCGTGTCCCTTTCTGGGAACTGCATACGTGGCGATTCCGATATTTCCTTTTCGATGCACGACGTGTTCTTGTAAGTGTTGCATTTCATGTCGAACAGCGCGTCCAGTTCGGCGTGTATGTCGAACCTCTCGCTCCGACATTTCCGAACGTCCAACAGGCTGGGGGTGTAGTGCAGGTATAAAAATTCCGAGGAAACGTTTTGGGAACAGCACTTTCTCGGCTTGTACGTGCTGGGTTCGACCTTCTCCGGCACCTTCTCGACGTGCAACCACTTCCTAAAATCATCCAACAATTTCGTTTGGAACTGCTGCGAGCTGTGCTTTAAATATTCTATTTCGCTCTTGATGTTCTGCAGCTTCAACAACAGTTCCCTGTACACGTTTTGTTCGGATTTCAATTGGAAGCTCAGCTGTTGCAAGCGTTCGAAGTTGCTGCTGTTTCCCTCGATGTCATTGCGGATTTTGGTGATTTTATCCTGTGCATCGCTTAAATTCTTCGCTATGCTCGAGGCGATGTTGTGTTTCTCTTCGATGGTGTTGGTGTAGAAAGCTAGTGTGTTTTTGTACTCCGATTTTTCGACGAAGGCGTTGAAATTCGCTTTGTCCGAGGGAGTGATTTGGGTGCGGACTGTCTCGCCGGTTTTGGGTAAATGTTGTAGTTCGTCCTCGACCTTATGGTTGAAGATGTTCATTAATATTGCTGTGAGTCGGTTAAGGAGTTGAAATCGGAAATGAGCAAATTTTGGAGAGTGGAAAGTGAGAAAAAGTTTAAGGGACTAATGAGTAATTACACATGAGTATAATCAGAGATGAGTAGAGAGATTGACAACAGAATACAAACGGGTGAGTCGGCATTTTTCGTCCATATGCTAGCGCCACCTGATAGGAGACAATCCGAAACAGGTAACCGAAACAGTCATGTGATCTTATTAATTTGTCAACGTCAATCTATTCATCGGCGTAAAGACGCTCGTGGAGCAAGAGAAGAAAATTTTAGCGGGAGTGGTAAGGGATGGTGTAAGAGAGGATGACTTATGGCAAAGGATGAGTGGTGTAAGATCACATGACTGTTTCGCTTACCTGTTTCCGATTTTCTCCTGTTAGGTGTCGCTAGTGTAGGGACGAAAACCATGTGATAAACGAGAACCAAATTCAACAAATATTTTTTGTCTATTCGATAATCCGCATCTCGGCGCAATATTTTTGACTCACTCTGTATGTCGTTGTTTTTTAACACTTTGGTTCCCAGAGGTCGTTGTAAGCGCATGGTAGAAATGTGCAATAGCGCTTGTCTTTTTCGATTGCGAAAAGGCCCGAAAACAGAAGAACGCGTTGTTTGGGACTTAAAGGGTTAAATAAATGTCATTTTAAAAAGGATACCGATTTCTTCATCTTTCTGTTTTAAAATTTGCTTGTATTTCAGTTCAATCTCCGACAATTGATTTGGATTATCAAGTTTCTCGGTGTTTTTTTTCTTGATTTCCGCTTTCAAGAATTCTATGTAAAATTTCACTTTCCTCGAATCGTTGAAGGACAGCTCTTCTTCTTGGTTGTTATATAAGTACGCATTGATCGAAGTCTGGCATTCTGCTTCTTCCTTCTGATTCAGTTGTTCCTGTGTAATAATGTTAACATATATATTGGGGGAGGTATATTATTTTTTCGCCCAGGAAACACCTTAGAAACGGATTTGCCTGCGTTTTCTGGAGAAAGAGAAGAGTGATAAAAGTGAAAGGAGAAAAAAGAGGGAAGAAAGAGGAGTGAAAAGAGACAAAGTAGAGAGAGAAGAGAGGGGAGAAGAGAGGAGGAGAGGAGAGAAGAGAGGAGATAAGAGAGCAGAGAAAAGAGAAAACAGAGAGAGAAAAGAGGAAAGACTCTTCTTTTCTCTGAAGAGAGGAGAGAATAAAGGAGAGAAGAGAGGAGAAAAAAGGGGAGAGAATAGAGGAAAGTAGAGAGAAGAAAAGAGACAGACAAGAGAGAGAAGAGAACAGAGACAGAGAAGAGAAAAGATATAGAGAAGAGAGGTGAGAAAAAAGGAGGAGAGGAGATAAGAGAGGAGAGAAAAGAGACAGAGAAGTGAGGGGAGAAGAGAAGAGGAGAGGAGCGAAGAATGGAGGAGAGGAGAGAAGAGAGAGAAGAGAACAGAGACAGAGAAGAGAAAAGAGACAGAGAAAAGAGGAAATACTCTTCTTTCCTCTTTTCTCTGTCTGAAGAGAGGAGAAAAGATATGAGAGGAAAGAAGAAAGGAGAAAAGAGACCGAGAAGAGAACGGAGATAGAGAAGAGAGAGAAGAGAGGAGAGAGAAGAGAGGAGAGAGAAGAGAGGAGAGGCAACAGACAGATAAGAGGGGAGAGGCAAGAGGCACAGAAGAGAACAGAGACAGAGAAGAGAGGTGAGGCAAGAGACAGATAAGACAGAGAAGAGAACAGGGACAGAGAAGAGAGGAGAGGCAAGATACATATAAGCGAAGAGAAGCAAGAGACAGAGAAGAGAGAAAAGTGAACAGAGAGAAGAGAGGAGAGGCAAGAGACAGAGAAGAAAACAGAGACAGAGAAGAGAGCAGAGGCAAGAGACAGAGAAGAGAGAGAAGAGAACAGAGACAGAGAAGAGGGACAGAGAAGAGAGAGAAGAGAAAAGAGAGAGAGAAGAGAGAAGAGAAAAGAGACAGAGAAGAGAACAGAGACAGAGAAGAGAGAGAGAGAAGAGAACAGAGACAGAGAAGAGAGAGAGAAGAGAGGAGAGAAAGGATAAAAAAATAGATAAAAGGGAAACAAAAATTCTTGGTCAACATCTTTCCAGTTTTTGAAAAAATCTCGAGCCATTTTTGTATAATTTATCGTTAAATCTATGAAAATGTCATTATTGTCCAAAGATGATAATCCGAACTTTGCACTGGCAAAAATGGCTGCGCTAGTAGTCAAAATTTGATCCAGAAATTGCTATGTAAGTTTCAAGTTTCTCTCAACAGAAGCTTGAAATTTTGATAAAGTAATCCTGAATAATGTCTTTTTATAATTGCCTGAAGGAAATTATCCGAACTTAGCACTAGCCAAAATGGCTGCGCTGGAAAACAATTTTTGACGAAGAAAAATGCATTTTTTTCCAGTAATTGCTCTATAAGTTCCACATCCCTCTCAGCAAAAGCTTAAAATTTTGATAAATAATCTTGAATAATGTATTTCTATAGCGGTCTAAAGAAAATTATCCGAACTTTGCACTGGCATAAATGGCTGCACGGAAAGACAAATTTTGACGAAAAAAAAAAGAACTTTTTCCAGATATTGCTCCGTAAGTTCCAATTCCCACTCGCAGAAGCTTGAAATTTTGAAAAATGACTTCTTGAATAACTTGTTTTTATAGGCAATTAAAAAAAAAATTCGAACTTTGTACCAGCAAAAACGACTGCAAAGACAAATTTTGATGACCAAAAATGCACTTTTTCCAAAAATTGCTCTGAAAGTTCCACATTTCTTGCGAGAGTAACATAAGATTTTTAAGAAGTAAACTAGAATAATGTATTTTTATAATTGCCTAAAGAAAATTGTCCGAACTTTACGCCAGAAAAAAATGGCTACGCTGGAAGACAAATTTTAAAGACCAAAAAATGCACTTTTTCCAAAAATTGACCTGTAAGTTCCACACCTCTTGCGAGAGAAACATAAAATTTTTAAGAGTTAAACTAGAATAACGTATTTTTATAATTGCCTAAAGAAAATTGTCCGAACTTTACACCAGAAAAAAATGGCTACGCTGGAAGACAAATTTTAATGACCAAAAATGCACTTTTTTAGAAATTGCTCCGTCAGTTCCAAATTCCTGTCGGCAAAAGCTTGAAATTTTGTAAATACCTCTTAGATAACTTGTTTTTATAAATGCCTAAAGAAAATGATCCGAACTTTGCACCAACAAAAATGGCTGCGCTAGAAGACAAAATTTGATTCCCAAAAATGCGCCTTACCTAGAAATTGCTCTGTAAGTTCCACATCTCTCTCGACAGAAGCTTGAAATTTTCACAAATTAATCCTGAATAATGTATTTTTATAAATGCCTAAAGAAAATTATCTGAATTTTGCACCAGCAAAAATGGCTGCGCTGGAAGACAAATTTTGATGACCAAAAATGCACTTTTTCCAAAAATTGCTCTGTAAGTTCCGATTCCCTCTCGACAGAAGCTTGAAATTTTGAAAAATAACTCTTGGATACCTTGTTTTTATAAAAGCCTAAAGAAAATTGCCCGAACTTTGCACCAGTAAAAATGGTTGAGCTGGAAGACAATTTTTGACGAAGAAAAGTGCACTTTTTCCAGAAATTGCTCCGTAAGTTCCAAATACCTCTCGGCAAAGGCTTGAAATTTTGAAAAATAACCCTAAGATAACTTGTTTTTATAATTGCTTAAAGAAAATTATTCGAACTTTGCACTTTGCAGCAAAAATGGCTGCGTTGGAAGACAAAATTTGATGCCCAAAAATACGCTTTTTTTCAGAAATTGCTCTGTAAGTTCCAAATCCCTCTAGACAGAAACTTGAAATTTTGAAAAATGACTCTTGGATAACTTGTTTTTATAATTGCCTAAAGAAATTTATCCGAACTCTGCACCAGCAAAAATGGCTACGCAAGAAGAAAAATTTTGATGATCGAAAACGCACCTTTTCCAGGAATTGCCCTGTAAGTTCCACATATTTCTTGACAGAAGCTTGAAATTTTCACAAATGAAATCTGAATAATGTGTTTTTACAATCGCCTAAAGAAAATAATCCTAACTCTGCACCAGAAAAAATGGCTGCGCCAGAAGAAACAAATTGATGATCGAAAACGCACTTTTCCCAGGTATTGCTCTGTAAGTTCTACATATTTCTCGACAGAAGCTTGAAATTTTCAGAAATTAATCCTGAATAATGTGTGTTTATAATTGTCCAAAGAAAATCATCCGAACTCTGCACCAGCAAAAATGGTGGCGCCAGAAGAAAAATTTTGATGATCGAAAACGCATTTTTTCATGAAATTGCTCTGCACGCTCCACATCTCTCTCGACAGAAGCTTCAAATTTTGATAAAATCATCTTGAATAAAGTGTTTTTATAATTGCCTGAAGCAAATTATCCGAACTTTGCACTAGTAAAAATTGCAGCGCTCGAAAACAATTTTCGAAAAAAAAATGCACTTTTTCCAGAAATTGATCTCTAAGTTTCACGCTTCTCTCCGCAGAAGCTTAAAATTTTGACAAATAATTCTTGTATAACGTGTTTTTATAATTACCTAAAGAAAATTATCCGAAAAACTCACCGCGTAAGAAGACAAATAGTGATGACCAAAAACACACTTATTTCAGAAATTGCTGTTCCATATTTCTATCGCTAGAAGCTTGAAATCCACATTTCTTTGGCCAGGAGCTTGAAATTTTGACAAATTGCTCTTGAATAACTTGTTTTTAAATTGCCTAAAGAAAATTATCCGGACTTTGCACTAGCAAAAATAGCTGCACTGGAAGGCAAATTTTGATGACAAAAAAAGCACTTTTCCAGAAATTGCTCTGTAAGGTCCACATATCTTTGGCTAGGAGCTTGAAATTTTAATAAATTGCTCTTCAATAACTTGTTTTTATAATTGCCTAAAGAAAATCATCCGGACTTTGCCCCAGCAAAAATGACTGCGCTAGAAGGCAAATTTTGATGACAAAAAACGCCCTTTTTCCAGAAATTGCTCTGTAAGGTCCACATTTCTTTGACTAATAGCTTAAAATTTGGACAAATTGCTCTTGAATAACTTGTTTTTGTAATTACCAAAAGAAATTTATCCGGGCATTGTACCAGCAAAAATGGCTGCGCTGGAAGGCAAATTTTGATGACAAAAAACGCACTTTTTCCAGAAATTGCTCTATAAGGTCCACACATCTTTGGCTAGGAGCTTGAAATTTTGACAAATTGCTTTTGAATAACTTGTTTTTAAATTGCCCAAAGAAAATTATCCAGACTTTGCACCAGCAAAAATGGCTGCGCTGGAAGGCAAATTTTGATGACCAAAAATGCACTTTTTTTACAAGCTATTCACATCTCTCTCGACAGAAGCTTCACATTTTGGCAAAATCATCTCAAATAACGTGTTTTTATAACTGCCTACAGAAAGTTATCCAAACTTAGCAATAGCAAAAATGGCTGCGCTGGAAGGCAAATTTTGATGACCAAAAATGCACTTTTTTTACAAGCTATTCACATCTCTCTCGACAGAAGCTTCACATTTTGGCAAAATCATCTCAAATAACGTGTTTTTATAACTGCCTACAGAAAGTTATCCAAACTTAGCAATAGCAAAAATGGCTACGCTGGAAGGCAAAATTTGATGACCAAAAACGCACTTATTCCAGAAATTGCTCCGTAAGTTCCACATTTCTTCCGGTAGAAGCTTGAAATTTTAGCAAATTACTCTTGAATCACCTGTTTTTATAACTGACTAAAGAAAATTATCCGATCTTTGCACTTCGCACAAAAATGGCCGCGCCGAAAGGCACATTTTGTTAACAAAAAAGCACTTTTTCGGAAATTGCTTTGTAAATTCTACATTACTCTCGCTACACCCCTGAAATTTTCACAGATAACTCTATAGTAACGTGTATTTTAAACCATTCTAACTAAATAACAAAAAGGGCTGCGCCAGTGGTCGAAAATAAACTTAGAATACAAAATTTACTCCCCCATTCCTGTCACGAAAAACTATAATTAACATAACTCTGTGTACAATTTAAAAAAAAATGAATAATAATATCACCAAGTAAAGTTCATTATATTGCTTTTCTCGAAACTAGGCGAGAATTTTAATATTTAGACTCCAAACAGTTTCTTCATATTATCTCACAAAGTATTTTAAAACTGAAAAAAAGTTAATGAATTGCAAGTAAAATTTCTGTACATTTATGCATCTGCAACAAGTGAGGTTGTCTCTAATTTATGTAAAATTTTATAAAATTTACTCATTAACGCAACTAAGCACGACAAATATCAAAACTACCAATATTTTTTGTTTCACTAAGTAATTTTTGCATCATGAGATTTTTATGCATTCCCCATCCTCAAAATTTCGAAACTTCAACGGAAATATCCGTTTTGAGGTCCCTTGAGGTGATTTCGACCATTTTTGCAAAATGTACGCGGTTATGTTTGGCTGTATCTGCGTATCTGCGTATCTGCGTTCGGTATTTCAAAAATTAATCACGATTTTCAAATGAAACAATAAAATAAAAATTCCCTTACTACTTGTAGATAAATACAATAAAATGAGGAATATTATAATTTTCGTTTTCTACAATTTAAGAGTCTCTAAGCGACTACAATTAACAAATCATCTACCGAAACATCAATATTCGTCGTGGTACTAGCCAGGAAAGTAGTTGTTTCGGTAGATGATTTGTTAATAACAAAAAATTGTAGAAGACGAAAAGTATAGTATTTATCATTTTATTCAAATGAAACTTTAACCTTGACTTGAATTTTTGTTTGAAATAAAATACCATCTAATCTCATTGCAATACTTAAAATGCAGTAATTTTAATACAACGAGTATTTACGTGATCATCGTCCTTGTTTAACAGCATCTTGCGCAACCTGACGATCTCCTTCCGCAACAAGGCGATTTCCGCCTGGGGGTCGTACTCTTCATTTATTTTCACATCAGTTTTCACCATGGACACCCTCTGCGCAAATTTGCAAGTGGTGATCGTCTCCTGAAACCCACGCCACGTGTACGCATCTAATATTCCCCGCATTACCAACGCGAAAATACCTCGAAATTGAATTTCGTCACTCCGACGGTGGCGAGCATCGCCGTCAGGCAATTTCCCGAGATCGAGTCCCTCAGCACGAACGTCATCATGCTGTTCCTAAAGGGGATGTGCACCCTTTTCTTCTCGGATATCGCAAGGATGACCTGTTCCAAGTAGTGCAGGGATAGGTTGATGTACTTGGCCTCGCTCAACGTGATCCCGTTCAGGTTCATTTTGTGTACGCGTTCGGATCTACGGGGTGGTGGGGATTTTGGTTGGGGTGGTGGTGGGTGAGGAAATGTTGACTTACCCCGCCAAGTCGACGATGTTCAGTTTCGATTTGATTATTTTTCCGGTGTCTTGAACTTTGGCCGAAGCGTGGATGGTGAAGATGCAGTGGGATCTCGACGAGTATTCGTTGAGTGGTGTCTCAGCGATTGTTCTGAAGGTAATGAAGACTAAATTGAATGGGGAATTAAAACAGACAGGCAAAAAGGAAGATCAAGGAGACATGAAATAAAACGATTGACGAATTGATCCTGGAGAGCAGTGGCGACTCGTGGATTTCCAAAGGCAAAGATGCTCAGTAGCAAATTTTCTTCCGTTGCCCCGCCGCCAAACATCCACGACCCACCACTGCTGGAGAGAATAGCAGCAGCAGCCGCAATAGCAAATGACGGAAGAGGATGAAAGAAGTTCATATTTAAATTTGCAAACTCATCAAACTTCATAAAAGTTTCGAACGATCTCAACCAAAGCACAAAACTGTAAAAAAATAATTAACTCCCACATTTACCAAACAAATCATGTTCGGATAACCGGAAACGATTTTGATATCCTAGCACAACGCGATCCGGGTTGTAATTAAGGGTGACAAAAATCAATACCCACTACACCCTCGCTGGGAAACTCTTCGGTGACCGATAATTAAACACGAAACACAATACGGAAGCAACCAGACGTGCTTTTTCATCAGTGCACTTCTGATCGATTTATCGGCCGAAGGGGCGGCGGAAAATTGCCAACCCCCACCACCTACCTGTTCGTATCACCGAGAAAGAGAAGTCTCATCGCTTCCTCCTCCGTGCAGACGCGAGGAACGCTCAGGTTCTTGTAATGAGCCTCTCCTTTGTTGTCCTCCAGCAACAAAACGCGCCTAGAAAGTAATTTCAGGTAACACCAGTTGCATACATTCGTCATCCATAAATCACTCACGGTAATTCCTCCAGAGTCGAGACGTTCTCTTTCGAGTTCAAGAGATCGTACGCTATTTCATTGTATATTTCCAAATACGATATATTAATTACGTAACTGTCGAAACTCTAATGAAAAAAAAATAAACAACAATAACCACCATTAACTATTCCATTACCTTTGTTATGAAGTCGAATATGTACTCGATGGTGCGTGGTATTAATCCTCTATTGTTGTATTTGGTGTGCGAGCCAGTTAACGAGTAGGTTTTTCCGCTGCCTGTCTGAAATTGATTTATGAAATTAATTTTGAATTTTTGGGTGGACGGTTTATACGGACCGGTCCATAGGCAAAAATTGTTCCGTTGAATCCGTTAAGTACCCTGAAATGTTTTTGTGCGTGAGTGTAACGTATTTTTGGGTTGATCATAATTACCCGTTAATGATGGGTTTGGCAATTGATTCGAAAAGGTCATTTTGTTTGGCTGTTGTGTCGAAAACTTTGTCAAATCTGTAATTAAAAAAAAATACCAACTGATTATTGTTTCCTAAGTTTTGCTAATTGTTGCCTTTGTAAATCAAAATAATTTTAGCTCTGCGTGAGGCATGATGTGACACCTGAAATTTATTTAGGGTAGACATTCTGAAAATTAAGAGCAAAATACCTCTTCTCGCTCCTAATCTCCTGATACAAATCGTGAAAATTTTTCGAAATTAATTCAGGGTACACATTCTGAATCTCAAATTTAATTAATTTTTGGTAGACATTCTGGACCGCAAATTTAATTTTTTTGAGTAAACATTCTAAACCGCAAATTAACTTAATTTTGAGTAGATATTCTGAACCGCAAGTTTAAATTATTCCTGAGTAATACTATAGAAAAATGGTGAAAATCGTGAAATGGTGAAATCATGAAAATAATTTTTTTCTGGGAAAAATAATTGCTCTACACGCTTCTTACCGTCATGAATTTTTTCAAATTTTTCTAAGATCGAACATTTTTCGAATGCATTTTTCTTCCTGGAAAAAATAGCAAAAATCGCAAAATGGTGTAATCATTAAAAAAAATTTTTTTTGGAAAATGTAATTACTCTACACGCTTCTTACCGCCATTAAGAATCATCATGAATTTTTTCAAATTTTTCTAAGACCGAACATTTTTTGCATGCATTTTTTCCTGGAAAATAGCGAAAATCGTGAAATGGTGAAATCTTGAAAATAATTTTTTTTTGGGAAAAATAATTACTCTACACGCTTCTTACCGCCATTAAGAACCGTCATGATTTTTTTTTTTTAATTTTCTAAGGCCGAACATTTTTGCATGCATTTTTTTTCCTGGAATATTTAGCGAAACTCGTGAAATGGTGAAATCATGAAAACATTTTCTTTTTGGGAAAAATAATGACTCCACACGCTTCTTACAGTCATTAAGAATAATCATGAATTTTTTCAAATTTTTCTAAGAACGAACATTTTTGCATGCATTTTTTTCCTGGAAAAATAGCGAAAATCGTGAAATGGTGAAATCATGAAAATTATTTTTTTTTTGGGAAAAATAATTACTCTATACGCTTCTTAGCGTCATTAAGAACCGTCGTGAATTTTTTCAAATTTTTCTAAGACCGAAAATTTTTTATATGCATTTTTTCTTGAAAAAAAAAATAATGAAAATCGCGAAATGGTGAAATCATGAAAATAATTTTTTTTAGGGAAAAGTAATTACTCCACACGCTTCTTACCGTCATTAAGAACCGTCGTGAATTTTTTCAAATTTTTCTAGGACCGAACATTTTTTGGATACATTTTTTTCTTGAAAAAAATAGCGAAAATCGCGAAATGGTGAAATCATGAAAGAAAATTTTTTTTTGGGAAAAATAATTACTCTAAACGCTTCTTGCCGTCATTAAGAACCGTCATGAATTTTTTCAAATTTTTCTAAGACCGAACATTTTTTGCATCAATTTTTTTTCCTGGAGAAAATAACAAAAATCGCGAAATGGTGAAATCATGAAAAATAACTACTCTACACGCTTCTTACTGTCATTAAGAACCGTCATGAATTTTTTTAAATTTTTCTAAGACCGAACATTTTTTGCATGAATTTTTTTCCTGGAAAAAATAACAAAAATCGCGAAATGGTGAAATCATGAAAAATAATTACTCTACACGCTTCTTACTGTCATTAAGAACCGTCATGAATTTATTCAAATTTTTCTAAGACCGAACATTTTTTGCAAGCATTTTTTTCCTGGAAAAAATAGCGAAACTCGTGAAATGGTGAAATCATGAAAATATTTTTTTTAGGGAAAAGTAATTACTCCACACGCTTCTTACCGTCATTAAGAACCGTCGTGAATTTTTTCAAATTTTTCTGAGACCCAACATTTTTTGCATGCATTTTTTTTCCTATGGAAAAAAATAGCGAAACTCGTGAACTGGTGAAATCGTGAAAATATTTTTTTTTTTGGAAAAATAATTACTCTACACACTTCTTACCGTCATTAAGAACCATCATGAATTTTTTCAAATTTTTCTAAAACCGAACATTTTTTGCATGCATTTTTTTCTTGGAACAAATAGCGAAACTCGTGAAATGGTGAAATCATGAAAATATTTTTTTTTTGGGAAAAATAATTACTCCGCACGCTTCTTACCGTCATTAAGAACCGTCGTGATTTTTTTTTAATTTTTCTAAGACAAGACCGAACATTTTTTGCATGTATTTTTTTCCTGGAAAAAATAGCAGAAATCGTGAAATAGTGAAATCAAGAAAAAAAAAATTTTTTGGGAAAAATAATTACTATATACGCTTGTTAGCGTTATTAAGAACCGTCGTGAATTTTTTCAAATTTTTCTGAGACCCAACAAATTTTGCATGCATTTTTTCCAACGGAAAAAAATAGCGAAACTCATGAAATGGTGAAATCGTGAAAATAATTTTTTTTTGAGAAAAATAATTACTCTAGACGTTTCTTACCGCCATTAAGAACCGTCCTGAATTTTTTCAAATTTTTCTAAGACCGAACTTTTTCGCATGCATTTTTTCTTGGAAAAAATAGCGAAAATCGCGAAATGGTGAAATCATGAAAATAATTTTTTTTTGGTAAAATAATTACTCCACACGCTTCTAACGTCATTAAGAACCGTCATGAATTTTTTTTCAAATTTTTCTGAGACCCAACAATTTTTGCATGCATTTTTTTCCTGGAAAAAATAGCGAAAATCGCGAAATGGTGAAATCATGAAAAATAATTACTCTACACGCTTCTTACCGTCATTAAGAATCATCATGAATTTTTTCAAATTTTTCTAAGACCGAACATTTTTTGCAAGCATTTTTTTCCTAGAAAAAATAACAAAAATCGCGAAATGGTGAAATCATGAAAATAATTATTTTTTTTGGGAAAAATAATTACTCTAGACGTTTCTTACCGCCATTAAGAACCGTCCTGAATTTTTTCAAACTTTTCTAAGACCGAACTTTTTCGCATGCATTTTTTCTTGGAAAAAATAGCGAAAATCGCGAAATGGTGAAATCATGAAAAATAATTACTCTACACGCTTCTTACCGTCATTAAGAATCATCATGAATTTTTTCAAATTTTTCTAAGACCGAACATTTTTTTTTCATGCATTTTTTTCCTGGAAAAAATAGCGAAAATCGTGAAATGGTGCAATCATGAATTTTTTTTTTTTTTTGGGTAAAATACTCCAACGCTTCTTAGCATCATTAAGGACCGTCATGAATTTTTTCAAATTTTTCTAAGACCGAACATTTTTTGCATGCATTTTTTTCCTAGAAAAAATAACAAAAATCGCGAAATGGTGAAATCATGAAAATAATTATTTTTTTTGGGAAAAATAATTACTGCACACGCTTTTTACCGTCATTAAGAATCATTATGAATTTTTTCAAATTTTTTTAAGACCGAACATTTTTTCCATGTATTTTTTTCCTGGAAAAAATAACGAAAATTGCGAAATGGTGAAATCATGAAAATATTTTTTTTTTGGGAAAAATAATTATTCTATACGTTTCTTAGCGTCATTAAGAACCGTCGTGAATTTTTTCAAATTTTTCTGAGACCCAACATTTTTAGTATGCATTTTTTTCCAATGGAAAAAAATAGCAAAACTCGTGAAATGGTGAAATGGTGAAATCGTGAAAATAATTTTTTTCTGGGAAAAATAATTACTCCACACGCTTCTTACCGTCATTAAGAACCGTCGTGAATTTTTTTAAATTTTTTTAAGACCGAACATTATTTGCAAGAATTTTTTTCCTGGAAAAAAATAGCGAAAATCGTGAAATGGCGAAACCATGAAAATAATTTTTTTTTGGGAAAAATAATTACTCCACACGCTTTTTACTGTCATTAAGAACCGTCATGAATTTTTTTCAAATTTTTCTGAGACCCAACATTTTTTGCATGCATTTTTTTCCTATTGGAAAAAATAACAAAAATCGTGAAATGGTGAAATCATGAAAATATTTTTATTTTTGGGAAAAATAACTATTCTACACGCTTCTTACCGACAATAACAACCGCCATGAATTTTTTCAAATTTTTCTAAGACCGAACATTGCATGCATTTTTTCCTGGAAAAAATAGCGAAAATCGTGAAAAGGTGAAATCGTGAAAATAATTTTTTTTTGGGAAAAATAATTGCTCCACACGCTTCTTACCGTCATCATTATGAATTTTTTCAAATTTTTCTAAGACTGAACATTTTTTGTATGCATTTTTCCTGAATGAAAATCGTGAAATGGTGATCTTAAATTTAAAATTTAAAAAGTATAACATGCGAGTTGAATGAGAGTGCATTCTCGGAATTCCTTTTAGTGACGTAAATTAATACACACCGCAATTTTCTAAATGACTCTTGGGGCGGGTGTACACAGTGTGTACAAAGGAAACGCAAGTGATGAATTCTAAATGACACCTTTTGAGTTGGTTCGCAATTTATTATACGTTTAACACGGTACGTGCAAAACACGACTAATAACAGCCGTGAAGACCTCGGAAGAGTCCGATTGCAATAATTACACCGCTGAGGAATGATAACTGTAGGCTATGCAGAACGTAAATCTTAAGTCACGATCGATCCTATATGATGACGTGGAGATTCTACAGTGTGTCGAAATGATTTTTTTTAAGGGGCTAGCTTGAAGATTTTTTCTCTAGATTTCGAAATAATTCGACCCAAAGAGACACCAAAGTTTTAAAAAATTGTAAAAAGATTAAAATGATTTAAAAAAATATACCAACAATTGCTATCGCCTTGAAATTTTCTAAATTAACCTAAAACACATACCGAATTGTGATTATGCAAAAATTCACCAACGCCCCTTCTCTAGATTTCGAAATAATTCGACCCAAAGAGCCACCAAAGTTTTAAAAAATTGTAAAAGGATTAAGATGATTTAAAAAAATATACCAATAATTGCTATCGCCTTGAAATTTTCAAAATTAACCCGAAACACATACCGAACTGTGATTATGTAAAAATTCACCAACACTCCTTCTCTAGATTTCGCAATAATTCGACCCAAAGAGAGACCAAAGTTTTAAAAAATTGTAAAAAGATTAAAATGATTTAAAAAAATATACCAACAATTGCTCTCGCCTTGAAATTTTCTAAATTAACCTAAAACACATACCGAACTGTGATTATGTAAAAATTCACCAACATCCCTTATCTATATTTCGAAATAATTCGACCCAAAGACACCAAAGTTTTGAAAAGTTGCAAAATGATTAAAATGATTTTAAAAAATATACCAACAATTGCTACCGCCTTGAAATTTTCCAAATTAACCCAAAACACATACCGAACTGTGATTATGTAAAAATTTACCAACACCCCTTCACTAGATTTCGAAATAATTCGACCCAAAGAGACACCAAAGTTTTAAAAATTGTAAAAGGATTAAAATGATTTAAAAAAATATACCAACAATTGCTATCGCCTTGAAATTTTCAAAAACAACCCAAAACACATACCGAACTGTGATTATGTAAAAATTCATCAACACCCCTTCTCTAGATTTCGAAATAATTCGACCCAAACACACCAAAGTTTTAAAAAATTGTAAAAGGATTAAAATGATTTAAAAAAATATACCAACAATTGCTATCGCCTTGAAATTTTCCAAATTAACCCAAAACACATACCGAACTGTGATTATGTAAAAATTCACCAACACTCCTCCTCTAGATTTCGAAATAATTCAACCCAAAGAGACACCAAAGTTTTAAAAATTGTAAAAAGATTAAAATGATTTAAAAAAATATACCAACAATTGCTATCGCCTTGAAATTTTCCAAATTAACCCAAAACACATACCGAACTGTGATTATGTAAAAATTCACCAACACTCCTCCTCTAGATTTCGAAATAATTCAACCCAAAGAGACACCAAAGTTTTAAAAAATTGTAAAAAGATTAAAATGATTAAAAAAAATATACCAACAATTGCTATCGCCTTGAAATTTTCCAAATTAACCCAAAATACATACCGAACTGTGATTATGTAAAAATTTACCAACACCCCTTCACTAGATTTCGAAATAATTCGACCCAAAGAGACAGCAAAGTTTTAAAAAATTGTAAAAGGATTAAAATGATTTAAAAAAATATACCAACAATTGCTATCGCCTTGAAATTTTCCAAATTAACCCAAAACACATACCGAACTGTGATTATGTAAAAATTCACCAACACTCCTCCTCTAGATTTCGAAATAATTCAACCCAAAGAGACACCACAGTTTAAAAAAATTGCAAAAAAATTAAAATGATTTAAGAAAATATACCAACAATTGTTATCGCCTTGAAATTTTCCAAATTAACCCAAAACACATACCGAACTGTGATTATGTAAAAATTCACCAACACTCCTCCTCTAGATTTCGAAATAATTCAACCCAAAGAGACACCAAAGTTTTAAAAAATTGTAAAAAGATTAAAATGATTTAAAAAAATATACCAACAATTGCTATCGCCTTGAAAATTTCCAAATTAACCCAAAACACATACCGAACTGTGATTATATAAAAATTCACCCACACCCCTTATCTAGATTTCGAAATAATTCGACCCAAAGAGACACCACAGTTTAAAAAAATTGCAAAAAAATTAAAATGATTTAAAAAAATATACCAACAATTGCCATCGCCTTGAAATTTTCCAAATTAACCCAAAACACATACCGAACTGTGATTATGTAAAAATTCACCAACACCCCTTCTCTAGATTTTGAAATAATTCGACCCAAAGAGACACCAAAGTTTTAAAAAATTGTAAAAAGATTAAAATGATTTAAAAAAATATACCAACAATTGCTATCGCCTTGAAATTTTCCAAATTAACCCAAAACACATACCGAACTGTGATTATGTAAAAATTCACCAACACCCCTTCTCCAGATTTCGAAATAATTCGACCCAAACAGTCACCAAAGTTTTAAGAAGTTGTAAAAGGATTAAAATGATTAAAAACTTTATTGGATTATCCGAAAAAACTGATTTCATCATACTGTACTTCTGCAGCCGCAGGAACTAATCGCATAAGAGACCGAACAATAAGACTACCACCAAGGGGGAAACCCACAAAGAGGCAGAAAATGCGAATTCGATGTTTACTGATTTATCTGGCACCCCCCACGCAATATATCAATTGTATAGTTTCCGTTATTTCGTCGGTGGAGAGTGTATTAAAAAAGTCACGGCAATCACTTTCTGTCACATAAAGTGTGTAATAGATTTGCGGCGGAGGAAATCCTTAAGAGATATAGCTGTAAATATTGATTAATTCTGCTAAAAACTAAAACAGACAGTGACGGCTGAGGTAGCAGAGTTCTGTATTACCACCTCTGCTACTTCGGCCGTACCATGAGTCACTGAAAACAGCAGTATCTGATCTAAGGGTAAGACATATCTGACAAGAATAATCATTGGTAACAAACAAAAATTTTATCAACTTGATGCATTCGTGTCGCCATCATCTAATTTAAAGGTAAAACCTAAAGATTGTTTGTAACACGAATGCATGCATCACTTTTCTTCTTTCAAGCAAGTTAAGTTTTACCTTAACATGAGATGACGACAACACTAATGCATCACAAGTTGATAAAACTTATTTTGTTACCAGTGATTACTCATGTCGGAAGTTTTCTACCAACTCCTCACCTTTAATAAAGGCGGGCGTATACGCCCGCTGCTAACCATAGCGCGTTCGAAATCAGAATTTTCTGCGTAAAGAAACTTTCTGGTCCCAGATGAAACATTTACGTTAATTTTGTAATAACAAGTAAGAATAATACTTTCCTGAATTTGTAATTGCAATTCTTGGGAGGATCTTGATAGACGGTCAGCAGGTCACCATCACTAATATTTACGACAGAGTACGACTGCAACCCAAAAAAAAAATACAATCAAAAATCACCAATCCTCGCCGGTACTCACAATCGGTTTGCACAGCTTTGCATCCTTTTTAAGTCTAGCGTAAATTTTAATACGATTCTTAACCATTTCGCCAGGCAAATATGTCACATCATCTTTCCAAAATAAATGTCAACCTATCTAAAAAAAAACTGTTCGCGAATTACACTCCGAAAGTTTCACCGTAAACCACTTACATGTGATATTTGAGATGAGCACTAAAAATTTTTACGCATTCCCGTTTAGTTGTTTCATAAAATCCCGATGGAATGCAAATTTCCGGTTAGTTTATGACCAAATGTACTGAAAAATTGACGTTTAATGTAATAAAACTGCGTCGGCATTCTAGTGTTCTTTAATGTAATAAAGTTTTCAATCGGCATGCAAGGTGTGATCGATCATCTTTCATTATAATATTTGTGAATCTAATTTACATCTAAATGTGTTTGTAAATAACGAATGTCCAACAGTTATTGTAGTCGCGGGTCTATAAAATATAGATAAATGATTAATTAAGATTGCCAAACTCAAGCAATAAATTTGGGGGAAAGTGTCAGTTCCAAATTTAGCGCCACCTACTATTTGATCGTTGGTTGGGATGAAATGGCGCTAATTTTAAAATTATTTTCAATATATTAATTTCGATTCTTCTTTGAATTGTAAAATTGCATAAACCGGAAGTGGAAGTTTACCTTAAAGGTTTTTTTTGTCTTTTTGTGATTTTAAAACTAAAAATATTACAAAAACATGTTTTTTCTTTTAAATGTTTTGCCTTTCTATACCATTTCTGGTGTAAGGCAGGAAAAAATCAAACAGATATAAAAGATAACAAAAAAATAAAATAAAATTTTTGCAACTTTTTGCAGGACTTTTCTCAGGCCAATTTTTCCAGAACTTCTCCCAGGACTTCTTTCGAGAATGTTTTTGGTATTTTTTCAGAGCAATTTTTTTGAGGTTTTTCAAGACTATTATCAGGACTTTTGCTTCAAGACTTTTTTTTGCGGGAATTTTTTTGGGACTTTTTCGGTATTTCTTTTCGGACACCTTTGTCCACGACTTCTTTCTGCAGGACTGAAAAGCTTCTGATAAAATTTCGTAAACCGAAAGTGTTAACGTGTTTTGTTGTTTTGTTGTTTTCTGACAATCATTTAAATTTTAATTACAATTACATTATAAATACAAATATTTTTTTTTTCTTTCAAATGTTTTGCCTTTCTATACCATTTCTGGGTAAGGCAGGAAGAAAATTCAAGCATATATTAAAGATAAGAAAAATAAAGATAGAAAAATATGAAAATCTTTCGTTTAAAAAAAATCAAGCATAATTAAAGATAAGAAAAATAAAGATAAGAAAAATATGAAAATCTTTCGTTTAAAAATATTCTTACAGGACTTTTTTAAAGGCCTGTTTGCAGGACTTTTCTCAGATTTTTTTTTCGGGACTCTTTTCGGGCCATTTTTATCAGCACTTCTTTCAGGACTTTTTAGGGACTTTCTTTCAGAACTTTTTCAGGATTTGTTTGCGGACTTCTTTGTGCATGATTTTTTTCAGGACTTCTTTGTTAAGGACTTTTTAATGTAATTTTTTCAGGACTTGTTTGTTCAAGAATTTTTTAATAACTTTTTTCAGGACTCTTTCTCGGACTTTTTTCAAGAAATTTTTAATGACTTTGTTTAAGACTCTTTTTGGGATTTTTTTCAGTACTTTTTTTTCAATACTTGATTTTCAACTCTTGTAGGATTTCTCTTTTTCTGGGAAATTTTTTTGATAGGACTTTTTCTTTAAGGAATTCTTTTAAGTAATTTTTCTTTATGCCTGCTTTTCCAGGATTTTTCTTAGAACATTTTTCTCAGGTTTTTTGTATCAAGATTTTATTTTAAGGACTCTTTTTCGGGTATTCAGGACATTTTTAAGAACTTCTCTTTCATGAATTTTCTTCAGGACTCTTCTTCAAGATGTTTTTAAAGATTTATTTAGGAACTTCCTTTTTCGGATTATTTTTCAGGTCTTTTCTAAGGACTTCTTCTCGAGACTTCTTTGTCCAGGACTTTTTTTAATGATTTTTTTTCAGGACTTCTTTGTTGAGGACTTTTTTTAATGTAATTTTTTCAGGACTTGTTTGTTCACAAGACTTTTTTTTAATAACTTTTTTCAAGATTCTTTCTCGGGCCTTTAAAAGGACATTATTCAGGAAGATTTTTAATGACTTTGTTTAGGACTCTTTTTGAGACTTTTTAATGACAATTTTTCACTACTTTTTTTTCAATACGTGATTTTCAACTCTTGTAAGATTTCTTTTTTTCTGGGCATTTTTTTCAGAAGATTTTGGAGGACTCTTTCTTTAAGGAATTCTTTTAAGTAATTTTTCTTCGTGCCAGCTTTTCCAGGATTTTTCTTAGGACATTTTTCTCAGGCCTTTTATGTCTAGATTTTATATTAAGGACTCTTTTTCGAAAATTCAGGACATTTTTAAGAACTTCTCTTTCATGAATTTTCTTTAGGACTCTTCTTCAAGACGTTTTTAAAGATTTATTTCGGGATTTTTTAAAGACTTCTTTTGCGGCCTTTTTTCAGGTCTTCTTAGACCTGTTTTACAGATTTCTGGAGGATTTTTCTCGAGACTCTTTTTCAGAATTTTTATCTAGTGTTTATTTTCAGGACTCTGTTTCAAGACTTTTTAAGCTCTTTTTTACGGATATCTGCGGGGTTTTTCTCGAGACTCTTTTTCAGAATTTTTAAAGTGTTTATTTTCAGGACATTTCGCCCATATTTCAGAACTTTTTTGGTGTTTTTTTCGGACAATTTTTACAACACTTTTTTTTCAAGACTGTTTTTCAAGGCTTTTTTTGAACTTGTATTCAGGTCAAAATTTTTTTGTCAGGACTTTTTATCACACCTTTTTTTGGATATTTTTCAAGCAATTTTTTTGTCAGGACTTTTTATCAGACCTTTTTTTGGGAATTTTTTTAAACAATTTTTTTATCAGGACCTTTTATCAGACCTTTTTTTTATATTTTTTCAAGCAATTTTTTTTGTCAGGACTTTATTTTCAGGGCTTTTATAACAGGACATTTTTTTTTAAACTGTCTGTTTTCTTCATGCCTTCTTTTTCAGGACTTTTTTAGGACATTTTTCTTAGGACTTCCCTTTAAGGATTTTGTTTAGGACAACTTTTAAGGCACTTTTTTTTCAAGACTGTTTTTCAAGGCTTTTACCGAACTTATTGGAACCTTTTTCTTAGAACCTTCTTCAGGACTTTTTTTTATCTGAACTCGAGTTTCAGCACTTTTTATCAGGACTTTTAATCAGTCCTTTTTCTGGAGATTTTTTCAGGCAATTTTCGTAGTCAGTGGGCCGACAACCCCCTCTGCCTTCTCTGGGGGTTAAAAAACAAGTTTTTTTTTTAACATTTAAAAAAAGTTGAAAAATCGATTTTTCAAGATGCCGCGATATTATATAAATACTTGTGTAGATTTTTACGGGATTAAAATGAAGCAAACGTCAAAAACTGGGTCCGGACTTTTTATCAGGGTTTTTTTGTCAGGATATTTTTTTTAGAACAATCAGTTTACTTCAGGACCTTTGCTTAAGGAAATTTCTTTCAGGACCTCTTAAGGAACTTTTGAAGCAATTTTTTTTCAGGCCTTCTTTTTCAGGATTTTTTTAGGACATTTCTGTTAGGACTTTCTTTTAAGGATATTTTTTCAGGAATTTATTTTCAGGGCTTTTTTTCGGAACATTTTTAAGGACATCCTCGTCAGGACATTTTTCTGGGCTCCTTTATCAAGGCTTTTTTCTTTAGGACTTTTTCGAGGCATTTTTTTCGGGACGTTTTTAAGAACTTCTTTTCCGTGATTTTTTTAAGGCAATTTTAGGACTTTTTTAAGGTCTTTCTAGGACCTTTACTACAGGATTTTTCCCAGGACTTTTTTCAAGTCTATATTTTCAAGACTTTTTAAAGGCTTTTTTTAAGGTTTTTTCAGGTTCTTTTTGCAGAACATTTTTGGAATTTTTTTCAGGACAATTTTTATCGAGGCTTTTTTCGGGTTTTTTTTTCAGGAACTTATTCAAGACCATTTTTTGTCTGAACTCTTGTTTCGGCACATTTTATCAGAACTGTTTTTGCAGAACATTTTTGAAATTTTCTTCGGGACAATTTTTATCGAGGCTTTTTTCGGGTTTTTTTCTGGAACTTTATTCAAGAGCCTTTTTGTCTGAACTCTTGTTTCGGTACATTTTATCAGGACTGTTTTTGCAGAACATTCTTGGATTTTTTTTCAGGACAATTTTTATCGAGGCTTTTTTCGGGTTTTTTTTTACAGGAACTTTATTCAAGACCATTTTTTGTCTAAACTCTTGTTTCGGCACATTGTTTTTCAAACCTTTTTAGGACCTTTTTTCAAGACTTTTTTGTCAGGACTTTATTTTCAGGATTTTCATCGTTAACCTACATTTCCTTCAACCACCCTTCCCTAAAAAAAAATTCAAGCGATATACAGGGGTAAATAAAGAACAATATAATTTGACTAATTTAGTATGTTGTGTAGATTAATCCATCCTCCTAAATTTAGAATGCACACTGCTGTAATTAGTTATACATACATCAACGATAAATTAGTAATCAAGAAGCGTAATGCGCTAAATTATTTACACAACGAGCTGCTGCGATACTAATCAAATCCATTGACTCTTACAAGCTAGTGGTCAATGATGATTTATGAATGTCGCATGTAAATGACTTAATTTACTTTATAATATGATTAATGTGTTTTAGCTTTAAATAAATTGTAAATGCACTGTACAATAAATAACTATTTAATAACTACACAGGGTGACTAAAAAATATCGCATATTTGTTTATAATAATAAAACAAATTAAATAACAAAAATGAATACAACAAAAATAATTTGAACGAAGAAAAAATAGAAGATGTGATTTAAAAAAAATATCCTTTAGGCGTACGGCACTGTACATAGTTCTAAAGTATTTCAAAAGATAGCAAATTCAAAATAGTCTTTGATCACTTCAAGAGTTTTGGCGCAAAAAAATATTTTGCAAGATTTTTTTAGGAGTTTAAAAGTGTGCTCGTTCACTTTATCGAAGAAAAAATAGAAGATGTGATTTAAAAAAATTAACCTGTAGGCGTACGACACTGTACATAGTTCTAAAGTATTTCAAAAGATAGCAAATTGAAAATACTCTTTGATCACTTCAAGGGTTTTGGCGCAAAAAAATATTTTGCAAGATTTTTTTAGGAGTTTAAAAGTGTGCTCGTTCACTTTATCGAAGAAAAAATAGAAGATGTGATTTAAAAAAATTAACCTGTAGGCGTACGACACTGTATATAGCTATAAAGTATTTCAAAAGATAGAAAATTGAAAATACTTTTTGATTCCTTCAAAAAAAAATATTTAGTAAGATTTTTAAGGAGTTTCAGACTTTAATTAATCCTTCATCAATTGTGATAATTTAATACCGTACTAAGACGCGCATGATGAATGACAATTTTATGGGTTATCCCTGCCCCGGATTCACTGCAACAGTTTTCCTGTTGTCGCACTCCTGCCGGCTCCGGCCAAAATCAATGAGGAAACGGCGCGCAGGTCCCGAGACTCCGGGCTTGCGCTCAGTTATCCTGCGATGGTAACTTCCACCACAAAATCCGAATCTTCCCAAATATCACAATTTCCCTCTAACCTCGTGATGGATTTCCGACCTCTACTACTTTTTTTAAATGTTTACACGTAAGGCTTACCATTCAGGGAATACGCGTACTACCTTGCATCGATTCGGGCATTATTCCGGAAGACTGAGCTCATTCCTAATTTTAGAGCCATGTGAAAGTGCCGGTGTTAATGACATTTTTGTGCCGTTTATTTACATCCAGCGCAACCCTTTGTTTGTGCACAGAGGACGAATGTAAGTTGTCACATTGCATATTGTATTTATTTGTTTAGTGTTCAGGCACGTTTATCTTATTCAATTTAATTTGTAAACGTTTTACCTGTTTTTAATAACAATAAGATCTTTATGACCTTTTACATAACAAACAAAATAGGTGTAAGTTTAAAAATTAACATTTCATTAATTATTGCTTCCCAGAGAGATAACCGGATTCGATCATCAGCTCTGTGTAGATGCTGATAGGAAAAGGGTTGTTGTTTGCTATGGAGTTATAACTCTCCAGGTATCCGTTAAAGATAGAAACACCGCGAAGGCGACATCTATTGTGTTAACGTTGCAATGAGCAACTAAGTCGACATCTGTCGTCTTAACGTTGCAACACAATAGATGTCGCCTTAATGGTGCATCTATCAATTAAAAATTAACTTTTAAAATGAAATACTTCTGTAAATCTGTGCAAGACTTTAATAGCTATTATAAATAAAAATTGCTTACGTAACTTTTTCTACAACTATTTGTGAAATGCTGAGGCCCTTGTGGACCCTGCATGATAAATTTCTACATTTGATCACTTTCTGCAAATTAAAAATATTATATTTTTGGTTCGATTCCCATTGATCACTTGATGAAACATGATTGAATATTTGTATTATTAAAAAATAAACAACAATCACTTAATTAAATTAAAAATATTAATTAGAACGCCCTATTACGGGCCTAGTCTGTACAATGAACTACCGGAAGAAATAATAATAATAATAATAATACTATATGTGTATGATTACTTAATCACTTACACAAGTCAGGTGGTACGTACTATAAATTCAATTAAATAACTAAGAAATAAAATATGAAATTTAAGACAATACAAACATGTTAAAGTAGATATAAAAATAAAATTACTCACAGACATACTATGAATTAAGTGTATGAAATGTTGCACGGACAAAATCTTTAATAAGAAAATTAAAAAAATATTTGATGCAAAAAGCAATCTACAGCATTGAAGAATGTTTATCCAACAGAATTAAATTAAAAATATTAATTAGAACGCCCTGCAATCCCAAAAGATTGGTGTCACGCCATACAAACCCACCATTATACACGTGTTGCAATTTTAATTACCATGCCCTATATAATTCACAAGAATAACAAGATTAAGTCACCGGATTTGCTTGGTCTTAATCAACTGTCGCATTCTTAAGTACTGAGAGTATGCGCCGCCGAGGCGAAAATTTAATTTAAGTCGTCTGGAATTAATATATTTGCGGCGTGTAATTGCAAGATTAAGTAAATTATTGTGACGATTGTGTAAACACATAAAGAAAACTTGATGGTCATAATTGATACTGCAGACGGTCATGTGGTGATTCGTTAAGCGGCGCAATAATAACAAATGCGATTTAAACAATTCTGCACGGATATAAATAGATTTCGTTGGAAATGGAAGGAATGGCAAACATTGAAAATTCTTATTTTTGTAGCTTAAACCATTAACTTAATTGGAAAATTAACCACAAATAGTGAATTGATCTCGTTATGATTTTTGATGATGAATAAAGATTTGCAAAGTTTACAATCGAGCGAAAAAAATATAAAAAACAATTACCAAAAACTTGAAACTTTACAAGTGTACCTACAATCGATTCTGTTTCAATATTCACCAACAATCACAAAGCAACCCAGTACTTAATTTAGTGATAATCGCTTGTAATCAGGTTGATAGTAACGCATGACTTGGAAATTCCCCGAGTAATTAAAAACATATAAAACAATTGCAACAAACTTGAAACTTTTTAAAATCACTTAACAAACATTCTGCTACAATAATCTCCAACAATCACAAAATAACCCTTCACTGAATTTCGTAATAATCGCTCGCAATCACAGATAATGATAAATCTGAATTTTTAAATTACCCGAGCTCTCAAAAAAATATAAAAACAATTGCCACAAACTTGAAATCTCCAAAACCACTCAACATAGATTCTGCTATAATAATCACCAACAATCACAAAATAACCCTTCACTGAATTTCGTAATACTCGCTCGCAATCACAGATAACGGCAAATCAGGATTTGGAAATTCCTCGAGCTCTCAAAAAAATATAAAGACAATTGCCACTAACTGAAACCTTACAAGATCATTCAACATAGATTCTGCTATAATAATTACAAGTAATCACAAAACATCCCTTTACTGAATTTTGTAATAATCGCTTGAAATCACAAATTATCCGAGCTCTCAAAAAAATATGAAAACAATTGCCACAAACTTGAAACTTTACAAAATCACTCAACATAGATTCTGCTACAATATCCACCCTTAATTGTATATCATCCCATCACTGAATTTTGTAATTATCGCCGGAAATCACAGAGAAGGCTAAATCTGGATTTGGAAATTCTCCGCGCTCTCAAAAAATATGTAACAATTGCTACAAACTTGAAATCTTACAAAAACCACTTCAAACAGATTCGTCTACAATATTTACTCATAATTATAACACATCTCTACACTGAGTTTTGTAATAATCGCCAGCAATGAGAGATAAAGGAAAATCTGAAATTGGAAATTCCACGAGCTCTAAAAAAATATAAAAACAATAGTCACAAACCTGAAACCTCACAAAATCACTCAACACAGATTCTGCTATAATATTCACCCTTAATTATAAAATATTCCATTACTGAATTTTGTAATAATCGCTCGAAATCACAGATAACGCTAAATTTTGATTTGTAAATTCCCCGAACGCTAAAAAAAAATTAAAAACAATTGCCACAAACTTGAAACTTTACAAAATTACTCAACATAGATTCTGCTACAATAATCACCAACAATCACAAAATATCCCTTAACTGAATTTTGTAATAATCGCTCGTAATCACAAATAACGGTAAATCAAGATTTGGAAATTTCCAAAGCTCCCAAAAATATATAAAAATAATTTCCACAAACTTGAAACCTTACAAGAACACTCAACATAGATTCTGATACAATAATCACCAATAATAAAAAACATCCCTCCAATGAATTTCGTAATAATCGCTTGCAATCACAGATAACGGTAAATCTGGATTTAGAAATTTCTCGAGCTCTCAAAAAATATAAAAACAATTGCCACAAACTTGAAACCTTTCAAGATCACTCAAAACATATTCTGATATAATATTCACTAACAATCACAAAACATCCCTGCAATGAATTTCGTAATAATCGCTTGCAATTACAGATAATGGTAAATCTGGATTTGGAAATTTCCCGAGTTCTCAAAAAATATAAAAACAATTGCCACAAACTTGAAACCTTACAAGATCACTCAAAATATATTCTGATATAATAATCACCAACAATCACAAAATATCTCTCCACCAAATTTCGTAATAATCGCTCGCAATCACAGATATCGGTAAATCAGGATTTGGAAATTCTCCAAGCTCTCAAAAAAATATAAAAAACAATTGCCACAAACTTGAAACTGTACAAGATTACTCAAAATAGATTCTGCTACAATAATCACCAACAATCGCAAAACATTCCTTTAGTGAATTTAGTAATAATTGCACGCAATCGCAGATAATGGAAAATCTGGATTTGGAAATTCCCAGAGCTCTCAAAAAAATATAAAAACAATTGCCACAAACTTGAAACCTTACAAGATCACTCAATATAGATACTGCTATAATAATCACCAACAATCACAAAATATCCCTCCACTGAATTTCGTAATAATCGCTCGCAATCACAGATAACGGTAAATCTGGACTTGGAAATTCTCCGAGCTCTCAAAAAATATAAAAACAATTGCCATAAACTTGAAACCTTACAAGATCACTAAAGATAGATTCTGATACAATAATTACTAACAATCACAAAACATTCTTTCACTGAATTCAGTAATAAACGCTCGCAATCACAGATAACGGAAAATCTGAATTTGGAAATTCCCAGAGCTCTCAAAAAAATATGAAAACAATTGCCACAACCTTGAAACTTCATAAATTAATTGAAAATCGATCCTACTGTAATATTCACTAACAATCACAAAATATCCCTTCACTGAATTTTGTGATAATTGTTCGTAATCGAGTTGAGAATAAATTTGGATCTGCACAGCCGAGCGATCAAAAAAAAATATAAAAACAATTGCCACAAACTGAAAAATTTCCAAATTCACTCAAAATTGATTCTGCTACAATATTCTCCAATAATCAAGAACAATCCTTTCACTGAATTTGGTGACAATCGCTCAGAATCATGTTGATAGTAAATCTGGATGTGCGAATTCGCCGAGCGATAAAAAAATATAAGAACAATTGCCACAAACTTGAAACTTCTCAAATTCACTAAAAATCGATCCTACTTAAATATTCACTAATAATCACAAAACACCCCTTTATTACATTTTGTGATAATTGCTGGTAATCAGAGTTGAGAATAAATCTGGATTTGCAAATTTTTCGAGCGGTCAAAAAATATATAAAAACAATTGCCACGAACTGAAAACTTTACAAATTCACTCAAAATTAATTCTGCTACAATATTAATCAACAATCACAAAATATCCTTTCACTGAATTCTGTGATAATCGCTCAGAATCACGTTGATAGAAAATCTGGAAGTGCGAATTTGCCGAGCGATAAAAAAGTATAAGAACAAGTGTCACAAACTTAAAACTTCAAAAATTCACTCAAAATATATTCTGCTATAATATTCACCAACAATCACAAAATATCGATCCACTGAATAGTGTGATAATTGCTCATAATCAGAGTTGAGAATAAATCTGGATTCCCAAATTTTCCCAGGGATCAAAAAAATATAAAAACAATTGCCAGAAACTTGAAACTTCACAAATTCACTGAACATCGATACTACTATAATATTCACAAAACAACCCTTCACTGAATTTTGTAATAATTGCTCGTAATCAGAGTTAAGAATAAATCTGGATTCACAAATTTTTCGAGCGATCAAAAAAATATAAAAACAATTGCCACAAACTTGAAACTGCACAAATTTACTTAAAAACGATCCAACTACAATATTGACCAACGATCACAAAACATCCCTTCATTGAATTTTGTAATAATTGCTTGTAGTCCGAGTTGAGAAGAAATCTGGATTCTCAAATTTTCCGAGCGATTAAAAAAATATAAAAATAATTGCCATAAACTTGAAATTTCACAAATTCACTGAAAATCATCGATACTACTATAATATTCACTAACAATCACAAAATATTCCTTCACTGAATTTTGAGTTAAGAATAAATCTGGATTCACAAATTTTTTTCAAGCGATCAAAAAAATATAAAAACTATTTCCACAAACTTAAAACTTCACAAATTCACTCAGAATAGATTCTGCTACAATATTCACCAACAATAACAAAACTTCCCTGCACTGAATTTTGTGATAATCGCTCATAATCACGTTGATAGGAATTCTAAATGTGTGAATTCGTCAAGCGATAAGAAAAAAATATAAGAACAATTGCCAGAAACTTGAAACTTCACAAATTTACTTAAAATCGATTCTGCTATAATATTCACAAACAATCACAAAATATACCTGTAGTAAATTTTATAATAATCGCTCGTAATCAAAGTTTGTTTTATCGTTATTTACTTTTATTGGATTAAATGTTAAATTTTTGTCTTGAAATTGCTGCTTATTTGTCAAATCTCGAAATGGCAGCTTATTTTCATTGTAACGATAACTGGTGATGATATAAGAAGAGGAACGGTTTCTATTTCAAGGCATCGAACGCTGAAGATTAAACAGCAGTAGCATTTCTATCCAAATATTTGTGCAACCATTAAAATTTTGTTGGAATACTCCAATCTTGCGTCACCATTTATTTTATCTTGGGAAGTGTTACGGAAGGAAGTCTGCCACCATAAATAGCCACATGCTAAAAAGAGTACAACTTAATTGTAAATAAATAATTGGGGAAGAGTGGAATAGTGTGAATTATTCCTCTAGTAGCGTCGAACATTTAATAATAATTTTGATTAATTAAGTTCATTGTTGGTACTTATTAATAATTTATTTTGTTTAATTTACTGTATCATCGATCGCTGAACACATACCGATGCCGAGCAAGCGTAAAAAAACTAAAAAACGTCAAAGTGGCGGAATCTATTGCCTGGAAGTTGTACTAAACCCAAACAGCGGCAAATATTAAAAGTACATTCTGTGGTAATAAAAATCGAGATACAATCATTTTCTTTGTCACTTGGATTAAGAATAGTTTTATAACGACCGCAATTTCTTAAATAAACGTGAAATTGTAGGTTGGTTAATAAACCCATAAAATCGTTTATTTAAGCAAATAAAAAAATTTGGAGCAAAGAAATTAAACAATACTGGTTTCGTTCTGTACAAGACTACTTTTGACGGTCTAGAAAAGGCAAATTAATATAAAAAAAATGTAACGCGTTGATCCTAATACCGTAAATCCGTGAAAATGTTAATTCACCGTTGCAGGAATGTAAGCGGAATATAATAGCGATGGCTAATGATACCATTATTATTTGAAAAATACAATTCGCCATAACAGTGAATACCCAGAGCTTAATTTATGGCTACATTAAGTAAGGAATTAGCGGTTTTGAAATGCCACTTACTAACAATTACGGATCTAACTGTCATTCATACAGTAAGTGCATGTCTTTATGGTTTATTTTTTCGTAAAGTTATATACATATTTTATTTCAGATGCATTAGATGAATGAGATAAGCGGGGAGAGTGGTTTAATTTGTTGAAGGGAGAAAAGAGACGATGAAAGTGGTAGAAATTGATTGATTGTTTGTGACAATTAAGGTTGATGTGAAATTTTTTACAATACACTAGATTTAAGTTCATCAGTTTGTATTTTGATGTGCGACCTAATTTTAATTACGTGTTCCGTAAATGTATATACGTTTTGTATGTACTTTTTACTATGGAATGAATTTCTTCTAATTCTAATTCTAAGTAATTTTATTAGTATTTGTTATGTAGGAAGCTTTTTTTTCCATCTCAATTCTTTCTCGAAATTTGTGTCGATTCAATGGCTCGTGCAAAAAAATAAAATTTATCCGGCCAAATTCTAACCTCTTGTGGTATTACCCCCGAATAAAATATTGTTTACTTTGTTTGAATAACACTTTGATCAGTGTTATAAAAACCAAGTAAAAAGTGTTTTATTCTATAATTTCATTAGTATACACTCCCTATACCTAAAACAATTGACCTCGTACGTTTTTTTTAGGGTGTATTCCACTAATTAGTATTTCGTTTATCCGGTCCATTACCTACGAATACGATCCCACCCTTGTGAAAGGTGTGGAGGTATAAATATAACATTTCCATTAACAACAGCTGTGCGGTCTGCATGCAGGAAATACTAAAATTCGTATAAATTTTGAACAACCCTCGGGGTGACGCGTGCTGATCATTTTACAGAGCAGCTGCTCTTTATGGCCAACTATAAAGCATTAAAAAATATCTTCTTCTACTACAAACATAATTATTGAAACCTAACTATAACTAAATATATGGTTTATATTATTATTATTATTATACCTTGGCATTATTTTTTTTTCTATTTTTCCAAGTCTAACATCTCATTCTGAACATATTTGTCGATAAAAAAAAAACTTTGTTTGACTTCCGGTTACGGAGAAACGCAAAGTGGCTTTTTTCGTAAATAGTGCATAAATCGCCCGGAAACGCATAAATAACTATTTTAAAAAAATCAGTCACTTTCCTTGCAAATTCAATGAAACAAAGAAAATTTCGGTTAAATCGCCCGAAAACGCCGAAATAACGATTTAAAAAAATCAGTCACTTTCCTGGAAAATTCAATTAAACAAAAAAAAATTCGGTTAAACCGTCCGGAAACGCCTAAATAATCAGTCACTTTCCTGGAAAATTCAATGAAACAAAGAAATTTTCGGTTAAATCGCCCGGAAACGCCTAAACAACGATTAAAAAAAAATCCGTAACTTTCCTGGCAAATTCAATAAAACAGAAACAATTTCTGTTAAATCGCCCGGAAACGCCTAAAAAACGATTTAAAAAAAAATCAGTCACTTTCCTGGCAAATTCAATTTAACAAAGAAAATTTCGGTTAAATCGCCTGGAAACGCCTAAACAACGATTTAAAAAAAATCATCCACTTTCCTGGCAAATTCAATGAAACAAAGAAAATTTCGGTTAAATCTCCCGGAAACGCCTAAACAACGATTTAAAAAAAACAGTCACTTCCCTGGCAAATTCAATGAAACAAAGACAATTTCGGTTAAATCGCGCCGAAACGCCTAAATAATGATTTTAAAAAATCATCCACTTTCCTGGCAAATTCAATGAAACAAAGAAAATTTCGGTTAAATCGCCCGGAAATGCCTAAAAACAATTTAAAAAAAATCAGTCACTTTCTTGCAAATTCAATGAAACAAAGAAAATTTCGGTATTATCAATGTTACAGATTGCTTCTTGCATATTTTATAAAAAGTAATTAAAATGCTTTTATATCATAAAGAAAAAAATGCAACGGAATCATAAATTCCGCTTTGCATGCAAATGAGAATCATGATCCTCCCTCTGTGCCTTCGTCTAATAATTTGAATCACAAAAGCGAAACAAGCGACGATTATATGCAAATTTAAGCTCCTCGAAGCAGAAACTGCATCTGTTCGCATTTAAAAAACATAAATCATGCACATTTCGTATTTATCTCAATATCGACAAAATAATTTACTTCTAAAAAATTAATTCATCGTGGAATTATCTTCACAAATTTTTCAAATGCACTCAGAAATGACATATTTTTGACATATCTAAAAATAATTGACGCGCCTGGCTTGTAAACAAAATGGCGGCACTCTGAACGTGAATTTGAGTGACTGAAATGTGCAACTTGTGATTAAAAAATTTCTAAAAATATTATCGCATTGTGGAATTACCTTCAAATTTCTTAAATACGCTTAGAAATTACATATTTTTGACATATCAAAAAATAGTTGACGCGCCTGGCTTGTAAACAAAATGGCGGCACTCTGAACGTGAATTTGAGTGACTGAAATGTGCAACTTGTGATTAAAAAATTTCTAAAAATATTATCGCATTGTGGAATTACCTTCAAATTTCTAAAATACGCTTAGAAATGACATATATTTGACATATCTAAAAATAATTGACGCGCCTGGCTTGTAAACAAAATCGCGGCACTCTGAACTTGAATTTAAGTGATTGAAATGTGCATCTCGTGATTAAAAAAATTCTAAAAATATCATCGCACCCTGAATTACCTTCATTTTTTTTTGAAATGCACTCAGAAATGACATATATCTTACATATCAAAAAATAACTGGCGTATCTTGCTTGTAAACAAAATGGCAGCACCCTGAACTCGAATTTGAGTGAGTGAAATATGCACCACCTGATTAAAAAAATTCTAAAAAAATTATCGCCCGCGGAATTTGCTTCAAAATGTCCAAATTTGCTTAGAAATAACATATTTTTGACACACTAAAAGATAATTGACGCACCTTGCTTGTAAAAAAAATGGCAGCACTCAGAACTGGAATTTGAGTAAGTGAAATGTGCACCACCTGATTAAAAAAAATTCTAAAAAAATTATCGCCCGCGGAATTTGCTTCAAAATTTTCTAATTTGCTTATAAATAACATATTTTTGACGTACCAAAAGATAATTGAGGTACCTTGCTTGTAAACAAAATAACAGCACTCTGAACTTAAATTTGAGTGAGTGAAATATGCACCACTTGATTAAAAAAATTCTAAAAAAATTATGGCCCGCGGAATTTGCTTCAAAATTTCCAAGTTTGCTTAGAAATAACATATTTTTGACACACCAAAATATAATTGACACACCTTGCTTGTAAACAAAATAACAGCACTCAGAACTAGAATTTGAGTGATTGAAATGTGCACCACCTGATTAAAACAATTCTGAAAAAAATATCGCCCACGGAATTTGCTTCGAAATTTACAAATTTGCTTAGAAATAACATATTTTTGACATACCAAAAGATAATTGACGCACCTTGCTTGTAAAGAACTGGAATTGGAGTGAGTGAAATGTGCACTTCAATAAAAAAAAAGTGAGATTTTTGCAGTGTGATCATTTGACGAAAAAAAAAATTATTATTAATAAAATTAGATTAAATTTTCTACGTATTGACGTTAGAATTTTTTAAATTGGATAATGCGTTCGGCAGTTGTGCAATTATCAAAAATCAAAATTGCAATTTTAATTCTTTTGACTTTGAAAACGTGCAATTTTGAACTTTTATGCTAATTTCACGTTTTTAAATTGCTGAAAATTTCTCATACTTTGGAGTTAGAATCATCCTAATCGGACAACGCGTTATCATAAATCAAAACCGCATAAATCAAAATCGAAGTTTGAAAACGTTCAATTTGAATAACGTTTTGCGTTGATTTACTAAAGTATTTATCAACCCGTTTTTAAATTACATAAAATTTTCAATATGTAAACCTTAAGATCATCAACATCGGGACATTTGGTAGTTGTGCAATTAAAAAAAATATTTTCGGACTTTAAAAACGTGCGATTTTGGCGTTTTTCATTAATTTCTCGAAAAAATGTATTAACCAATTTCTAAATTTCACTAAACACTAGAATTTTATGTATTGAATCACTCGCTAAATTAAGGAACATTCATAAAATCATGTACAATAAGAAAAATAATTCGTACCTGCAAAATTTTTGATCGCGAGAAAATGAAGAAATATTTGGCACAATAATACTCAGATCCGCAATCTTCTGCTTGAGAGGAACATTCGTCATCTTCAATGCTTGCGTTTGGATTACTTGGATCAATTTTTCAAATAAATTGAATTTATCAAAAAAAGGATAAATTCAATTTGTTTAAAAAATTGGGAACTGGTGTCCCACTTCATCTTCTCTTCAATTTTCTAGAATTTCGAGCAAATTATTTAGTGTGTAATTCCGCTGGAATTTTCTGCACCTCACCTGTACAAATTGGTTGCTTGGGTTCTCTTTACAGAGGGTTGAAGCTGATCTTCTCGGTGGTGGTTTTAATTGTTACTTAAGCTACAAACACTGTTTAGTGCTGAATTAACTCGTATTGCAGTTGAATTGCCAGAAAACCGAAAACATGGTTTGTAGGTTGAGTGAACATGAAAACAAAGGGTGGCGGGCGGGCATTATTATTGTGTGACTGTGAGAAAAATCTCGTTTTATACCAAACTTATTAAATTGTAGCATGCGCACCGCGCCACCTATTGTTTCAATAAAAACCGTAGGTGTTAAAACTCTCGGTGCCCTGAAATCATAAGCGAAACCATTGAATATAGATGTTTAATTTTTTGGTCTGCAGATTTTAACACCAGATCGAGCAAGCGGTCCAGTGTTAAGATCCATGTAGATCTCGTTGTTATCAATCCCCCTCTGTTTCCCTACCTATAGCCCTATAAGGTCCGACCCATTTTGCTCCGTCCGGTAACGGCCCTGCAGGAGGAGCGGGTGGCACCTTTTCAACGAAAGAACGGCAACACCGAGGGGGACAGCCTGGAAGAGAAACGCGAACCCGACGCGCGAATTCACCAAAGAAAAGTCGCTCACCACAGCCTCTCGGCACGGCGTCCAACAGCTTACTCTCGGACCTACCTTACCTCTTCTTAACTTGCTAAAGATGTCGTATGAAGTCAGGTGAAGAGCGTCCCTTCTTGCCCCCCTCAGGATGGATGGATGGAACGGAAAGGAAAATCCCACACTAGCACTGCAATCCAAGGGAGTTTGCAGGGTTTAATACCGAAAAAAACGGTATTAAATCCTGTAAACCCATCACTGATAGTCTTGCACAAACTGTTCACACGTTTAAGGGAAGTAACACGCGCTCGCGACGAAAAGAAACAGTTTTCGGAAAAATAATTATTCGCGATTCGCACGTACTTACGCGGCGGCGACGTGCAGACTGGTGTTATCAATCGGGTCCGAACAAGTCGAGCCGATAAGAATTCGAAATCGCACAAAAAAATTTGCCTTCGGGCGTCTAATCGCCAATCACGAGGCTCCGCGCGCTTTCCGGTTTAAAAACTCTGCGGCGATTGGGCAATTAAAATTTGATAAACGTGTGATTACCTTGCGACGTCTGTTTCGGAATGTGCAGGTCTGTAAAAAAAAAACCCAAAGATTAAATCGTTCCACCGTATCCAACACATGATGAAGAAAACAATATAAAATGATTCTTTAATTTCGGTACACAATTTTCCTTCAGAAAAAAAAATCCATAATAAATAATTTCACGTACTAAACAAACAATTGCTAAAAACTTGAAACTGCAATTTTTCTCAAATTACTTCTGCTTTAAGATGCAAACATTTTTAAATAGATTTCAAAATAATCGCAAGAGAACTAAAGTTTTTTTATAAATAAAAAATTGCGAATTTCTCGAGCGTTAAAAAAATATACAAAAACAATTGTTGGAAGCTTGAAACTTTCCAAATTTACTCAAAATTACTTCTACTTTAAGATTCAATTCACATCTGCAAATATTTTTCATTAGATTTCAAAATAATCGCAAGAGAACTAAAGTTTTTTATAAATCAAAAATTGCGAATCTCTCGAGCGTTAAAAAAATATACAAAAACAATTGCTGGAAGCTTGAAACATTCCAAATTTACTCAAAACTACTTCTGCTTTAAGATTTAGTCACAATCTGCAAACATTTTTCACTAAGATTTCAAAATAATTGCAAGAGAACTAAAGTTTTAATAAATCAAAAATTACGAATTTCTCGAGCGTTAAAAAAATATATAAAAACAATTGCTGGGAGCTTGAAACTTTCCAAATTTACTCAAAATTACTTCTGCTTTAAGATTTAGTCATAATCTGCGAACATTTTTCACCAAGATTTCAAAATAATCGCAAGAGAACTAAAGTTTTTTATAAATCAAAAGTTGCGAATCTCTCGAGCGTTAAAAAAATATATAAAAACAATTACTGGGAGTTCGAAACTTTCAAAAATTACTCAAAATTACTTCTACTTTAACATTCAGTCACAATCTGCGAACATTTTTCACCAAGATTTCAAAATAATCGCACGAGTACTAAAGTTTTAATAAATCAAAAATTGGGAATTTCTCGAGCGTTAAAAAAATATTCAAAAACCATTTCTAAAAACTTGAAACTTTGCAAATTTTCTCAAAATTACTTTTGCTTTAAGATGCAAACATTTTTCACCAAGATTTCAAAATAATCGCAAGAGAACTCAAGTTTCTTTAAAAATAAAAAATTGCGAATTTCTCGAGCGTTAAAAAAATATACAAAAATAATTCCTGGGAGCTTGAAACTTTCCAAATCTACTCAAAATTACTTTTGCTTTAAGATTTAGTCACAATCTGCAAACATTTTTCACCAAGATTTCAAAATAATCGCAAGAGAACTCAAGTTTCTTTATAAATCAAAAATTGCGAATTTCTCGAGCGTTAAAAAAATATACAAAAATAATTCCTGGGAGCTTAAACCTTTCCAAATCTACTCAAAATTACTTCTGCTTTAAGATTTAGTCACAATCTGCAAACATTTTTCACCAAGATTTCAAAATAATCGCAAGAGAACTAAAGTTTTAATAAATCAAAAATTGCGAATTTCTCGAGCGTTAAAAAAATATTCAAAAACAATTGCTAAAAACTTGAAACTTTGCAAATTTTCTCAAAATTCTTCTGCTTTAAAATGCAAACATTTTCCCCCAAGATTTCAAAATAATCGCAAGAGAAATAAAGTTTTTTGTAAATAAAAAATTGCGAATTTCTCGTGCGTTAAAAAAATATACAAAAACAATTGTTGGAAGCTTGAAACTTTCAAAATTTTATCAAAATTATTTCTGCTTTAAGATTTAGTCACAATCTGCACACATTTTTCACCAAGATTTCAAAATAATCGCAAGAGAACTAAAGTTTTTTATAAATCAAAAATTGCGAATTTCTCGAGCGTTAAAGAAATATACAAAAAACAAATGCTGGGAGCATGAAACTTTCCAAATTTACTCAAAATTACTTCTGCTTTAAGATTTAGTCACAATCAGCAAACATTTTTTACCGAGATTTCAAAATAATCGCAAGAGAACTAAAGTTTTTTATAAATCAAAAATTGCGAATTTCTCGAGCGTTAAAAAATATACAAAAACAATTGCTGGGAGCTTGAAACTTTCCAAATTTTCTCAAAATTACTTCTGTTTTAAGATTCAGTCACAATCTGCAAATATTTTTTACCAAGATTTCAAAATAATAGCAAGAGAACTAAAGTTTTTTATAAATCAAAAGTTGCGAATTTCTCGAGCGCTAAAAAAATATACAAAAACAATTGCTAAAAACTTGAAACTTTGTAAATTTACTTAAAATTACTTCTGCTTTAAGATCAATTCAAATCTGTAAATATTTTTCACTGGATTTCAAAATAATCGCAAGTTTTTATAAATCAAAAATTGCGAATTTTCCGAGCGTTAAGAAAATACACAAAAACAGTTTGCAAATTTCCTCAAAATTGATTCTGCTTTAAGATTTAAATAAAATCGGCAAACATTCAAAATTATACATTTTTTTAATTTACCAGTAAAACAATTGCCGAATCAATGTCAGCAATCCAAACTTGAACTAGAAAAACTAAAAATACATTCAAAGTTTGGGAAATTTGCAAAAAAATCCATCAAGGAATTTGTTTCCAAAGCTCAGAGTTCATTAAAAAAAATATATATTTTTTGATTTTCCAGTAAAACAATTGCCTAACCATGGACGACAAATAAATGGAAAAAACTAAAAATGCATTCAAATATTTGAAAAGTTTTACAGAATTTTTATTCGAACTTAAAATTCCTTTCCTGATTTCTAATTTTAAAAGAACAAATGTTATCCGTTAAAAAAACGGCAATGTTCCAAACTAGAACTAGAGAAACGAAAAATACATTTCAACAATTGAAAAAATTTAGAAAAAGTTGCTTCAGAAAAATGCAATTAACGATTGAAAAAATTGTACAAAAATAATTAATCCAGTTATTTGCCATAAAAGCTTAAAATCAACAAAAAAGCAATTAATTTCCCAAAAGAACAATTGATTTCAAAATTTTTTAACTTTTCCAGAAATTGCTTCCAGAAAAAAAATGTTTCCAGAAATTGCTAAAATGGCATCTAGGGACCCCAAAACGGATATTTCCGTAAAAAAAATTTTTGGAAAAATTTTCACGATCGCAATACTTTCTCGTACTTCGTAACGGAGAAAGTAAAAATTATCCAAATTTGTTTAGAAATAACATGTTTTTGACATACCAAAAGATAATTGACGTACCTTGCTTGTAAACAAAATGGCAGCACTCAAAACTCGAATTTGAGTGAGTGAAATGTGCACCACCTGATTAAAAACATTCTGAAAAAATTATCGCCCGCGGAATTTGCTTCAAAATTTCCAAATCTGCTTAGAAGTAACATATTTTTGACACACCAAAAGATAATTAAGATACCTTGTTTGTAAACAAAATGGCAGCACTCTGAACTCGAATTTGAGTGAGTGAAATGTGCACCACCTGATTAAAAAAAATTCTAAAAAAATTATCGCCCGCGGTATTTGCTTCAAAATTTCCAAATTTGCTCAGAAATAACATATTTTTGACACACCAAAAGATAATTGATGTACCTTGCTTGTAAACAAAATGGCAGCACTCTGAACTCAAATTTGAGTGAGTGAAGTGTGCACCACCTGATTAAAAAAAATCTAAAAAAATTATCGCCCGCGGAATTTGCTTCAAAATGTCCAAATTTGCTTAGAATTAACATATTTTTGCTATACCAAAAGATAATTGAGGTATCTTGCTTGTAAACAAAATGACAGCACTCTGAACTCGAATTTGAGTGAGTGAAATGTGCATCACCTGATTAAAAAAATTCTAAAAAAATTATCGCCGGCGGAATTTGCTTCAAAATTTCCAAATTTGTTTAGAATTAACATATTTTTGATATACCAAAAGATAATTGAGGTATCTTGCTTGTAAACAAAATGGCAGCGCTCAAAACTGGAATTTGAGTGAGTGAAATGTGCACCACCCGATTAAAACAATTCTGGAAAAATTATCGCCCGCGGAATTTGCTTCAAAATTTCCAAACCTGTTTAGAAGTAACATATTTTTGATACACCAAAAGATAATTGAGGTATCTTGCTTGTAAACAAAATGGCAGCACTCTGAACTTGAATTTGAGTGAGTGAAATGTGCACCTCGTGATTAAAAAAATTCTAAAAAAATTATCGCCCGCGGAATTTGCTTCAAAATTTCCAAATTTGCTTAGAAATAACATATCTTTAACATACCAAAAGATAATTGACGCACTTTGCTTGTAAACAAAATGGCAGCGCTCTGAACTTGAATTTGAGAGAGTGAAATGTGCACCTCGTGATTAAAAAAATTCTAAAAAAATTATCGCCCGCGGAATTTGCTTGAAAATTTCCAAATTTGCTTAGAAATAACATATCTTTAACATACCAAAAGATAATTGACGCACTTTGCTTGTAAACAAAATGGCAGCGCTCAAAACTGGAATTTGAGTGAGTGAAATGTGCGCTACAAAACGACGTACGTTTTCTAATGCTCATTCACCTTCTACACACGAATTACGTGCAATATTGTTATTTCTTTTTAACAAATATATATGAAAAGAGATGCAATTAACGCGTATTTCTCAAATAAGATGAGTCACATCCAGCTCTTGTTGGCACTACTATAAGCACGTAACACATATTTAAAATGCCATGGTGGTATAATCAATCTCCCAAAGCGTGTTTGAGCTTCAATTTTCTCTAGTTCATGGGCAAGGGGGGCTTTCCACCAGTGTTGCCAACCATCCCTAAGGAGACTACAATAACTCCTTATTGGTGATTGAAAAGTGCAACAAAACTTGATACATTATTCCGTGTGCTGTTGAAAACATGAATGCAATAGTGTGAATCCCACACAGTTTTTATTGATCACCGGGTACCAAAGCGTAAATTTCGATTTTGAAGTGTTAAATTGAGTTGGTAATTAATTCTAATTATAGAGATATAATTGCTTCCCATAAAAGATCACCCACTTGAATGTGTTCCCCCACGGGATTCCCATATGGTAGAAGGGGCGGATCGGCGACTCGTGCCGCGCGTAAGCGCGGGACGAAGGGGTAGTTTAGGGGTCTCCCTGTATGACACACGCACGTATATACAGTACGGGTTTACACAGATGTCTGCTTCTGTCGACACGCGCACAGCTTCCAGAAACGAGACAGACGAACGCGCGTACGGTTTCTACATTTCGCCTCTGCTTTAACCATCAGTGAAGAGTTTTTTTCGTTCGAGTGTCTTATTACCATTAATCTAATTGGATACCCTGGATAAGTCAAGAATCGTAGATAAAGGTAACTAATTGCTGATTTTATCGATTGCAGAAATTGTGTCTTTGTACGTTTTGAAATCTATTAATTATTCCGGGCTCAGTTTTCAGAGTGCGTAAGTGGTTTACTGAACACCGTGATGTAGATAATGATTTGTTACCGCTTTGTGGTCAAAAAGTGTTACATGAACGGTTACGCTTGGCGTGGTGGCTGAAAGGCGCCTTCAAATGTGCATTGAATTGAAATGTCATAATATTTGCGGTGTTGTAAAACATAAATGTTATCTGCTTCTGTTATTGTATCATATTGTAAGATACGCAATTACAAATTATGGTCGGTGGTGTAACTACTTCAGATTTTTAATACATTGAATCAATTAAAGTTCCTGATAAAACTGACACAGGGTAAGGTTACAATTTCTTTTATCCTTCGACTACACAATGGCTTTAGAAGGTGTATGCAAAATATGGATATTACATTAGTAATTATAACAGATTAAGTTTTGATTGAATGAAGGCAAAGTTGCGCTTTACAATGCTGAATAATTTGTTTAAAAGAAAATTACAAGCCGCAGATATTCGAAACAAAAAACGCATGTTAATGCTGAATAATTCGCCAAAAAGAAAATTTTAAATATGCAGGAGGTGTTCGAAAAATTAACCGAAAAAAAAATTTGGTTTGGTTTAGAGTTTTGATTGAATGAAGGCAAAGTTGCACTTTTTAAGGCTGAATAATTTGTTTTAAAAAAAAATCTAATGCTTTGGATATTCGAAACAAGAAACGTATTTAAATGCTGAATAATTCGTTAAAAAGAAAATTTTAAATATGCCGGAGGTAAAAAAAAAATTTGAATTTTATTTTTTTAAGACTTTATTACTGGTTATTTTGAAAAATCAAGAGCACTTTCTTAAGACACTTTTGCAAGCTCTTCCAGAAAATATTTTTATTTTTCAAATACCACGTTTCGTTATTTAGATACACACATCAACTTTATTTTTTTAAATACGGACCTAGATTTTTTATTTCATTTTCGGGTAGCTTTTCGCCTCCCAAAACCAACGATGTGTCGCAAAATTATTTTCCGGCTCAATTAACACGTTGACGGCGGCTCGAGCAACAGTGTATCAAAGTCGCGAACACCTACGTGACGCATTTTAATGCTGAATAATTCGTTAAAAAGAAAATTTTAAATATGCCCGAGGTATTCAAAAAAATAACCGAAAAAAAAATTTTTGGTTTTTATTTTTTTACGACTTTATTACTGGTTATTTTTAATAATCAAGAACACTTTCTTGCGACACTTTTGCAAGCTCTTCCAGAAAATAATTTTATTTTTCGAAGACGACGTTTCGTTATTTAGATACACACATCAACTTAATTTTTTTAAATACGGACCTGGATTTTTTATTTAATTTTTGGGTAGATTTTCGCCTCCCAAAACCTATGATGTGTCGCAAAATTGTTTTCCGGCCCAATTAACACGTTGACGGCGGCTCGAGCAACAGTGTATCAAAATCGCGAGCACCTGTTGCTCGCGGACGGGTCGAATCGTAGTTTCAACTCGATTCGCTCTCTATTACCATGATGACGTTCTACTGAGTGTGCGCCAGGTTACCGCAGCGTGACCTTCGTTTTCCGCCACAATTTGTTTTATTTTTCTTACCGGTGTTTTGTTTTATTTATCTTTTTGATATTTATTTATTTATTTATTTATATCGTGAATGTTTGCTACTAATAAAAGTAAGTACAGATTTACTCTCAGTAGATATTTGTAATTTGATTTTCTTTTACGTTACTAACGAAACTTCCTTTATTATGATTTCTTAACGAATACAAAAACAATTTTTACAGATTAATCTTGCAAATGAATTATTCAAGCAATTAATCTCAAAAATTATAAAATTCATAAATCAACAGTTAAACTTTTATAGCCTTTCGAAACTATTGACTAAATCACAACACACAAAACTTGAAGTTGAAAAAACGAAATATTCAAGCAACAATTGAAAAAATTGTACAAATATAAACTCTAATAAAAATAACTTCATATTTATAAAATTCATTAAAATATAGTTTATTTTTCATCATCAAGAAAATTTTAAATATGCCGGAGGTATTCGAAAAAATAACCAAAAAAAAAAAATGTTTTTTATTTTTTTACAACTTTATTACTGGTTATTTTTAATAATCAAGAGCACTTTCTTAAGACACTTTTTCAAGCTCTTACAGAAAATAATTTTATTTTTCAATTACGACGTTTCGTTATTTAGATACACACATCAACTTTATTTTTTTAAATACGGACCTGGATTTTTTATTTAATTTTCGGGTAGATTTTCGCCTCCCAAAACCAACGATGTGTCGCAAAATTGTTTTCCGGCCCAATTGACACGTTGACGGCGGCTCGAGCAACAGGGTATCAAAGCCGCGAGCACCTGGTGCTCGCGGACGGTTCGAGGCGTAATTTCAACTCGATTCGCCCTCCATCGATCAAGGTTGTTACTATGACGATGTTTTGATGAGTATCGCACCGTGATCTTCGTTTCTCCGCCACAATTTATGTCATTTTTCTTATCGGGGTGTTTCGTTTTTTGATATAAGTTGATTTTCTTTTACTTTTCTAACGAAACTTCCTTTATTATGATTGCTCGCGGACGGTTCGAAGCGTAGTTTCAACTCGATTCGATCTCTATCGACCTAGGTTGTTACCATGACGACGTTCTACTGAGAATGCGCCAGGCTTCGTTTCTCCGCCAGAATTTGTGTTATTTTTCTTATCGGGGTTTTTTATTTCGTTTTTTGATATAAGTTGATTTTCTTTTACTTTTCTAACGAAACTTCCTTTATTATGATTTCTTAAAGAATACAAAAACAATTTTTGCAGATTAATCTTGCAAATGAATTTTTCAGGAAATTAACCTCAAAAATTACAAAATTCATAATTAAACAGTTAAACTTTTATAGCCTTTCGAAACTATTGACTAAATCACAACACACAAAACTTGAAGTTGAAAAAACGAAATATTCAAGCAACAATTGAAAACATTGTACAAATATAAACTCTAATAAAAGTAACTTCATATTTATAAAATTCATTAAAAAATAGTTTATTTTTCATTATCTCTACAAACATTTAACGCACGTTAACCGAAAATAAAACCACAACACTTTAAAACTTGAACTGAAGACATCGAAAATTGCCTTCAGCCATTAAAGAAATTGAACAAAAGTCATTACTCAAGCAATTAGCTTAAAATTTGCAAAGTCCATACTTAAGCAGTTTAACATGTCTTTCAAAACAATTGATATAAGGCGAATGAAAATAAAATCACTTGAAGCAGATAAAATAAAAATTGCAATGAGCAACTGAAAAAATTGTACAAATGTAATCACTACGAAAATTAATCCAAAATTGATCAAAATTAATTCATAAATAGCCTATATTTCATTATCTGCACAAAAATTTAAATTACGTCAACTGAAAACACAACCACAACATTTAAAACTTAAACTCAGGAAAACGAAAATTAATTTCAGCGACTAAAAAAATGTAGAAATTTCAATCAATAAACTATGAGGAGAACCGTCAAAAAAATCTACATCATAAAAGACGGGATCGCCTAGGCGGACCCCATAAATGCCTGATATATAGCGGTGTGAGCAACAGGTGCTCACAAATAAAAAAAATGCAATAAAAAATCAGAAAATGAAAATTGCAATCAGCAACTGAAAAAATTATAAAAATATGGTCACTAGAAAAATTAGCTTCAAAATTGCAATATTAATTCACAAACAGCATATTTTTTATTATCTATACAAACAGGTAATATTCGTCAGCTGAAAACAAAACCACAACACTTAAGATTTGAACTGAAGAAATCGAAAATTGAAAAAATTAAACAAAATTAATTACTCAAGCAATTGCCTTAAAAATTACAAAATTCTACAATAAGCAGTTAAATTTTGATTGCCTTTCGAAACAATTGACATACAACAGCTGAAAACTAAATCACAACACACTTGAAGTAGAGAAAACGAAAATTGCAATCTGCAAATAAAAAAATTGCAGAAATGTAAACACTAAGAAAATTAGTTCATAAATAGCCTATATTTCATTATCGGTACAAACCGTCAGCTGAAACAAAACCACAACATTTAAAACTTGAACTGAGGAAATCGAAAATTAATTTCAGCGACTAAAAAATTTTAGAAATTTAATTAATTAAACTATGAGAAGAACCGTCAAAAAATCTATGTCATGAAAGACAAGAGATCGCCTAGGCGGAGCCTCTAAATGCCTGATATATAGCGGTGCTCACAAATAAAAAAAAGACGCAATAAAAATCAGGGCACTTTTTTTACATGTATTATTTTTACAAATAATCAATTTAGTTGTTTGAACTGAAGTAATCGAAAATAACCTTCAGTAATAAAACCACAACATTTAAAACTTGAACTGAGGAAATCGAAAATTAATTTCAGCGACTAAAAAAAATGTAGAAATTTAATTAATTTAATTAATTAAACTATGAGAAGAACCGTCAAAAAATATATGTCATGAAAGGCGGAAGAAGCCCGTAAATGCCTGATATATAGCGGTGTGAGCAACAGGTGCTCACAAATAAAAAAAAGAAGCAGATAAAATAAAAATTGCAATCAGCAACTGAAAGAATTATAAAAATATGATCACCAGGAAAATTAGCTTCAAAATTGCAACATTAATTCACAAACAGCATATTTTTCATTATCTATACAAACAATTCATATTCGTCAGCTGAAAACAAAACTACAACACCTAAGACTAGAACTGAAGAAATCGAAAATTATCTTCAGCAACTACAAAAAATGAAACAAAATTAATTACTCAAGCAATTGGCTTAAAAATTACAAAATCATATAATAAGCAGTTAAACTTTGATTATCTTTCGAAACAGTTAATCTACGACAGCTGAAAACAAAACCACAACACACAAAACTTGAAGTAGAGAAAACGAAAATTGCAATCTGCAACTGAAAAAATTGTACAATTGTAATCATCAAGAAAATTAATTCATAAATAGCCTATATTTCTTTATCTGCACAAACAGTTAACATACGTCAGCTGAAAACAAAACCACAAGATTTAAAACTTGAACTGAGGAAATCGAAAATTAACTTCAGCGACTAAAAAAATGTAGAAATTTTAATTCATTAAACTATGAGAAGAACCATCAAAAAATCTATGTCAAGAAAGGCGGGATCACCTAGGCAAAGCCCCTAAATGCCTGTTCTATGGCGGTGTGAGCAACAGGTGCTCACAAAAAAAAACGTAATAAAAAATCAGGGAACATTTTTTTACATGTATTATTTTTACAAATAATCGACTTATTTGCTATAATATTTAAAACTCGAAAATTTCCTTCAGCGATTAAACAAATTGAACAAAATTCATTACTCAAGCAATTAGCCTATATTTCATCATCTGTACAAACAGTTAACTTACGTCAGCTGAAAATCAAACCACAAAATTTAAAACTTGAACTGAGAAAATCGAAAATTAATTTCAGAGACTAAAAAAAATGTGGAAATTTACTTAAATAAACAATGAGAAGAACCGTAAAAAAATCTACGTTATGAAAGGCGGGATCGCCCCCAAATGCCTGAAATATAGCGGCGTGAGCACCAGGTGCTCACAAATACTAAAAAATTGTACAAATGTAATCACTAAGAAAATTAATTCTTAAATAGCCTATATTTGTACAGATGATGAACTGTACAAACAGTTAACTTACGTCAGCTCAAAATAAAACCACAACATTTAAAACTGGAACTGAGGAAATCGAAAATAAATTTCATCAACTAAAAAAATGTGAAAATTTACTTAAATAAATCAAGAGCCGTAAAAAAATCTACGTTATGAAAGGCGGGATCGCCCCTAAATGCCTGACATAAAGCGGTGTGAGCAGCAGGTGCTCACAAATAAAAAAACGCAATAAAAAATAAGGGAACATTTTTTTACAGTTATTTGTTATTACTTTTTAAAGCCTAACAAAAATTATTTGTTACATCACCTCCCCCCCCTTTATTGGTTACGCTACTGGTCAAACACACACATGGTAGAGATCTAACAATTTCCGAGCGGGAAACAATAATTTGTGCTTAAAAAATTACTTTTGAAACTGCATTTAGGAATTACAGGAGATGTTTAATTTTAATTGATGACACATCCCGTCGCTGTAAATCTTTGTAATGTTTATCCGCTGCAATAAGTTCGGTTTACCTCCGAAATATAAATGTATTTATGGAGTGCGTTTCAGTGGCGGGCGCATGTGTTTCAGCGATGATGAAGACCGTGGACGGATTTGTGTTGAGCTAACGAATCAATAAATTAATCATGATTTATATTCAGGTTGCGTATCCGGACCAATCAATGGATGCGTAAGTTCATTCTATAATTAAATATTGATCCATGAATATAATTGGTATTCATTCATGGGATGGAGTTTGCAGTTGAAATGTTAATTTCCGAATCAATATTGACTTACATAATACAACATGCATTTAAATTGAATTCTCTTTTTTTTTAATTAAACAGTTCGGCTACATAGTCATCTTCAATAAAATTTGAAAGTGGACCGAGAATTGATCCTTGCGGCACACCATGTTCCAAAGTTCGAAAGAAAGATAATTTGTTATTGTGCGAAAAGTGTTTGTTTGCGATTGGTATTTTGAACATGTTTGTATTTCTGGAAGATTAAGTATTACGAAGACAATAATATTTATTAAATTCATCAAGCATTAACAAAGGACAAAGTCTTTGAATATGACACAGAGATCGTTCAGAAGATTTTAAAATGATTGCACGCAGTCATTTTCTCGGGTGCTTAAAAAAATATATATAAACAATTGCTACAAACTTGAAACTTTCCAGTTAGACTCAAAATGGATTCTACTTTATAATTTTGTAAAAATCTGAAAACACATCGAATATTGTCGAAGAAATGTTCTTTGAACAAAAATATAAATAATTTTGAGTTCTTGGGCAGAAAGACCCAAGGTAGAAGGTAAAACAAACAAAATAAAAATTCTGTACGAAAAAAAAAATTTTATGCGCAATTACTGATAATAAAGATTTCTTATATATTTGTGTTGTAAGTTTCTAAGCTTGAATTTGCTAGCCGTTGTAAAATTCAGAAAAAGGTAATTTAAGAATTTCCCGCAATACTAGAAATTACGTTATGCAAGGAGACGACAAAGAAATAATAATAATAATAATAATAATAACGGAACTTTATTTCAAAGAAATGTTAACAAAAACAGCTATGCAATTGCGAACAAAAATTAAATTGTGTCAAAATTTATTTTAAATACCATTCATCTAAAATAAGTTGATCCAAAATACAATCAATGTTTTTTAAATTTATTTTTTGTGAAAGTCCCATTATAAAATATTCACCGACCACCGATAATAAATCACGCATGTATATTTATCAGATAAGGAAGTTAATTGTAGTGTACATTGCAATGTCACACTTCGCGTAGCAAAATATGTACCTTTGTTCGCTTTGCTCGTTAGAATTAATAAATTCCGCACTTCCTATTTCAGGGAATGCACTTGAAAGTGCTGTTGCCTTAAGAATTTACTCACTAATTCCCATATAAGTGTTGCTTGTTGGATACTGATTTAATTACAGTCGAGCTGCTAGACAGTGTGCAATAATTAATGCAGCTCAATTAATTGCGGCGTGATTAATTATTTCACCTACTCGGTGTAGGTGTTGGTAAAAATATTTTTTCTGGATTTACAAAAATAACTTTCTCTAGATCTAAATAAATCATTCCTTAGATTTTGGTTTCATAATTTCTCCATGCCGCGGGCTAGAGAAAAGCCACACATTTTCCTTCAAACTCGCACACAATTGCCTGAAATGTTGAAGGGTTGGGCGATAATTTTATGTTAGTTTTTAGGTTTCGTTCGTCTCTTTAATATTTTTGACTTTTTTTATTATAAACACTATTCAAAGTTGTTCAGGAAGGTGCCAAAAATAATGCTGAAATTCGCAACAGAAAAATCAACGTATAAACCTATTGGTAATCGCTCGACGAAAGCAGGTATCTACGTCGACTAATTCCAAATCCAATTCTCAGTCTTGGCCGTTGGATTGCACAAAACTTTTTCAAAAATATTTGGCAGTTGTGTAATTTTGACAAAATAAAATAGTGATTTTGGAGGTAGAAGGCTTAAAAATTCAGTGATTTTAAGGTTGCACGTAAACTCTACAAGAAAATGTCTTAAATCGTTTTTGACAATGTCAAATCAACTACAAACTGACGTTTGAATTCTTAAAATCCAACAGTTGTGTAATTTTGAAAAATGAAAATTGTGATTTTGGAGGTCCAAGGCTTGAAAAATTAGTGATTTTGACGTTTTACATAAACTCTACAGGAAATTGTCTGAAATCGTTTTTGGCAATGCTAAATTACCTACATCCTGACGTTTGAATTTTCAAAATTCAACAATGAGTTCGGCAGTTGTGTAATTTTGAAAAATAAATATTGTGATTTTGGAGGTACAAGACTTGTAAAAACAGTGATTTTGACGTTTTATATTAATTTTACAAGAAAATGTGTTACGAGATTTTGATAAATGTTAAATTGGCTATATATTGACGTTTAAATTTTCAAAATGCAACAAAATTGTGATTTTTGAGGTACAGGACTTGGAAAAACAGTGATTCTGACGTTTTATATTAATTTTACAAGAAAATATCCTTCATCGTTCTTAACAAATGTTAAATTGTCTACATAATGTCGTTGAAATTTTCAAAATCCAATAACGCATTCGCCAGTTGTGTAATTTTGAAAAATAAAAATTGTGATTTTTGAGGTACAGGACTTGGAAAAACAGTGATTCTGACATTTTATATTAATTTTACAAAAAAATATCCTTCATCGTTCTTAACAAATGTTAAATTTTCTACAAAATATCCTTGAAATTTTCAAAATCCAATAACGCATTCGGCAGTTGTGTAATTTTGAAAAATAAAAATTGTGATTTTAAGGTACAAGACTTGTAAAAACAGTGATCTTGACGTTTTATATTAATTTTACAAGAAAATGTCTTACGAGATCTTGATAAATGTTAAACTGGCTATATATTGACGTTTAATTTTTTCAAATCCAACAACGAGTTCAGTAGTTTTGTAATTTTGAAAAATAAAAATTGTGATTTTTGAGGTACAAGAGTTGGAAAAACAGTGATTTTAACGTTTTGTATTAATTTTACAAGACAATGTCTTACGAGATTTTGATAAGTGTTGAATTGGCTATACATTGACGTTTAATTTTTTTAAATCCAACAACGAGTTCGGCAGTTGTGTAATTTTGAAAAATAAAAATCGTGATTTTGGAGGTACAAGACTTGGAAAACAGTGATTTTGACGTTTTTTTTTTATTAATTTTACAAGAAAATGTCTCCAATCATTCTTGACAAATATTAAATTGGTTATATATAGACGTTTGAATTTTCAAAATCCAACAACGAGTTTAGCACTTGTGTAACTTTGAAAAATAAAAATCGTAATTTTGGAGGTACTAGACTTAAAAAATCAGTGATTTTGACGTTTTACATAAATCCTACAAGAAAATGTTTCAAATAGTTCTTGACATTGTCAAATTAGCTACATATTGACGTTAAATTTTCAAAATCCAACAACGAGTTCAGCAGTTGTGTAATTTAAAAAAATAAAAATCGTGATTTTGGAGGTAAAAGATTTGGAAAAACAGTGATTTTGACGTTTTATATTAATTTTAGAAGAAAATGTCTTAAATCGTACTTGACAAATGTTAAATCAGCTACATATTGACGTTTGAATTTTCAAAATCCAACCACGAGTTTGTCAGTTGTGTAATTTTCAAAAAATTAAAATCGTGATTTTGGAGGTACAAAACTTAAAAAATCAGTAATTTTGACGGTTTACATAAATTCTGCAAGAAAATGTATCGAATAGTTCTTGATAAATGTTAGATTGGCTACATATTAACGTTTGAATTTTCAAAACCCAACAACGAGTTCTGCACTTGTGTAATTAAAAAAAATAAAAATCGTAATTTTGAAGTTAAGAGATTTAGAAAATCAGTGATTTTGACTTTGTACACTGATATGTTCAGAAGTTTTATTGAATAGCAATAGTTGAAATAATCGTAAAAAAAATTATAAAAAATGAAGGGATGGCAGATATTATTGGTGTTAAAAAATTAATTGAAAAAAATGGCGATGTGATTTATTTACATTCATTACAATACCATCCCTAACGTAATTTATCTACATGATACAACTCAGCACTGAGTGATTTATTTAACCCATATCTCACACCCATCACAGCAAACCAATTACGATTATTCATCTAAAGATTATCAATGCGAAAGGTAGCATTTAGATAAATCATTAATTTTATAGTAGTAAAATCGCAGTATGCATAGACAATTATCATTTTTGCCGCACTTTAATAGCCAAACTAATTGCACAATACAAACACATAAAACATATTTATATGCCCTCTCGAAGAAGATAATTACTTCTGCTCCCCATTTTTACGCCTAAGAAAATTTAATCAAGCGTTTATTTAATCGTTTTCGAAACAACGAAAAGGCCGGGAGAGGTTTAATTTAATGCTAAATTATGGAGATTGGTGTATAGTTTAAATTATAATAATTACGTGCATGCGTTGTTGTATAGTTTTGTAATTAACAATTTCTTATTTTATATTAATTTAGTATTCGTTTAAAATGTATATGTAAACCAGAAGCTTTATCGGAATTTAAGAAAAAACGCAAGAATTGAGGAACAAATATTCACGGGTCTTATATTTTTTTAAATGTTTACGCGCTCTATTTCTCCATGTAATATTCTTTATGATGTCATGATCAAACGAAAATTTCTTTGATTTTGTAAAATATGTATATGTACACCAAAAATAAAAAAAATATTGTTTTCAAAATCATTGCAAATCCAAATTAAAAAAAAATATAGTCACCGCGTTTACGGTCAATTTTTTTTTCTAAGGTAAGTTTCAGCGTGATTGCAAACTTGAATATAAAACTAAATTGGTATTAGGCATCATCACCGTCAGAAGTGTGCGAGTAAACGAATCCTGACTAAATTTAGAAATTCATGTCTACGTTCCCGAAATAGTCTGGCGAAATTCAGAGCTTACGATTTACAGCTTTTCCGGTAAGAGACGGATACACGGTAAATAACCATTCTCGATAAATTTTCTTACTCCCACAGATGATCCGCAACATGCGCACAATAAAATCGAAGAAAGTAACATTTTTAATATCTGTGTATAGCCGAACGTAATAATGAATAATTTATTCGAATGCTTGTCCATATTTGCGCGGTAGCGTTTAACATACCGCCTTGTAAGATTTGTGTTCGTAATTAAGATTCCTCCGACACGCGATATTTTTGAGCAGGAGAAAGTGAAATTTACGCGAGTTAAAAATAATATCATACACAATGGTATTGTCTCGTAAACAAAACGGGAACGTCAAAAGTGGCTGGTTTGTGTATCTTTTATATATCATGTGCAATTTTCTTTTCCATCAAGGTTTATATGCCTACGTGATTTAATTATTTACGGCCACATAAGTGGACTGTTTAATATATTATTGTTCTGCGGTAGTCTACTACTTGTTATATGTGTTTTATGTGGCCATAAATCTAGACGTTGGTGGACTTAAGAAGCTTTACAAGACGCAAGAGTTTCTATTTTACCGCAAAATTCTTTGTGGCAAATGGTGAAATTTTTCCCCCTTTAATAAATGATTTTTTTTTAATAAAAAAAAAAAAATAGGATAAATTAAGATGTAAAGTCCAGTTTTACGTTTTATTCAAACAAACTCGACTGAAACTTTTAATTTTACAAACGTGACTGATAAGGTATTTATTTAAATACACTGCATGTATTTTATTTACGCCGTACCGATATAATTTAATACCGAACAGGTTCAAGCTTTTAATATCAGATATTTATTGTATTCTATATTTCATCCAAGTGCATTTGCTCACCGACTAGAACCCATTTCACACGGCCGTTCCAACCAACACATGCGCTTTGGTGTATTTTAGGAAACGAGAGAATGTCCTCTAATAACGTGAAAACCGTTAAAATGTGCACGTATCATCAATTGTGTCGGTGCACGCATACCAACTAATAAATTGCCCGGGAAATTTGCATAAGTAGGTTTCTCGTTTTGTGCATTTTAAACTTTATGGCCCGCTCGTGATTTGAATGCCTCGCTGAAAATAAAGAAGAGGATTGTCCGTTAGCTCTTGCATTTACTGACGGACGTACAGTGTGTTTAAATTTATTTTTCATCAAAGATTCCGTATATTCGATCGTATTACAATTTTAAACTGGATTAAAGAGAGGGGAATTTTTTTACTTCAAAAAAAGTTCCCGTGCAATTATTTCAAAATCTAGCGAAGGGGTGTTTTCAGATTTTTACAAAATTATAAAGTAGAATCAATTTTGAGTCAAACTGGAAAGTTTCAAGTTCGTAGCAATTGTTTATATATTTTTTTGAACGCCCGAGACAATGCACAACCTCAAAATGACGACAAGCTGTTCGCGTGCAATTATTTTAAAATCTAGCGAAGGGGTGTTTTCAGATTTTTACAAAATTATAAAGTAGAATCAATTTTGGGTCTAACTGAAAAGTTTCAAGTTCGTAGCAATTGTTTTTATATTTTTTTAAACGCCCGAGACAATGCACTACCTCAAAATAACGACAAGCTGTTCGCGTGCAATTATTTTAAAATCTAGCGAAGGGATGTTTTCAGATTTTTACAAAATTATAAAGTAGAATCAATTTTGAGTCTAACTGGAAAGTTTCAAGTTCGTAGCAATTGTTTTTATATTTTTTTAAACGCCCGAGACAATGCACTACCTCAAAATAACGACAAGCTGTTCGCGTGCAATTATTTTAAAATCTAACGAAGGGGTGTTTTCAGATTTTTACAAAATCATAAAGTGGAATCAATTTTGAGTCAAACTGGAAAGTTTCAAGTTCGTAGCAATTGTTTTTATATTTTTTTAAACGCCCGAGACAATGCACTACCTCAAAATGACGACAAGCTGTTCGCGTGCAATTATTTTAAAATCTAGCGAAGGGATGTTTTCAGATTTTTACAAAATTATAAAGTAGAATCAATTTTGAGTCTAACTGGAAAGTTTCAAGTTCGTAGCAATTGTTTTTATATTTTTTTCATCGCCTGAAAAAATGCACCAGTGCAAAATAACACTAAGCTGTTCGTGTGGAATTATTTTAAAATCTAGCGAAGGGGTGTTTTCAGATTTTTACAAAATTATAAAGTAGAATCAATTTTGAGTCTAACTGGAAAGTTTCAAGTTCGTAGCAATTGTTTTTATATTTTTTTAAACGCCCGAGACAATGCACCACCTCAAAATGACGACAAGCTGTTCGCGTGCAATTATTTTAAAATCTAGCGAAGGGGTGTTTTCAGATTTTTACAAAATTATTTATTTACTTATTTATTTATTTATTTAAATCAAATACCCAACAGACCCACAGGTCCAGTTACAGGGGTGATATATACAAAGTAACAGTAAAAAATTTAATATCAAAGTTAAAGTTAAGACTAACTAAAATTACAATCATATCTATAAACTAAGTTAACTAATCGTTACAGTAAAATCAATATATTAAGAGAAAAAAAAGAAAACATAGATTATGAAATTCATAATGACTAAGTAAGTCATTATAAAGTATATAAAGTAGATTCAATTTTGGGTCAAACTGGAAAGTTTCAAGTTCGTAGCAATTGTTTTTATATTTTTTTCATCGCCTGAAAAAATGCACCACTGCAAAATAACACTAAGCTGTTCGCGTGCAATTATTTTAAAATCTAACGAAGGGGTGTTTTCAGATTTTTACAAAATCATAAAGTGGAATCAATTTTGAGTCAAACTGGAAAGTTTCAAGTTCGTAGCAATTGTTTATATATTTTTTTAATCACCCGAGACAATGCACTATTTCAAGTAGTTCGTGTAAAATTATTTTAAAATCTAGCGAAGGGGTGTTTTCAGATTTTTACAAAATTATAAAGTAGAATCAATTTTGGATTTCATTTTAAATTAGGAATTTATGCCTCTCTGAAAAGTTTAATTAAGTTCAGTTGGCAAAGTTCGACTTTGATTATTTGTCTTAGTCTGTACAATTCGTTCCAATTAGGTTGCTCAATTTATTACTTCTAATGTTCTCCCCACATTTACCCTAAACTGAACTAAATAATGCAAGAGAATTTTATCTAAATTCTCTGTCGAGTAGCTTTACTTCCATTATTTTAACCCAAGTGCTTTCAGAATGATTTCATCCTAAACGAAGAGCAGCCTGAATAATTTTTTTTTTGGGTACTGGCTAATATCTCACCCTCTTTAAAGGTAATAGCCTCAAAAAGGTTGTAAACCGCTGCTTTATGCTCTTGTTCGCTTGTGATAAACACCTTAAACTCAGGAGGAATATGCCGAAAATTACGAGCTACAATAGTTTTTATTTGAGTCATGAGAATTCATTTATCTAATAATCCACACTCGTGAAAAGGTAACAGAAAACCTACACGCGACTAGGTGTTTATTGATCCCTGGCGCAGCAGACATTTCCATCAGCTCCAAGGGGCGGCACAACTCCAGACAGATTTTTGACCCCGTCGCCACCCCCCAGATACTCGGATCGATACCAACTCCCACAACTTCACTCCCATGGAATGTTAACCCCCTTTTGTGTCGAGTAAAGCACCACTGACATTCATACTCTCTTCCACAAATTTTATATAATCCTTCATGATACTTTTTCCACCAGCACGTATTGTTCCAAGCATGAATGGATCTTACATAATAACACCATTATTATCCATTGTGATCCGTTGAATAAATAATTTTGGCAAGCCAAAAATTGAACTACTGTGCCAGAAAGAGTTCAAGTCGTTTTCGCGCGGAGAAAATCATTTGTCAGATCGGTTCGGATTTATCGATTCGACATCGGAATGGGGAAAGTGAGATGCGAATTCGAAATTCGAATAATTGAGGGCCGTAAAAGATACACCAGACAATTACAATTAATTTACCATTATGATACAAGAAGGCTCGGAGCGGAATTAAAGCGTTAACATTAATAATTGAGTAATAAAGTCAGCCATGTCGAATTTACATAATTGTTTCGGTGTTAATTAAAGGCGATCCGTAATGGGCGCTTTTTTTTAGGTGTGGAGATACAATTTTTGTGGTTATGTAACGGCTAATGGTGTCCCTGGGGGTCAGTAAACATTCTCAATTGAGGTGCGTTACTCGTTTGAATGCGAATATTAAATTTAATATGAATATCGGTGGTGTACGTTCTTGTTAGTTATTGAAGCGCGCAAACGACTCGCGAACACGATAATATATATACAGGGTGTGCGCATCAAACTAGTTACGCATGCACAAGCACATGGGAGAAGTCCTTAATAGTTTATAACAATATATTTTGTTAATTTATCTTTGTGTGTATCACGTATTACAATGTGTACCTTCTCATATTAGACTAATATGTACACATTATTTTAACAAGGTGAACCAAACTACCGATGTTCTTGTTCGCCGTGAGTGGTGCACATGTTGAAATGGAAAAGGAATGGAATGCGAACCTTTGATGGCGACTTACTGATTTTATTGAGTTTGTCCATAAACGACGGCGGTAAATGGAACGAAATGCGGTGTTCCTCGTTATTTACGGCAGATACAATAAGAAATTACGTTTGGATCATTGAAATATGCCCGGAACGGTAATGCGATGATGCACATTGCGATACTTGAAAAATCTGTACTTAATAAGCGATTAAATATTTATACATCGTGATTTATTGCAGCTGCCGACATGAATTCTTCGTAGGAATAAACTGAACGATTAAATAATTTTATAAACGCCGAAGAACTCTTCAGGATTCATACATTAAAACTGTAGTAGTTTAATATAAATTCGGTTCTAATCAGTCAACATATTTTTGCGACTTTAACCATTTTACATTACAATGAATATTAGGCCCTACCGATGAATGGAAACTCAAAATCCAGATTTCGCAATCAATAAGAAGAACAAGAGGCATTTTAGAATTTTAAGTGAATTACGTAGTAGCATCTATTTGAAGTAACTTCAGAAAGTTTTATTCTTGTAGGAAATATTTTTCAATTTTTTTAGACGATTTCAAATGAAGTAAACACAAGGATGTCCCAGTAGAATTATCTTGTAATTAAGGAAAGGATAATTTATTCCATCCATTCTAAGTAATATTAGAAAGTTTCATGCTTATAATATTGTTTTTAATATTTTTTTAATCGAATTTTAAAAATGCAACTTCTGAATGAACGGTTTTGGTGTTTAAATGGGATTTTCTTGTAATTGAGGAAGGAGGTATTTTAGAATGTTAAGGGAATTATGTAGTAGCATCTTTTTGAAGTAACTTTAGAAAGTTTTATACTTGTAGCAAATATTTTTCAATTTTTTCAGACGAATTTAAAAAAATGTAACATTGAAATTAACACTAGGATGTTCCAGCGGGATTATTTTGTAATTAAGGGTAGGGATATTTTTGCATTTTTATGAAATCTCGTAGTACCATCTATTTCAAGTCATTATAAAAAGTTTTAAGCTTGTTGCCATTGTTTTTCAATTTTTTTTAACGGAAATTGAAAAATGTTTCTTCGGAATGAACACTATGACGCTTAAGTGGGATTTTCTTGTAATTGAGGAAGGAGGTATTTTAGAATGTTAAGGGAATTATGTAGTAGCATCTATTTGAAGTAACTTCAGAAAGTTTTATACTTGTAGCAAATATTTTTCAATTTTTTCAGACGAATTTCAAAAAATGTAACTTAAAAATTAACACTAGGGTGTTCCAGCGGGATTATTTTGTAATTAAGGGTGGGGATATTTTTGGATTTTTATGAAATCTCGTAGTACCATCTATTTTAAGTAATTATAAAAAGTTTTAAGCTTGTTGCCATTGGTTTTCAATTTTTTTTAACGGAAATTGAAAAATGTTTCTTCGGAATGAACACTATGACGTTTAAGTGGGATTATCTTGTAATTACGGAAGGAGGTATTTTAAAATGTTTATGGAATTATGCAGTAGCATCTATTTGAAGTAACTTTAGAAAGTTTTCTATTTGTAGCAAATATTTTTCAATTTTTTCGGACGAATTTCAAAAAAAGGAACTTTGAGATTAACACAAGGATGTTCCAGCGGGATTATTTTGTAATTAAGGGTAGGGATATTTTTGCATTTTTATGAAATCTCGTAATACCATCTATTTTAAGTCATTATAAAAAGTTTTAAGCTTGTTGCCATTGTTTTTCAATTTTTTTTAACGGAAATTGAAAAATGTTTCTTCGGAATGAACTCTATGACGTTTAAGTAGGATTATCTTGTAATTAAGGAAGGGGGTATTTAAATGCTTTTATGGAATTATGTAGTAGCATTTATTTGAAGTAACTTCAGAAAGTTTTACACTTGTAGCAAATATTTTTCAATTTTTTCACACGAATTTCAAAAAATGTAACATTGAAATGAACACAAGGATGTTCCAGCGGGATTATTTTGTAATTAAGGGTAGGGATATTTTTGAATTTAATGAAATCTCGTAGTACCATCTATTTTAAGTCATTATAAAAAGTTTTAATCTTGTTGCCATTGTTTTTCAATTTTTTTTAACGAAACTTGAAAAATGTTTCTACGGAATGTTAAGTAGGATTTTCTTGTAATTGAGGAAGGAGTTATTTAAGAATGTTTATGGAATTATATAGTAGCATCTATTTGAAGTAACTTTAGAAAATTTTATACTTGTAGCAAATATTTTTCAATTTTTTCAGACGAATTTCAAAAAATGTAACATTGAAATTAACACTAGGATGTTCCAGCGGGATTATTTTGTAATTAAGGATGGGGATATTTTTGGATTTTTATGAAATCTCGTAGTACCATCTATTGTAAGTCATTATAAAAAGTTTTAAGCTTGTTGCCATTGTTTTTCAATTTTTTTTAACGGAAATTGAAAAATGTTTCTTCGGAATGAACTCTATGACGTTTAAGTAGGATTATCTTGTAATTAAAGAAGGGGGTATTTAAATTCTTTTATGGAATTATGTAGTAGCATTTATTTGAAGTAACTTCAGAAAGTTTTACACTTGTAGCAAATATTTTTCAATTTTTTCACACGAATTTCAAAAAATGTAACATTGAAATTAACACTAGGATGTTCCAGCGGGATTATTTTGTAATTAAGGGTAGGGATATTTTTGAATTTTATGAAATCTCGTAGTACCATCTATTTTAAGTCATTATAAAAAGTTTTAAGCTTGTTGCCATTGTTTTTCAATTTTTTTTTAACGGAAATTGAAAAATGTTTCTTCGGAATAAACAAAATGACGTTCAAGTGGGATTATCTTGTAATTTAGGAATGGGATGTATTGGGATTTTTATGAATTCACGTAGCAGCATATATTTGCAGTAAGTTCAGAAAGCCTCAAACTCGAAGCATTTTTTTAATCGAATTTCTAAAAAAGTTAGCTTTGAAATTAATACATGGGTGTTCCAGTGGGATTATCTTGTAATTAAGGCAACGCATCGTTTGGACTTTATACAAAATCACTTGGTAACATCTATTCTGAGTAATTTTAGAAAATTTCATGATTGCAGCATTTTTTTTCAATTTATTTTAACCGAATTTCAAAAATTATAACACAAGGACGTTCAAGTGGAAATTTCTTTTAATTTAGGGATGGGATGTTTTGGGAGTTTTATGTAATCACTTAATAGCGTCTATTTAAGGCAAGTTGAGAAAGTTTTATTCTTGTAGTAAATGTTTTTAATTTTTTTTAGACGAATTTAAAAAAATTGTATTTTTACAATGAACAAAAGGACGTTCAAGTGGGATTATCTTATAAAATGATGATGTCTTCCGACTCTAAACCGTGTTTTATTTTTATTATTATTCCATATCACTATTCTTAATAATGTCGAGATTTGTATTTCAATTATAATGCAGTGAATTATGTTATCCTAACTGTAAACATTATTAATTTATCCTCGTCGTAATAACATGCCTTCACCGATTAACTCGAAAATTAAGATATTAAAGTAAATAGCTTAATGTGCCCAGACCATATTAATTACCTTTCCTTATTAATAATTTCCATTTACATACATCTATACCGATCTCGACTTGGTAATGAAGCTTTGTGCGTACGGCAACAAATCTTGACGGAGTCGTGTAAATCAACATTTTGAAGTTATAAATCGCCTTTGAACTCAATTTGTGGAACACAATTGCGCTTGTAATCAAGCTGGGGCACTACAAAAGCTTAACGATGTGTATTCTGTTACCATCTTGCGTTGCATAAATCATGCAATTAATAGATCCCCCGATGCATAGAAAATTTATGGACCTCGTCTTAAGATCCGATGCATCGTGATATAGAATGTTACTTAATAAAATTGATTGCTGCATGCGATGAAATTAATGTCGAAGTAATTTTTTACATGAAATAATTTATTTTTAAAATGTCATGGCTAGTTTTATTTAATAATGCAATAAAATTCATACATTACTCTTACTAATTTTTGTTTGCATTAAATAATAATAGTCTTTATTTTCTACAAGATTTTTACAATAGAATGAAAACAAAATAAATAAATAAATGAATAATTTAATGACATTAAATACCGGAAGTCGGCAATATTTCTTCAATATCTAAAAATAGACCGTAGCTGTGTGCATCGCGACGATAGTACAGTTTTAGTATTGTTAAAGGTATTTACGAGCACGCGTTCTTGAATAGCGGCAAATAAGAGGATTAATGTTCGAGCGGCGAAGATTACAACAAATATTTCTCGGACGCATAAATAATTTCAATCAGGAAATGGGAACATTCGAATGATTATTTATAGAATGCGTTTTAATGGTCAAGTGGGCAGAGCGAATAAATAAAATACTCGAGGTTGTGGTCATGGGTGGAACTGGAAATATATTGTTTCAGATTGAGATGTTAATTTAATACAATAGAGAGAAAACATAAATCTATAGATTAGTGATAAAGGCGTGCGTTGCGATTTGTGCATAAATCGATATTATTGCAATTTGTAACCAGGCATTCTTGGTGGTGTAATAAAATATAGAAGAGAAAGAGGATAAACTTGGATTTGATTCAAACACACCCAAGAATAATTAAGACACCAGTGGAGGTGTCTAAGGCAGAATATAGTCTTCCATGTTTTCCAAAAAATTTCATAATCTGTGCTTACCCAAGAATAATTGACCCCTGTAAAATTAGATGTATCGATGAGGCATTCTAGAATGCAGACTTTTGAGTTTTCCAAAAATTTTCACAATCTGTGATTTACCTTTTCTAAATACAGATAATGAGGTATCGCACCCACTTTAAGTTTGACTTATTTTCAAATGTGAATATTACTGTAACTGCATTGTGACCATAACTGCAACTGCCACTATGACTATAAGTGTAACTGTGAGTGCAACTGTGACTATAACTGAAAGCTTTAACTGCTACTATAACTATAAATGCGACTGCAACTGTACCAGTGACTATAATTTATCACTGTAACTGTATTATGACGATAACTGTGACTTCAAGGTCCACTATAACTATAAGTGTAACTGCGAGTGCAACTGTAACGGTGACTATAACTGAGGATATTAATGTGACTGTACCTATAACTGCAACTGTGACTTTAACTGCCACTATGATTACTATAACTGCAACAGCAACTGTAATGGTGACTATAACTGAATAAGTTTAACTGCCACTGTTACTATAACTTTAACTGCGACTGGAACTGCGACTATGACTTATTATTTGTGAATTTTACTGCAACTGAACTGTGACTATAACTGTGATTACTACAATAACTGCACTGTTTAATTTAATTTGATTTATTAATGCCATAACAATAGAGTTTTACACAGGTCAGGTACAGTTTTTTGTTCTCTAGTGTAACGTTTGCCAGTGTAGATAAATAATGATGTAATCAGTTAAACGTTACACGTTAAAACAGTAAAAAAAAATATAAAGAAATGAATTTAAGGTTAAAATATATTAAAACTGTGGTCTAAGATTAAAATAGAAATGTTACACATAGATCAAAATAATTTTGGAATTCCTACACAGGTTATGATAGCTAAAATCATTATGCAAAAATTCTTCAATGTCATAAAAGGCTCTAAGCAGTAAAAGTTATTTAACTGTAGATTTAAATTTTTTAAATGGCAGTTATTTGATTTGCGGTGACAGATTATTAAAAAAACTTTATACTAAAATGATTGACTCCCACGTGAGAGCCAGTAAGCCGTAACCTTTGTTGGTACAAATCATCCCTTTTTCTTGTGGCATAGTCATGATGACTATGTGTTGGATATTCATTCATATTTTTATAATGTAGAAAAGGCACTCTATGACGATAACTGTAACTGTGAGTTCAACTGCCACTATGACTTATAACTGCGCCTACAATTGCAACTGTGACTATTTGTGAATTTTACTGCAACTGAACTGTGAATATTACTATAACTGCAATTGCGACTATAACTGCCACTATAACTGCGACAAGTACGACGATAACTGCGACTGTGAGTTCAACTGCCACTATGACTACAACTCCGCCGGCAATTGCAACTGTGACTATTTGTGAATTTTACTACAACTGAACCGTGAATATTACTATACCTGTACTATGACTATGATTGCAACTGTGACTTTAACTGCCACTGTAACTGCGATAGCAACTGTATATGTAACGGTGACTATAACTGAGAATATTGCTGTAACTACACTATGACTATAACGGTAGCTGCAACTGAAACCGTGACTATAACTATGAATATTACTGTAACTGCCACTATGACTATAACTGCAACTGTGACTTTAACTGCCACTGTAACTGCGACTGCAACTGTATATGTAACAGTGACTATAACTGTGAATATTGCTGTAACTACACTATGACTATAACTGTAACTGCAATTGTGACGTTAACTGACACTTTGACTGTAACGATAACTGCGACTATAACTGCCACTATGACGATAACTGTAACTGCGACTGCAACTATACCGGTGATTATACCTGCGAATATTACTGTAACAGCCACTATGACTATAACTGAGCCAGCAATTGCAACTGTGACTGTTTGTAAAATTTACTGCAACTGAACTGTGACTATAACTGTGAATATTACTATTACTGTGAATATTGCTGTAACTGCACTCTGACTATAACTATAACTGCAATTGTGACTTTATCTGCCACTATGACTATAACTGCAACTGCAATTGTGACTTTAACTGCCACTATGACTATAACTGCGAATATTACTGTAACAGCCACTATGACTATAACTGAGCCTGCAATTGCAACTGTGACTATTTGTGAAATTTACTGCAACTGAACTGTGAGTATAACTGTGAATATTACTCTAACTGCACTATGACTATAACTGTAACTACAATTGTGACTTCTGCCACTATGACTATAACTGTAACTGCGACTGCAACTGTACCGGTGACTATAACTGCGAATATTACTGTAACAGGCTCTATGACTAGAACTGTGCCTGCAATTGCAACTGTAAATATTTGTGGATTTTTACTGCAACTGAACTGTGACTACAACTGTGAATATTGCTCTAACTGCACTATGACTATAACTGTAATTGCAATTGTGACTTTAACTGTCACTATGACTATAACGGTAACTGCGACTGCAACTGTAACGGCGACTGTGAATATCACTGTAACAGCCACTATGACTATAACTAAGCCTGCAATTGCAACTGTGACTATTTGTGAATTTTACTGCAACTGAACTGTGATTATAACTGTGAATATTACGATAACTGTAAAAAATGCTGTAACGGGACTATGACTATAACTGTAACTGCAATTGTGACTTTAACTGCCACTATAACTATAACTGTAACTGCAACTGCAACTGTACCGGTGACTATAACTGCGAATATTACTGTAACAGTCACTATAACTATAACTGCGCCCGCAATTGCAACTGTTACAGTTATTACTATAACTGTACTATGACTACTAATGCAAGTGTGACTTTAACTGCCACTGTGACTGTAACTGTAACTACCACTGCAACTGCTATGGTGACTATAACTGTGAATATTACTGTAACTACCACTATGACTATAACTACGCCTGCAATTGCAACTGTGAATATTTGTGAATTTTGCTGACTATAACTGTGAATATTTCTGTAACTGTACTATGACTATAACTGTAACTGCAATTGTGACTTTAGCTGCCACTATGACTATATCTGTTACAGTTATAGTCACAGTGGCAGTTAAAGTCACAATGGCAGTTAAAGTCACACTTGCAGTAGTAGTCATAGTACAGTTACAGTAATATTTAGATTTAAAGTCACAGTTCAGTTGCAGTAAAATTGTTACTGTAACTGTAACTGTAACTGTAACTGTAACTGTAACTGTAACTGTAACTGTAAATATAGCGGAGCCTGCAATTGCAACTGTGACTGTAAATTTTACTGCAACTGAACTTAGACTATTTGTGAATTTTACTGCAAGTGAACTGTGACCATGAATATTGCTTTAACTGCACAATGACAATAACTGTAACTGCAATTATGACTTTACCTGCCACTATGACTATAACGGTAATTGCAACTGCAACCGTAACAGTGACTATAACTGTGAATATTACTGTAACAGCCACTATGACTATGACTGAGCCTGCAATTGCAACTGTGACAATTTTTTCAACTGAACTGTGACATAACTGTGAATATTGCTGTAACGACCACTATGACTATAACTGTAACTGCAATTGTGACTTTAACTACCACTATGACTATAACGGTAACTGCAACTGTAACCGCCATTATGACTATAACGGTAACTGTAACTGTAACTGTGAATATAACTGTAACTGCCACTATGACTATAACTGCACCTGCAATTGCAACCGTGACTATTTGTGAATTTTACTGAAACTAAACTGTGACTATAATTGTAAATATTGCTGTTACTGCAATTGTGATTTCAACTGCCACTGTGACTATAACGGTAACTGCGACTGCAACTGTATCGGTGACAATAACTGTGAATATTTCTTTAACAGCCACTATGACTGTAACTGAGCCTGCAATTGCAACTGTGACTATTTGTAAATAACTTTAACTACGTCTGTGAAAACAACAGTAACTGCGACGGCAACTGCGACTGCAACTGTGACTGACTATAACTGTGAATATCACTATGTGACTGACTATAACTGTAACATAAAGTAAATGTACTTGTCACCGTCATAGAAATGTTCATTAACGACTGCCTGATTTTGATTCATCGTAATAAACATCTCTTTCATAAAAATCTGAACTCAAATCTCCACAATAATGTTTAATGTTTGCGAATGATTTGAAATTTTTCAGAACTATTTCCAATTCTATGATTCAAAGTGATTTAGACAATATTTTCAATTGGTGTGAAATTAACAAATTACCACAAAACCTACAAAAATGTTATGTCATAGCCTTTGGAAAATTACGCCTATTAACACACTTCGACTAAACTATTGACACATCATCTCTGTCTAGAGTTAGTAAAATAAATGACCTAGGTGTAAAGTTAGATGAAAAGCTTAATTTTGATTCACATGTAAAATCAATTAAAACTTGTGCATTGCGAACATTAGGGTTTGTCATTAGAATTAGTAAGCAGTTTTCACTCAATACTCTGAAACTGCCACTATGACTATAACTGTAACTGTGACTGTAACTGTAAATGTAACTATAACTATAAATATCGCTGTAACTGCACTATGACTATTACTGTAATTGCAACTGTGATTTCAACTGCCATTATGACTATAACTGTAACTGCGACTGTGACTGCAACTTTAAATGTAACTATAACTATAAATATCGCTGTAACTGTCTTATGACTATTACTGTAACTGTGACTGCAACTGTAAATGTAACTATAACTGTAAATATCGCTTTAACTGTCCTGTGACTATTACTGTAACTGTGACTGCAACTATAAATGTAACTATAACTGTAAATATCGCTGTAACTGTCCTATGACTATTACTGTAACTGTGACTGCAACTATAAATGTAACTATAACTGTAAATATCGCTGTAACTGTCCTATGATTATTACTGTAACTGTGACTGCAACTGTAAATGTAACTATAACTGTAAATATCGCTGTAACTGTTCTATGACTATTACTGTAACTGTGACTGCAACTGTAAATGTAACTATAACTGTAAATATCGCTGAAACTGTCCTATGACTATTACTGTAACTGTGACTGCAACTATAAATGTAACTATAACTGTAAATATCGCTGTAACTATCCTATGACTATTACTGTAACTGTGGCTGCAACTATTAATGTAACTATAACTGTAAATATCGCTGTAACTGTACTATGACTATTACTGTAACTGTGACTGCAACTGTAAATGTAACTATAACTGTAAATATCGCTGTAACTGTCCAATGACTATTACTGTAACTGCAACTGTGACTTCAACTGCCATTATGGCTATAACTTTAACTGGAACTGTGACTTTAACTGCCACAATGCGGCTTTTTCTTCGTAACCTGCTTGGACTATTTTTTTTTCTGATCTCACTGTATAATACGAATGACATATTTACTACACTTTACGGTTGATTAAACGACTACAAAAAAAAAATAGTAGACTGATTTAAATTCAAGTTTGCTGCTCGATGACCCGCATGTCGCAATAGTTTCAGTTCCGCTGGCCGAGATACATGGAAGGAACAACAATGTTCCACTAGCATTTAAAGGAAATCCGTGTCAATCCGATCCTTTTATCAGATTATTGGAACGTTTTGGCTTGCCGCCGCTCGCTCGACAAATAGAACAAAGAGCACCGCTTAAATTTTTGAACCTTTATTCACGCGAACAGAATATAAAGCTGTGAAAACTGCACTCGAAATTTTTCAAGTCCAGTTGTAATAAGAACATTTCATCTGTCCCCTACCTATTTTTTTTATATATTATATACTATTCTAACTTGTATAATCTGGGTAGGTTTAGATATAAATAGCTTCAATTATACGCAATCGAAATTTTTCAAAATTTTCAGAATTTCAGACCACGACTTAAATTGGGTGTTAACATATGTTAAATGTCGCACGCTTTATCTAAATTACAGACATTTAACATAAGTGTCCAATTAGCAGATAACAACAATTTAATGGCGTAGACAATCGGGACACGAAACGAAATTGAATGGTCTAAATGACCTGTGACAATGGTGGAAAATGGATCGTTGCACAATTAATTTAAACGCTCCCTATTGTCTAAGCAGCAAGTAAACGACCTGAGAGCGTTCTTACTTGCAATTACACCCGCGATACATTGTTGGGACCACACTCTCGAGCCAATAAACAATAGGCGAAGCCCACGATACTTTTGAAAATTAGTTATAATTATAAATCTTGTAAAAATTACTAGAGTACGTTTGAATAGAGAAGAACCCCAGGCTGCAACGGTCGCTTGTTAGCTGTGGCAACTAAATATACTATTTGGTATATGAAACAGGCAAATGTAGTGAGCACTATTTGGTAGTACACAGCGGTCGGTTGTTAGCAGTGGCGTGCGCATTTAAAATAAATAGGCATCCAAATAGTAAATATATGTAGTGAGTACACATGTGTTACATAATATTATAAACAATGTATGTATGTACTATGGTATCAACCCGTTAATAAACAAACAAGCGAACATTCTCAATAATAAAAAGTAATAAAAGCAAAATCTATTGTCACACCCTATTCGGCATTACAGACATCAAGCCAATTTTCGTTCATGAGCCGGGGTTCTTCTCCATTCAAATGAACTCTATGTGCTAATGAACTCGAGATTAATTTACTTTACCTTATCATTACGCAAACATTTGAAACAAGGTAAAAATATGGAACAATTAGTGAAATCTAATTTTTCAATTTCACGCATTCCCATCAATATTACTCCGTGGCGTTTGAAGTGCGTTTACACGGGTTTCCAACGCTAAACAAACGAAGGCGTGCATTCGTTTCGCATGTTTATGAAAGTAATGCGTTCCTTGGGAAAACACGCGTGCGGAGAGTGCAACGACCATTGATTTTCTACATTTCCATGTTCAAACATCCTCGACATTTTTCATCTTCGCGGACGACAACAATGTCGCTCGTTCACTGCACACGGGCTTATCTTACAAAAATTGAAAGTCTCTCCGAATTCCAAGGACTCCAAGATCACGTTGGCGTCGATATGTCCGAATCTGTTTCTTTCGGAGGTGCGTCGGAATTTATTTAAAGGTGTCCATTATATGTTAAATATTTCTCGTATCTAGGAAATGATGCGAAGAATTTACGGTGTCACAAACACTTGCGGAGACCTTGCTCTCCCGGTCCAGTTACATGCATTTTCATCCGACGTAGGATACTTTTCATTCATGTATATTCCATGCGATGCAAATCCGAATTGGGTTGACGTGGAACACATGCGCCGCGTCCATTGTATTCAAATTATTGGCGGTATTATGTAATGGTGAGGATTTTACTCAAGGGTGGCGTAGATGGATTTGAAAATAAGAAACTATAATCTGCCGTTTCAGCTGTAGTTTTGACCAAGAAACTGCTGTTATCAAACTAAGAGCGACTTGAATTATTTGCAACTATAACCTTCAGCTGTAGTTTTGACTAAGAAATTGCCAATATAAAACTAAGAGTGACTTGAATTATTTGAGACTATAACCTGCTGTTTCAGCTATAGTTTTGATCAGGAGATTGCCGTTATCAAACTAAGAGTGACTTGAATTATTTGCAACTAAACCTTCGGCTATAGTTTTGACTAAGAAATTGCCAATATAAAACTAAGACTGACTTGAATTATTTGAGACTATAACCTGCTGATTCAGCTGTAGTTTTGATCAAGAGATTGCCATTATCAAACTAAGAGTGACTTGAATTATCCGAGACTATAATCTGCTGTTTGAGCTGTACTTTTGACTAAGAGATTGCCATTATCAAAATAACAGTGACTTGAATTATTTTATAACCTGATGATTCAGCTGTAGTTTTGACCAAGAGATTGTTGATTGTCGTTATCAAACTAAGATTGACTTGAATTATTTAATTGTGAGGAAAAATTGATTAATATGCGAGCTCTTCCAATCACGATGGCCTCTAAATATCCACCGTACAATTAAATAGCATGAATTACATTCACATTTTCTTGTAAGAAAATACGTTAAACGAGAAAGTGTCTGCAATTGCGTGAAAAATGTTGTCATTATCTTCCTAATTGCACGTGTTGAACTCCACTCAACTCCAATCTAATCCGATTTTACTTTTATCATCCAAGCTAAGCATTTTAACGCCATAATTTCACGCTTTTGCACGGCGCAAGCATCATCTTTAGAGCGATTACGAACTCGAACTTTTACTTTCGTTAGCCGGTTATTAAATATGCTAATAATTCAGAATTCGTGCTCTCGCATCTATTGCCTCACTCAACTTGCTATAATCGATTTTCATTAGCTGCCGATTACTGACACCAAGGAATAAGATAATGAGCGAAAGAGAAACGGATACTCTAATAGTGAGGCTTTACTCGTTGTTTTCGCGTATTTTATATTTCTATTGTTATTAATTTTAATTATTGGTTGCTACTGGTTACCACTTGCAAAAACAATTGCAATATTCCTGCTGGATATAACAGGAATCGTCTCAAAACTGTTCTGAAGGAAACGAAAATTACACTCAATGTCTTGAAAAATTGTAAAAAATTAATCACTTGTAGAATTGGATCCAAAATTGCCAAAATCATTCAACAAGAGTGTATTTTTGATTACTTGTAAAAACAATTGCAATATTCCTGCTGGAAATAACAGGAATCGTCTCAAAACTGTTCTAAAGGAAACGAAAATTACACTCAATGTTTAAAAAATTGTAAAAAATTAATCACTTGTAAAATTGGATTCAAAATTGCTAAAGCCATTCAACAAGAGTGTATTTTTGATTATTTGTAAAAACAGTTGCAATATTCCTGCTGGAAATACCAGGAATCGTCTCAAAACTGTTCTGAAGGAAACGAAAATTACACTCAATGTTTAAAAAATTGTAAAAAATTAATCACTTGTAAAATTGGATTCAAAATTGCTAAAGCCATTCAATAAGAGTGTATTTTTGATTACTTGTAAAAACAATTGCAATATTCCTGCTGGAAATAACAGGAATCGTCTCAAAACTGTTCTAAAGGAAACGAAAATTACACTCAATGTTTAAAAAATTGTAAAAAATTAATCACTTGTAGAATTGGATCCAAAATTGCCAAAACCATTCAACAAGAGTGTATTTTTGATTACTTGTAATAACAATTGCAATATTCCTGCTGGAAATACCAGGAATCGTCGCAAAACTGCTCTCAAGGGAACGAAAATTACACTCAATGTTTTGAAAAATTGTAAAAAATTAATCACTTGTAGAATTAGATTCAAAATTGCCAAAATCATTCAACAAGAGTGTATTTTTGATTACTTGTAAAAACAATTGCAATATTCCTGCTGGAAATACCAGGAATCGTCGCAAAACTGCTCTCAAGGGAACAAAAATTACACTCAATGTTTTGAAAAATTGTAAAAAATTAGTCATTTGTAGAATTAGATTCAAAATTGCCAAAATCATTCAACAAGAGTGTATTTTTGATTACTTGTAAAAACAATTGCAATATTCCTGCTGGAAATACCAGGAATCGTCTCAAAACTGTTCTGAAGGAAACGAAAATTACGCTCACTGTTTTGAAAAATTGTAAAAAATTAATCACTTATAGAATTGGATTCAAAATTGCCAAAACCATTCAACAAGAGTGTATTTTTGATTAATTGTAAAAACAATTGCAATATTCCTGCTGGAAATAACAGGAATCGTCTCAAAACTGCTCCGAAGGGAACGAAAATTACACTTAATGTTTTAAAAAATTGTAAAAAATTAATCACTTGTAGAATTAGATCCAAAATTGCCAAAACCATTCAACAAGAGTGTATTTTTGATTACTTGCAAAAACAATTGCAATATTCCTGCTGGAAATAACAGGAATCGTCTCAAAACTGCTTTGAAGGAAACGAAAATTACGCTCAATGTTTTTAAAAATTGTAAAAAATTAATCTTTTCCAGAATTTGCTCAAAAATTGCAAATATTCATATTCATTCAACAACAGCGTGTATTGTTGATTACTTGTAAAAATAGTTGCAATATTTCTGCTAGAAACAACAGGAATCGACACAAACCTGCTCTGAAGGGAATGAAAATTACACTCAATTTTTGAAAAACAAAATCGGTTTGATATTTAAAAAAATATATTTCTTAACATTCTCACGGAATTTTGACAGTTTGTATTTGTTAAATATACTCCCAGAAAGGCACTCCATAAATAAAATCAAAAAAATTTAGCGCCTTTTCAGACTTATGATTTTTTTTTAATGCCAGCCATGGATCAATCGGTTTGATATTTAAAAAAATATATTTCTTAACATTCTCGCGGAATTTTGACAGTTTGCATTTGTTAAATATACTCCCAGAAAGGTACTCCATCAATTAAATCAAAAATTTTTAGCGCCCTTTCAGACTTATGATTTTTTTTTAATGCCAGCCACGGATCAACAGGTTTGATATTAAAAAAAAATATTTCTTAACATTCTCACGGAATTTTGACAGTTTGCATTTGTTAAATATACTCCCAGAAAGGCACTCCATAAATAAAATCAAAAAAATTTAGCGCCCTTTCAGACTTATGATTTTTTTTTAATGCCAGTCACGGATAAACAGGTTTGATATTAAAAAAAAATATTTCTTAACATTCTCACGGAATTTTGACAGTTTGTATTCGTTAAATATACTCCCAGAAAGGTACTCCATCAATTAAATCAAAAAATTTTAGCGCCCTTTCAGACTTATGATTTGTTTTTAATGCCAGCCACGGATCAATCGGTTTGATATTAAAAAAAAAATATATTTCTTAACATTCTCACGGAATTTTGACAGTTTATATTCGTTAAATATACTCCCAGAGAGGCACTCCATAAATAAAATCAAAAAATTTTAGCGCCCTTTCAGACTTATGATTTGTTTTTTAATGCCAGCCACTGATCAATCGGTTTGATATTAAAAAAAATATATTTCTTAACATTCTCACGGAATTTTGACAGTTTATATTCGTTAAATATACTCCCAGAAAGGCACTCCATAAATAAAATCAAAAAAAATTAGCGCCCTTTCAGACTTATGATTTTTTAAATGCCAGCCACGGATCGATCGGTTTGATATTAAAAAAAATATATTTCTTAACATCCTCACGGAATTTTGACAGTTTGCATTTGTTAAATATACTCCCAGAAAGGTACTCCATAAATAAAATAAAAAAAATTTTGCGCCCTTTCAGATTTATGATTTTTTTTAATGCCAGCCACGGATCAATCGGTTTGATACTAAAAAAAAAATATTTCTTAACATTCTCACGGAATTTTGACAGTTTATATTCGTTAAATATACTCCCAGAAAGGCACTCCATCAATAAAATCAAAAAATTCTAGCGCCCTTTCAGACTTATGATTTTTTTAAATTCCAGCCACGGATCAATCGGTTTGATATAAAAAAAAAATATTTCTTAACATTCTCACGGAATTTTGACAGTTTATATTCGTTAAATATACTCCCAGAAAGGCACTCCATAAATAAAATCAAAAAATTTTAGCGCCCTTTCAGACTTATGATTTTTTAAATGCCAGGCACGGATCGATCGGTTTGATATTAAAAAAAAATATTTCTTAACATTCTCACGGAATTTTGATAGTTTATATTCGTTATATATACTCCCAGAAAGGCACTCCATAAATAAAATCAAAAAAATTTTGCGCCCTTTCAGACTTATGATTTTTTTTTAATGCCAGCCACGGATCAACAGGTTTGATATTAAAAAAAAATATTTCTTAACATTCTCGCGGAATTTTGACAGTTTGCATTTGTTAAATATACTCCCAGAAAGGCACTCCATAAATAAAATCAAAAAATTTTAGCGCCCTTTCAGACTTATGATTTTTTTTTAATGCCAGCCACGGATCAATCGGTTTGATATTAAAAAAAAATTTTTCTTAACATTGTCAGGGAAGTAAGTTTTCAGGCTTTGGTTACATATTTAAAAATGACGGGGCTTTTTTTAATTTTAATAAAATTCTAAGTACATATTGTTGAAAAAAAAATGATAAAAAAGTAATAAATCAGACATGATAATTAAGTACGAAAATAACATCTGTCAAATGAGCACCTCTTGAATACGCGTACGTCACTCTTTTATCAAAATTTCCGATAACATTTTGGTGTCATTGGGCCTTTATCTCACCAATAAATTTTTAGTTTTTCAATTCGGAAATTATTTTTGTAGATCTACCCTTCCAGGTAACCACAAAGAAAGGAATCTATTGATGCTAGATCGCGCGGTATTGGTGGCCAAATGATAACCCTTCTTCTAGGGAAAAAAGTGATTTTGAACATTTTCCCCTTAAAATTTGAAGTGTTACAAAACGTGACTCCATCCTGCTGGAACCGCAAGTCGTCTACAGATATACACAGTGGGCCAAAACAAAACGGTACAAGTAGTTTTGTACTCTCATTTACCTTCATGGGTTATTAAAATTTTGAAATAATTAATATAACAGTGAGACGCCCATTTTTTTATAAATAGTAAATGTAAAAATAGTAATTTTTCTCTAAAGAAATAGTACTTTAGCTTATGCCTGGAGCTTCAAATTAATGTATGAACTTCTATCCTTTCAGAAATACGTACTGTACGTGGTCTTCCATGACTGATAAAATTGACTAATAAATAAAATTTTGTTAGTTAGTTCAGGCCGTAGTTATTTATCAAAAATTTAATCGGCAGATTAAATCATAACGTTTATGTTTGGTACAGATTTTAAGCTTCAACCAATTCATTTTAAATGTGACAACATTTTCCCCTTGCAATTTGTAATGTTGCACAGACTTTATAAAACGTGACTCCATCCTGCTAGGACAACAAATTCATTTTAAATGCGACGAAGAAATTAAAATAGGACATTTCATTCCTGCTAAAAACATGAAACAAACAATGGATAATTTATGCTGCAATATTATCATCACTGGAAACATATGCAAATCTATAATGACATTCAGCCAATTATACATTTAACACAACGCCACATATGAACTTTATAATTATACGCTAGTTATCTCCAATTTGCAATAAAGGCCCGTCCAATAATTGTAGTTTGTTATCGAGTCGATGAAATTAAATGCAGCGAACGATAACAAGCGTGGGTGCCAAAATGCTGCCGCCATATTTTGCTTCCAGTATCGCGTTATCATCAGACAGAGCATGTTTGTTATTATTTTTTTTATTAAAAAAAAAAAATCTTATCGCGATGATAGGGTTTTACAACTAAATCGATATTAGTGAAGGAAAAGTTGTGCGACTTTTAAAATTCGTGTTATGCTGGAATTAACGTGTGTGGATTATTTAGTAAAATTAGAGAAAAAATAATCGTGAGTAGAGTGTATGAAAATTTGAATTATTGCAGGAGCCATTATTTTGCCTTTTTCTAGAAAATTTCTTTATACAATGTAATAAAAGTCAGGGGATGTCATTTAAAAAAAAATCGCTTCCGTTGATTTTGTAGGCCTACGCCACTATACATAGTTCTGAAGTATTTCAAAAGGTAGCGAATTTAAAATACTTTTTGACGCCTCCAAAAAATATTTTGCAGACTTTTTGACTTTTTTGACCACACTGTATTAAAGATAGTAATTCATACATTGTACAAAATTTTCCCGACTTTTCGACTTTTTGACCACACTGTATTGAAGTTAGTAGTTCATACATAGTACAAAATTTTTCAGACTTTTCGACTTTTTAAAGATAGTAGTTCAAACATAGTACAAAATTTTCAAACTTTTCGACTTTTTAAAGATAGTAGTTCATACATAGTACCAGTGGCGGCTCGTGGAACATGTTGATGGTAGAGCCACTTTTACAATTTATTAGATCGGATGATACTGGCGTAGAAACATCAAAATTATGAAAGATGGAAATGATAAATTATACAAATTAAATACCGGCAAAAAAATCAAAAATTTGCACATAAAAATTAATCACACACGCTAAAAATCTAAAGTACAGACCAATGAAAAATACGCTCTTAATTAAAGTAAAAAACTAAAATATACGCCCAGAAGATCGAAAATTTAGACAAATTTCGAAAATGCGCGGTTAAAAAAAATTGAACAAAAAAAAAAAAAAATGGAACGAAGAAATGAAAAATACAGGCCATAAATCTAAAATATAGGCCAAAAAAATCAAAAATGCTTGTTTAGAAATAAAAAATGCAAGCTAAAAAATTGAAAAATCCTGGAAAACGAAAATAATTCGCCATTTTCAGCCCCCAAAATAACTCTTTAGCTCAAAATAAGTTGCCGACCAGAAACTCGAAAAACTCAGTTCCTGGAAGTCCCACAACAACATTTTATGGACAAATAGTGTTCAGAATGGTCTGTCTTGAAAAAAAAAAACAAACAAAAAATTTTGAAAAACAATTACATTTAATCGATTTTGGTCAAAAAGTAACCGAAAAGTAACAAAAATCGCCCATGAAAAATAATAATTCAAGTTAAAAAATTTAAAATCAAGGGCAAGAAATCAAAATTCATCAAAAAAAAACTTGAAAATATCGGCAAAATAATAAAAAAAGTCGCGTATAAAAATCAATCATTTAGGTTAAAAAATCTAAAATATAGGATAAAAAAATCAAAACTTCGATCCTAAAAATCAAAATTGCGGACCAAAAAATTGAAAATTTTAACAGACAAATCGAAAATTTAGAAAACAAAATAAGGCTAAAGGATTTAAAATTTAGACCAAAATATCAAAATCCGGGCTTAACATTAAAAAAAGAAAACAAGAAGATTGAAAATTCAAGTACGAAAATTGCCATTTTCAGCACTCGGAGTAATAAGCCCCAGAAAACAGGAAAAAACTTAAAATTTGCTCTGTAGCAAAGGAAATTTTTAAAAATTTATTACTTGATGGTTTCACTTTAAATAAACTTCAATTATTCAAAAATAGTCTACTTTTAATTAAACAAGGGAATAAACTCAAAATTGGCTCTGTAGTGAAGGAAATTTGCATTCAATGTTTTGAAAAATTGTAAAAAATTCACTTGTAGAACTAGCTCCAAAATTACTAAAACTATGCAAAAGAGTGTACTTTTCATTACTTGTAAAAATAATTGCAATATTACTACTGAAAACAACAGGAATTGACTCAAAACTGCACTGGCGGGAACGGAAATTGCACTCATGTTTTGAAAAATCGTATAAAAATAATCACTTGCAGAATCAGCTCTTAATTAAGGTTAAAAACTAAAATATAAGCACAAAAAATTTAGACAAATATCAAAAATTCGCGGTTAAAAAATGCAGACCAAAAATCTGAAAATGTCAACAACAAAAAAAAATCAAAATAAAGAATATTTCGGGCAAAAACTCTAAAATTTGGAACGAATAAATGAAAAATACACGTCAAATATCTACAATACAGGCCAAAAAATAAAAAATGCTGGTCTAAAAATAAAAAATGCAAACCAAAAAAATTGAAAAATCAAGGAAAACTAAATTAATTTGCAATTTTCAGCTCCTAAAATAACTCTTTAGCTCAAAATTAGTTGCCGACTAAATACTCGAAAACGGTAGTCAAAATGTAACCAAAAAGTAAAAAAACTTAAAAAAATAATAATTCAAGTTAGAAAATCTAAAATGAAGGGCTAGAAATCAGAAACTGTACTTGAAAATATCGGCAAAAAATAAAAAAAATTCGTATAAAAAGCAATCATTTAGGTTCAAAAAAATTAAAAACTTTGATCCAAAAAATCAAATTTGTGGACCAAAAATCCGAAAATTTTAACAAAAAAATCGAAAATTTAGAAGAAAATTATTTTCTTTGGAAATAAAGAGGCATTATTCAAAATTAGTCTGTCAAAATTTCAACCACCTGTTGCAATAAATGTGGAATTCCCATGCAAATTTCTGAAAAATGCGCCTTATTGGTCATCAAAATTTGCTTTTTAGTGCAACCATTTTTGTTGTGGTAAACTTGGGATTATTTTCTTTGTAAATTTGTAAAGACGCATGATTCCAAATTAGTTTGTCAAAATTTCAACCATCTGTAGCAATAAATGTAGAATTGCCATGTGAATTTCTAAAAAATCCGCTTTTTTTGTTATCAAAATTTGCTTTTCCAGTGTAACAATTTTTGTTGTGGTAAACTTGTGATTATTTTTTGAAGAAATTTGTAAAGGGGCATTATTCAAAATTGGTCTGTCAAAATTTCAGCCATCTGTCGAAAGAAATGTGGAATTCTCAAGTGAAGTTCTGAAAAAATTGCCTTTTTGGTGATTAAAATTTGCCTTTTAGTGAAACCATTTTTGTTGTGGTAAACTTGCGATGATTTTCTTTGAAAATTTGTAAAGACGCATTATTCAAAATTAGTCAGTCAAAGTTTAAACCATCTGTTAAAATAAATGTGCAATCCCTACTTGTATTTTGAAAAATGCGCTTTTTTGGTCATCAAAATTTTCTTTTTAGTGCAACCATTTTTGTTGTGGTAAACTTGCGATTGCTTTCTTTGGAAATTTATAAAAACACATTATTCAGAAATAGTCTCTCAAAATTTTAACCATCTGTTGAAATTAATGTGGAACTTCCACGCGGTTTTGCAGGTGTTGTTTAACATTTAAAAAGTTTTTTAAGAATCAGTTAAAAATTCTTGCTGAGCTTGAGTCTACAGGTAGTGCCATAGCTCCGTGGCTCTATATAACGAGCCGCCCCTGCATAGTACAAAATTTTCAGACTTTTGGACTGTTTAAAGATAGTAGTTCATACATAGTACAAAATGACGTATATTTGAATTTTATTATAATATTCAGTGTATACTGAAAAATAACTATTACAAATATTACCAGCTACAGAATACCAAATTCGCGACCGGTGAGGAATTTAGTGATTCAGCGTGCGTTGGCTGAATAAATAAAAAGAGATTCGAAATTCTCCGAGACGCCACCGACGGAGAAAGTGTCCGGTTAAAAATAAATCTCGTATCGTGCTTTACAAAATCTTTCCCGGCATCTCGGACATTAAAAATTCACTCTGGGGCACACTCCGAGAGATGATTTCCTGCGATTAATGGAATTAGAAAGGTAAGGATTGTGATGTACGACCAGTTCTTCTGCATTATGTAAAAGAGATTTTTTTACTCTCGATAAATTACTATTTTCTAGATTTTAATTATGCATAACTGCAAGTGCACAATGATAAATCGCTCCGGATTGTTTATCTTTAATCATGGGATATAGTCAAATTATAATATTTTTTTTGTCTCGGAGTATACCTGCAACAATTTCAACAACTTTGGTGTAGTTAATCCCTTGGCTTACACTATTTTCGGTTGAGTCGGTGCCTGTCCTGATGAATGCAGGCAGGATGTGCTCCTTTGCAGTTGAAGCGAGTATAGCCGAAAGTGACTTAAAGTGGCATATCTGGTAATTATAAAACGAAATAGAAAACTGAAGCGGCGGGCGGAGATGAGGTCGTCCACACAAAAATATTATTTTTAGCCGATAAACCTCGCACCAGTGAATTCTAGGCGACTAACGAGAGAGACACTTCGCTCACATGCCATGTTATCACGGTTCCGAGTGTACGTCTACTGGGCGCACGGAGCCTTTTGTTTTGGCAGGCCTGAAGCATTCGTTTACACATGCAGTAAATATTTTCTGTAGGTGTGACACCGCAATTTTATCAAATGTTTAAATTATTCACAGTAAATCAAGCTTGTTTAACAACTTATTGTACCGGTAAAAAATGTTATTGTATACACATTTAAAATTTAAATTAACCGCAAGCATTATATGTAATGTGGTAACGTTTATAGTTTCAATAAGACACATTAAGAATTTTAATTTAACGCCACCACCACCAATAAAACTGGATGTAACCAAATTAAATGTTGATTGGATCTATTCATTTACATGATTACATTTTTTTGAAAAAAAAAATCAAATTGAATTGTGAGTAAATTAGTCTTAGTAAGACTTAATTTTGCTTGCAGAGTTACGAACAGGTTGAATATTCATATATTCAGGCTACATTTCGTTGTTTTGAATTTATTGAATTGTGATTAATTATAAACACACAACAATTACCAACGTAAAATAATTAAATTTAATACACGTTATTAAAACACATTGCTATGTTTATAAACCCACGTTTACTTATGTGTGTCAAATATACGTTAGACAAGTCTTCGATGTATTAAACGCCGCGTACCACTTGAACGGTCCGACAATTGATTATTTTATAATTGTTTATAAGTATTTGTACTTTCTAATATCGAACTCTCTTCGGAAGGTGTAAATGAGGGCCGTAGAAATGACAAAAAGGAAACCGGTAATTGCACCACAGGAAATGAGGAACTTTTGGGAATATAATAATAGTTTTTGCTCCTCCGTCTGTTTTTAGTTTATAATTACTAGTTTAGTTTTTATCACATGTGAAGCATAATTTGTGTCATTCCCACAAGTTGCGATTTCTATTATTATTAATTAAAGAATTTAAATAATGCATCTTACGACACTCGTACGGTAAGTGATGTGTTACAGTACGGGTTAGATGTTTCTTTTAAAACTACTAGAAACCAAATTTAGAACTGTAAAAAGGGACATTTTCCAACTGTCACTTGTCTGGTAAGTGATGTGTTACAGTACGAGTTTGATGTTTATTTAAAAACTACTAAAAATCGAATTTACAACTGTAAAAATAGGCATTTTTCAACTGTCACTCATCCGGTAAGTGATGTATTACGAGTTAGCTGCGTATTTTAAAACTACTAAGTACCAAATTTAAAACTGTAAAAAAGGACATTTTTCAACTGTTACTCGTACGGTAAAAGATGTATTGTAGTACGAGTTAGTTATTAATTTTAAAATACTGAAAACCAAATCTACAACTGTCAAAAAGGATCATTTTCAACTGTCACTTGTATGGTAAGTGAGGTATTATTACAAAAATAATAAATTTACAACTGTCAAAAAGACATTTTTCAACTGTCACTCGTCCGTGAGTAAGTGAGGTGTTACAGTACGAGTTAGATGTGTATTTTAAAACTACTAAATGCCAAATTTATACCTATCAAAAAAGACATTTTACAACTGTCAAATGTAACATTTTAACAGCCAAAACAACATTCTTTTGACTGTCAACATGGACATTTATCCACGGCCAAAAATTACAAGTTTTCACAGTCAAAGCTGACATTATTCCACAGTCAATATTAGTAAAAAATACTTTTTTCTAACTTTCAAAGTGGATTTTATTGGGCTGTCAAAATAACTTTATCAACGGTCGCAAATTACATTTTTGACTTACAGTCAATTAATTATAGCCAGCACTTTTTATTTTTTTACTGTCAATTAATTACAGTTTTAGCAATCAAATATTGCATTTTTTATCTATCAAAAATTACATTTAAAATCTAATGACAATGACATTTCGACTGTCAAAATGACATTTATTTAAATTTAACTGTAAAAAATTACGCTTTTCAACAGTCAAAAATGAGACTTCTCAACAGCCTGAAATGACTGAGAAAAAAGTTCCTCTGTCAAACATGACATTTTTGGCATTTTTAATGAAGTAACAAAAGAGATATTTACAACTGTTAGAAGGAATTTTTCAATAGTCAATTATACGTTTTTATGAGCCAAAAATAAAATATTTAAGTATGAATTACATTTTGTCGACTGTAGATTTCAACTGTCAAAACCGACTTTGTAAAATTCTTAACAATTATGAATGCCATTTTTTCTGCTGTCAAAAATGACATTTACCCACTGTCAAAAATTTAAAAAATTCACAGTCAAAAATGATATTTTTCCACAATCAAAAATGAGACATTTTTCACTTGTCCAAAATGACAAGTGTCAAATACAATTTTTTCCACTGGCAACATGGATTCCAACAGATTAATGTAAAATTTATAACAACCAGAAATGACAATTTTTGACTATTAAAAATGACATTTATCAAGTAAAAAATGACAATATTCAGTAAAAAAATACAATATCTGTAAAAAAATGACATTTTTTTGGTCAAAAATTACTTTTTTCCACTGTCATATGTTATATTTTTACTCAATCAAGAGTGACATTTTTCAATTGTCAAAAATGATTTTTTGTCAAAAATTGTACTCTGTAGCAAAAAATTACACTTTTTAATGGACAAACATTTTACTTGTGCGACCATCAAAAATGACTCTTTAATTGTCAAAAATTACACTTTGTAGCAGTCAGAAATGATACTTTTTAGCGGTCAAATACTGCACTTGTTTGACCGTCAAATATGACACTTTGCAACCGTCAAAAATGACAATCCGCCAAAATCTAACTATATCTTAAGTATAACATTTTTTCCACTGACAAAATGGTTAAAAACGGTTAAATGTAAAATTATTAACAGCCAGAAATGACAATTTTTGACTATCAAAAATTACATTCATCCCATCAAAAATGACCTTTTTCCACTGTCAAAAATTATGTTTTCCACAATAAGGAATGACATTTTTCAACTGCCAAAAATGACTAATTATCAAAAATTGCATATTGTAGTAGTCAAAAATTACACTTTTTGGCGGTTAAATATTGCCTTGTTTTATTGTTAAACATAGCACTTTTCAACCGTCAAAAAAGACAATCCAGCAAAATTTAACTATGGTTTTACCACACACATACTGACATTTTTTCCACTGACAAATTGACTTTGACTGTTAAATATAAAATTATAAAGAGCCAATGATATTAGTTGACTATCAAAAATTACATTTATTCAGTCAAAAATGACAATATTCAGTCAAAAATGTAATTTTTCCATTGTCAAAAAAATATTTTTCCACAATCAACAGAGCATTTTTTCAACTGTCAAAAATGACTATTTAATTGTCAAATATTACACTTTGTAGCGGTCACAAATGATACTTTTTAGCGGTCAGATACTCCGCCAAAATCTAACTACGTCTTAAGTATAACTTTTTTTTCACCGACAAAATTGCCTTAAACGGTTAAATGTAAAATTATTAACAGCCAGAAATGACATTTTTTGACTATCAAAAATTACATTTATCTAGTGAAAAATGACATTATTCAGTCAAAAATGACATTTTTCCAACGTAAAAAAAATATTTTTGCACAATCAAGAATGGCATTTTTTCAACTGTCAAAAATGACTCTTTAATTGTCAAAAATTACCCTTTGTAGCAGTCAGAAATAATACTTTCTAGCGGTCAAATACTGCGCTTGTTTGACCGTTAAACATGACACTATTTAACCGTCAAAAATGACAATCCACCAAAATCTAACTATATCTTAAGTATATCATTTTTTCCACTGACAAAATGGTTAAAAACGGTTAAATGTAAAATTATTAACAGCCAGAAATGACAATTACATTTATCCCATCAAAAATGACGTTGTCAAAAATTACCTTTTTCCACTGTTAAAAATTACGTTTTTCTACAATGAAAAATGACATTTTTCAATTGACAAAAGTGACTCTTTAATTATAAAAAATTGCACTTTGTAAGAGTCAAAAAATACAATTTTTGGCGGTCAAATATTGCACTTGTTCTATTGTCAAACATGGTACTTTTCAACCGTCAAAATCGACAATCCACCAAAATTTAACTATGCCTTTATCACACACATACTGACATTTTTTCCACTGACAAATTGACTTTGACTGTTAAATGTAAAATTATAAAAAACCAGAAATGACATTAGTTGACTGTCAAAAATTACATTTATTTAGTCAAAAATGATATTATTCAGTCAAAAATGTCATTTTTCCAACGCAAAAAAAAAATATTTTTCCACAATCAAGAATTGCATTTTTTCAACTGTCAAATATGACTCTTTAATTGTCAATAATTGCACTTTTTAGCAGTCAGAAATAATACTTTTTAGCGGTCAAATACTGCACTTGTTTGACCGTTAAATATGACGCTTTTCGACCGTCAACAATGACAATCCGCCAAAATATAACTATGTCTTAAGTATAACACTTCTGTCACTGACAAAATTCATTTCAACGGTTAAATGTAAAATTAATAACAGCCAGAAATGATAGTTTTTGACTAACAAAAATTACATTTATCCAGTCAAAAATGATATTTTACCAATGCCAAAAAAATATTTTTGCACAATCAAGAATGGCATTTTTTCAACTGTCAAAAATGACTCTTTAATTGCCAAAAAATACACTTTGTAGCAGCCAGAAATGATAGTTTTTAGCGGTCAAATACTGCGTTTGTTTGACCGTCAGACGTGACACTTTTCAACCGTCAAAAATAACAATCCGCCAAAATCTACGTCTTAAGTATAACGTTTTTTTTTCACCGACAAAATTGACTTCAACGGTTAAATGTAAAATTATTAATAGCCAAAAATGACATTTTTTGACTATCAAAAATTACATTTATCACGTTAAAAGTGACGTTGTAAAAAATACATTTTTTCAAAAATTATCTTTTTCCACTGTCAAAAATTAATTTTTTCAATGTCAAAAATATAGTTTTCCATAATCAAGAATGACATTTTTCAACTGTTAAAAATTACACTTGTAGCAGTTAAAAATTACACTTATAGCAGTCAAAAATTACACTTTTTTTAGCAGTCAAATATTGCCCTTGTTCTACTATTAAACATTTTTGAACCTTAAAAAATGACAATTCGCCAAAATTTAACTATGCCTTTAATATAACATTTTTTCCACTGGCAAAAAATTCTTAACAGCCTAAAATCCGATTTTTTGATTATGAAAAGTGACATTTATCCATTCGAAAATGACATTATACACAGTCAAAAATGGCATTTTTTATTCAAAACTTACTTTTTTCAAAAATTATATTTTTCCACAATCACGAATAACATTTTTCAACTGTCAAAAATGACTTCGATTATCAAAAATTACGATTTACAGCAGTCAAAAATTACACTTTTTGGCGTTCAAATATTGCACTTGTTCGACAGTCAAACGTCAAAATCTAACAAAAAAATCAGTATTGCCAGTGCTGAATTGATTCTATTCGAAATAATGAAAAAAAAACTCACTTGTACGGATCGCAGGTGTTACTAATATTAAATAAAATTATCTTGCGGAAATTTACAAAATTCCATCATCGAGGGTGAGGCAATAATGATCAATTTCCTCCATAAACTGGTCATGGCAAATATTTGCGGTCGTAAACAGAACACAACATATTTTTTTCAGAGCGATATCTCACGACCATGGAATTCTGTGATTGCCTACAGACACCGCATGTGTGATATATCTAATTGTTAATAGAAACCATTTCCAAGAAGGCTGTCTAGTGACTTTTAGGGGCATACATCAACAGAATACCACACACGTTGATAGTTTGAATTTAAAATAAATGTAACATAGTTGTTTTATATAAAGATGTAATGAAGACAACACACTGTTACACTGTTCCAGTCAAAAATTCTTTTTTTTTCCACTGTCAAAAATGATGTTTTTCCACTGTCAAAAATGATGTTTTTCCACTGTCAAAAATGATGTTTTTCCACTGTCAAAAATGATGTTTTCCACTGTCAAAAATGATGTTTTTTTCACTGTCAAAAATTATGTTTTTTCACTGTCAAAAATGATGTTTTTCCACTATCAAAAATGATGTTTTTTCACTGTCAAAAATTATGTTTTTTTAATGTCAAAAATGAGGTTTTTCCACTGTCAAAAATGATGTTTTTCTTCTGTCAAAAATGATGTTTTTCCACAATCAAGAATGATATGATAGTTTTTTATGTCTTACTAATTACATTATTTCTAGTATAAAAGGTAATAATACCCTAGGGCCATAAAACTAATTACGTCACAACTCTGTACTCTTGTTACAATAATAAAATCACGTTTGAAATGTCAAAATGACAGACATAACCTTTTTATAAAGACATAAAGATGCAACGGATATAAACAGACATTATAATGTATTGCTCTTGAATTATCCATCCATACATTTTGCGTTCGCGGTGAATGAAAATTAGCAAATAAAATATTATTAATAGGAAAACAAAACCACCAATTATAAACCAATTATTAGTATTTCCAACGTTAGATTAAGATAAAATCAATTACACGATTCTAAATATGCACGGGAAAGTTTTAACAAAATCAAATCGTGCATTGACTAATAAAGAGAAATGTCCGCATTGTTTTCTCTTTTGCAATAAACAAAATAACAAATTTGCGCTTGAATATTCATCACTTGCAAATTGCATCTGTTGATATAATCAATCTTAGATTCAAGTATTTACAAATGTCGCGTGTATCAATTACGTTTGCCATTTATCCGTTTGCGTCACTCAAAACTGTCCTTTCGCAACACGTTATAAACAATTATAATATTATTATAATAAGCGGGTTGGAGAGAGCGGCAATTATTCACTTGATCCCAAATAAGTGACACCGATTCGAATCACTCCAAGCCGGCAATTATGGTTTTGTTATTTTTATCACACCTCGAATAATTGGTTTCGCATTGGCGCAAAGTGTGCTACAATTATTTATTGATTAAATATCTAAGTCAGAGTCAAAAAGTGTTAGATGAATTAAGACAAGGTATTTCAACGTTTATCAAATTCAAAAAGTGTTAAATGAATTAAGACAAGGTATTTCAACGATTATCAAAGTCAAAAAGTATTATGTAGATAGTCGACTTTCAAATTATGGTCTGATAAATGTTATCTCAAATTTATGGTCTGATAGTTGTTTTTCTGTAGTTATAAATTTTTTAAAATTTGCTATTGGTTGTCAAAAAGTATAGTTAATCTAATTCAAAGATTTAATAAAAAGTAATTATGCAAGTTTCCATTCTAAAACCGCAACATTTTGTCACGTCCGATTGGTAAGGCATAATTATCGTTTTTTTTTCTGTCGGCACAAATTATACATTAACCACGTCTCTGGTCTAGATTTTTTTTCATCTTTAGGTCGAGACATCGTCGACTCATTTCTTTGATGTTTGATGGATCGTTTTCTTTTTTTTATTCGGGATAATACAAAGAATGGATGATCTGTCATCCTAGACATATATCATTTTAATAGAGGAGGCTCTCCTTAACCATTCGTGCATGAATATGTTTCGCTGGCTTTTGTATTAATAATAATAATAACAATATTTTTATTGGTGCATTTTCTGAACAGTTTGCACGAGTCATTTGTACATTTGGACCCAAGTCACTCAAGGACCCTCTCAAAGATATTTCTGAAATCACAAATTACAGTTTGGAAGACTAAACTTAAAAAGATATCTTAGTATATTTTCGTTGTAAGCAAATCAAATTAGGCACTAACAAATTGAATTATTTATAATAGAATTTAATACGAAATATATTCCTAAACATGAGATTTGAGTTTCTTTTGTCCTAAGGTACATGTCCATTAGACTGAGTTTTTACTTTTTTCAACATAAGTCTTATTTGATAATCTTATAATAAGAACTGAAAAGCTTTTGGTAAAATTAAATTTTTTCATAAAATCATTGTTATGATTAGTATGAAAACAGCCACTTCAATATACAAAGCACTTTGCAGGCCTCTGTTGGATTATGGCGCAGCGGTTTTCTTTCTCTCAAGACAGGCAACACTGAGAAAAGTACGGGTGACCGAAACGTCGTGCCTACGAATTTTAACAAAGTTAAGACATCCACGCAATGCTTTACATAACCCTCCGAATCAGTTACTTTACGAGTCAACTAAAATTACTCCCATTATGGATAGACTTTTAACTATCATTACTAAGTACGCACGTAAACCACAAACATTCACTCTTATGGACAAATTAATAACGAAACGCTCTAACACCCAATCAAAATTCAAATTCCCACCAATGTCTCCTTATGAATTCCTTAAAACCCTAAAAGACGGATCGGACTAAACAAGTCATCCTCAGACGAACGGACACGCCATACTTCAGATTCAATCATTCATGCTTACTAACCTCTTTAAATTTTTTTTTTTTTTTTTTGTAATTTTATGTACCATTATTGTTTATTATTGTACTAGGCTGAAAGACCTCTGGTCAATTGCCTGTTGAGGTCATTTGTAAAAGTGTCTCAATAAATGTATTGTCTCTCTCTCTCTCATTGTTATGCGAGAAAAGAATTTATTTAAAAAAATTTATTTAAATTGAAAATAAATCATGAAAGTGTAAATACAGGTGCGCGCCTAAAGTATGGAATATATTCAGTAAAACTGAAATTAAATATTTTTGGAAAAAATCCTCGAACAGGTCGATTTTCTTATATAAAAATACACATTTTTGCATGAAAGTCGATTTTCAGTCGTCAATTGTTTTCGAGTTATGACGTCCGCCATTTTGTTTTTAAATGGCAACCCACTATTTTTGTTCTTGATTTTGAGAGATCTTTTCATTGTCGAACTGCCAGTATAAAAATGTTGCTATCTTACATAACAAATTTTTCGAGTAAATGGTAATTGAAGGTGAGAACTTGATATTTAGAGTTTTTACAAAATGACCTTGTTCCAGCGCTTGTAGCAATTTTTCCAAACAAAAATGATCTTGAACTTACATATAATACAATATGGTTTCAGCAAGACATCGCACCTGCACTAAACGCGTTTTTTTTTTTGATTTCCAACATGTAGAAATTCTTCTTGAACATTTTGAATATTATCCAGGCTAATTTTGGGCATATATCTCTCTCGCGGGCTATTCTATTGGTCCTCGCCTGCCAATCCACCTCTTCGTAAAGTAATTGTCAAAAACACGTATTGAGCGGGGTGCGCCGTCTTGCTAAAACCATATTGTATTATATGGATGGTCAAGATCATTTTTGTTTGGAAAAAAGCGCTGGAAAAAGGTCATTTAACTGTAAATATCAAGTTTTTACCTTCAATTGTCATTTACTCCAAAAATTTGTTATGTAAGATGACAATATTTTTATACTGCCAGTTCGAGAATGAAAAGATCTCTCAAAATCAAGAACAAAAATAGGGGGTTGCCATTTAAAAACAAAATGGCGGACGTCATAACTCAAAAACGAATGACGACTGAAAATCGAATTTCATGCAAAAATGTGTATTTTTATAAAAGAAAATCCACCTTTTCGAGGATTTTTTCCAAAAATATTTTATTTCGGTTTTACTGAATATATTCCATACTTTAAGCGCGCACTGCATAAATACCTATTATACCATCAAATCGGAGAAAGTAACATAATGGCCACATCACCATTTTTTTTTAAATGACCGTGTGTCTATATCTCAAAAACTATTGGAATTTTCAAACATAAGCTTTATGATACAATGCGAAGAACTAAAAACTCAACTTTTGGTAAAATTTTGAAAACAGGAAATGGATGTTTAGCGTAACCGTTTCTACCTTCTCCGTACGAAGTAAGAGTATTGTGATGTGGAAATAAAAAAAATAAAAAATTTGAGATCCCCAGAGTTGATTCCGATAATGTTTGGTGCAAAATCTTTTGGTACAAAATTGCATTTCTCTGAGAAAAAAAAAATCTATCAAATCATTGGAGCTTCATGCAACTGTTAAAAGCAGTTTACAATTCAACATTCGTTTATTTTCAGGAAATTAAACTGGAAGCATCAAATGTGAATCTTTTGCTACAAAATTGCACATTTCTGAAAAAAAATCTGTCAAACTTATACCTGCCATTGTAGCTAAGTGCAACTGTCAAAATTACTTTATAATACAACTTTATTTTATTTTCCCGAACAAAAGTTGAAATATTTTTGATTCAAATGAAAATAATCTTTTAGTGCAAAAATTGCATTTCTCTAAAAAAAAACTGTCAATCTTCCATCTGTCATTGGAGCTACGTGCAACTGTAAAAATTACTTTATAATACAACGTTCTTTTATTTTCACAAATCAATCTGAAATATTTTCAATGGATACTGCAAGCATGAAAAATGAGTCTTTTGGAACAAAATTGAATTTCTCCGATTTTTTTTTTGTCATACTTATATCTGCCATTGCAGTTACGTGAAACTATCAAAATCACTTTGTATTTTCCGAAAGCAAATCTAATCATTGGAAATCAAACTGGAAGCATTAAAAGTTAATCTTCTAGTACAGAAAATGAATTTCCCTGAAAAAAAAAATCTGTCACTGCAGCTACGCCCAACTGTATAAACCACTTATTAATTCAAAGTTCTTTTACCAACCGAAAGTTTTATCTAACTACAACTTTTGTGTAGATTTATAGACTCAAATCACAGATTTACGAATTTATTTGGCTTTAAATTATATTACAATAAGACGATATATTTACGACAATAAAAAATGATTTTTTTAAATATGTCAGTCTATCTGGGTCTTTCTGCCCTGCAAATGGTATTATTATAATTATCTGTAAACATTTAATTATTTATTTATATCTAATTCCTTTAGGTTAAGCTGCAATTTGTGTAAAGAATTAAATATGAATAAATAATCTATACGAATGAGATTCAATTTTAGGAATTATGCCCGAGAGGCCATAGGAAATTAATTAAATTCATAGGAAGAGGCTTCAAATTCCACGGAGGGTGGAATCGTGCTGTTTATCACTGTCTAGGGTGGTGGGTATAATTAGCTGTTTATAAATAAAGAGGGAAAGCTTAGTTAAACTACAAAGGGTGTAATACGATAATAATAGAATTATATTTTTGCTACTCACCAACATTTTATTGTTAGTGGAGAACGCAAAATTCCTGATTTGTTCATTTACCTAAAATAAAAGGCAACCAATTTTACTGAAAGTTAAAAACTACAGGTAATTAAATACAATTGATTGCTTTAAAATTTACGTATTGGTAGTTTATATTATTAGGGATAGTAATATGAGATATGGTAATTCTACCAAATAAAAAAAAAACTCGGAATGTTTAAAATTTTCAATTAATTTCGTCTTATTAGGGTATTTTAAAAAGAATTTTCTAAATACCACAATAAGGTAAAACTAGTCAAGAATTTTTAAAATAAAAACTCATTTAAAAAAATGAGTTTCTATTTGGTAGAATAAATATCTATTTCAGATCACCAAATACAATTGATGGTATTATAAAATTCTTTAGGCAAAAGTTCCTTAAATCTTGTATTAAAATTTTCGACAAGATTTTAACAGAATTACTACCTAATTTTTCCTAGCCGTGTGTGACGGTATGGCTCAGGCCTATGTCAAAAAAAAAACTACCTAATTTAACGTTTTGCTTAAGGTCACTAATATTAGGTGAATTTTTAGCGTAGACTATTTTCTTTAAATAACCCAAAATATTGACGGTCAATTAACATCATCAAGAAATTATTTGATTATTCAGTACCGTCAGATACAGGTGATGTGGCACTGTCTTGTTGAAACCGATTTTCGACAATATTTTAACAGAATTGCGACCCAATTTAACGTTTTTCTTAAGGTCATTAATATTAGGTGAAATTTTAGCGTAGAATATTTTCTATAAATAACCCAAAAAATAAGAAATACAGAGGCAACATTTAAGGCCAATTAACAAAATTATTCGATTATTCAAATGATTGTACCATCAGGTGATGTGGCACCGTCTTGTTGAAACCAATGTTCCGAATGTTCAAGCCTTCCAATTTATCTCATAAACGGTTATGCAATCATCGTTTCATACCGATCTCCATTTATAATAAACATTATTACCAGCTTCATTTAAAGACAATTCGAATAAGTGATTAAATAACCAAAAATTTATTTCAATCTCTAACAATAAAATATAAAAATCATAAAAAATACATGATGGCAGATGACCTCGCAGTCGACGACAAAAACAGGACAACAAAAATAAAAAAATACATCGATCGAAACTAAACAATAAGATTGTTCCTAATTCCAATACATTATTCATATTCGCTAGTTAGCAATCAATATTTATCATTATTGTCCAATTTATGACTTTTTTAATCTCGGCTACAAGTTCTTATTGGTGGCATTAACATAATCGTGAATTGACAAATGGCATTGTTTTGTATGTAAATACCTTAAGAGGTATGTAATGTCATTGTGTGTACTATCTGAAAATATGATATGATAGGTGCATTTAATCAAATTAATGGTCGTCGAGAAAAAAAACTTTATTGAAATCACTGTTGTGGGAGTGTTAGACTCAAATTAGCATTAAACATTGCGGTGCAATTTGAGATAACTGCGATGGAAATTTGGCGCTCCTACTTCCTGAATATAAATGTGATAATAGATAATAATACACTACCTACTAATTTTTAAGGCTAGATTTTGCGTTTATTAGTTTTAGACTTAATTTAAAAAAGAAACATGCAAATCAAAAATAAAATGGACAGAAAGATCTATGGTTGATAGCCTAAATTTATTTTACACTCAAATTACTGTTAAAAAAATTGGTCTGAAAAAACAAGTATGTATATCAAAAATAAAAATACCGATAGAATGAAATGTAAGACCTTGGTGCAAGAGGTTGACTTTTTTATAACTTTATGATTAAATTTAGTAAATTTCATTCAAGGAAACCACCTATTCCAAAAATGTCCAAATAACTTAATGTTGTACTTGTATCGATAAATATCTATCTATCTATCTATTCACATATACGAAGAATTTTCATTCCCCCTCGTCTTCGTATAAGTGAGCTTCCACTGTACACACAACAACCTTTGTTTAATAAAGAAAGCTGCTTACAATTTCACATGCGTACCGATTTGCAAGTGATAATCCGTTCTGAATTGGAGATGTGCGTTCCGAATAACTTTTAAATAGAAGTAACGGTCGATACACCTGTACTATTTTTTTCCATTACTCCACTTACAAAATGTCTTCTTTTTTTCGTATTGGATTACGCACACCTTGATGGCACGCTCCGCATGCAAATGCATTCTGGAAACTTCGTTGCATCTTTGTAAACAAATCATATCGGGTTTATTGTGTTGTCAATGTCGTGTGGCTTGCAGGAATACTAAAAACCAGATGAAATGGTTACAGTTAAACCGCGTACGGGTATATCGAAGGAATTGTTAATGTCTATTGCGCTTTTATTACGGACGCGCGGTCTCAAGGTGGCCGCGCGATTTATTAATCGCGACACGTGCACCAGGGTCGAGTATTCTTCGGTAAAGTCGACGTACTTTAATAACGTGGTGAATGCACGCGTAAGGTACAATTTTAAGTCGTGTTTATTGTAAGTGAAGCTCAATATCAAACGATGATTACGTAATTGGAAGGAATGGACATCGGTTTCAACAAGACGGTGCGGCATCGCCTGCATCTGAGGGTACAATTTTACTACGAAAATAGAAGAAGAGAAAATAACGAGGATGAAGAATTTGAAAACAATTAACATTAAAGCTAGAAAAAAAAATACACGAAAGATGATTACATTATTGGAAGGTATGAACATTCAGAACATCGGTTTCAACAAGACGGTGCAGCATCGCCTGTATCTGACGGTACAATTTTAAAACGGAAATAAAAGAAGAGAAAGTAACGAGGATGAAAGAAGTTAAAAACAATTAACATTAAAGTTAGAAGAAGAAAAAATACATGAAAGATGATTACATTATTGGAAAGTATGAACATTCAGAACATCGGTTTCAACAAGACGGAGCCATATCGCCTGCATCTGAGGGTACAATTTTACAACGGAAACAAAAGAAGAGAAAATAGCGAGGATGAGAGCAGGGTCGGCTCGTTATAAAGATCCACGGAGGCACTACCTGTAGTTTCAAACTCAAAAATGTTTTGCAATTAAAAAAATTGGAAAATTATTTTGAACAACATAGTGATTTTTGAGACTAATTTACAATTTTCTTACTAAAATATTCTGCTTTTTTTATTATTAAGCCTGAAATTTTCATCATTTGGCATAAATATTCTTGATTTTGATCTGAATTTTCGATTTAATTGTTACAATTTTCGACGTTTTTGATTTTTCCCGCCGAATTTTACATTTTTAGATTTTTGACCTGTATTTTCAATTTTTTGATTTTTTGCCGTAACTTTTCTTTCGAATTGATTCTTAAAAATTTTGATTTTGCGGGCCGAATTTTTAATTTTAGTTCCAAATTTTTGAATTGATTTTGGTTAAAATATCTATACCTGAATATTTGATTTATGTGCGAGATTTTTTTAATTTTTTCCGGTATTTTCGAGTTTTGTTTGTTGAAATTTTCGATTTTCTAGTTTGCATTCATTATCTTTAGGGTCGAGTTTTCATGCACTGTCTAAATTTTCGACTTTCTGACCAACATGACAGGTTATTGTTATTATTATTTTAATCTTTTGATCTTAATTTTTCTTTATTTTGGCCTAACTTTTCGATTTTATTGTTAAAATTTACGATTTTCTGGTCCGCATTTTTGATTTTTCGTTTAGTCTACATTTATTATCTTTAGGCCCGAGTTTCGATGATTTCAAATTTTTGGCCAACATTGTAGATTTTTATTTTTTGTCCTAAATTTTTATTAATTTTCTTCTGCCTGATGAAGCCACTGTGTGGCGAAACATATGTCGCAGTGTTCGACATTAAAAAATTGTGAAAATTCTCAAACACACGTGTTTTACTTACCACATAATTTTCTTCTATTTGTCTCTTTTTTGTCCTAAATTTTTATTAATTATCTTCTGTTTGTCTCTTTTGTTGGTGCACCGTTTTTATTTTTAGGCCTGAATTTTAGATTTTTGGGCTAAATTTTTTATCGTAGATTTTTGGTCAATTTTTTATCCTGTATTTTAGATTTTTTAACTTGAAGTATTGATCATTTCGTATATATTTTTTTTATTTTTTGGCTATTATTTTCGAATTTCTGGTCAGAAACTTATTTTTGGCGGCTGAAAGTGGCAAATTATTTTTCTTTGGCTTGTATTTTTAATTTTTCGGCCTCCTTTTTTAATTTTTTGATCAGTTTTTTTGCCGATATTTTAGATTTCTTCCAAATTTTTGATTCTTTGGCCAAAATATTCGATTTTTTGGATTTCTGTGTCTGCATTTTTTATTTTTAGACCTGAGTTTTTGACGTTTTGTCCTAAATTTAGGCAAAATATCGAAAACTCGGGCCTAAAGATGAAAAATGCAGACAAAAACATCGAAAATTTCAACAACTCGAAATAAATCTCGCATATAAATCAATAATTCTTTATTTTGGCCTACATTTTTTATTGGTTTGTTGAAATTTTCAATATTTCCGCATTTTCGATTTTCCGTTTTGGTCAAAATTTTTGATTTTTTTGTCCTTCATTTTAGATCTTTTAATCTGAATTATTTATTTTTACGCGAAAATTTTTGAATTTTGCGGTTTTTGGGGGGGTGTCAAAGTTTTCTATTTTTGTCCTTTATTTTAGATTTTGCCACCTACAGTTTTGAATTTTTTGACCTGTATTTTCAAGGGTTTTTTTATTAATTTCAGGTTATTTACTTAATCGTTAATTCGTTCCGAAAAAGTGACCGCACGGATGGGATTCGAACCCACGACCACGAGGCCTGCGAGCAGGAGCTCTACTCACTAGGCCACCGCGGCCGCAATACCATCTTTACCACCGAATCGGTGCTGAATTTCACGGATTTCCCGCAAATCGTTCCGGAAACATTCGAAATCACCGGCACAGATTCTCAATTCTCAATTCGCAAATCGCCCCGTTACAAATAATCGTAATTGTGGGTTCGGCACCATCGACACGTCTGCACCGGACAGACTTCTAACCCAGATTCTGGGCGTACATGTGTACATTATGTAGCCATTGTAGGGCGCACGTAGCTACGGTGTAGCTACGTGACGCGTCGCTAACACATATTTAAATCTAGCTAATTAGCAGTAGGTCAGTGTGCGTCCTTTGAGGAAAAATGGAAGAAGAATGTTAATGTGGATCATGCTCTCCCTTCACTTCGTAGAGCGCATACCGTCCGCTTTGTGTTGTTCTTTGGCATTGAAGCGGCGTTTTTCTCCGTTTTGATGAACTGCTCGTTTGTTGCGGTTATGCAGCATGTTAATTATGTTTAATGTTGCTGATATTTGCGGAGGAAATGGGTTTTTATGATGGGTCATAAATTTTCTAATGAAATGTTGTGAATAATCTATAGTCTGTTCATAACCCCTCAAAATCTTCACAATTTTGATTGGTTTGAAAGTTTTTTGAGCTTAGTCATAAAATATGCAAAGAACTCCTTTAACTTATTCCAATTTTCTACCCAAAAATCCCCTCAAAATCATCAAAATTATAATTGGTTTTTGAGTTTTTTGAGCTTAGCCATAAAATTTGGAAAGAACCCCTTTAACTTAACCCAATTTTGTACCCAAAAATCTCCTCAAAATCTTCACAATTTTGATTGGTTTGAAAGTTTTTTGAGTTTACCCATAAAATATACAAAGAACTCTTTTAACTTAACCCAATTTTCTACCCAAAAATCTCCTCAAAATCTTTACAATTTTGATTGATTTGAAAGTTTTTTGACCTTAGCCATAAAATTTGGAAAGAACCCCTTTAACTTAACCCAATTTTGTACCCAAAAATCCCCTCAAAATCTTCACAATTTTGATCGGTTTTTGAGTATTTTTCTACAACAAGAGAGTATTTTCATTTTTAAAATAACCTCGTTCCATAAATTCTTAGACGTATCACGAATCAAAACCATTTGAACAGCACACCTGAACAAACCAACTCTCGATAATATATTGCAAACACCGATTTGCAATTCGAAGTACACATGGTGATTTCATTGTGTGCGTGTGTGTACACTTGCGCAGGTAGACCGTGAATTCTTTTTTTTCTTTTTTAGTTCTAAGAAAGTGAAGTGTAGGCGTGGCGATCAAGGTTGGGTTCGCAATGTTGCTAAAGTTGGCCCACTGCCAGAAACTACCGGGTTCAATACACCTGCACCGAGAGTGTGGAAGAGCTCCCGTGTGTTTACGTTGTGAATTCGAGAATTCGGTGACGAAATTACAAATCCTAATGGCGGCAATAATTTACGAGATTTAAATTGCAAATAAATGTCGTGAAAGCGACAAATCCCATTACTCGCGGTCATCCTAAATTGTTTAGGCCCACTCCAAATATTTATTTCCTCATTGGGGAAACCGATTAGAGAGAAATTGTAAGAAAGTTAATCGTGGATTGTGGTGGGAAGTTTCAACGGTTGCAACTATCAAACATAACATTTTGTGATGATTTTTAATTATTCGGTATTATTATTATTTATCATAAACGTATAAAGATTAATGCTTGGTTTGTACTTCTTCCGCAAGCTAATCATTTTAGTGCGTACATCCTGTATATATGTTATCGTGTTCGCGAGTCTTCCGTGCGCTTCAACGACATATTTAGTTTATCTGTTCAACGATGCAAGCTCATAGCTCTCATTAGAGTCACTTCTTAAAGAATTAACAAAAAAATATTTTTTTTTATCGTCGATTCCGATTTGCGTATTAAAAAAATATTTTACATTTTTCAGTTTATAAGTAGTAATCGAAATTTGTAAGCAAAGACTTTGAAAACAATTCCGCTGGCGATAATTTTTTTAGAATTTTTTTAATCTCGAGATGTGTATTACACAATTTCTACAATTCAAGTTTCGAGTGTTGCCATTTTGTTTCCAGTTTAGGAATATCAATTATTTTCCAGTATGTCAAAAATGCATTATTTGTAAGTAGATTTGGAAATTTTGAAGACAATTCCGCTGGCGATAAATTTTTTAGAATTTTTTTAATCTCGAGATGCATATTTCACAATTTCTGCAATTCAAGTTTCGAGTGTTGCTATTTTGCTTCCAGCTCAGCGATATCAATTATTTTCTAGTATGTCAAAAATGCGTTATTTATAAGTGGATTTGGAAATTTTGAAGACAATTCCGCTGGTGATCAATTTTTTAGAATTTTTTTAATTTCGAGATGTGTATTTAACAATTTCTACAAGTCAAGTTTCGAGTGTTGCCGTTTTGTTTCCAGCTCAGGGATATCAATTATTTTCTAGTATACCAAAAATACATTATTTGTAAGTGGATTTAGAAATTTTGAAGACCATTCCGCTGGCGATAAATTTTTTAGAATTTTTTTAATCTCGAGATGTGTATTTCACAATTTCTGCAATTCAAGTTTCGAGTGTTGCCATTTTGTTTCCAGTTTAGGAATATCAATTATTTTCCAGTATGTCAAAAATGCATTATTTGTAAGTAGATTTGGAAATTTTGAAGACAATTCCGCTGGCGATATTTTTTTAGAATTTTTTTAATCTCGAGATGTGTATTTCACAATTTCTGCAATTCAAGTCTCGAGTGTTGCCATTTTGTTTCCAGCTGAGGGATATCAATTATTTTCTAGTATGCCAAAAATTCATTATTCGTAAGTGGATTTGCAAATTTTTAAGACAATTCAGCTGGTGATAAATTTTTTAGAATTTTTTTAATCTCGAGATGTGTATTTCACAATTTCTGCAATTCAAGTTTCGAGTGTTGCTATTTTATTTCCTGCTCAGGAATATCAATTATTTTCCAGTATGTCAAAAATGCGTTATTTGTAAGTGGATTTGTAAATTTTGAAGACAATTCCGGGAGTGACAATTTTTTTAGAATTTTTTTAATCTCGAGATGCATATTTCACAATTTCTGCAATTCAAGTTTCGAGTGTTGCTATTTTATTTCCAGCTCAGGGATATCATTTATTTTCTAGTATGTCAAAAATGCATTATTTGTAAGTGGATTTGGAAATTTTGAAGACAATTCCGCTGGCGATAATTTTTTCAGATTTTTTTAATCTCGAGATGCATATTTCACAATTTCTGCAATTCAAGTTTCGAGTGTTGTCATTTTGTTTCCAGCTCAGGGATATCAATTATTTTCTAGTATGTCAAAAATGCATTATTTGTAAGTGGATTTGGAAATTTTGAAGACAATTCCGCTGGCGATAAATTTTTTAGAATTTTTTTAATCTCGCGATGTGTATTTCACAATTTCTGCAATTCAAGTTTCAAGTGTTGCCATTTTGTTTCCAGCTCAGGGATATCAATTATTTTCTAGTATGTCAAAAATGCATTATTTATAAGTGGATTTGAAAATTTTGAAGACAATTCGGCGAGTGATATTTTTTTTAGAATTTTTTTAATCTCGAGATGCATATTTCACAATTTCTGCAATTCAAGTCTCGAGTGTTGCCATTTTGTTTCCAGCCGAGGGATATCAATTATTTTCTAGTATGCCAAAAATTCATTATTTGTAAGTGGATTTGCAAATTTTTAAGACAATTCAGCTGGTGATAAATTTTTTTTAATCTCGAGATGTGTATTTCACAATTTCTGTAATTCAAGTTTCGAGTGTTGCTATTTTATTTCCAGCTCAGGAATATCAATTATTTTCCAGTATGTCAAAAATGCGTTATTTGTAAGTGGATTTGGAAATTTTGAAGACAATTCCGCTGGTGATCAATTTTTTAGAATTTTTTTAATTTCGAGATGTGTATTTCACAATTTCTGCAATTCAAGTTTCGAGTGTTGCCATTTTGTTTCCAACTCAGGGATATCAATTATTTTCTAGTATGTCAAAAATGCATTATTTGTAAGTGGATTTGGAAATTTTGAAGACAATTCCGCTGGCGATAATTTTTTAGAATTTTTTTAATCTCGAGATGCATATTTCACAATTTCTGCAATTCAAGTTTCGAGTGCTGCCATTTTGTTTCCAGCACAGGGATTTCAATTATTTTCTAGTATGTCAAAAATGCATTATTTGTAAGTGGATTTGGAAATTTTGAAGATAATTCCGCTGGCGATAAATTTTTTAGAATTTTTTTAATCTTGAGATGCATATTTCACAATTACTGCAATTCAAGTTTCGAGTATTGCTATTTTGTTTCCAGCTCAGGGATATCAATTATTTTCTAGTATGTCAAAAATGCATTATTTGTAAGTATATTTGGAAATTTTAAAGACAATTCCGCTGGCGATAATTTTTTTAGAATATTTTTAATCTCGAGATGTGTATTTCACAATTTCTGCAATTCAAGTTTCGAGTGTTGCCATTTTGTTTCCAGCCGAGGGATATCAATTATTTTCTAGTATGCCAAAAATTCATTATTTGTAAGTGGATTTGCAAATTTTTAAGATAATTCAGCTGGTGATAAATTTTTTAGAATTTTTTTAATCTCGAGATGTGTATTTCACAATTACTGCAATTCAAGTTTCGAGTATTGCTATTTTGTTTCCAGCTCAGGGATATCAATTATTTTCTAGTATGTCAAAAATGCATTATTTGTAATTGGATTTGAAAATTTTGAAGACAATTCCGCTGGCGATAAATTTTTTAGAATTTTTTTAATCTCGAGATGTGTACTTCAAAATTTCTGCAAATCAAGTTTCGAGTGTTGCCATTTTTGTAAGCATTTTTGGTGGGGGAGGCGATCTTTTGTACGGACAATTTTTAGGATTTTTGACTCTTCAGAAAAATTTACTTTTTTAAGTTTAGGTACACTTTTCTTCAAAACTATAAAAGCTATTAATACGATTTTAGTTTTGTTTTAAAGGATATCGATACCTACAAGTATGGCTGAGAATATTTCCATACATTAAGTAATGAATATTTTTTTTAATAAAAAAATAAGAAATTAGAAAAATGTAATTTTTTTTTACATGTCATAATTCTGAATCCAATTAACTTTTTTAAATTCCCTAGCAACAAATGCGTATTTTGGAGGTAAGACACGTGTGGAAAATTTCAGAGAAATCGGTACGGTAGTTTTCTAGAAAAATGTACCTAAAAATCACGTTTTTTTAATGGAAAGTGAGGAAGTGACTCCTTAAGCCTAAGCCAAAAAAAAGGAAAAAAAAACTATGCAAGCACCAAAAATATTTATTTACCGAGATTGCTTAGTGCTTAATGATCATTTTTGAAACACTGAATAAAACACTTGTTTTTTACCACAATTTATCACCATGATCATTTTTGGTTTATAATTATTAAATGATAATAATCACATCAATTTTTATTAATACAAATAATTGTGGAGAACGCCGAAATGAACAACTTATAACGATTAAGTTTGTTTCTAAATCTCCTTAGTTTTTGAGTTTGTATAATTCGTTATTTTCAGTTTTCATAATTTTGACGGAGGTATTAAAATTAGTATTCTGAAATAATTTTAAATAATGAGTGACAACCGTCTTAGTGTCACCGAAATAAATGATCTGGATTAAGTTTCTAAAGATAAACCATCCGGAAGTGTTGCTGCTAACCGTTAATCTTAAAATATATGAGTTGTATACGACCTTTATTTTCTAAATTTATATCTGTGTGATATATTTAATATTTTAGGAATTGATTGTGAATAAATACTTAAAATTGTCACCAACTGAAAATATTTAATTGGCAGCAAATAAAATCACTTAAAAGTAGACTACATCGCCTTGTACTAATGTACCAATGTTCATTAGGATGCTAATGCCGTTTTAAAATCACGTAGGCGATCTTTTACAATAACTAGCTCAATTACATACAACTTCCCACGTGTAATCACATGACCCTCCATGAAGGTTTCTTTAACATTTATTAAACAAAAAACAAACAGTCTTGAATTAAGAGTAAAAATGTGTCAAAACTTGCAACTTTTTTGCTAAACTTAATTTTTTGTGTTCCCAAATTATTCACATTTCACAATTCCATTTGTAGACGCGACCTTGAGTTTAATCGCTAAACGTTCATTCATATTCTTGTATCTGATTATTATTTACAGTGTAAATTTATAAATAAGAATATAGAGTAGATTATACACGCATTTACTGTTCAATTCAATTTATTGAATTTTTTTCAGGATCTACAAAATTGGCGGAGGAAAACGACCAATGCACTTCGGTAAGTAATGCAAATAATCAATTCAATTGGTCAAAATAAAAAAAAAACGCAGGTATAGAGAAATAATAGCCTAAGAATAATACATATTTTACCGGGTATAAATTTCACAATTTTCTAAATAAGATGAAATCTGTTTTATTACAATTTTATTACACGCGACTTTGCATATTTATAACTTTTTTTCGTGTAATTATCTGATATCAAACTGGATAGAGTCATTAAATTAGTTTCTCTTAACTATCCACTTTCCTATTTTATAATACCCAGATCTAATTAATTCGTTACACTTGAATAATTGTGTAAAACGGGGTGAAATGAAAAGGAAAGTAATTGTTTTTTTTTTAAACAGGTTATTAAAGGATTCATTATTAACCAACTCGGAATCCGTGAAAAATTCTTATTACATCAAAATGTCTTATTCGTATGAGGCCGAAACATTAATTTTAATTTTTTTTAAATTTGTTATTTAAAAAAAATTACAGGGTGCCCGGATTTCGTAGGGACAACATTGGCAACTTCTGCATTTGAAAAGATAAAGAGATGGTCAAATTAGCAAAAAAGGTGCAGGTTCAAGGGCTCGTTGAGAATCCACCGCCAAATCCCACTTGTCATTGCTCACTTGTTCAAAATAAAAATTAAAACAAAATCTCCCAATTACTTCAATTTCAGATTTTCTTTTAATTTTTATTGTGGACGCCATGACAAGTGGGATTTGGGGGTGGAATGTCAATGAGCCCTCGAACCTGCACCTTTTTGCTAATTTGACCATCTATCTATCTCTTTAAATGCAGAAGTTGCCCATGTTGTCCCTACGAAATCCGGGCACCCTGTATATATAGCCGTCTCAAAATGTCGTGACCCATTGCGCAGTGAACATATGAAATTTCAAGAGAGGAGACGCCGAAAACTCATCATTATTTTCATAATGTAAATATACACAGCATCAGCCAAGTGATGATTCATCTTTAATGTCTCAGGTGTCACGACATTTTGGGATGACTCTACGTACTTTTGGTATCTTCAATTCAATTTTAAGCAACTGTACAAACTTATACGGTAGAGTGAGCATCGTTATTGTCACCAATTACTTTGCATGTAGACATAAAGACATCCGTTTATCACCAATTAACATCATTTGAATTACAATGGGTCAGTTTGGAGGCAATTACACGGCGATATTCATCTCGAAGAATGAATTCACAATGACAGTCGTTTCCATTGTTGTTAACTCTGATGGTAATGAGCATTCGGTTTCCATTCGAAAGAAAACACGACCTCGTATGGAAACGTACGGGTCATCGTATGAATTTTCGCGCTGCTTCCGGTTTCACAATTTTCGCCATAATTAATTTAATACGCGCACGCGTTTTATATAACGCCATTGCATAACGTAATTTTTGAAAAATTGTTTTTGCGGTGCATTCAAACACAATACCGTGCATCTTTAAGTATTCGTGGGTGCAGTCTCGGAGCAAAATGTTAGAGCCGGTATAAAATTGTTTTCTTGTGCAAGTTAAATGTCAACATCTACCATTTTAAAACAACGGCATCGATCGATCTCGGAAACTCGTTTCGTACAAATTGCAATCTTTTCGCTACCGGGAACATGAAATTTATGTGCCACCTGAGCGCGACATCAAAGGAAAATTGGCACGTTTGCGGTATAAAACTGGGAGTTTATTAAATTGTATGCAGAATGTTTTACGCGACATTAACTAATTTAATTTGCTTTTAAATTGTATATGAGGGTGCAAAACCCACAATGGGGGAGACCTCGATATTTAGGGGAAATTAATAAATTAACAGCCGCAATGAAAAAATATGCATTTCATGTTTATTTAATTGTATATGGTGGCCAAAAGTGCAAATAAATAAATAAATAAAACTTGCCATAAATTTAAATTTAAATGCCTCAAATTCATTTATTTAAAAACTTGCCATTTTTACTGACTGTCAAAGGGACAAGTATGTAGATAGATTAATTGAAATCATTTGAAATTGACTTTAATTGATTGAGTCGATAAACTCCCGCCCTAAGGATGCGATAAGCTCCCGTCGTCAGGATGCGAAAAGCTCCCGTCGTTAAGTAAACAGTACAAGCAAACGGTGATTGGCTATTTTAAACCAACGTGGCGTCAAATTGACAAATTTCATTGGGTAATTAAGGTATGATATGAATAAATCACAAAAATATGAATCAAAACAAAACGATAACTATTTGCAAAAATTGCAAGAGCAACTAACAAAGACTAATAATGAGTAACGGTTCGCGGGGTTTTTTCTGGTATGGCCGAGGTAACAAGGGTGGCAATACAGATAGGTAGGGTAAGTTGCAGAGACGGCTGGCTGCGTGACCGCACCTATCTGTATTACCACCTCTTGTTCCTCGGCCGTACCAGAAAAAAACTCGCGAACCGTCACTGCTTATAATCATAATAAATATTGATTTCTTAACAGACAACTTAACTTAGAAATGTGTATAAAATTCACATATATTTATAAAAAAATGAGTACAGTTTAAACATAACAATACGTAAAAAAATATATTATAATATATTACCGCACGTTACGAATGAATAAAGAAACATCTGCTGTACCCTATTTAATATTTTGTTATTACACTTATTACACAAATACATCAACAAAAGTGAACGAGTGACAACAACAATGGCGTTTGATCCGGAAGAGTTGTGCAAATACTAACCGTCGATTTTATTTCACTCGAAACGTTGTTTAATACTTAACGGTATAGGAGAATCAAGAGGATACTTATCTTTCCGAGATCTTTAATTACGGCAGATGTTTTCCATTCATTTTCCACATCACCTTCCTTTGTTTGGCGCCAATGGAAGACGTGCACAAAATGGACCGTGGAATTATTTTCTATTAATACCATTTTATTCCTCAGTGAAATAAGATTTCATATTAATTGCATTCATTAATAAAACAATAATCGCTTTCACGGTTGCAAATAAAAATTAATTAATTATTTAAAGAAACATGTGTTTCGATTATACCGTGCTTTCAATAATTTACCAAACTCAGGGAACGCGGGAGACGCAAGGTAAACTAACGCGGTTGTAAACAAATTGTAATATTACAGTAACAGTAACAGACTGTATTTTTAACGACATCCTCTATTTTTTGTTCTATAAAGTGAAAGAGCACACTTTTTTATTGACTTTCTCCGTTACGAAGTACGAGAAAGTATTGTGATCGTGATTTTTTTTTCAAAAATTTTTTTTACGGAAATATCCGTTTTGGGGTCCCTAGATGCCATTTCAACAATTTCTGGAAAAAAAAAATGTGTCTGTGTGTGTGTGTGTCTGTGTGTGTGTGTGCCTGTGCACGCTGTATCTCAAAAACTAATGGAGCAATTGATATGAAACTTTGAGCATACGTCTTATTTTATAATCCGAAGAACTGAAAAGCTTTTGGTAAAATTTCGTACACCGGAAGTGGGCGTTTACCTTAACTGTTTTTTGTTTTTTGCCAATATTTTCTTAAGTATGAAAAATATCACAAAAACATTTAAACAACAATTGAAGACAACAAAGAAATGAACATCTTTTGCTTAAAAACATTTTTCATAAAATCATTTTTATTCGAGAAAAAAAAAATTATTATTTATTGCTTATGCTGGAGGCTTCTACTTCATTATACATTTTAAATATTATAATAAAACACTTTTAACTTTGTTTTGTATAACTTACAAAACAAAGTTAAAAGTGTTTTATTATAATATTATTATTTTTTTATTTTTGGTTTATAATTATAAAACGATAATAGTTACAGCAAATGTATGTTAATAATAACTGTAGAGAATACTAAAATGAACAACTTATAAAGAATAACTTTTTTTCGAAATCCCTTTAGTTTTTGAGTAAACTGAGTTTTTGAATTTGAAGTATAATTTTTCTATTTTTCATAATTTTGACGTTTTAAACGTCAGTTTCACCCAAGTCTACGAAACGTTCGATGGACATTTAAAATATGATTTAAATTGAAAATAACCCATGAAAGCGTAAATATAAATGATACCATCAAGTCGGAGAAAGTAACATGATGGCCACATCACCATTTTTGGAATTGCATAAAGAAATTTTCTAAAAAAAAAATTGTTAGAATCTGTACTTTTGAAATGAGCATTTTTGACAGATGTCACTATCAAACATGTGAATACAGATTACTCCATTAATCGAAAACCCATTGGTTACAATTATATTAAGTAACTCATTTTTTAAACAACTTGGATGAGCATTTTTTGACCGTCAAAAATTACTCTTTGAATCAAAACTCGTTGTAAACAATTTGGTCATAGATTTACATACTTGCACAAGGAAACTGCATTTATCACTCCGTTCAAAGTTTAGCGTAAACAATTCCGGGCAAATTAAAATGCAAATGTTCCTAAAAACCATTTAATTATATAATGGGAGTAATATATTTTAATTTGTAATTTGTGAATTTCTACCATACGGTATGTGCCAAGCCTTAATTAGTGAACATGACTCGAAGGCAGAAATGTTGCCTCGTTAAAATATTAAGGTGGGTACGTATGTTATCTCGCCGTTAATGCCAAATTGCGTACTTGTTTACATTTTAGGTGTAACACACAAAAACAATTCATTAACCCGAGAACCCGACGCGCGAAATAAAGCTTAAGAAAAGTCACTCACCAAAATCACGGCGTCCACAGCTTACTCTCGGACCTATCTTTACCTCTTCTTACAACTTCCAAAGATGTGATATGAAGCTCCCGTCAAGAAAACCTCGTTCCTTTCTTCGCGATGGATGGATGGAAAGGAATGGAAATCCCACGAACAATAGGTACCACACACCGAGGAAGGATGACCTGAAAAATAAATCTGAGATTGAATCCTGTTAAATCGTGGAAACCCATCATTTATAGCCTTACATAAGGAGTTCACATACTCGCGAGGAATTACGAAAGTCACGCTCTTTTCAGTTCCAAAACTCTGGGCAGAGTGATTGATTGATCAATTTTCTGGAATTATAAGAAAATTATTTAATGGGTAGTTCAGCTAGAATTTTCTGAAGTACACCTTACCTGAAAAAACTGGTTGCTTGGGTTTGAAAAGGATCTTCTTCTTCTTCCATTGGCTCTACGACCCTGGTGGTTCTTGGATCTAGAAAAACTGGTTGCTTGGGTTTGAAAAGGATCTTCTTCTTCTTACATTGGCTCTACAACCCTGGGGGATCTAGGCCAGCTCCTCCACAAGCCTTCAGCGATTTGAAGCTGTGTTTTCGATTTCGTAACGATGCTGGGTAGTTAACCCCACGCTCAACCTCTACGGAGGACCAGTTCTACCGCTCTCGTTCGCCCTGACCCCACCTTCCACATGGGTTGGTTACCACATCTCCGGTGGGGTTGCTCAGGTTTCCGGGGTTCACCACCTCTAGGAGGCTTCGTGGAGGTGAGAGTCGGTATTGGTAGGAGAGGCTATGCGACAGTCTCTTCCTGTGCGACTGTCGTGCGGTACGCATGCACTACCCTTTGAACCCCTGATCAATTCTTGGGAAACAGTTAATAATTCCTGCTGGTTGTTTTATTTGTCACCTGTTTAGGCAATCGTTGGTGTTGCATTAACTCTTGTTGCAATTACACCGAAAATAGGGTTTGTAGGTTCAGCAAACATGAAACACAGGATGGCGGGTGAGCGCTATTCGACCCATTCTTTTGAAATTTGTTGATTTGAGAAAATCACATTTTATATTCAATTGGTTGGATTGTTTGTGGTGAAATCATGGAAACTATTGCTTACATTGATGGCGGTTGATCTAAAAGTATAATAGTTTTAAGATGGACAGACATTTTTCAAGACATTAAAATTTCGAATTCAAAAAAATTCAATTTGTTGATTTGAAAAAATCTCATTTTATATTCAATTGGTTGGATTGTTTGTGGTGAAATCATGGAAACTATTGCTTACATTGATGGCGGTTGATCTGAAAGTATAATAATTTTGAGATGGACGGACATTGAAACTTCGAATTCGAAAAAATTCACGAAAACAATACTACGGAGAATGTAAATAATTGATGTTTCTATGTTAAAAGAAGTATTTTTTTTTAATTTCACTCAACCTAGATATTATTTAGGAAAATAAGTAGGCCGTGAAAAAACATTGTGCCATTTTGTATACCAGGCTTATTTCATTTTGTATCCTCAATCAAAACTGGACAATGAAAACCTTTACCTGAGTTACCGGCGTAGCTCAGGTAAAGATGACAGCTGGGTTCTGTAACAGAGAGACACAGGTATTAGTAAACGACTCCCAAGGTGATCTTGTGAGTCGTGGCCCACTTTGGCACTTTGGCAATTAAGTACAACACTGCTATTTTCTGGACAGATTGGGTGGAGAGGTGATTGGGAGGCACAGGGGTCGCTCGTGGCCACGCACCTAATCGATTAATTAAACAGTTTCACAATGGTTGTGCTTACTTGAGCCCCAGTGCCACGTCAAGACATGGGTCACTAACTGGGGTCAACCAGCGGATAACGGTACCACGCCGGCGGATAACTTTTACATATTTACGCCACAAAATCACTGAGTGTTCGCACCAGTGTTATTCATCAAACCAACCACCCTGTATACTGACATGATAATTGAAGAATCGAGTACTACAGCTGGAGACCACGTACCAATTTCCACCCACCAAGCATCCAATTAATATAAATCGATCAAACGGATTCCTGTCTTGCTGCTTCCACTAAATAAAGCAAGACGCGATTGCGAATATTATAAACCTTCTTGCAAAAGTGATTTTACCCGTGAAGCAATTTCGTTCTGCAAATGGCAGCGAGTCGCGCCGTATGGTACCGCAATCCCGTGGCTAAAATATCTCAACGTGTTTGGATCTAGCTGACATTTCCCTCTTTGTTGCAATACCTCGGCTCGTCAGTCCTCGTTTTCCTGCCTACAATGTGGCCACGAATAATTCGGATATAATTGGAAATCGGCGATCAAAGATGCCACCGCGGATAGTACGGTACATTTACCTGACCTTTGCCTTGATGTATTATTATACTGGAAGAAATTCAATCTCATTTCGCAACATTGTTGCGCATGATTTACACGTTGTTGATTTTAAGGTTTTGAAAAATTTTACAGTAATTTGGATGCAAATTAAGTCCAGGCGATGAATTTTAATTTTACGGTAATTTGATTGGATGCAATTTTAAGTACTTAATTTTCCACGCGTCTAGAAGACAATGAAAAATTTTAAGCACTACAGGTTTGACAGTTCAGAAATGGCTGATTGTGCTGAATGTCCAAACTGCCGAAAATTCAGTCTCATTTCACAACATTATTGCACATGTTTTACATCGCATAAACTTTGTTCATCTTAAGGTTTTGAAAAATTTTACAGTAATTTGATTGGATAAAAATTAAGTACTTAATTTTCCACGTGTCTAGATGATAACAGAAAACTTTAAGCACTACAGTTTTGACAGTTTCGAAACGGCTCCATTTTTCCGAATGTCCAAACTGCCGAATTGCATTCAGTGTTTACGAAGGATGCGTCAAGATGTCACTTACTATCGTACAGTACTTTGGGCATAGGTCAGAAGTTTGGTTACCGACGTGATTCGATAATTTGGGCATGGTTGGTAGTACTGAATTTTCCGCGCGTCTAGATGACAATAGAACATTTTAAACACTGCAGGTTTGACAGTTTCCAAACGGCTGCATTTTGCCGAATGTCCAAACTGCTGAATCGCATTCGGCGTTTACGAAGGATGCGCCAAGATGTCGTTTACTGTCGTACAGCAGTTTGGGCATGGGTCAAAGGTTTGGTCACCGACGTGATTCGACATTTTGGACACGGCTGCATTTTGCCGAATGTCCAAACTGCCGAATCGCATTCGGCGTTCACGAAGGATGCGCCAAGATGTCGTTTACTGTCGTACAGCAGTTTGGGCATGAGTCAGAGATTTGGTCACCAACACGATTCGGCAGTTTGGGCATGGTTGGTAGTATGAAATTCAGTATTTTGGGCAAAATACCGATTCGGAATTTTGGGCATGGTTGGTAGTATAAAATTCAGTGTTTTGGGTAAAATACCAATTCGGTAGTTTGGGCATGGTTGGTAGTATGAAATTTGGAACTTTGCCCAAAATACCGATTCGGCATTTTAGACATGGTAGACAGTATTTAAATTCGAAACTTTGAGCAAAATACCGATTCGACATTTTGAGCATAGTTGGTAGTACGAAATTCAGTGTTTCGGACAAAATATCGATTAGGCAGTTTGGTCATGGTTGGTAGTATGAAATTCAGTATTTTGGGCAAAATACCGATTCAGTATTTTGGGCATGGTTGGTGGTATAAAATTCAGTGTTTTGGGCAAAATACCAATTCGGTAGTTTGGGCATGGTTGGTAGTATGAAATTTGGAACTTTGCCCAAAATACCGATTCGGCATTTTAGACATGGTAGACCGTATTTAAATTCGAAACTTTGAGCAAAATACCGCTTCGACATTTTGGGCACGGTTGGTAGTATGAAATTCAGTGTTTCGCACAAAATATCGATTAGGCAGTTTGGGCATGGTTGGTAGTATGAAATTCGGAACTTTGGCCAAAATACCGATTCGGCATTTTGGACATGGTTAACAGTATTTAAATTCGGAACTTTGGACAAAATACCGATTCGACATTTTGGGCACGGTTGGTAGTATGAAATTCAGCGTTTTAGGTAAAATACTGATTCTGAATTTTGGACATTCGTCACTTTGCGCACAAAAAGGTGCATTTGTGCCGATTATCGATCATTTTGTATGTATCTGCCAAAAAAATCAAATAAATCTGGAGCAAATTGTGGTGCTGTGTAATGTTGGCAGTAAATCAGTCTGAAGCAAATTGTGGTGCTGTGTGATGTTGACACTAAATGTTTTAAATTTAAAGTCCTTATCTTAGAAAATGTAGAGCCATCACAAAATCTGGTGTCATATTGCGCAGTAAACACCTTAAATTTTAAGAAAGGGGACGCCAGAAACATAATTATTCAGCGAGCGCTGAACATAATGTGAATATAGTGGACATAATGTAAATATAGACACAGAATCAGTCGTGATGATTTATCTTCAATTCAGTAGTGCTGCCACGCGTGGATTTATTACCGCGTTCTCTCACTCTGGGTAAACTTTACCCCTAAGTGTCACGACATTTTGTGATGGCTGTACTAATGCGAATAATTTTATCAAGCCAATTTGGAGCACCATGAACAAATGATTTACCAGCATTCGATTTTGGGCATTCGACAGTTTGAGAAGGTCCTATTTCTAACAGGTGTTCTCATTCTGTGTAAACTTTACCCCTAAGTGTCACGACATTTTGCGATGGCTCTACCAATGCGAATAATTTTACCAAGCCAATTTGGAGCACCATGAACAAATGGTTTACCAACATTCCATTTTGGGCATTCGACAGTTTGCACAGGTCCCATTTCTAACAGGTATTCCCATGCTGCGTAAACTTTACCCCTAAGTGTCACGACATTGTGCGATGGCTGTACCAATGCGAATAATTTTATCAAGCCAATATGGAGCACCACGAACAAATGGTTCACCAGCAATCCATTTTGGGCATTCGACAGTTTGCGCAGGTCCCATTTCTAACAGGTATTCTCATTTTGCGTAAACTTTACCCCTAGCTGTCACGACATTTTGCGATGGCTCTACCAATGTGAATAATTTAACCAAGCCAATTTGGAGTTTAGCAGAATTCCATTTTGGGCATTCGACAGCTTGCGCAGGTCCCACTTCTAACAGGTATTCTCATTCTGCGTAAACTTTACCCCTAAGTGTCACGACATTTTGCGATGGCTCTACCAATATGAATAATTTTACCAAGCTAATTTGGAACACCACGGACAAATGGTTAACCAGCAATCCATTTGCCGCATTTTGGACATTCAGCACTTTGCGCAGACTCAATTTCTAACATGTTTGCGATTGCTCAAAATTTTTAATTTTGACTTTTATAAAAGCCTCGCTTATTTAAAGTAGTTTCTTTGTGAAATCGAAGTTTGCAGACCCAATTATATGTGCGACGGATTGCCTAGTAGACTGTCCTCTTAACCTCTTCAGAGACAAATTAATTTTGTTTCAAATCCTTTAAGAAACAATTGATATCGCACCAGTAGAACCGGACAGGAGGTATCTGCATGGAAATGTGCAACTGTAGGAGCTTTCAGAGCTTGACATGAGATGGCAGTATTGAGCTAAATCAAATTTGTTTGAAATGTGTTCGTCATTTTTTAAAACGTACACAAATGTGTTTCTGTCCCTGAAGAGGTTAATAAATATTAAACGAATAAATTTAAATTTAGATCACAACGAAACGCTTAATTATCGTCATGGTAAAAACTAAAACTGATGCCCATCAATAACCAACCTTACCAATTAATAACGATGACGATGACAATGACTCACTTGGTATTACAGAATTCTCCAAATTTGATTGACACCGCGCTAAAATTTCGTTTTCCCCGAAAGAATTTTCGTTGCCTGTAGATTTACCGGGCCGTATAATTAATGGTTTTCGGTGATGGAATAACACGACTTTCTTTGCAGGCATAATAGAAATATCCATATCCGAATTTGTTTCTTCAACTTACATAACAAACTTATTTAAATTGGCGCTTTCTAAGTAACCGACGGGCACGATCTTATTGTTTTAGGTTCGTTGCAAAGCTAAGAAAATGATTTATTACTTTTTCAATGTTTCAACAGAACGTTCTAACAACAACATTAGTAAGAAAAATTCCTGGGCTCATACTTCGTAATTGTTTTTCGACCGAAAACAAGTTTTGCGTAAATATATCTAACTCTGTCAATCTTATAGATATCAACACAAAGTAAAAACCAAAATTATCAGAATGAGGCATGGCAATTCCATGAAAAAATGGTAAAAACCGTTAAAAAAGTTGAAAAATCGATTTTTCAAGATGCCGCGGCATGAAATAAATTTGTCTTGATGCATATTTTAGTAGATTTTTTCAGGATAAAAATGATGCAAATGTCAAACACCGGGCACAAGCGAACGCTGTAGGTTGAAAATCGATTTAAAAATTTTTGAAATTTTTTTGGATGCTAAATGACCTTGAATGACCTTGGGAAAAATTGATCAAACAAATTTATTTAAATTGGCGCTTTCTAAGTAACCGACGGGCACGATCTTATTATTTTAGGTTCGTTACAAAGCTAAGAAAATTATTTATTACTTTTAAGTTTTTTTTTCAACAGAACGTTCTAACAACATTAGTAAGAAAAATTCCTGGGCTCATACTTCGTACTGTTTTTCGACCGAAAACAAGTTTTGCGTAAATATATCTAACTCTGTCAATTTTATAGATATCAACACAAAGTAAAAACCAAAATTATCAGAATGATGCATGGCAATTCCACGAAAAATGTTAAAAACCCTTAGAAAAGTTGAAAAATCGATTTTTCTAGATGCCGCGGCTTGATAGAAATATGTCTTGATGTATATTTTAGAAGATCTTTACGGGGCAAAAATGATGCAAATGCCAAAAACAAGGGAACATGGGCACAAGGGAGCGCTCTAGGTTAAAAATCGATTCAAAAACTTTTGAATTTTTTTTTGGGGCTAAATGACCTTAATATTAAGATAGACTATTTTCATGATTTTTTTCAGAATTTTTCATTCAATCGTTCGTCAAAAAAACACATTTTTTAATCCCCAGAAAGGGCGGAGGGGGTTCTCGGCCCCTGCCCATTATTTTTGCACCCCAAAACACCCTCTTATCGGGAAAATTAAAAAAAAAACTAGGTATAGGGGCATTTTAACTATCTTAAAGGTACCCTTTAACGGTGGAATTAAAAACATTTACTAAATGCTAATTATACATTTAATCGATAAATCATTTCAGAAATTCATGTCGATGTAAAACATGAGTAACATTAATGTTGATGAAGGGACCTAGGGCGCTGCCTTGTGGAACACCATATTGCTGTGGCTTAGGATCTGAGAGGATGTTATTTACTCATCGTTTTTCCGCATTTCGAGCCGATGTAAGAACGATCCACGTAAAACGAAATTTTCCTCGTCTCGGTTTCTAAGGGTCTCACAAATAATTTTCATGAACAAATTGTGTCCAGAATGGTCTCCAGGACATGTTTAGTTATGATGATTTAGTTTTGTTAGATAATTAATTTCTGTTAACCAATGTATGATTACGTCGTGTTGGATAGCATCGAAGACTATATCGACGTCAATCAAGTGTTATTATTACCATGTCTACATTTATTTATAAAACTTTAACAGTGGAATTAAAAACATTCAGTAAACGCTAATTATGCATTTTATCGGTTAATTATTTCAGAAATTTACGATGATGTAAAACATGCGTATAATCGCGTACAACACTAATAATCGGACAGCGCATTTTTTAAAATCCTGGGAGAAAGTTTAAACGAATTAATTACTATTTTATCGCGCCGTTTATCATTATTTAGATGAACATTCCTGGTTTACGCCTAATAAATTCCTAGGAATACAAAACGCGCCGGATGATTTATGGACTAATAAATATTTACATATTTCCTTCCTGGCTTTAATTTATTGTGCTGTTTTTTATTTATTCACCACGAATTATTACGTTATTATTCACTCAATGTGCGTTCAAAATAATTCCTAATTATTAAACTATTAACCTCATCACAGGAAAATTTTTTGTTAAAAATGCGTTTATTTTAAATCTGCAGTTACGAACTTAGAGGGTGAATAATAATTATGCTAAAAGTGCGTTTAGTGTGTATATAAATAAATAACAAATAGTGAGTGATCAAAATGCCTGTACAGCCCGTGTTCTCATCACTCATTTATTTCAATGCAGTTGAAATATTTTATTCCGTCTGTTCAAAGAGCTCCTCAATATCCCTTCCCACGTTATAAGCATTATCGACCAATTCTTATCCAATCGATCCCTTTACGTCCGAACAAGACAATGCAATTCATATCAGAGCAGGGTGTTCCTCAAGATTCCCCTCTATCTCCTCTACTTTACAATCTCAACTGTTCCGACATTATAAGAAGGCTAAGACAAGTAACAACATGGATAAATAAAATTCCCCTACAGAGAACACGGCAATCATATTCATATCCCTTCATTCCAGAGCAGGGTGTTCCCCAAGGGTCCCCTCTATCTCTCCTAATTTACAATATCTACTGTTGCGACAGTGTAAGAAGGCAAAGGCAAGTTAGAACATGAATAAATGAAATTCCCCCACTGAGAACACGACAATCATATTCATATCCCTTCATTCCAGAGCAGGGTGTTCTCCAAGGGTCGCCTCTATCTCCCCTACTTTACAATATCTACTGTTCCGACAGTATAAGAAGCGAAAGACAAATTACAATATGAATAAATGAAATTCCGCCACTGAGAACATGACAATTATATTCATATCCCTTCATTCAAGACCAGGGTGTTCCCCAAGAATCCTCTCTATCTCCTCTACGTTACAATCTGTTCAGTTCCGACAATATAAGAAGGCAAAGACAAGTTTCAACGTGGATAAATGAAATTCCCCCACTGAGAACACGACAATTATATTCATATCCCTTCATTCCAGAGCAGGGTGTTCCCTAAGGATCCCTTCTATCTCCCTTACTTTCAATCTCAACTGTTCCAACAGTATAAGAAGGCCAAGACAAGTTACAACATGCATAAATGAAATTCCTCCACTGAGAACGCGACAATCATATTCATATCATTTCATTCCAGAGCAGGGTATTCCCTAAGGATCCCCTCTATCTCCCCTACTTTACAATCTCTACTGTTCCAACAGTATAAGAAGGCAGAGACAAGTTCCTTTGTATCTCCCCTACTTTACAATCTCTACTGTTCCGACATTATAAGAAGGCAAAGACTAGTTACAACATGAATAAATAAAATTCCATCACCGAGAACACGACAATCATACTTTCATTCCAGAGCAGGGTATTCCCCAAGGATCCCCCCTATCTCCCGTACTTTCAATCTCAACTATTCCGACAGTATAAGACGCCAAAGACAAGTTACAACATGAATAAATGAAATTCCCCCACTGAGAACACGACAATCACATCCATATCCCCTCATTCCAGAACAGGGTGTTCCCCAAGGGTCCCCTCTATCTCCCCTAATTTACAATATCTACTGTTCCAACAGTGTAAGAAGACAAAAACAAGTTACAACATAAGCAAACGAAATTCCCCCACTAATTCCACATTAATTAAACACAAAAAAAATAAACTATTCAATTACATAATCCCACATCATAACTGAATTAAGGAATCCTCACGAAAATTTCATTGGGAGATTAAGCGTTTCGAAACGATTTAAAAGGACATTATTAAGCATTAAGCGTAACAGGAGGAGAGACTTCCTCGGCGATAAAATTTCGGCGGTATCACAAATCAATTACGATCGAGAGGAAACTTTCTCGCTCGGCGGCGGCGGCGGCGCCACCAAAAGTGGGTCGTCGTTTGGATCCCTTTTTTTTCGCTCGCCGCGCGCTCGTGCACCTGTCCGTCCGGGGCCCAAGAACCACTCCGAAGAAGTGGATGGCTCCAGTCAGTATCCGACACACCTGTGATTGCCGCGGTCGCGATTGCACCTGAACTTCGCGCCGACACGAAACTCGCGCATTCACATTCTGGACTCGACGCCGCGCGTTCGTGTTGTGATAGGTTAAGACCGAGATGTCTTCGAAGTGCTATCCGGACTTGGGATTGTTCTTGTTTATTCGTGTGCGGTGTGAGGAAGACTAGAGTGGTACAAATGACTTCCGTAAAGATGTGTAGCAAGGAACAGTTGAATGATATAATGGATAAAATGCACAAGGTATGATTTAATAAAAACAAAAAATGGTTATCAAGTATTTCAGATTGATAGTTTTGTGGAATATGTGTGATCAATTTTTCCAAAATGGCAGCGCACGTGTCTCGTAGCGAAATATTTGATCAAATTATTTGTTATAAAAAAGGCATGCAACAAAAACTTTGCAGTGCCATTTACTCTCAAAATTGCTCTTCAAATTGTCTAAGAATTTATACATTGTAATAAAGAATGAACTTAAAAAGCAACATAAGTACGTTAGGGCGAAAGGGCACCTGGAAGGGTGCAGGAAAATTAATCAAAGTGATTGTAGCAAAAAAAAATTTACAGTAGAACAAATGATTAACTTAAAAAAAACAACTACGCTAGGGCAAAAGGGCACCTGGGAGGGCGCAAAATTTGCAAAATCAGGAAAATTAATCAAAGTGATTGTAGCAAAAAAAGGCATGCAACAAAAACGTTTACATTCCAAATTTCTACATTAGAACAAATGATTAACTCAACAAACCCAAAAATTAAGAAGATGCACACAGTAACGTAACTAGGACATACATAACAGGCCGCAAAATATGCAAGTGCGCATTTTGTCGAAACCAAAAATTTGGAAATGAATCAAATCATAAATCGAAAAAATGGTGATGTGGCCATCATGTTACTTTCTCCGACTTGATGGTATTATTTATATTTACGCTTCCATGGTTTATTTTCAATTTAAATCATATTTTAAGTGTGCATCGAACGTTTCGTAGACTCGGATAAAACTGACGTTTAAAACGTCAAAATTATGAAAGATGGAAAATGTACTTCAAATTCAAAAACTCAGTTTACTCAAAAACTAAAGAGATTTCGAAAAAAACTTATTCTTCATAAATTGTTCATTTTGGCATTCTCTACCATTATTATTAACATACATTTACTGTAACTATTAGCGTTTCATAATTGTATACCAAAAATTAAAAAAATAATAATACATTTTTTTCTCGAATAACAATGATTTTATGAAAAATGTTTTCAAACAAAATAATCGCATTTCTTTATTGTCTTCAATATTTGTTTAAATGTTTTTGTGACATTTTTCATATTTAAGAAAATATTGGCAAAAAACAAAAAACAGTTAAGGTAAACACCCACTTCCGGTGTACGAAATTTTACCAAAAGCTTTTCAGTTCTTCGGATTATCAAATAAAACTTATGTTCAAAGTTTCATATCAATTGGTCTATTAGTTTTTGAGATACAGCGCGCACAGACACACACACACACACACACACACACACACACAGACACACACACACACACACACAGACACAAAAATTTTTTTCCAGAAATTGTTGAAATGGCATCTAGGGACCCCAAAACGGATATTTCCGTAAAAAAAATTTTTGAAAAAAAAATCACGATCACAATACTTTCTCGTACTTCGTAACGGAGAAAGTAAAAAGTTAATACAAAACTCTTTGTTCGCTGTTGGATGTTGGATGCGTTAACTTTGTTGTTCATCTTAAAGATTTTGAAACTTTCTTGTAGCAATAGCAATATGTAGTTTGAAAAAAACTCTTGATTCGTTTTTCATACACAAAAATGATTTTAAATCAAAATCAAAATATTTCCGTTGCAATTGTGATTTTTTTCAAATCAAAATTGCAACGGAAATATTTTTTTGACATGCTTGAGCCATACAGTCACTCACGGTAATATCTTGATTTTGATTTAAAATCATTTTTGTGCATGAAAAACGAATCAAGAGTTCTCATACTTCTTACAGAGAAAATAGAAAAACCAGGCTCCATTACCCATTTGAAAATAGCAATTAAAACTATACCAAATTATAGTACTCTGTCTTAGAGTACCAGATAATACCATAAAAAAATCTTTAATGTTTTCCTGAAATCTTTTCGTGCGAGTAACATTACCCCCCCCTTTTTTTTTTAGAAATTACATTATTTTTGAAAACTAATATACTCCGAGTGTATAAAATTTAAATGGTACTAAGTAGTACCATTAAAAGTAGTACCATTGAATAGTTTAGCTGAAAACAATTTTTAAAAATAATTATAAAATATATCGACTAGTTTAGTAGAAATGTTTTTCTGAATTATAATAAAAATTAATTTTAGAGCTGAAGGACATGGCCCTTTCTAACTTTGTAATCCTTAGTTGGAATAAAGTTCTTTATTATTATTATTATTATTATTAATAATTTCATGAATAATAATAATAATAAGATTTTGAACAAGAATAGATTAAACATTATTACATAAACAAGTTAGACTCTACATATTAATTACTTATTATAAACAATTTTTTTTTTAATATTAATCTTTAGAAATCCTTTTAATTTATTCATATCAATCAATCAATCAATCAATTTATTCCACTTAGGCCACCATAATACATATATGTACAATACATTATTAATGTCTAGATACAGTATTTGCGGATGTGATCGTCATCTTGGTTTTCAATAATAATTTTTTTTTAGAGTTTTTTTCCTTTACCGTGCGCGCTTTTTGAAAGGATTATCTCAATATTTAGGGATTTAGATTTTTGCGAAATCATTATTTTGAATGTGTTTTAAGTAAATCAGGAAAGTTTGAAGTCGATGGAAATTATTTGAATTAATTTTTTTTTCACCCGTCAAAATGTTTTCAATACCTTATGCTGTGTTTGCGCAGGATTATCTTGAAATCTAGAGATGGGATGTTTGTAAATATTTGCAAAATTATAATTCTGAATGTGTTTTGAGTAAATTTGAAACGTTTGAAGTCGATGGAAATTATTTTTTTATTTTTTTTCGAGTCGTCACTACATTTTAAAATTTTCACAAATTTATGCTGTGTTTGCACCGGATTATTTCGAAATCTAGAGTTGTAATGTTTGTAAATTTTTGCAAACTTATAATTCTGTATGTGTTTTAAGTAAATTTGAACGTTTTATATCGATGGAAGTTATTTTTTAAATTTTTTTCGAGTCGTCAAAATATATTAAAATTTTTACAATCTCATGCAGTGTTTGCACGGGACTATTTCGAAATCTACAGATGGAGTGTTTGTAGGTTTTTGCAAAATCATAATTCTGAACGTGTTGTGAATAAATTTGAAACATTTAAAGTAGATGCAAATTATTTCTTTTTATTTTTTTTCGAGTCGTCAAAATATTTTAAAATTTTTACAAACTTACGCTGTGTACAGGATTATCTAAAAATCTAGAGATAGAGTGTTTGTAGGTTTTGGCAAAATCATAATTCTGAATATGCTTTGAGTAAATCTGAAAACTTTGAAGTCGATGGAAATGATTTTTTTCGAGTCGTCACAATATTTTAAAATTTTTACAACCATATGCAGTATTTGCACCGGATTATTTCTAAATCTTGAAATGGGGTATTTATAATTTTTTGCAAAATCATAATTCTGAATGTGTTTTGAGTAAATTTAAAGCGTTTAAAGTCGCTGGAAATTATTTTTTTATTTTTTTTTTCGAGTCGTCAAAATATTTTAAAATTTTTACAATCTCATGCAGTGTTTGCACGGAATTATTTCGAAATCCGGAGATGGGGTATTTGTAGGTTTTAACAAAATCATACTTCTGAATGTGTTTTGAGTAAATAAGAAAAATTTGAAGTCGATGGTAATTGTTTTCTAAGTTTTTTCAAGTCGTCAAATTATTTTCAATTTTTTACCACTATTTGCTATGTTTGCACGGGATTATTTCAAAATCTAGAGATTGGGTGTTTGTAGATTTTTGCAAAATTATAAGTCGGAATATGTTTTGAGTAAATTTGAAAAGTTTGAAGTCGATGGAAATTGTTTATAATTTTTTCAAGTCGTTAAAACATTTTGAATTTTTACCACCTTATGCTGTGATCGCACGTGATTATCTCGAAATTTAGAGATGGGGTGTTTGTAGATTTTGCAAAATTATAATTCGATGGAAATTGTTTCTTCATTTTTCTCGAACCTTGAAAATATTTGCAATTTTTTACAATCTTATGCTGTATTTGCAGGGGATTATCTCAAAATCTAGAGGTGGAGCGTTTCAAGATCTTTGTAAAATTATAATTTTGAATGTGTTTTTAATAAATTGGACAAGTGTGAAGTCGATGGAAAATGTTTTTTTCATTTTATCAAACCGTCAAAATATTTTCAATTTATTACAACCTTATTTTGTTTTTGCACGGGATTATTTCTAAACCTAGAAATGGGGTGTTTTTAGATTTTTGCAAAATTAAAATTCTGAATATGTTTTGAGTTAATTAGAAAAGTTTAAAGTCGATGGAAATTGGTTATCAAATTTTTTTTCGAGTCATCAAAATATTTTAAAATTACCACAATCTTATGATATGTTTGCACGAGATTTTTTCAAAATCTAGAGATGGGGTGTTTGTAGATTTTTTACAATCTTGTGCTATGTTCACTGGGGATTATCTCGAAATCTAGAGATGGAGTGTTTATAGATTTTTGCAAAATTATAATTGTGAATGTGTTTTGAGTAAATTTGAAAAGTTTCAAGTCGATGTCAACTGTTTTTATATTTGTTTTTACTAGAGATCTAAATTAAACATTTTGTTGAACCTTACTCTCTGTTGGCAAGGGATTATTTAGATATCTAAGAAGGGCTGTTGGTAAATTTTTGCAAAATCGTAATTTAGAATGCATTTTGGGTAAATCTAGGAAGTTTCAAGTCGAAGGCAACTGTTTTTAAATTTTTTTCTTGAGATCTAAATTCAGTGTTTTGTTGAACCTTACTTACTCCGTTTGCTTGAGATTATTTCGATATCTAAGAATAGGGTGTTGGTAAATTTTTGTAGAATCGTAATTAAGAATGTATTTTGGATAAATCTGGAAAATTTCAAGTCGATGGCAACTGTTTTAATTTTTTTTTTTTCTAGAGATCTAAATTTAGTATTTTGTTGAACCTTACTCTCTGTTCGCATGGGATTATTTGGATATCTAAGAAGGGGGTGTGGGTAAATTTTTGCAGAATCGTAATTCTGAATGTATTTTGGGTAATTCTAGAAAGTTTCAAGTCGAAGGCAACTGTTTTAATTTTTTTTTCTAGAGATCTAAATTCAGTGTTTTGTTAAACCTTACTTTTCCTGTTTGCTTGAGATTATTTCGATATCTAAGAATGAGGTCTTGGTAAATTTTTGCGGAATCGTAATTTGGAATGCATTTTGGGTAAATCTAAGAAGTTTCAAGTCGATTGCGATTGTTTTTATATTTTTTTTCCGAGAGATCGAAATTTAGTATTTTTTTTAACCTTACTCTCTGTTCGCAAGGGATTATTTGTATATCTAAGAAAGGAGTGTTGGTAAATTTTTGCAGAATCGTAATTCTGAATGTATTTTGGGTAAATCTTGAAAGTTTAAAGTCAATGGCAACTGTTTTAATTTTTTCTAGAGATCTAAATTCAGTGTTTTGTTGAACCATACTTTCTCTGTCTGCTTGGGATTATTTCGATATCTAAGAAGAGGGTTTTGGTAAATTTTTGCAGAAACTTAATTCAGAATGCATTTTGGGTAAATCTAGTAAGTTTTATGTCGATGCTAACTATTTTTATATTTTTTCTAGCGATAATTATAATTTATAATTTTCATTTTTTTGATGAACTATTATAAAAAAAAAACTTTTGATGGTGCTATGTAGTACCGTGTAAATATTAGGCACAGCGGGATTTTTAATAATAATAATTGTGAAATATATATATTTTTTTGATTTTGTACATTACAAAATACTGCACTGTAATATGTTATTACATGCAACTCCTCCACACATCCCGAAAATATGTAAAATCCACCTTCACACACATTGCGTATTTCATAAAAAAAAAAAAACGTAACAGTTGCTCAAAATCGTTACAAAACCACAAACAATTAGAGCGTACAAATTGTATAACGCTCATCGAATTTTCAATTGTTTTGAAACGCCCCATTAGTCTCTTTTTACCACACCAATAACAGTACCTGTACATAAATTTAGGTTAGTAATAATAATAATAATAATAAATAAATAAATAAATAATATATATATATATATATATATTTTTTTTATTATGCCCCAACTTCCTCCTTCACTCCTTTGACATGTCTTCCACACACCTCACCCTCACGAATGTGAGCTATCACATCCTAAGTGAGAGGCCTGAAGTAGTACATATTTCCTCTTATTATTATTTTTATAATAATAATAATAATAATGATAATAATAGTTAGTTTATTCGTGCCAATACGAGGAGTCAGAAGATTACATTTAAAATTTAATTCTCAGTAGCTCGAGTAGCAAATATAAATAATAGCTGTACATTAACTAATTTGAACTGTTGAAGCGTGTTTAGAGAAAGAAAAAAAATGGTGTAAATCGTTCACCATTTTTTTGATCTAATTTGGTGGAATTTAAATTAAATCTTATAAGGCTTCAAAGGTTTCGTGAAATTTAATTATGCCCTGTAAGGTAATCCAATTTGGATTAATCTTGTGTGGAAAATTATTGCCGATACGTACAATGATTTATAATTAGATATATTCAAGTGCGTGGTTATTTATTATAGGTGAACGTAATTACAATTTGTGCCCCAGATAACAAGTGCACAGTATCCTTGACTACGTGTGATAATAAATGTTGTTTGTTGGAATTGTTGGAACGGCTTCGTTCAATTTGAATACCGGTTTTGCTTGAGATGAGACAAATTTTATCAGCACTAAAAAGAACCGTACAATGCGTTATTGTTTCTCGTCACGTGCAACTTCTGAATTATCAGGTCTCATTATTACAGTACAAAGCATAATTGTACAGTTTTTCTTCGCAAAAATTTACGACGACGACCTTGCCGAAACAAAAAAAAAGTGCAATTTCTTGTCGCAAATATGAATAATTCACAACTGTAAAACAAGTACCGCAGTAATTATAAACGGTAATTTTATGGAAAGTGCGCTTCGCGGATAGCTGATCCGGCTGGTTGTTTTGCATCTGTGGAAGTCATGTTGTGAAAAAATGAAGGAGGTCTTCGGAAACTATCGGCGGTGTGGGTACTTTCAAAAATTGAATACTTTCCATGATGAGTAATTTGTTTTCTATTTAAGATTGCGATTAATTTCTTTTTGTAACGCACCGTACAATGATCTCACTCCAGATGGTAAAATATGACCATTCGAGTCTTATCTGGTAAATGAGTCTTCAGTATTTAGGATTCAAACTAAAGTCATTCGCACAGACTTCTGTAGTCTTCAGTATTTTGGATTCACGTTAAATCTAAAAATTTTGTAGTCTTTAGTATTTTGGATTCATGCTAAAGCTAGTCATTCGCGTAGAATTCTGTAGTCTGCAGTATTTTGGATTCAAACTAAAGTTTAAGTCATTCGCGCAGACTTCTAAAGTCTTCAGTATTTTGGATTCACGCTATAGCTAAAGCCAAAATTTTTGTAGTCTTCAGTATTTTGGATTCACGCTAAAGCCAAAGCTAAAATTTTTGTAGTCTTCAGTATTTTGGATTCATGCTTAAGCTAAAGTCATTCGCGCAGAATTCTGTAGTCTGCAGTATTTTGGATTCAAACTAAAGTTTAAGTCATTCACGCAGACTTCTATAGTCTTCAGTATTTTGGGTTCACGCTAAAGCTAAAGCTAAAATTTTTGTAGTCTTCAGTATTTTGGATTCACGCTAAAGCTAAAGTTATTCGCGCAGAATTATGTAGTCTGCAATATTTTGGATTCAAACTAAAGTTTAAGTCATTCGCGCAGACTTCTATAGTCTTTAGTATTTTGGATTCACGCTAAAGCTAAAGCTAAAATTTTTGTAGTCTTCAGTATTTTGGATTCACGCTAAAGCTAAAATCTTTGTAGTCTTCAGTATTTTGGATTCACGCTAAAGCTAAAGCTAAAATTTTTGTAGTCTTTAGTATTTTGGATTCATGCTAAAGCTAAAGTCATTCGCGCAGACTTCTATAGTCTTCAGTATTTTGGATTTAAACCGCACTGACAGGTGAAGTCAATCGCGCAGACTTCTGTGCAAGGATTAGATATTCATTTATAATTTACATATGTGTGCAAAAAATATTGAGTCATGATTGGTTTTGAATTCAAATGAACTTATACATTTTTACGTAACGAAATATTTAATTCGTCCTTGCCGTTGGATAAATTCCTTGCGAAACGTGTATACAATAAAAAAAACAACAATTCTTTGAATAATTCAATTTTTTGCTGTAATTATAAAGACATGCGGTTAATTGGTGTTTTTTCCAGAATGTTTTGGTTTAAATTTATTTTAAGCGTTTAAGCGTAATTTTTTTAATCAATTTGATGTATTTCTAACGAGTGCAAATATTTTCAAAAAATTTCCAAAGTATACTCTAATATACTTCAGATTATATCTTCAAAACATTCCCAAATTCGAAAATCACATTTTCGAGTTTTCTTTGCTGACGCGTCACGGGATTAAAATTGACATTTGTTCTTGCGCAAGTACATTTTATGAAGCGTCTTGAAGGGATCTTTCCAGTGATGTACAGAAACCCCGAATCAAACCAGTGATTTCTTCAGGAAATTATTTCAAAGCCCTTGGGTAGTTTTTCATGTTTTTGTCAAAAAATAAAAATCGCCAAATTTAATTGAATCCGACTAATCAGCACCAAACGAGCACAGATTTGAAAACTGCGTTCAATTTGGATTCTTCGTTCAACCGCTATGGCCGTTAAAAGTCTAAAAAAAATGACTTTTTTTAAATTTCCCATAAAGTTCATGGTAACTTTTTTCCAATTTTTTCTGGATGAAATTTTTTAACGACAATCGTTTTATTTTATTGGTATTAATGAAGGTTTACGATGATTATTAAGAAAATTGATTTTTTCGATTTTTTCCATTTTCGAGTTTTCTTTGCTGACGTGTCACGGGCTTCAAAATGACATTTGTTTTTGCGAAAGTACATTTTCTGATGCTTCTTAATGAGATCTTTCGAATGACGTATAGCAACCCCGAATCGAACCAGTGGTTTCTTCAGAAAATCATTTTAAACGCAATTTTGGGAAAAAGTAAGAGGGGGGACCCTTGGATTTTTCAGGTTTTAGTAAAAAATTTTAAATCGCCAGTTTTAATTAAATCCGACTAATTGACACACAAGGAATACAGATTATTGTTCAAAAGAACAATATCCAATAAATGTATTATAATCGAGTCTACTGAATGTCCAGAAATCGATATGAAATAATATTTAACAAAAGTAAAATTTGACCTGATTCTTAATCCCGCAGGATATTGCACACAGATAATTTTCGAACAATTTTGCCAAAGTTGAATAGGCAATATCCTGTTTTCTCATTGTAACTCCATCTGAGCATCCTCTTCAAAACACATCGAAAAAAATTTGATTTCCAATTCCAAAATTAATTCCTTCTTTGCCGGCGATTTTTATATTGAATAAATCCACATATTGTAATTATAAACAAATCCCGTTTAACAATTTACATCTAAAATGAATTCGTTCTTTACCAGCCGCTGGCAAGGACGATTTTTACATTGTGACACCTCGAATAAATCCGCGTATTGCCATAATAAACAAATCCCGTTTAACAATTTACTTTTCTCCGATAACCTTCTGTCCAAGTGTTAACCTTGCATATCGCAAATGTTCAGTACACGTGAATCCGTGCAGATCGACATTCAGAGTCCGCACATATTATTGGAAATGCGTTTGAACTGAAACACGTGATGTTATCTTTACGGCGGGTAATATGTTATTGAAAACGGTAAAACAGAAAATTCGAAACGGTTAACAAGTACGTGCTCAATGCTCATTGTAGAATATCAAACGTGTTTACAGTAAATATTATCATTTTTAGTGGAATGTTAATTTTGTATGTGATAAATTAATAATAATAAAAACAATAATATATTTATTACCCTGCTCAAACGTGTTTGCAGAAAATATAAAATCATAATTTGGATAGTGTTTTGAGTAAATTTGGAAAGTTTAAAGTCACTGGCAGTTGTTTTTATATTTTTATTTGAGCCAACAAAATAATTAAAATTCACACAAATATTTGTTGCGCTCAAATGAAATTATTATAAAATCCAGGGTTGGGATTTTTGTAATTTTTTTAAAATTATAATTTGGCATGTGTTTTGAGTATATTTGGAAAGTTTGAAGTCGCTGGAAGTTGTTTTGATATTTTTATTTGAGCCAACAAAATAATTAAAATTCACACAAATTTTTGTTGCGCTCAAATGAAATTATTATAAAATCCAGGGTTGGGGTTTTTGTAGTTTTTATAAAATCATAATTCAGCATGTGTTTTGAGTAAATTTGGAAAGTTTGAAGTCGCCGGCAGTTGTTTTTATATTTTTATTTGAGCCAACAAAATAATTAAAATTCACACAAATTTTTGTTGGGCTCAAATGAAATTATTATAAAATCCAGGGTTGGGATTTTTGTAGTTTGTATAAAATCATAATTTGGCATGTGTTTTGAGTAAATTTTGAAAGTTTCAAGTCACTCGCAGTTATTTTTATATTTTTATTTGAATCAACAAAATAATTAAAATTCACTAAACTTTATGTTGTGTTCAAATGAATTTTTTATAAAATCCACGGTTGGGATTTTTGTACTTTTTATAAAATCATAATTTAGCATGTGTTTTGAGTAAATTTAGAGGATTTTAAAATGATGGCATTTGTTTTCTATTTTTTTTAAGAATAAAAAAAATTATACTTTCTACAACTGTAAATAATGTTCAAATAAGTTGAGATTTTGTAGTTTTTCTATATAATTGTAATTATACATGTGTTTTGAGTAAATTTGGAGAATTTGAAGTTGATGGCATTTGTTTTTGTATTTTTTTTTAATAAACCAAATTATTGTAATTTCTTCGATTTTAAATTATGTTTAAATGCGTTCAAAGGTTGAGATTTTTGTAGATTTTTTAAAAATCGTAATGAGGCATGTGTTTTGAGTAAATTTGAAGGATTTTGAGTTGATGGCATTTGTATTTGTATTTTTTTTTCGGATAAATAAAATTATTGTAATTTTTTCAACTTTAAATTATGTTGAAATGCATTGAAAGGTTGAGATTTTTGTAGTTTTTTTATTTAATTGTAATTAGACATGTGTTTTGAGTAAATTTGGAGGATTTTGAGTTGATGGCATTTGTTTTTGTATTTTTTTTTCGAATAAACAAAATTATTGTAATTTCTTCAAATTTAAATTATGTTCAAATGCATTAAATGGTTGGGATTTTGTAGTTTTTTATTTAATTATAATTAGGTATGTGTTTTGAGTAAATTGAGAGGATTTTGAGTTGATGGCATTTGTTTTTGTATTTTTTTTTCGAATAAACAAAATTATTGTAATTTCTTCAACTTTAAATTATGTTCAAATGCATTCAAAGGTTGAGATTTTTGTAGTTTTTTATTTAATTGTAATTAGGCATGTGTTTTGAGTAAATTTGGAGCATTTTGAGTTAATGGCATTTGTTTTTGTATTTTTTTTTCGAATAAACGAAATTATTGTAATTTCTTCAACTTTAAATTATGTTCAAATGCGTTTAAAGGTTGAAATTTTTTTGTTTTTTCTTTATCGTAATTAGGCATGTGTTTTGAGTAAATTTGGAAAATTTTTAGTTGATGGCATTTGTTTTTGTATTTTTTTTTTCGAATAAACAAAATTATTGTAATTTCTTCAATTTGAAATTATGTTCAAATGCATTTATAGGTTGAGATTTTTGTAGTTTTTTATTTAATTGTAATTAGACATGTGTTTTGAGTAAATTTGGAGGATTTTGAGTTGATGGCATTTGTTTTTGTATTTTTTTTCGGATAAATAAAATGATTGTAATTTTTTCAACTTTAAATTATATTCAAATGCATTCAAAGGTTGAGATCTTTGTAGTTTTTTCTTTATCGTAATTAGGCATGTGTTTTGAGTAAATTTGGAGTATTTTGAGTTGATGGCATTAGTTTTTGTATTTTTTTTTTCGCATAAACAAAATTATTGGAATTTCTTCAACTTTAAATTATGTTCAAATGCATTCAAAGGTTAAGATTTTTGTAGTTTTTTATTTAATTGTAATTAGGCACGTGTTTTGAGTAAATTTGGAGGATTTTCAGTTGATGGCATTTGTTTTTGTATTTTTTTTCGCATAAACAAAATTATTGTAATTTCTATAACTTTAAATAATTTTCAAATGCATTCAAAGGTTGAGATTTTTGTAGTTTTTTTTTAATCGTACTTAGGCATGTGTTTTGAGTAAATTTTGAGGATTTTGCGGTGATGGCATTTGTTTTTGTATTTTTTTTTCGAATAAACAAAATTATTGTAATTTCTTCTTCAACTTTAAATTATGTTCAAATGCATTCAAAGGTTGAGTTTTTGTAGTTTTTTTTTATCGTAATTAGGCACGTGTTTTGAGTAAATTTTGAGGATTTTGAGTTGATGGCATTTGTTTTTGTATTTTTTTTTCGAATAAACCAAATCATTGTAATTTCTTCAACTTTAAATTTTCAAATTCAATCAAAGGTTAAGATTTTTGTAGTTTTTTCTTTATCATAATTAGGCACGTGTTTTGAGTAAATTTTGAGGATTTTGAGTTGATGGCATTAGTTTTTGTATTTTTCTTTTCGCATAAATAAAATTATTGTAATTTCTTCAACTTTAAATTATGTTCAAATGTATTCAAAGGTTGACATTATTTTTTCACTTTTCCAACAGAGTCGACTCTTTTTGCACACGATTCTTTTTCTTTCATTTCATTTCGCCCATTTCTAGTACACAGTTCAAGAGTACTTCAAAAGGCAGTGAATTTAAAATAATTTTTGAACCGTCCAAGGCCCAAAAAAAATATTTTGCAGGATATTTCAGGCTTTTTTTGACCGCACTGTATAATAACATCATTTACAGTTCATTAATATTTACAAAAGTAAATCCATTGGCAGCCAGATGTTAGCGTTTTAAGCCCATGGTGGTGGGGTAGGGTAGGTATACTGGAGAACACCGCCATTGTTAAATCCCCGGCACGCTTCTGAACATCTGTTTCGGTTACTACCTGAACACCGGGTACCCTCGTGCCCTACCTCTCAAGCTGGAAATGGTTTAAAAATATATTTCCGATATTAATACTTCAGTGTTCCTCTAGTCAGCGTGGTGCGCGTGTTGCTTTCGAAATTAGATTTTTTAACGCCATTCTGACAACTTCAATATTTGCAATTGTTTCTTCTAAGAGAGAGAGAGAGAGACAATACATTTATTGAGACAATTTTACAAATGACCTCAACAGGCAATTGACTATAGGTCTTTCAGCCAATGACACACTGATTTTCACTAATATTTGCAATTGATTTTTGTAAGCAATTAGTATTGGAATTTGTTTACGAGATATTTTCTCTTATATCTGCTCTTGCTTCTTCAACACCAGTATTAGTAATTGGCTGCAATTTTTTTTGCTAAACAGTGATTTTGTGAAACAACAAGTTTAAAAAAAAATGTTGTGTGTAGTGATAGAATCGCAGAACACGAGGATAATGTTGTGAATTCATGTTAAGAAGGATATGTTCTTACAGGTATGTTTTAGAAATAACAAGAAATGCACACAGGATGGTGGTATTGCTTCAGTTTTAGGGGTAAATGAAACACAATTTTCTATGTCTTATATCGTATGTTCATTAAAAAAAAACCTCAAGAGTGCCATGACCTTTTATTTTTAAAAATTTTAGTTGCCATGCATGTTAGAAATTGACATACAAAACGTCAGATCTTTTTAAAAGTCACAATTATTCCGTGGTCACAATGGTGTACAGCAACCAGCAAAAAAATGTTTTTTTTTTTTTATTTCCTACGACTTCTCTGCGTCATTTGTCTCGCGAAATGAATTTATCGGTAGGAACGTGCCACAAGTAACATAACCTCAATATGTGTTACCAACTTAAATTTTTTTAAATAAAAAATCATGGCGCACTTGAGGTTTTTTTTTAAATGAACATACTTTATTAATGATTATCATGATGATGATGACTCGAAAGGGCCGAAACTATAGTCAATTGTGAAGTGGAAATCATTAATATACAATGCTATAAAACATAGAAAATTGTGTTTCATTTATTTTTAAGAAAAATATTGTATTGTGTGAAATGTCACTTATTAAAAAAACGTATTTTGTAATGAGAGATTTAATTTATAATATCCAGTAGCGTAACTGGTAAATTTCGTCCTGTCAACAGCAATTTTTTTCATAACATTTAATAATAATAATAATAAATTGTCTTTATTAATGCAAAGGTAATCACAAATATTAAATTTACAAGAGTAGGCGAAGTTCAGTTAGTTTATTCAACTATTAACTGCTCTTCCACTTAACCTACATTTAAAGATTGGGTCTCTAAACATTTTTCAAAAATAATAAAAATCATGCAAACAATGCAATTTTACGTAAAATTGAAGAAAGCGGAAACACGGAATCCTTTTTCATAAAAGTAGACTCTAGTCATCTTCTACGCATTTTTAGTTATTAATTTATTTATGCATGAATTACTGCAATGTATCGAGAGAGTGAGAGAGAGAGAGAGAGATTTAGATGACATTTTTCAAAAATAATCAAAATCAGAGAACTTCAAAGTGCAAATTTACGTAAAATTGAAGAAAACGGAAACAAGGAATCCTTTTTCATAAAAGTAGACTCTAGTCATCTTGCATTTTAGTTATTAATTCATTTCTGCATGAATTACTGCAATGTATCGAGAGAGAGAGAGAGATTTAGATGTATGCCAATCTAATAACATGTTTTGAAATAATTACATAATTATTGCATTTGCTGTAAAATCGACAATTTATTAATTGCCTTCCATTGGAATTTACTTATCTTAATGCTATTAATTGGCTGTTATTAATGTCTTGTTAGAAACCAACGTTATCTATCGGTGTATTAATTAACCCGCGAAATGGATTATAATTTTAATCAAAATACATCATGTGGATTCCATATTCCTAATACATATTAATAATCGTAAATATAGAATATGTATTTATTAGTATTGAATATTTTGCGATTCTCGCAAAAAGAAAGCGGAAAGATGAACACCAAAACTATTTCCTCCCCCTGGTTCACCCAGTATATATACTGATTATAATTTATTCTCAAAGTATATACAAGCATTTTTATTTCGAAATATATTTACATTTATGAGTTTTGCTTTTCTTCAAAATATAATATTGGCTATCGACCAGGATCGGCCAAGGCGAAAAAATAAATAAAAAAAAAATTTCTACACATCAGAACCTTTCCAAATTTGTTTAAAAGTAATTATTCTTAACAGTTATATAAAAAAAAGTCATGACACACCCTAACTAGTTATTGAGATAATCACCAAAGAATGGAGTCATGCCACCCTGAAGTTGCATATTTTCTCAGGTCAAGAAAAAATAGAAAAATAATTACCACAATGCAGAAACTGTCCAAATTTACTCAAAATGCATTCTTCTTGACATTTCCATAAAGAAATAAAAATACCCCTTTCCTAGTTTTTGAGATAATCAACCGAGAATTAAGTCTATTAATTATCACTATTGAGTTTGAGAAAGAAAAAATGGTGATGTGGCCATCATGTTACTTTCTCCGACTTGTTGGTATCATAGCCATTTATATTTACGTTTTCATGGTTTATTTTCAATTGAAATCAAATTTTAAACGTACATCGAGCCAAATTAAAAAAACCAAAAATTAAAAAAAAAAATTATAAATTTTTTTCTCGAATAGCAATGATTTTATGAAAAATATTTTCAAGCAAAAGATGTTCATTTCGATGTTGTCTTTAAAGATTCTTTAAATGTTTTTGTGATATTTTTCATATTTAAGAAAACATTGGCAAAAAACAAAAAACAGTTATGGTAAACACCCACTTCCGGTGCACGAAATTTTACCAAAAGCTTTTCAGTTCTTCAGATTATCAAATAAGACGTATATTCAAAGTTTAATATCAATTGCTTTATTAGTTTTTGAGATACAGCGCACACAGGCAGACACACACAAATAGACAGACACACACACACAGACACAAGATTTTTTTTTTTCCAGAAATTGTTGAAATGGTATCTAGGGACCCCAAAACGGATATTTCCGTAAAAAAAGTCCCCGTTAGAATATTTTAAAATTTCGCGAAGGAGTGTTTGCAGATTTTGATTGGATCATGAAGTACAATCGTTGTTGAGGAAATTTGGAAATTTTCAAGTCTCCATCAACTGTTTTTATATTTTTTTCAACTTTCCGAAAATTAAGCGGCGCGAAAATTACCATCACCTGTTCCCGTTGAAATATTTCGAAATTTCGCGGAGGAGTGTTTGCAGATTTTGATTGGATCATAAAGTACAATCGTTGTTGAGGAAATTTGGAAATTTTCAAGTCTCCATCAACTGTTTATATATTTTTTTCAACTTTCTGAAAATTAAGCGGCGCGAAAATTACCATCAGCTGTCCCCGTTAGAATATTTCAAAATTTCGCGAAGGAGTGTTTGCAGATTTTGATTGGATCATGAAGTACAATCGTTCTTGAGTAAATTTGGAAATTTTCAAGTCTCCATCACCTGTTTTTATATTTTTTTCAACTTTCGTAAAATTAAGCGGCGCGAAAATTACCATCAGCTGTTCACGTTGAAATATTTCGAAATTTCGCTGAGAAGTGTTTGCAGATTTTGATTGGATCATGAAGTATAATCGTTGTTGAGTAAATTTGGAAATTTTCAAGTCTCCATCAACTGTTTTTATATTTTTTTTAACTTTTGGAAAATTAAGCGGCGCGAAAATTACCATCACCTGTTCCCGTTGGAATATTTCGAAATTTCGCGAAGGAGTGTTTGCAGATTTTGATTGGATCATGAAGTACAATCGTACAAGCTGAGGAAATTTTCGAATACTTTTGTTGCGAGCAACAATAAAGTATTATTATTATTATAAACTTGAACTACTTCCTTATGATATAACACAATACACGTCGACCTCTTCCATTATATTGTTGAATGGCGGCGATGCTGGAGATACGATCGCAGGAATTTCGTTCTGAGGCGCCTAATTTCGTAAGCTTGTTAAAATGTAGAACTCAGTCAGTGGTGTCAAGTTTTTTTTTTAAACGTTGGAACAAATCATGACCGGTTAAATTACTTCCTGATACGTGTTGTTATTAATATATAGGTTCACGTAAGAGATGAATGGCTAAAAACGGTCTTCTTTAATCCTTGGTCGGCGGGCATATAATCGTTTCAATAGTTCATGGCCGTTTGCTCAGGATGCGATTGTTGCTGTGCAGTGAATTGGTTTTAGTAATAACGTTTAAATAATCCGTGTATAGTTGTATCATAAAATGGGACGAATATGTCGTAAATTAGCTTTTCCAGTTTGAAATGATAAAACAATTCTGTCAGGGTGACATCACTGCTGTCAATCAATGTAAAGTTAGGTTATGGTTAAATCTTAATTTAATATATAAAAATTGACACTGTCACGAGAACAAATCGGAAATCGTAATTTATAAAGATTTTGTCATTACTTAACAAGCTTGGTTCTCCTCAAACAGTTAGACGGAAAGATATTATGTTATGTTAAATTAGTATCATCAATTAAAAATTGCACATTAGCATCATCTGTCACCACCCATTATCGTTTACCGATGCAAATGGAATGCAAATTTTTCCGGCCGCCAGATGTAGCGCACCAAGCCGCTGATTTAGCGCTTCCGATTTGGCAGCACTTAGCAATTACATGCAATATACGCTATAACGGATCAAAATCTATTCGAATGATCGTCAGCTTAATTGACGGAAACAATAATTACGCCGCATCTGCTTTAACTTCTTGGTTCAATACACTTTCCAGCGCAGATTGTATCACCAGAGTGCAACTAATGGATTCTTTCTTTCTTACAAATGAATAAATTCGAAAAATGACCATGGCGTAAGGGCGCGAGCATCTGCCCGCTGGATCGCGAGTCGAGTGGATTCGATTCCCCGACCGGGCGATAAATTCGTTTCTCTTTCTTAAATCGTTTAAACAAACTAAATCTCAGAGCAGCCGGTTCGTACCCCTTCGCCTTTATTTAACCTCTTCAGAGAAAGATACATCTTGCAATCGCATATAATTCTGTAATGTATAAAACAAGGATATAATTTAATATCGTAATGAAATTATTAATTAATGCACGAAGAAGTTTTAATGATGACAATTATTCGATTACAAAAACTTTTGATTGCCACGTAATGGAAACAAATTGGGCTCTGATGTATTGAGGTCGGCGAATATGCGGGACAAAACAGTTCGGTAATCGTCTTAGATAGAGACGTGACACAATTTTGAAATTTTGAACGTAGGCAGGTGTACATTTTGCTCGGGCATTAATTATAATCTCTTAATTATGGATGACCTGACCCTTGAAGTGATTAATACCACTCGCGCGATAGTACTCATTTTCAATGTACCGTAACTAATGGTTACGATTGGAATTACTAAGAGATAGTGCATAGAATTTACTACATCAATGGAGGAATGAGAAGAAACGCAGATACTGCATTCGCAACGCAAAAATTCAGTTGCTATTAAAATGTAGAACTACCTTAAACGTCAGTTGATAAAATGCCGGCGAAAATGAGGTCAGTAATGAGACGAAATGCGGGCGGGAAGTAGCTTTAGAAAAATCATGCGCGTCAACATTACACATACGCTGTTGTGATGAAAAATCATCCGTATTCGCAACGCAAAAATTCATGTAAATGTTGTTGATATTAAAATGTTGACAATGCATTGATATAGCATAAACGTCAATAAAATGCGGGCGAAAATGAGGTCAGTAATGTAAACGGGGGCGGGAAGTAATTCTTGAAAAATCATGTGCCACAACATTACACACTGCTAAAATGGTTATAAACAACTTACTAAATAAGAAAACAAGACTGGTATCATGTTTATGAAATAATTAAATCTCGATTAGTAATAAAACGCAAATTATGAAAATTTAATCACGTCCGTGAATATGTATGTCGAATAAATTATTATACCATTCTCAATCAAAATCCAAAGTGAAATTAATTCTACGTCACAAATGACACTTTATCAACATCACTTTTTATCTGCTACTTGCAGATTAAACAAGCTAATGAATAAAGTTGTCTGTACCCCGTTATTAAAATCACTAGAAATTTCCGCAATCTACAAATTATTCCAATTTCGCGAGATCTAATCATCATTTTCACCTTGTAAATGCAAATGTTTGTCGTGGAAGGTTCTTTCGGTATTAATACAGTCGACATAACGGAGGATGAATCCCGGGAGGAGGAGATTACTTCATAGTTCATCATGAAAGTGATGAAATGTAATCGCTTGAAACAGTTACTTTTAAATACAATGAAAAAAGGTTTTTAATTACAAAACGGTTTTATGGTGGATAATACCAGGATTTTGTAATTATATCTACAATAGCATTTATGGTATTAAAATTTAATATTAGCTAATTAGCCAATAATTTTTTGGACTTAATTTTTATAATGATATTATCTTATTTACATTTGTATAAAAAATGTTCAAAAATTCACCGCGGAGAAAACTGAGAAAATTCACCGCAGAGAAAATTCACTGCTGAAAAAATTCACCTCTGAGATAACATAAACTTCACCGCTGAGAAAACTGAGAAAATTCACCGCAGAGAAAATTCGATGAGAAAAAAAAAATTCACCGCAGAGAAAAGTGAAAATATTCACCGCAGAGAAAACTAAGAAAATCCGCGGCAGAGAAAATTCACTGCTAAGAAAATTCACCCCTGAAAAACTGAAAATTAATCGCAATTTACTGCTGAGAAAATTCATTGCTGAAAAACCAAAAAATTCATCGCAGGGAACATCCACCACTGAGAAAACTGAGAAAATTCACCGCTCAGAAAACTGAGAAAATTCATCGCAGGAAAATTTACTGCTAAGAAAATTCACCACTGAGAAAACAGAAAATTCACCGCAGAGAAAACAGAAAATTTACCGCTGAGAAAAGTGAGAAAATTCACCACAGAGACAATTAACTGCTGAGAAAATTCACCACTGAGAAAACTAAGAAAATTCATCGCAGAGAAAATTCACCGCTGACAAAACTGAGCAAATTCGCCATTTAGAAAACCGAGAAAATTCATCGCAGAGAACATCCACCGCTGAGAAAACAGAAAATTTACCGCTCAGAAAACTGAGAAAATTCATCGCAGAGAAAATTTACTGCTGAGAAAATTCACCGCTGAAAAACCATAAAATTCACCGCTGAGAAAACTGAGAAAATTCATCGTAGAGAAATTTACTGCTGAGAAAATTCACCGCTGAAAAACCAAAAAATTCACCGCTGAGAAAATTCAGAAAATTCACCACTAAGAAAACTGAGACATCCACCGCTGAGAAAACAGAAAACTGAGAAAATTCATCGCAGAGAAAATTTACTGCTAAAAAAATTCACCACTGAGAAAACAGAAAATTCATCGCAGAGAAAATCCACCGCTTAGAAAACAAAATTCACCGCTCAGAAAACTGAGAAAATTCATCGCAGAGAAAATTTACTGCTGAAGAAATTCACCGCTGAGAAAACAGAAAATTCACCACTGAGAAAGCAGAAAATTTAACGCTAAGAAAAGTGAGAACATTCATCACAGAGAAAATTAACTGCTGAGAAAATTCACCACAGAGAAAACTGAGAAAACTCATCGAAGAAAAAATTCACCGCTGACAAAACTAAGCAAATTCGCCATTGAGAAAACTGAAAATATTTATCGCAGAGAAAATTAAGAAAATCCGAGGCAGAGAAAATTCACTGCTTAGAAAATTCACCCCTGAAAAAACTGAGAAAATTCATCGCAGAGAAAATTCACTGCTGAAAAAATTCACCTCTGAGATAACATAAAATTCACCGCTGAGAAAACTGAGAGAACTCACCGCAGAGACAATTCACTGCTGAGAAAATTCACCGCTGAGAAAACACAAAATTCACCGCTGAGATAACTGAAAATATTCACCGCAGAGAAAATTCACTGCTAAGAAAATTCACCCTTAAAAAACTGAGAGAACTCACCGCAAAGAAAATTCACTGCTAAGAAAATTCACCCCTGAAAAAATTGAGAAAATTCATTGCAAAGAAATTTACTGCTGAGAAAATTCACCGCTGAAAAACCAGAAAATTCACCGCTGAGAAAACTGACAAAATTCACTACTGAGAAAACTGAGAAAATTCATCGCAGAGAAAATTTACTGCTAAGAAAATTCACCACTGAGAAAACAGAAAATTCATCGCAGAGAAAATCCACCGCTTAGAAAACAAAATTCACCGCTCAGAAAACTGAGAAAATTCATCTCAGAGAAAATTTACTGCTGAAGAAATTCACCGCTGAGAAAACAAAAAATTTACCGCTAAGAAAAGTGAGAACATTCATCACAGAGAAAATTATCTGCTGAGAAAATTCAGCACAGAGAAAACTGAGAAATTTCGTCGTAGAGAAAATTAACTGCTGAGAAAATTCACCACTGAGAAAACTGAGAAAACTCATCGAAGAAAAAATTCACCGCCGACAAAACTAAGCAAATTCGCAATTGAAAAAACAAAAAATTCATCGCAGAGAAAATTAACTGCTGAGAAAATTCCAGCTGAGAAAACAGAAAATTCACCGCTGAGAAAACAGAGCAAATTCACCATTGAGAAAACTGAGAAAATTAATCACAGAGAAAATTCACCGCTGAGAAAACAGAAAATTCACCGCCTAAAAAGAGAAAATTTACAGCTGAGAAAACTGAGAAAATTCACCGCTGAGAAAACTGATAAAATTCATAGCAGAGAAAATTCACTGCTGAAAAAATGTACCGACGAGAAAACATAAAATTCACTGCTGAGAAAACTGAGAAAATTCATTTGTGAATGATCACATTCTGTGCACAAATTCTTGATATCTAAATTGTTTATTTAGGCTTGGTTTGAATAGATTAGTTAAATAAGAGCATTGCTTTTTTAAATCCAAATAAAAGATACGCGGATTTAGGAGGAATTAAGTGGAGGCTGTGAGAAACAATTTTTTTTAGCAGTGAATTATCTCTGCTATGAATTTTATCAGTTTTCTCAGCGGTGAATTTTCTCAGTTTCCTCAGCTGTAAATTTTCTGTTTTCTCAGCGGTGAATTTTCTCTGTGATTAATTTTTTCAGTTTTCTCAATGGTGAATTTGCTCCGTTTTTCTCAGCAGTGAATTTTCTGTTTTCTCAGCTGGAATTTTCTCAGCAGTTAATTTTCTCTGTGATGAATTTTCTCACTTTTCTCAGCGGTAAATTTTCTGTTTTCTCAGCGGTGAATTTTCTGTTTTCTCAGCGGTGAATTTTCTGTTTTCTCAGCTGGAATTTTCTCAGCAGTTCATTTTCTCTGTAATGAATTTTCTCACTTTTCTCAGCGGTAAATTTTCTGTTTTCTCAGCGGTGAGTTTTCTGTTTTCTCAGCGGTGAATTTGTTAGCAGTAAATTTTCTCTGCGATGCATTTTCTCAGTTTTTTTAGCGGTGAATTTTCTGCTTTCTCAGCGGTGGATGTTCTCTGCAATGAATTTTCTCGGTTTTCTCAGCGGTGAATTTTGGATATCGGCTTTATATCTTCGTTAAAACCATTTTGAAACATTTTTTGGCGAAAATCACAAATCCAATTGAGCGTAAGCATGACATTTACAGAGGCACAAGCGCTTAGTAACATGCGTATAGAAAACAAAATTGGTCCTGAAATGGACCCTTAAGGGACATAGCAGAAACCTAAAAGCTGAAACTCCCGAGCGCAAAAGCTTGAAAGTCTTAGTTAATTTACAGTAATGATTTCCAGGAAATTTTAATCTGGAAAGACTTAATGGTGATTAATAACACGTTTTCATCTATAAAACGTGTTATTGAAGCACACGAACTTTGGCTACACATAAAATCAATTTAATTCCACTTTATCACCTAAAGCGTGCCTTTGTGAGCAAACAACCTCGATCATATCGTTTCGGGTAATACCAATTCCGCGAAATACCTGCAGGGAATTCCGAATCACGTAATTATCAGAGAATTGTGAAAACATGACAGAGCATCCACATGTATCGATCGGTGGAGTGCAATGTGAATAATATTCATGAAGTATGCACGCGTGCATTGCATACCGGCATTAATATATACATAACAATTTCCAAGATAAGTGCAATGGATCACCTTGATGCATTGGTGCAGGCATATGCCTATAGTACCGTTACGTGCTTTTCAAAAACGCCATTCCGCTAAGTATCTCTCGTGTCGGACAATAGGCACGAGAGTCAGATTATGGTATCGATATTGCAATTACATTCATGTCTTGAATCAAGATAATTTTCATATTGTAGTTATTTCCATATCAATATTGACTTTCTATAAGCTTTTGCATAATACTTTTTTATGCAGGAGTAAGTGGTTTTATCGTTTCCTGAAAAAAATGTTACATAAATCGCGGAAGTCGTGAATTACTTGTAATGGGGGGCATGTGTAGTGGCTGTACGTTTTAATATTCCGAACATATTACGTTGTATAAATTTAATTAGTATGTGATGGTGAAAATTCGGAAGTGAAAAAAATGTACAAAACAGTGTTCTTCCTATAAGAGTACATAGTGCCGTTCCTGTCATGTAGATGCGTTAACATCTACAGGAAGAGAGTGAGGTATTAGAAGTCATGTGAGCATTTTTTTGTGGTTCAATTAGCGTATTATCATGTGCTACTACTGTTTAAAAAAAAATTAAAAAACAATTAAACACAGTCAATTCCGCTTAATTGGGACACATTGAGACTAGAATATTTTGGCCCAATTAAACGGACGAAAATTAAATACCTTCAATACATATTTTAACAAATTCTTAAACAAAAAAAAATATAAGAAAATACAGATATAAAATAATAATAAGTAAGTACATACACTTTAATTCTGTAAAAATACATCAAGTATGAGAGCTGAGGCAATCTCCATTGTCTTCAGAAACTCCTCAGAAACTTCTTTCGCATTGATTTTAAAATATCCTAATAAGGCGCAACTAGTCGAGAAGTTTTAAACATTCAGAATCTAAACTGAGTTTTTATTTAGTAAAATTAATCTTTTTTTAATCACCATCGTTAATAATTTGAACTACCGATACGTCAATATTAAAACAATAAATAACTCTATATTATTAATTTTAAAATACATAACTGAGCTATCGTCTACAAAATAAACGTTTGCGCTTCACCTACTTAACCATGCGTTTATCTTCATATCCGTAGGATGAACGGTTAAGCGAGGCAAATAGCCACGCTTATATCAATATCGGATAAATGATGACCAGATTTACGCTCGAATGGAATAATCATAATCCGATTAATTTTAATCATTCTCGTTACCGTGTGTCACGTTTCCTTAATTAACAAGATCTCAGACGGCTTATTGAACCGGTCGAATTGAAAACAAACATCGACTGGAGGAGGAAGTGAGCAATAAGGAGAACACCGTTCGACTAAACTGACAGCGAAAGGCGATGTTAATGAAAATGTTAAATTGATTAACGAAATCAGACGTAATTGTATAAATCGCGGTTTAACCGGAAATTATGAGTATTTTTTTAACTTAATAATTTACTTTATTCTGGAGGCTACTACTTCATTATATTTTATACATACACTGTGTACACAAAGTAAGGAATCAATTCGATTAAAATTCAGGGCATTTTCTTTATGAAAAATGCTCGGACACGTGTATTATTTTTTTTAACGCGCATTTTTTGAGATAAAATTCAAATGTACAGGGTGTCTCAAAATTGAGATACGACCCCTAAGTTAAAATTTTCAAATATGAAGCCCCATCTTTTGTTGCATTTATGGATTCTACGTAAAATTCTGAGTATTTTTCATGTAGCATACCCCATGTTGATATTCAGCTATTTTCGAAGAAATGGCGTTTAAAAAAGTACTACTACTATTTTATTTCTGGTAAAAGATAACATGGTTTCATCGAAACATAGGAATTAATAAGGAAAAATCATTTAATTAAGTAAATAATGATTTTTGCTTATTAATTCCAATGTTTCGATGAAACCTGTTACCTTTTACCAGAAATAAAATAGTAGTAGTACTTTTTCAAACGCCATTTCTTCGAAAACAGCTAAATAACAACATGGGGTATGAAAAATACTCAGAAGTTTACGTAGAATCCATAAATGCAACAAAAAATGGGGGTTCACATTTGAAAATTTTAACTTAGGGGTCGTATCTCAATTTTGGGACACCCTGTACATTTGAATTTTATCTCAAAGGATAAAGGGATAAAAAACGTGAACTTACACCAACATCGCAGACATTTTTTGAAAATGATGGGAATGAAGAAGAAAGTGATAATTCATTCGAAATGACTTTTTTCAGCGAAGAAAGTACAAGATTGAAATTGCCTACAATTGAGCAAATTGAAGAAAGTTGAATTATTCTTAAATGAGATAATTTAATAATGAAAAATATTCCACTAATTTACATTTCTTCGAAAATTTTAATTGCAGCGAAGAAATTGAAATAATTGCCTGCGAGCCGTATTAAATGTTAAACGTAGCGAAATTTTATTGACAATGTAAACTGGTATATAATTAAGCATGAAATTACAAACTCCGAGACCATCATAACATAGACGGTATGTTATGCTCAAGGCTTTTCTTACATTTAACCGTAATGTGAAACCAACTATCAGTTTCGCATACATTCTATGTATAGTTTGTCTAAATACACTTCTCATTCTCATTGGAATAATTCTTACTAATGACGTTAAAATATAAATAAATATATTGTATGTAACAATCCTACAATGAGTTTGATTAGAAATTAATTCAGACACTCTCTACACCATTGAAGATGCAATCTACGCGAAGGCGATTCTTCACTCGTGGAATCTATGTTTATTAGCTTATTTTCACCGTTATTATTTTATACGAGATACCATCTGAATGTGAAAGAAAATAAAGAAAATCTCCATGCAGCAAAGTAGGCGTGTGCCAGAGAAAATATTATAAATGAAGTGGTAATTGCTAGGTAAAAAGATTTCTATCATCGAGCGTTTTCGTATCTTAAACGTCCGCACTAATAATTCACGAAAAATAATTATAGACACGTCTAGTGTAATTGTTATTTTTATGTGGTAACGTAACGACTTTCGAATTCAATCATCACTTTTGACCTTATTTTTGCGTTCGTAGGAAACGTATGCAGCGGTTTTAATTATGCTGTAATGTATTAACGAGTGAAAATTTGGATTACGTCTATTACGTTTTAGGCAATTAATTTGGTTGCAGTTTAAGGTAAAAAATATTTATTGGTAATAATTCATATCTCTATAAGAAATATGTATTATTTCAAGAAAAAGGGTTGCTTAATAATATATAAAATTTAATCCATTATTTGATTGTAGATAAATTTAAAAATATTTTTTATTTAAATTTTTACTAATCTTACAAAACCACACACCAAAGATTCTTAAAATGTATTGCTTAATGCTTTTACAAAAAAGCATAATCGCTGATGTTTTTAACACGTTCGCTGCCGCAGGGCACACACGTTGTGCCATCGGGTGTTATCGCGCGGTGTCGATGGCAGAACATGTGTAGAACCAACGAGTTGGTTTTACTCGCCTCCTCGAGTTACTACCGGCTGTAACGTCGGCAGCGAAAGTGTTAAGGAGTGTAATATGCAATAGATAGTATTTATACCAAACAAAAACTAAGTTTAGATTCTGAATGATTAAAAATCCTCGACTAGTTCCATCTTCTTAGCGCATTTTCAAGGGATTTTCCTTTTAATTCTTTTGAAACTGCCTAATGCCCGGTTATATAATGTCTGGCGGTGGACGCGAACGCACCAAAACAAAACGCGACGTATTACACAGGTGCATTCGCGTCCACCGCAAGTTGGCCCTTAACCATAAATTATAAAACTGGGCATTAATAAGGCGAGCATTTTAAACATCAAAATCTTATTAGACTTGGCTGGATTGACAGCCGCGTCCGTAAATCTGTCACTTTATTGCCTTGTTAAACAAATAACTATTATACCATCGGAGAAATTTACATGATGGCCACATCACCATTTTTGCCTAAAAACTGCATTCAAATTAACACAATATGTAGACTTTGAATATCAACTGACATAAACAACATTTACATTATCTTAATCACAATCTGCGATTATTATTTTACATGTATAAATAGATTCCAAGGTTTTTAGCGTGGATTAGAAAAATAGCGGTTTACTGCAAAATCTCTGCAAAGGTGTGAATGATACCTTATCGCATTTAGATATCTCAACGATCAATGCATTACAGTTACTTTTGCAAGACTAGAATTTTATAAATGTCACTACCAAGTATGGGCTTTATAACGCCGTAAATTTCGGTAAATCATTAGAATGTGCGCACCTTGACATGTTATTTTATTCGGAGATTGGTAAAAGTTCGAAGCTTGTGCAATTTGAACAAAATTTAGTATCTCGTAAAACGGAAGTTTTAAAATGAGATTGAATTCCTAATTTGCCGGCAATTATTTTTATGCGCGCGTTTAAGATCCGCGAGGATAATAAATTGTTTTGTTTCGGAATGTTGATAATTTATACAATTTAAAACAAAATATATTACACCAGCGGCGGCTCGTGGATTTCCGTAGGTGAGGCAAAGACAAAGGAAGCAAATATTCCGTGCCTTTTCGGTCAAATTTTCTTCAGTTGCCTCACCGCCGAACATCCACGAGCCGCCGCTGACAAACACTGATTTGATTTATTTTTTACTTTCACTAACAAAAATGCAACATAACCCACGCAACTTATTAGTACTTGTATGTTTTGTTTCTACTTCAGGAAATCGCGTTTAAGGTTGGTAATTATTGTATAATTAATTATCTAAATCTAATATATTATAATTATCCACAATTAGAGAATGGTTTGCTACGCCATCCAATCGTCACTAGATGTCGCAGCAAACCATTCTCCTATTTTAAAATCGCAGAGTTGTTTAATACCCGTGGTAAAGCGCCCCCCCCCCCCCCATCACCGTTGGCATCTGATCACATAATATTTCCGCCAGATGGCCAACCTCATTCCACTAGAATTCCGACAGAAAATATGAAAATATAAAGTACGAAATAAATCGATTTTATATTTTAACAGTTGAATTTAACGTTTTGCGTACGAATTAAGGTGGAATATTAGGTAGAACAATGAAATAATCCGAAGAAAAATAAATACAGATATGATTGAATTCCTTAAAAATTTGAATGAATCCTTGAAAATGTTTTTAATATGTTTAGTAGTAGAAAATGAACAAAAAAATCTAAAAAAAAAATAGTGCTATAACAGAATTCCACAAAAAATTAAAATCTTTATGAAACACCTACCTTTAAAACTTAAATTTTTGAAAATTTGCCCATTTCTCCTTGCGTTATGAATTTTTTTAAATTAATGTTTTAAGTTGTCGAACAATTGAACAAATCTAAAAAAAATACTTATATGATGGAATTGCTCAGAATTTTTAATATATTCACAAGATATCTACCTTTAATTTAAACTTTGATTTTTGAAAATGAGTAAAATTCTGCGCGAGTTATGAATTTTTAAAAATGAATTTTTTAAGCCGTCGAATATTTGAACAAAGAAAAAATAGAAGAAAAAAAAATACTGATATGATTGAATTCCTTAAAAACTCTAATGCAATCATAATACATTTACCTTTTTTTTTTTTTTGGCATAGGTTTGACCATTCAGCCACTAACGATGCCCTTTAAAATTAACTTTGGGTTTTGTTTTTTGTTGCGTGAGTTGTAAATTTTTGTACACTCGGCGTTAAAAAAAGCGCCACTCGAAAATTCGCGAAAATACTCGATTTTTCAAACCGTCGTAACTTGATTCAATTTGGTCGAAAATCGATGAATCTTTCAGTTTGGGAAAGATTCAAGTTTTATCTTTAAGAATGTGTAGTTTATTTTGACCCCAAGTCCAACCCACCCCCGTAACAACGCGATGGAAAAAAAATGTTTTTTATGTAAAAAATTGTCCAACTTTGACAAACTGTACCGTGCGCAAAAAAAATCGGCAGGAAATTTCACCATAATGGCAGAAAAATGAAATCAATTTCCTTCAAATGCCTTAAAAATTCGAGTCGTTTCGATGATTTGGAGCAAAGTTATGAATTTTTGAAAAAAAAACATTTTTCACTTTTTTGGCCATAACTTGAGTGTAGATTGGAATAAAACACTTTAACTTTTTTATACCACTATATTTTATTTATGTGACTAGTTTCGACCATTCACTTATGTTTGAAAATGACCAGTGAATGGTCGAAACTAGTCACATAAATAAAATATAGTGGTATAAAAAAGTTAAAGTGTTTTATTCCAATCTACAATCAAGATGTACCACGAAGTAAACGCCGCCAACATTAAACATAACTTGAGTAATTTTGCACGAAAATCGATGAACTTTTGCAGTCTGAATAGTTTCAAATTTTCTCTTCAACGTCATGTGAATTGTTTTGTTGCTAAAACGATTCCACCCCCTAAAGGAAAAAAATATTTTTTAAAGTTTAAATGTAAAAATTTGGTTTCTTGTACCGTGTGCAAAAAAAATTGTGGACTCAATCGGTCAGCAAGGCAATAAAGTTCAATCATTTTCCTCCAATTTCCTCCAAAATTCAAGCCGATGTCATGATTTGGCGCGAAGTTATGCAGTTTTGAAAAAAAAATACATTTTGCGCCTTTTTGGCCATAACTAGGCGAATTTCGCACGAAATTCGATGGAATTTTGCGATCTAAGAAGTTTTCGACTTTCGTGACCCCCTGAAAACCCCTACAAAAGTGTTTTGGATTGGCAAAAAATGTTAAATTTTTACAACTTGTTTTCATTTTCAATATCTTTTTTTTTCAAAAATTCATAACTTTGCTCCAAATCATCGAAACGACTCGAATTTTTAAGGCATTTGAAGGAAGTTGATTAAATTTTTCTGCCATTGTGGTGAAATTTCCCGCCGATTTTTTTTGCGCACGGTACAGCTTGTCAAAGTGAAAAATGTTTTTTTTTTACAAAAATTCATAACTTTGCTCCAAATCATCGAAACGACTCGAATTTGTAAGGCATTTGAAGGAAGTTGATTAAATTTTTCTGCCATTCCGGTGAAATTTCCCGCCGATTTTTTTTGCGCACGTTACAGCTTGTCAAAGTTGGACAATTTTTTTACATAAAAAACATTTCTTTCCATCGCGTTGTTACGGGGGGTGGATTGGACTTGGGAACAAAATCAACTACACATTCTTAAAGATAAAACTTAAATCTTTCCCAAACTGAAAGATTCATCGATTTTCGACCAAATTGAACCAATTTACGACGGTTTGAAAAATCTATTTATTTAAAAAGCGATTTTTCGAGTGGCGCCTTTTTTTTATGACAAGTCATCTCAGATGTGCCGCAAGGCTCAGATTGTGGACCTATTTTGTTCATTTTTTTTTTCTCTTTTTATAAAACGAATTTAAAATAAATTTCCATTAGCATTCATCCAGTTCCAAGAAAACAACAGCTGCATTAGGTTTTTGATTACCGTCCGGAAGGGCAGGTGATTTTTTTTTCAGGCTCCAGCAGGTGCGTAATTTGATTTAAGTCTCGCCTGAAATCTCACGACCTTAAGTAATTACATAAAAAAAAACCCGAGCACGTTGCTTAACGTGCTAATGAATTACGCATTGTATCGCAATTACTACTTGATTAACTTGACTTACTTGCAATGTAGCGCATATTAAACACCCAAGAGGTGCGATATTGCTCAACCCACGACACTCCGGCATACTTTCTTACGATAGCAACTACCACTCATTTAATTAGTGATGCAAATAAAAAGAGGACAAAGAGTTCTGGTACATAGAAAGACGAGCTGGTGTAAATGTTTGTTGCTAGAGTTTTTAGTACAAAAAAAAAACGATGTGGTGTAAATAATTGTTGCTTTTTCGATGTTCTACACGTGATTTCAATTAAACCGCTGTTATGAGCTGCACAATCTGGTATTTCCATTATTGGATCTTCTCAGACTTTAACGTATTTATAGTTCTTAGAAATGTAACTCTTTTAAACATTAAATATTGTTCCCCCATCAGAACACCTACAGACCGGTTTCGACCTTTCACCTGAAACAATTGTTGGGGGAACAATATTTAATGTTCACATTAATTTGCCGCCGCTGGCAATGTCCATATCTTGTCGGTGTTAAAGCCACCCGGATTTGGTTCAGTACAGCATTCAGGCAATAGATTCCGCCACTACCTATAATTCTTTTAATTGCGTTAATCTTTATTTGCAGATTTAATTAACAGAATGAATTATTTAGATAATAGAAGCCCTTGAGATTCTGGAAGTGTATGCTAGAGATTTAGACGTTTAGATGGAATGTACTGCATGTATTTTACACCAAGGAGATTTAGGCCGAAATTTGATGAAACACGTTAACTGCGTTGTACGTCCATTCTCCGTTATTGAAAACACCATTACACAAGTGAGATTCAAGTCGAGTTGGCTTTAAAATCGAGCCTTAGACGTCCTAGCTCTCTTCGTTTAAAAGCTATTTTTGGTTGCATATTCCAAGAAGAACATTTTGGCCAAAACTCGGCCAAACACAGTAACAGCGGTGTATGACCATTCTCCGTTAATGAAAACACCATTACGAAAGTGAGATTCAAGTCGAGTTGGCTTTAAAATCGAGCCTAGACGTTCTAGCTCTCTTCGTTTAAAAGCTATTTTTGGTTGCATATACCAAGAAGGACATTTTGGCCAAAACTCGGCTAAACACGATAACAGCATTGTGTGGCCATTCTCCGTTATTGAAAACATCATTAGGAAAGTGAGATTCAAGTCGAGTTGGCTTCAAAATCGAGCCTTAGACATCCTAGTTCTCTTCGGTTAAAAACTATTTTCGGTTGCATATACCAAGAAGGATATTTTGGTCAAAACACGGCCAACACGGTAACAGTGGTGTATGTCCATTCTCCGTTATTGAAAACACCATTACGAACGTGAGATTCAAGTCGAGTTGGCTTTAAAATCGATCCTTAGACATCCTAGCTCTTTTCGTTTAAAATCTATTTTTGGTTGCATATACCAAGAAGGACTTTTGGCCAAAACGCGGCTAAACACAGTAACAGCGGTTTGAGCCTTGGGCATCTTAGCTACTTTTTGTCCATTTCATCGTTCAAAAACTATTTTTGGTTGCGTATACCAAGAAGCACATTTTGGCCAAAACTCCGCCAAACCCGATAACAGCGGTGTGATTGAAAACACCATTACAAAAGTAATATTCAATGATGAAGCTTAAACTTTTTGTCGACTCCTTCGTTCAAAAGCGTTGAATTTGGGTTACCTACAGGCATTTTTTTTTTAAATCAATTTCCGCAAAATCCAAAGACCGATGTAACCAGTCACAATAAAGACAAATGATAAGTGTTTATGCTAACCACTATTATCAATCTATAACTGTTATCGCACTGGGCTCCAGAATGAAACATGCCGCAGTGCTTATTGAGATGCATGTATTCAGCGAAACACGTCATCCTCGTGATTAATATTAATGCATAACCTTTACACGATACCGTTTACACGTGAGGGAAATTCAGTTATTTAAGTACCGATACTTGAAATAATATGCGGCGTAATTACAATAATCCATTCGTTCGAGACGTAAAGCCTTTCTTTATTTGCATGGGCAGATTTTTTTTGCCGCGGCCGGCCGGCACGAAAATCGCGGTGACCTTTTCAGTTGCGCAATGTTTGTTTAGACGTTGCAATGCAGGTGTAAGTTCACGTTTTCCGATCCCGTGGAGATTCGCGTGGGTTTTAAGGATGTTTCGTGGGTTGCCAAAAAAAAAATGAGTACATGAGAAGAATTTTTATTGCAAAATAATTATTTTTATTACTTATCTTTCGCTACGGGAACCGGATAATTACGCAAAAATATTGCAAGCAAACGTACGTATCTATAAGCAAGTTCTAATTCGGCAGCAAATCTGTTAAGCTTTTAACAAGCATATATCGCGGTGAAAGGGTTAACAAGGGAATCAATAAATTAAATGAAGACAAGAAGGAATCAATGAATAAAGACAAGAAGGAATCAATGAATAAAGACAAGAAGGGCATCAATAAATTGAATAAAGACAAGAAGGGAATCATTAAATTAAATAAAAAACAAGAAGGTAATCAATAAAAGAAATAAAGACGTTAACATCTTTGTTAGTGTATTTTTTTTACTTTCTCCGTTACGAGAAAGTATTGTGATCGTGATTTTTTTTCCAAAAATTTTTTTAACAGAAATATCCGTTTTGGGATGCCTAGATGCCATTTCAACAATTTCTGGAAAAAAAATTGTGTCTGCGTGTGTGTGTGTGTGTGTCTGTATGTGTGTCTGTGTGTGTGTGTGTCTGTGCGCGCTGTATCTTAAAAACTAATAGAGTAATTGGTATGAAACTGTGAACATACGTCTTATTTGATAATCCGGTAAACTGAAAAGCTTTTGGTAAAATTTCGTACAGCGGAAGTGGGCGTTTACCTTAACTGTTTTTTGTTTTTTGCCAATATTTTCTTAAATATGAAAAATATCACAAAAACATTTAAACAAACTTTGAAGACCACAAAGAAATGAACATTTTTCATAAAATCATTTTTATTCGAGAAAAAAATTTATTATTATTTTTTTAATTTTTGGTTTATAATTATGAAACGATAATAGTTACAGCAAATTTATGTGAATAATAATTCTAGAGAATGCCAAAATGAACGACTTCTAAATAATAAGTTTTTTACGAAATCTCGTTAGTTTTCGAGTAAACCGAGTTTTTTAATTTGAAGTATAATTTTTCCATCTTTCATAATTTTGACGTTTTAAACGTCAGTTTTATCCGAGTTTACGCAACGCTCGATGTACATTTAAAATATGATTTAAATTGAAAATAAATATAAATGACTATGATACCATCATGTCGCAGAAAGTAACATGATGGCCGCATAACCATTTTTTTTTTAAATTATGTTGTAGAAAATAACAAAACCGTCGCAAAATAATTTTTAGGAAAGCAACAGCATGGGTATCGTTTGATTTCTTCCGGAGAATTTGCAAGTCATCTACTTGCTTAAACCATTATAACTAGATTTACAGTGGAAAGCGTTTTTGATGAAAACGTTTCATTCAGAATTTTTTTACTCCAATTCTGCGGGCATGATTAGGAATGCACCAGTCACCGGTTTCTTATAAATTGTGAAAGATTAATTTTAAATTACTGTCTTAATAGTTTACTTCACAACGAGGTACTTGACTTTTGCAATAGGACTAACAAGGCGCAATTTAATTGAATCTGTAACAGAAGTAGTAGAAGTAGTGTTTGCTGGATTTTTTTTCAAAATTGGCCATCGACTTCAAGATCATTCATTCGTGTACTTCTTTTTTTTTATAAAAAGGAAGGATGTTTGACGGAAATTTGGGTTGGGGAATTATGGATGATATCGGACATTGGATTAGACAGCGTAGGTCATTCAGCCACAACCGATTATTTATATTAAATGAAAATCCACAAACACCAATGTCCTCGCCGGGATTCGAACCCAGGACCCTCCGCATCGTGTACTTCTTAACACTTAGTTTTTTTGAAACTATCACCAGGAGATCGATGATGCTTTAACCAATAAATTACAAAATTTTCAAGAAAACGTGAATAATTAATTTGGATCGTTTTTTCGAAAGCATCGCCAACAGATCGACGGTATTTTAATCAATAAACTGCAAAAATTTCAGAATAAGTAAACGTGAATAATTAATTTAGATCGCGTAGTAGTAGTAAAACGATTTTATTAGGGCTATCGACCTGTCGGTCTGTCTGCCCAATTTAGATCGATTTTATGCAATTTAAACGGAATTTTCGGCAATAATAAACAGCACATGAACAAATGTAGTTTCTACGTGAAACAAAACATGATTTATACTTGTTCTCTTCCTACCACGAATTGTTGACTGCAAAACCGCTGTCTGACTGACAATTAATAATGAAACTAAAGCAGAAGTTAATTTAGAAAAATTGCTCGACCATATCTCGCAGCGCTTGCTGGAGTCCCAAAAAGAAATCATGCAAGTTTTTTGATAAACCCTAGATTTAATTTCGGACTGCAAATGTGGGATAGATGGGAGTCAATCCCAAAGTTCCAGGAGAAAGCGAAGAGTGACAACAATTTTCTTGAATGGAAAATTGGTTTCGCCTTCATCTTTAGTCTTTGAGGTCGATGTATTATAGTAATCAATTGACACAGCAATTTTCCAAGGCACAAGAAACATTTTCTCCACCACTTGATTGACTGTCTTAGAAACCGATTCATGGCAGGGCTACGAGGCCAGAAATAGTTCAATCTCCACCATAAATGTTTGGCACTAGGGATGACCAGATGGCGTAACGAACCATTCTACTATTTTGCTGAAAATTTCATTGAAGTTCATTAGGGAATGTTCTAAAAAAAATACAGAAATTTAGCCGCAAGTGTCCAGAAAAATTCCTTTCAACCCAGATTTTTCCTTAATTTTTTTTTTAATTTTGCAATTTTACTGATTATAATTGGTGTATTTCTTGGAAAATTTTGCAATTTTACCCTGAATAATGTATTTTTGAAACTCACCAATTAACGTTGTCCTGTCTTTGCTATAATCAAAACGGTGGTGCTTTTATTCAAATTTCTATGCGAAAATTTGATGTTTTTTAAAAGCCAGATTTATTGTGACAAATTATTGTAAATTATTTTGTTTCCCGCTCCAAGTGTCTCTAAAATCCATCAGCTTAAACTACTCTTTCTTCATCGTGCTAAAAATTGTCGATGATAAGAATTAAATTTCGATGGATTTTTTCCAGAAAAACTTCTGTAAAATCCACATTGATTTTTATAAATTATTGCAAATTTTACGACTTAACCCTGCATAATATATCTCTCGCAATGAAACTGCTAACTGCTTTTTATCTTCACCATAACAAAAATGGCGATGCTATTAATCAAATTGGTATGCGAAAATTTGACGTTTTTTTTTTTAAGAAGCCAGATTTATTGTGACAAATCATTGTAATTTATTTTGTTTTACGCTTAAAGTGCTTTTAAAACCCATCACCTTAAACCAGTGATGGCGAACCTACGACACGCGTGTCAGTGCTCATTTTTGGTGACACACATCTTCAAAGATAAAAAAATTCATAATTCAAATATTTGTCTTTCATAACGGCCAGAGTTGGTTAATAATAATATTATTACTTACGTTGACAATAATTAACAACAACCACATTTTATTTAATTAATACAATAATTATAAATATTTCTACTTTTTTAGTCTTTACTTATGTTTCGATTTTTCAAAATTTTGACACACCGAACTCAAAAGGGTCGCCATCACTGCCTTAAACCAATCTTTCTTCATCGTACTAAAAATTGTCGATGATAAGAATTAAATTTCAATGGACTTTTTCTCGAAAAACTTCTGTAAAATTCAAATTGATTTTGATAAATGATTGCAAATTTTGCGATTTAACCCTGAATAATATATCTTTAAGACTCTCACAATGAAATTGCTTTATCTTCGCCATAACAAAAATGACGATGCTATTAATTAATATTTGTATTATTAAAAAATAATAATTAATAGTAATAGTAATTACTTGATGCGTTTCACGTTATTTATTTATTTAATTCCGAAGTTATTAATTAAATTTCTAAACAAAAATTTGACAAATCATTGTAAATTATTTCGTTTTAGGCTTAAAGTATCTTTAAAATTCACCAGCTTAAACTGCTCTTTCTTCATCGTACTAAAAATGGCGATGATATGAATTAAATTTCGACTTTTTTTGAGTAAAATCCAGATGACAAATGATTGCAAATTTTGGGATTTAACCGTGACTAATATATCTTTAAGATTCTCAAAATTAAATTGCTTTATCATCACCGTAACAAAAATGGCGATGGTAATTAATCAAATTTCTATACGAAAATTTGACGTTTTTTTTAGGAATGAGATTTATTTTGAAAAATCATTGTAAATTATTTTGTTTTAGGCTTGAAGTGTCTGCTCTTTCTTCATCGTACTAAATTTAGCGATGATAAGAATTAAATTTCGATGGACTTTTTTTTGTGTAAAATCCAGATTTATTTTGATAAATTATTGCAAATTTTGCGATTTAACCATTAATAATATATCTTTAAGATCCTCCAAATTAAATTGCTTTATCTTCACCGTAACAAAAATGCCGATGCTATTAATAAAATTTCCAGGACAGAAAATGTATTTTTCTTCAGAAAAACTTCTGTAAATCACAGAATTATTAAAAAAAAAGTAACAATTTCTTTCAGTGTTAGTCTGAATAACGTATCTTTAAAACTCACCAATTAAAATTGCTCCATCGTCGTCGTAACAAATATGACGGTGCTATTATTCAAATTTCGATAATAGAGATGAACTTTTCGTGTTAAACTAATATTTATTTTGAAAAATTATTGCAAACTTTTCAGTTTCTGAGTATATAATGTATCTTTAGAACTTAGTAACTGAAATTACGTTTACGTAAACAAAAATGGTGGTACTATCAATTAAGTTTTGATGAGCAAAAATTGTTTTTTTTTTCCTAGAAAAAGTCTGTAAAACTCTGATTTATTTCGAAAATTGATTACATTTTTCTTAGTTCAAGATCAAATAATGTGTTTGCCAAGTTCAATAATTGTAGTTGCACTATCTTTACTCTAATAAAAATGGCGATGCTGTCAAGCAAAATTCAAACTAAAAAAACTTCTGTAAAACCCAAATTAATATTTTGGCAAATAATTGAACATTTTTCACTTTTTTCCTTAATGATATATCTTGTAAATTCACCAATAAAAATGATTGTATCTTCGCCCTAACAAATATGGCGGTGCTATGAATCAAGTTTCTATAATAGGGAAGAGCTTTCTGTGGAAAAAAAATGTTTTTTTTTCAAAAATTCCTGTACTTGCAGTTTTAGTTAAATTTTGATGCGCAATTTTTTTTTTCTAAAAAACCTCTGCGAAACTCGATTTATTTTGAGAATTAATTACATTTTCTTGATTCTATACCATAAAATAGGCCGAAGCCAACTATAGGTTGTATTTAAAAAACGCAACTTTGTGTTATAACTTTCATATTAATGAAGATATTGAAATTCTGTTAAACTTATTTTATTCTTTTCAAAAAAAGAAGTTATAGCCAAAAAGTCATTTTTTTTTCATTTTCGATATATTGCAATATCTCAGTTATTTATCATTTGACAATAATGAAAGTTATATGTTGTTCAGGCACTTTTTATGTATCTTTCTTTCAAGTTCAATAATCTATCTTTGCTCTGATAAAAATGGCGGTACTATCAAGCAAATTTCAAACTAAAAAAACTTCGGTAAAACCCAAATTGGCTTTGACAAATAATTGAACATTTTTTACTTTTCTCCCAAATAATATATCTTGTGAATTCACCAATAAAAATTGATCTATCTTCGCCCTAATAAATATGGCGGTGCAATGAATCGAGTTTCTGTAATAGAGAAGAACTTTTTGCAGAAAAAAATATTTTTTTTCAAAAATTCATGCACTTTGCAGTTTTAGTCTAAATCTTAATAAATTAAAATTACTCTATCTTCACCTTAAGAAAAATGGCGGTACTATCAATCAAGTTTTGATAACCAAAAATAAGCTTTTTTTCAGAAAATCTCTGCAAAACACAGATATATTTTGAAAAATAATTCCTTTTTATTAGATTTAGCTTGAATAATGTATCAGTAGCAGAAATTGAACTAACTGCACTATAATAAAAATGACGGTGCTATCAAATACATGACTTTTGCTTCAAAAATAATTCAGATTTAAGCCTAAATATTGTCTTAAATTTAGATGACTACTTTAGTGTATTAAAAATGGCGATGATGTTCATTAAATTGCGATAACAAAAAAATGTCTTTTTCTAGAAAATCCCTTAAAATTAAGGATTGCAATTTTTTTATTTTATCCTGAATGCCCATTTCACTGCCACGCATTGTTCTATTTACGTGAGTGGGTTTTGCTGTGTCCCAAGTACTCAACAAAGTCTTTCTATGTCAAGACTTAAGCTATTACGTTTTCTGCGAGAAATGATATTTTTTCTCGTAGATTTTGGTTTCTTTGTTTCTGTTGATAATGCTCTTCTGCTTGTTTTTATCGTACCTGTGAGGTGGCGTTTTAATTTTAATAATTCCTAGGGTGCAATATCAATCTCTGAGAACATGTGATATCCTTCAACTGATGGATTTTTTTTTCTAATAATTTAGAAATATAACGGTATTTTGGTGGTGACTAGAAGTTCTTTTGCAAAAATGAAGTTCCAAGTATTAATTTTGTTCTATGATCTAATTTCACGTATTTGGTTCCATTAGTTAACACTTTGGTCCCGCCAGGTGCTATCAAGTAATTGGTTTCAGATGGTTTACGATTTTTGTGTTTAACTTTAGCTCCTTCAAAGCTCCTTCAACTCCTGTGTCGATTAAGAATTATGTCTTGGTAATAATGTCCGTGATATAGAATTAACGGTTAGATTGAGGCTCAGGAAAAATTACCGTTAGTGTTGGTGTCTTGCCAATTGCATGATTTAATACATACATGTGCTTTGGTACAATATCCATTAAAACTTTCACATTTCTTAATAAATTAAAAATAACATCACTGCCTTTTATTTAAAATACATTATCAATATAAACAACATTGTTATCGAGACTTGGATGGATGCAGGATGATAGAGGATAATGTGTGGTAGAGCAGATCAAGGCCCATTCTGCGTTGCAAAACCCGCGAAAGTAGAAGAAGAGGAAGAAGTAAATCCAGTTAATAGTAAAATAACACACAAGCACATTTTTTTTAAACAGGAAATCGGTTTACCCTTTTCCTTTCACAAAATCCAATTTGTACAAAAAATCAGGTCACCTGTGAGAACCTGACGAAAGTGATTTTCCGTGTGAAAATCGATTCGAACAAGCTTTTCATCTCTCTAACACGGTCTTCTACTTACGCGTTTACGTAAAATTAATAATACATCTGCATGCCGTTAAGTAGGTGAAAACCGTCTTTTCCTGTCGGCTCCGGAGTGCATTCCCATGTCCGCGCGGCCCGAATGAGAAATTCTATCGAGGACGCCCTTACCTGGACACCGGCTCGCATTATGTAAATCAATTTCGAAACGTCTTTTCGTCTACGGTGGACTTTTGTAGGTTTCTGTGCTTCTGCCCGAGGCCGTTAAAATTGTAATGGCGTACGCCGGCGTGCACGTAATTTTCATTAATCGTTGTTTAGTCATTGTTTATTTTGCCCAATATATAGGTAATATATTACACGGTTAGATTAAGTGTGTCATGTTTTCATTACATTTGGAAAGTATGTAACAAATAAAACAATGTATCTTCAACAATACGATCATTGCAAACATGTCTAGGGGTGTATAAAAAAAGCTATAACTTGGTCGAATAATTCGAGGACTACGCTGGCACTACTGTTAACGTCATTGGGGAGCGATTTCTGGATATAATCCACAACGTTTTAGAACCTGAATTTGAAGCATTAAACTGTGAAAACATTTCGTTTCAACAGGATGGAGCTATGAGGAAGTATCGACAATAGAATTCTTATCATATGTAATATAATTGCAAATTCACTACCCTTTAGTAAGATAGGTGTGAGAATAGGATGAAGTATCTAAAATTTAAGTTTGATATAAAATTTAATCTTAGGAAAGAGAGGAATTTTGTTTCTGATGCTTTTTCCTATTTTTGAGAAGTAGGCGCAGATTCTGCAATATCTAATTACTTATTAATAAGGATGTTTTTTCCCATGCTTTTTATAACGTAGAATCTGCACCTATTTCCCAAAAATAGGAAAAAGCATCGGAAACAAAATCCCCCCCCCCCCGCCCTCGTTCTTTCCTTCCGAAGATTAAACAACGAATAACAGTAATTAGATAAAACCGCATCGGATAAAGCTTCCACTTTTCCTTTCCTTGTGAAGACCAAATAACAGCAATTAGAAACTGCACAATCGGGTTTTCCTCGATTGTCCGTGTAACATAGCAACGGAATTTTCTGTCAATAAGTACTGTGTTTAGGTGTTTCGAGTGCGCTAACAATGTGTCGTTATTATTTTCCAGGGGTTTCCCAAGTGCAGTTTGAAATTACCAGCCTGGGATAATTTCACGAACGCCCTGCCTCGACTACACATCCCAGCCATGCCGGCCGTGCGCTCACGCCGCGGCTGGTGCGGCTGTTTGCAGGTGAGTCCATCTTTAAATTTTAAACGTCATGTATTGCACCGTGACATCAAAAATTATCTTGGTCGAGAGTGGCCTTGGAAAAGGGAAAACAGCTGTCTTAGCTTCTGTCACGTTACGTTTTATTGCAATCTGTAGCAGTTCACGAATAATGTCACATAACCTAACAAGCATTTACAGAATTATTTCAAAAGCTAAGACAGTCGTGTTCCGTACTTGACCAATATGGCTTTTGATATCGTGGTGAGTATCAAAAATATTTAAATTTTGAATGTCCTTATTTTGGTCAAGAGTAGCCATGGAAAAGAGAAAAGTGCAGTCTTAGCTTCTGTCAGGTTACGTTTGATTGCAATGCTAAACGGTTCATGAATACTCGTAATGTCATACCTAACAAACATTTTTTTATTGCCATCAGTAGCAGTATCACTTAACCTAACAAACATTTACTGAATTACTTCAAAAGCTGAGACAGTCGTTTTCCATTCCATGACCACTCTTGACCATGATAACTTTTGATATCTTGGCTGATTGCAAGTGAGTCTTTCAAAAATCTTTAAATTTTGAATGTCATCGATGTATTGCGCTCTTTATAACATGAACAATTATCTTGGTTAAGGGTAGCCATGGAACAGGAAAAACTGCTGTTTCATTTCCAAAGGATCGTTTTCCATTCCATGGACTCTTAGTCCTCATCAGTTGATGTGGCAATGGTGGCGAATTTCCGTGGATGATAAAAAAATATAAAACCAATTGCCACAAATTTGAAAATCTCCAAAAGTACTTAGAATTGATCCTACTTTACAAATCAGTGAAAATCTAAAAATACCCCTTTATTAGATTTCGAGATAATCACCCCCAAACATCGTCTGTTGTACTTCGGACATCACGAATTTCCGTGGAGGATAAAAAATATCCTCCGCGAAGAGAATTGCTACGCCATAAAGGAAGAGGGATGAGATGAGAGACAGAGAAGTGTGGATTGGCGCGATAACCATCGCTATTATTCACGCAGGATGACAAAAATGTTTCAGACACGAGAGAAAATAAAAGTCAAAGACACTTCACTCAATATTCAGCTGTTCCAGCTGATCGGCGGCGATGGCGGATCAGTCGCGTCAGCGGATCGACAGCTTTTAAAGGTTACAATTCAGTGTTGCCTACCTGCGAATGTGAAATTCACCAAAAATCTATTGCCAACAGATCTTAAAATGACATTTACCTAAAACTCCTTTAAAAAGATTCATTTTAAATGTGCCTTTATCCTAAACATCATTTAACTAAATGCCTGTTTAAAAAAAAAAGTTGATAATACCGGGCGTTAATAAGAAAACATCTTAAACGACGCAATTCTCTACTTTTTGCTTACGCAGAGGAGCGTTATTTCAGTATTAAATCGTTACACATAAATATTCCATTGGATGGAATTATACTTACTGTATAATAATGCGTTTTATGCAGGAATTTCAGTTAAATGAACTCGCGTGATTTATTCATGAGAATTAATATATCACCATTATCCGTTCTTGACGTTTCGTGACTAAAACTGAGAAACCTTGTATCCAACGAGGATCACACTTCACTTAAATATCACCTGCTAATCATATATTACATAAAATTACTTCATTATAAATCATAGTTTCTTGTCTTTATGTAATAAATAGATTTTATGTAATATGTATATTTTTATAAAGATGATGGATAAGTGACGACATTTTAAACTTCTTAATCTAAATTGAGAAAATTGGTTAAAACATAGTGAATATTTCAATAGATAGATTTTCACCCTTTTTCCTGCAACTCAGGAAAAAAGAAATGGTGATGTGGCCATCATGTTACTTCCTCTGACTTGATGGTATCATTTATATTTACGCTTTCATGGTTTATTTTCAATTTAAATCATATTTTAAATGTACATCGAGCGTTTTGTAGACTCGGATGAAACTGACGTTTAAAACGTCAAAATTATGAACGTTGGAAAAATTATACTTTACATTCAAAAACTCAGTTTACACACACACACACACACACACACACACACACACACACACACACACACACACACACACACACAGAGAGAGAGAGAGAGAGAGACAAAAAAAGAAATTTCAGAAATTGTTGAAATGGCGTCTATGGACCCCAAAACGGATATTTCCGTAAAAAAAAAAATTTGAAAAAATTTTCAAGATTACTATACTTTTTCGTGCTTCGTAACGGAGAAAGTAAAAGTCTCTACATTGAACCCATTTTTGACATTTCCCTGCCAACAAGCAACACTCAACATTAAAAATTAGAACTGAAAGTTATAAAATAATAATCAGCGATTTGAAAAATTGCATGAAATCAATCATTCCTGAAGTTAACTTCAACATTCAAAAATCCATTCAGAGTAAACCCATGTGTGGCATTTCTCTAAAACAATTCATTAGCATAGCTAAAAAAAAAACTGACTTGAACTGAAGCTGATGAAATTACATTTGACAAAATTCTTTAAAATTTTTGATCAAAAATAAACCTATATTTTATGTTCCTTTACTTCTAGTTAACGTCACCTTAAGATTTTTCACGTTACACCGATTCCGTTCTTGAAACCTAATTAACGAACCATAATAATAATAATAATATCATTTACACGCTCTCGGTAGTGCCAGTCATTTTCACTTAAGGCGTTAAGAATATTTTTTACGTCCTTACAACTCGAGTATATCGAATAAAATCAAAGCCACTCCATAATTAGCGCCGACCGAAAAAGGAATCGTGCATTATTTCAATGCATAATGGCTTGTAAATAATTATAGTCATTATTGGGGAAATAATTAGTTATAGTTTTATGAAGTAAAAGCCGAGGAACAATTGCAATTGTGTAAATAGCTACCAATCAGCATTAATAGGAAGCTGCAATTAACGGCGATGACTCCTTCGGCGGCGTTTGTAATTGCGAAATTGTGAAAATGCTACTCTTGCCTCGTTAAAGTTGGTAATTGCGATGGAAATTTGCGGAGAAAATTTCTTGTACTACCTGATCATTTTCACCTTATCAAGCTTTGTCATCTATTATAGGCCTGTCAAATTATTATTTTCGTATGCAATTTTAACGTTTTTTTTTTATTTGAATTGAAGTTTATTAAAAATGCTTGCAAGGTCAAATTTAAATGTACATCCATCTTTTATTGTATACTTCCTAGTTCCCCGCATTTTTCTTTCAACTGCAACGAACACCAATCTATCAGCTATCACGACCAGATGATAAATGGTATTCAAGCTACTCCCATACGTCGCCGGCATAAAACAAAGTGATTGATTCAGATCACAATGCGCAATTAATAATTATCAATGTGTAAAACTAAGCAACGGAAAATGCAGACGTTAATTAAATTTTGAAAGTGTAATTACGAGCGATCGCTGTAGGTGATGCGGCGCACTTCATGGTCGCTTAATTTTTCAAAACCTATTAATGCGGTTGCTGCCGAGAAATTTCAATTTTTCCAAACATGCGAAAATAAGATGGGAAAAAAAACTATTCATTTAGCCATAGGGGCTTAATCTCCACTGCACTTTCTCTGCTTTTGTTAAATTGCTTTTACTTATTCCGTGTTTGAAAAATTTCTTGGAAGCCGGTGCTATTAATATTGTTTTTTTAATGTTTTCGTGAAATTGAATACATGCTAAAATAAGAACAGGAAATAGGAAATGCTGTTGGGTTCTTGGGCAACATCCTCAACTCCATTTGATTCAATTAGTTTCGTTAATGAGGAGATTCACCAATGTTGTAAGCACAATCTTTGAAAATCCCAAGGCTAAAATAATCGCGAATATAAGGTGTGAGCCACAGAATTTCAGTCATGTCTGAGATTAATTCATTTTTTTAAATCCTAATGACGTAATAATATGCGACATACCTGATTTATCTCACAGCCAACTCTGAAACAAAATTTTCTGGCTCACACGATACCACACTTGCAAAGCCATTGAAATAAATAGCACATGCATGTATCATCGAGGCATCAAGCGAAGCATTTTTCCAGTCGCTGAAGAAAACTGCCGATTTGCATATCTGGGATGCCGTTTGAAAGTTATGGGCGCAATAAAACACTTGATATCCCTTGATTATGTTAATCAATCGCGGAATGTTTTCAGGGAAAGTCGCAGGAGGCCGCGTTTCAAGTGCGGGGTTATAAATTAATTTTAGAAAACGCCAGTTGATAATTAAGAGGTTTTCTGAGGAGCTGCGATAATAAATGTTTATGGAAATTTTATTGTAGATGGTAATTTTTGGCTTCTAAAAATCAAATTTAGAATTTAGAGAGGAATTAAATTTTGTATTCTATTTGAAATATAAATTTTTGGTTAAACCGAAAATAGAATTTTTATTAAAATTCCACTCGCTGACCCAAATTATTGTCTTAAAACACCATACTAAATTTCAAAAAGATATATGTAAAAATAAAACAGATATTCGAGGTCTACCAGAATTTAGTTACACCCGGTATAAATAATTTCAGAACGGTGTAACATTTTCGACGATAGATAACAGTTACTTGGTTGGTTTATAAGGGCAATCGGAACTCGTTATTTAATGTTAATGATTTAATATCAAAATTCAAAAAAAATGGTGTGTTTTAAATCACTTAATGATGTGTTTAAAAAAATATTAAGAAATACTCATATCAAATCAATGAGAATTAATAAAATCTGAAATTTTCCGAGTACATAGCAAAAAAATAGCGGTTTTCATTTAAAAAAAAATATGCTGAGCATTTAAAAAAAACGTTTCCTACAAAAAAATTGTATTTTTTCTCGTAGAATACGATCCCACAATAAAAAATAATTTGAATTTGAAAAATGAAAGTTGATCTTGAAATTAACGCCAAGGTCATTTTCAAGGTCACCAGGATATGTCCCCCTCCGAACCCTACCACTTTTATCTGAAACATTTTTCGCCATATTGCTCAGGTTCCGAGATATTTGGGGTGGCAATTTAAAATAGGATACCCTGTATATGCTAAAATGTGGAAAATTTAGTGTGTTTTAAGAAAGTATAAAAAAATATCCATGCCAAAGTACGAAAATTGAGAAAATCTGAAATTTTTCAAGACCAACATCCACAAAATCGCGTTTTTGATTTTGAAAAATTGCTTACGAACGCGTTATTTGATTTTGAAAATTTAAATGTCAAAATATAACGAATTTAATAAAAATATTCATGTCCAATCAATAACAATTGCAAAAATTCGGTTTTTCAAAGTTGAAAGAAAAAAAATTGCGTTTTGTTTTTTTTTTTAATTGCCGCGTGATTATGATATTTTGTATGTTAAAAAGTAGAGAATTTGTGTTTTAAGTGGTATTAAATATATTCATGTAGACACAATGAAAATTGCTAAAATCCAAAATTTTCCATTCAACAAAATCAAGTTTTTAATTTAGAAAAATCGTTTAATTTGAAAACGCAATATTTTATTTTGATGTTTTAAATGTCAAAATGTAGCGAATTTAGTGTGTTTAAAAAATATCAAGAGGTAATCATGTCGAGGTAATGATTTCCAAGTTCAAAGTCAACAAACACTCGTTTTTAATTTTTAAAAATTTCCGACGTTTTTGGATTATGATATTTTTTATGTTAAAAAGTAGAGAATTCAGTGTGTTTTAAATGATACTAAAATATTCATCTGGAGAAAATGGAAATTGCCAAAATCCGAAATTTTTCAAGTTCAAAATCAACATAATTATGTTTTTGATTTTCTTATAAATGATTTAATTTTGATGGGTTTTTAATTTGGTTTTAAATGATACTAAAAATATTCATGTTGAGACAATGGAAATCGCTAAAATTCGGCTTTTTAAAGTTGAAAGAAAAAAATTCGCGTTTTGGATTTTTTTTTATTGCCGCATGATTATGATATTTTGTATGTTAAAAAGTAGAGAATTTTAGAGTGTTTTACGTGGTATTAAATATATTCATGTAGACACAATGAAAATTGCTAAAATCCAAAATTTTCCATTCAACAAAATCAAGTTTTTAATTTAGAAAAATCGTTGAATTTGAAAACGCAATATTTTATTTGGATGTTTTAAATGTCAAAATGTAGCGAATTTAGTGTGTTTAAAAAATATCAAGAGGTAATCATGTCGAGGTAATGATTTCTAAGTTCAAAGTCAACAAACACTGCTTTTTAAAAATTGCAGTGGTGTTAAACGCATTTTTGGATTGTGATATTTTTTATGTTAAAAAGTAGAGCATTCAGTGTGTTTTATGTAATACTAAAATATTCATGTGAGAAAATGGAAATTGCCAAAATTCGAAATTTTTCAAGTTCAAAATCAACAAAATTATGTTTTTGATTTTTTGATAAATTACTTAATTTTGATGGTTTAATTTCCAAAATGTAGTGAATTTTGTTTTAAATGATACTAAAAATATCCATGTTGAGACAATGGAAATTGCTAAAATTAGGTTTTTTAAAGTTGAAAGAAAAAAATTCGCGTTTTGGATTTTTTTTAATTGCCGCATGATTATGATATTTTGTATGTTAAAAAGTAGAGAATTTTAGAGTGTTTTAAGTGGTATTAAATATATTCATGTAGACACAATGAAAATTGCTAAAATCCAAAATTTTTGCATTCAACAAAATCAAGTTTTTAATTTAGAAAAATTTAATTTGAAAATGCGATATTTTCTTTTGATGATTTAAATGCCAAAATGTAGCGAATTTAGTGTGTTTTAAAAAATATCAATAGGTAATCATGTCGAGTCAATGATTTCCAAGTTCAAAGTCAACAAACACTCGTTTTTAATTTTTAAAAATTGCGGACGTGTTAAACCCATTTTTGGATTATATTTTTTATGTTAAAAAGTAGAGCATTCAGTGTGTTTTAAATGATACTAAAAATATTCATGTGGAGACAATGGAAAATGCCAAAATTCGAAATTTTTCAAGTTCAATATCAACAAAATTAAGTTTTTGATTTTTTGATAAATTATTTAATTTACAAAATGTAGCGAATTTTGTTTTAAATGATACTAAAAATATTCATGTGGAGACAATGGAAATTGCCAAAATTCGAAATTTTTCGAGTTCAAAATCAACAAACAATTAAGTTTTTGATTTTTTGATAAATTATTGAATTTTCAAAATGTAGCGAACTTTGTGTGTGTGTTTTTTTAATATTAAAAACTTTTATGTAAAGTCAACTCAACTTGGCAAATATGCAAGTTTTTTTTTTATTTGAGCCAAGTTTAATAATAATAATAACATTTGGTTCTAATTTAAAAAGAGATTATCTTGATCAAATTTTTAGGCGATTAGAGCCATCTTTGCAAGCTGGTATTCAAAATGCATTCGTCCCCACAAAATGACCATCGGTGACCAAATACGGATTGTCAGATAAACACCCAATTTAGACGCCAAGGCCACGCGCAAAAACCAAAATTAATAAAAAAAACTTTTTTTTTCCCAAAAAATTATAATTCCATTTAAATGAATCATTGAACCCTCTTCCTGAATTCAACGATATCTGCAGAGAGAAGTTTCTAATAGCGCGTACACATCGATTTCATACCATTATGCAGAGGGTGTTTACATTCATAAAATATTATTCTATATCATCAACTTTCACAAATCCACCGAACCCATAATTACATTACATATGTAGGAAAGAAAAAAAAACGCAAGGATGGCTCTAATCAGCAAGTACTAGTTGAAATTGAGAGATGATTGATGTGAAAAAATAACGCAACATTAAGATTTGATTATTTAGTCCTCCAAAGTACGCACACCGTTATTTTTCTTACGTTGAACTTTATAATGAATTTTAATTATACACTAAAGACAAACATTGCCGATCGCAGAATAACGTCCGTAATTCGTTTTTGATTGCTCTGTTATTGCGCAATTATACATTTTGTTAATTGAATATCCTTCGTGTTGTGGTTTGAAATAAAATCGATTTCATCCAATATTTGCAATCAATTTCAGTTGGTTTTTATGTAGGATTAGATATATGTAAAGATATTCCTACATGTGCAAATAATTAGTGGCCGATTGATTATTTAAATCATTTACTTGTAAATTATTTCGACATCGATTTGATTAGCATTAATTTAAATTAAAAAAAAATGTTTAACTTGTACAGGCCGGCAAATATAACTTGGCCAGACGCTCAGACATGAAGCGAATATCACGCGAGAGAGAGAGAGACAGAGAGAGAGAGAGAGAAAGAGAAAGAGAGAGAGAGAGGCGTGCTGCCGACCGAGTGCAGTCTCTGTAATAAGCAAGCAACATTTCAGAGCGTTCAAGGCTACTTATAGCACACGCAGGGGGGAGGGGGCGAAATGATTACATTGCTAATAATCTCACGAGAAATAATTTACTGTCACTTTTAAATGTGAATGTACTCTTTCCGAAAACTATTAAGAGCGCGGTTCGGAGGTACCGACCACAATTTAGCCACTGCGCAACGACAAGTTATTTTTGCCATGCTGTAAACTGTGTGTCCACATTTCGATGCTCACCACTGGTATCTCGGTTATTAGAAGATATACAACAACCGTTAAATAAGGGATGTTTTGTAGAATTCAATACTCGTAATAAATCTCCTTTCAAATGATTTTTTAAGATATTAAAAAAAAAAAAACTAAAATTAGCCGATTTCCTTATTTCGAAATAATCTAATCAACTCATAAATCGACATTGAAAAACAAACAATTTCTAATTTACATAAACGCAAAATAAAATTTTCGCGAAATGACGCGAACGTTCGCGAAACTGGTTTCAGGTTAAGTATTTGGAACGTAAACAAACTCTGCTTTGTTTTTACTTTCTTTTGCCAGTTAATTTATTTCGCTGCCCACTGGAGAGCGAAAAAAAAAAGAAAAACAAAAGGATCGTCGCGAATGGTATAAATTGCTTCGATTAATTCCGCATAGATTAATGTAGAAAGTGTTTGCCAATTTCATTATTTATCGGTCTCGGGCTTTATTGTTGTCTCAATTTGTCGAACGCGTGACACGAATTTATTTAAAATGCTATCGGACGGCAAACTGGACACTGGCAGAGATTTATGTGTGGCATTTTGTGAAAGTGCAGTTTTTTTAAATTATTATAAAATGGGTTTGTTGTTGAATAAGACTTTTATTCCGTGCGGAATGGAAACCTGCAAAAATGCATGAAGAGTAAAGATTTGCGTCTCTAATTTTGAAAATTAATGTTGTATCTTAATATAAAATAAAAACAAAATTATATTTTTTTATCATCCACAGAAATTCGTGACGTCCGAAGTACAAAAGACGATGTTTGGGGGTGATTATCTCGGAATCTAATAAAGGGGCATTTTTAGATTTTCACTGATTTGTAAAGTAGGATCAATTCTAATTACTTTTGGAGATTTTCAAATTTGTGGCAATTGGTTTTATATTTTTTTTATCATCCACGGAAATTCGTGACGTCCGAACTACAACTGACGATGTTTGGGGGTGATTATCTCGAAATCTAATAAAGGAGTATTTTTAGATTTTCACTGATTTGTAAAGTAGGATTGATTTTGAGTACTTTTGGACAGTTTCAAATTTTTGGCAATTGTTTTTATATTTTTTTTATCATCCACGGAAATTCGTGACGTCCGAAGTACAACAGACGATGTTTGGGGGTGATTATCTCGAAATCTAATAAAGGGGTATTTTTAGATTTTCACTGATTCGAAAAGTAGGATCAATTCTAAGTACTTTTGGAGATTTTCAAATTTGTGGCAATTGGTTTTATATTTTTTTTTATCATCCACAGAAATTCGTGACGTCCGAGGTACAACAGACATGTTTGGGGGTGATTATCTCGAAATCTAATAAAGGGGTAATTTTAGATTTTCACTGATTCGTAAAGTAGGATTGATTTTGAGTACTTTTGGAAACTTTCAAATTTTTGGCAATTGTTTTTATATTTTTTTATCATCCACGGAAATTCAGTACAACAGACGATGTTTGGGGATGATTATCTCGAAATCTAATAAAGGGGTATTTTTAGATTTTCACTGATTCGTAAAGTAGGATTGATTTTGAGATTTTGAGTACTTTTGGTAACTTTCAAATTTTTGGCAATTGTTTTTATATTTTTTTTATCATCCACGGAAATTCGTGACATCCGAAGTACAACAGGCGATATTTGGGGGTGATTATCTCGAAATCTAATAAAATGGTATTTTTAGATTTTCACTGATTTGTAAACTAGGATCAATTCTAAGTACTTTTGGAGATTTTCAAATTTGTGGCAATTGGTTTTATATTTTTTTTATCATCCACGGAAATTCGTGACATCCGAAGTACAACAGGCGATGTTTGGGGGTGATTATCTCGAAATCTAATAAAATGGTATTTTTAGATTTTCACTGATTTGTAAACTAGGATCAATTCTAAGTACTTTTGGAGATTTTCAAATTTGTGGCAATTGGTTTTATATTTTTTTTTATCATCCACAGAAATTCGTGACGTCCGAGGTACAACAGACGATGTTTGGGGATGATTATCTCGAAATCTAATAAAGGGGTATTTTTAGATTTTCACTGATTTGTAAAGTAGGATCAATTTTAAGTACTTTTGGAGATTTTCAAATTTGTGGCAATTGGTTTTATATTTTTTTTATCATCCACAGATTTTCGTGACGTCCGAGGTACAACAGACGATGTTTGGGGGTGATTATCTCGAAATCTAATAAAGGGGTATTTTTAGATTTTCACTGATTCGTAAAGTAGGATCAATTCTAAGTACTTTTGGAGATTTTCAAATTTGTGGCAATTGGTTTTATATTTTTTTTATCATCCACGGAAATTCGTGACGTCCGAACTACAACAGACGATGTTTGGGGGTGATTATCTCGAAATCTAATAAAGGGGTATTTTTAAATTTTCACTGATTCGAAAAGTAGGATCAATTCTAAGTACTTTTGGAGATTTTCAAATTTGTGGCAATTGGTTTTATATTTTTTTTTATCATCCACAGAAATTCGTGACGTCCGAGGTACAACAGACATGTTTGGGGGTGATTATCTCGAAATCTAATAAAGGGGTATTTTTAGATTTTCACTGATTCGTAAAGAAGGATTGATTTTGAGTACTTTTGGAAACTTTCAAATTTTTGGCAATTGTTTTTATATATTTTTTTTCATCCACAGAAATTCGTGACGTCCGAAGTACAACAGACATGTTTGGGGGTGATTATCTCGAAATCTAATAAAGGGGTATTTTTAGATTTTCACTGATTTGTAAAGAAGGATCAATTCTAAGTACTTTTGGAGATTTTCAAATTTGTAGCAATAGGTTTTATATTTTTTTTTCATCCAAGGAAATTCGTGACGTCCGAGGTACAACAGACGATGTTTGGGGATGATTATCTCGAAATCTAATAAGGGGGTATTTTTAGATTTTTACTGATTTGTAAAGAAGGATCAATTCTAAGTACTTTTGGAGATTTTCAAATTTGTGGCAATTGGTTTTATATTTTTTTTATCATCCACGGAAATTCGTGACGTCCGAAGTACAACAGACGATGTTTGGGGATGATTATCTCGAAATCTAATAAAGGGGTAATTTTAGATTTTCACTGATTCGTAAAGTAGGATTGATTTTGAGTACTTTTGGAAACTTTCAAATTTTTGGCAATTGTTTTTATATTTTTTTATCATCCACGGAAATTCAGTACAACAGACGATGTTTGGGGATGATTATCTCGAAATCTAATGAAGGGGTATTTTTAGATTGTCACTGATTGGTAAAGTAGGATCAATTCTAAGTACTTTTGGAGATTTTCAAATTTGTGGCAATTGGTTTTATATTTTTTTTATCATCCACAGAAATTCGTGACGTCCGAAGTACAAAAGACGATGTTTGGGGGTGATTATCTCGAAATCTAATAAAGGGGTATTTTTAGATTTTCACTGATTTGTAAAGTAGGAACAATTCTAAGTACTTTTGGAGATTTTCAAATTTGTAGCAATCGGTTTTATATTTTTTTTATCATCCACGGAAATTCGTGACGTCCGAAGTACAACAGACATGTTTGGGGGTGATTATCTCGAAATCTAATAAAGGGGTATTTTTAGATTTTCACTGATTTGTAAAGAAGGATCAATTCTAAGTACTTTTGGAGATTTTCAAATTTGTGGCAATTGGTTTTATATTTTTTTTATCATCCATAGATTTTCGTGACCTGCGAGGTACAACAGACGATGTTTGGGGGTGATTATCTCGAAATCTAATAAAGGGGTATTTTTAGATTTTCACTGATTCGTAAAGTAGGATTGATTTTGAGTACTTTTGGAAACTTTCAAATTTTTGGCAATTGTTTTTAAATTTTTTTTTATCATCCACGGAAATTCGTGACGATTTTCGGTATTTGGTCTAAATTTTGTTTTTTTGTCCTATATTTTAAATTTTTCAATTTTCATTTTTAGTTTGTGTTCGTAAACTTACTTTGAGCTACAGGGTTATTTTGAGGGTGAAAATGGCAAACTATTTTTCCTTTACTTGAATTTTTTTATCTGCATTTTCAGATCTCTAGCCTGTAATTTTTTTTTCTATTCCGAAGTTTTGTTTTTTGGCCTAAATATTCTTTATTTTGGCCTGAAACGTTAGGTTGTGTGTTAAAACTTTCGATTTTTTGGTCCTCATTTTTGATATTTAGGTCCTAATTGTTGGTTTAAGTTTTACCTTTTTTGTGTTATACTCGTATTTTGAGTTTTCTAATCTGAATTATTGATTTTTTTGCCGGTATTTTCGAGTTTTTTTTGGTCGGTTTTTGATTTTTTTTCCCTTTACTTTAGATTTTTAACCTGAATTATTGTTTTTTTATTACAATATTTTGGTCTGCATATGTTAGGTCCATATTTTAGATCTTTAGCTGTGTTTTCGCCTCAATTTATTCTAAATTTTTGATCGAAATTTCCCTCAAAAATGTCTAATTTGATGGGACTATATGTAATTTAAATTTTTTCAGTTTAAGTCTTGAGTGTTGCCATTTAGCATACAGCTATGATATGCAAATTGTTTCAGATACCAAAAATCATGTTAATTTTGGGTGGACTTGATAAAAGGCTTAAAATAATAATGTACCATTCCTTAAGAAATCTAATAGGCCGACTTGATGATTGACTTGCAATAACCATACTTTTATAATAATACATACTTCAAGCAATGATATATAATTTTATGTATAATTCAGATGAATTATCTCAGTACTTAAAATGAAATTAATCACTCCACTGACTAATCCAAAATTGAGCATGCCTAAACACCCATTATTACCAACAATTATTTCAAAGCAAGCCGAACCCATAATTATTCCTTTCTACTGTCGTCCGGCTTGCATAATTTCCCCCCAAAAAAGAATGCATCATCTGGTGGATAATGTCAAGGATTATCTCAATTCGATTGAGATGGTAATCTCGAATAGTAACATTTCGCTGAAATTATTTAGTAATGTACATTTCATTGTCTTCATCGTTTGCACAATATTTTTCTACACATAAAGCTACGCGCACACTTGAATCGGAATCGGACGGACGGCACGCTTCGGCAAAAATTGTTTAACACAGTTGTAAACGAGTGAACGCATATTTATCGGTACGGCATGGAACGGATAAATGTGCGTTAACTCGTTTACAACTGTGTTAAGCAATTTTATCCATTGCGTGCCGTCCGTCAGATTCCGAAAAGTGTGCGCGTAGCTTAATAAGGAAGAAATTATGTCATATTTTACAATATGAAGAAATAAGCCCTAGCCGTGTGTGACGCTATTATTCAGGCTTATGTAAATAAAAGAAATAATGAGCAATTATATTTTTTTGTGTATTTTACAATATGTTTATAATAATAATAATAATAATAATAATAATAATAATAATAATAATGGTTTATTGTGCTAAACAAAAGTTACACTCGTCAATAAAAAATAATGTAATGTGGTTTATATAGATATATTGGAATTTTTTTTTTAATAAGTTATATTTTTTGTGAATTTTACAATATGTTGGTATAAGAATTTTTTTTGTGTATTTTACAATATGTTGGTATTTAGATAGAATTGAGTCGCTCGTGGGCAAATATTTCGTCAAACTAATTGAAATATCTAAGGTGTGTTAATTTGTTTTTTTTTGTTTTAATTTAATGTTTCACCTAACAAGGTAACCCGGTTTAATTTTGTTTGTTTTTAATTTCAGGATGACGAACCGCCCGAAATTACTTATTGTGTTGTCGAAAATACTGGAACGTTATCTCTTCAAGCCATCACACCTACTCAGCCCATGCCTCCGGAAGATGAGTTGGATGCGAAATTTGCTGAACTTGTTGTAAGTAGTGTATTTAATATCGCGTGAGCCACAAAATTTTGTTTCAAGTTGGATGTGAAATAAATGAGGTATGTCGTACAGGGGCGACTCGTTATATAGAGCCACAGAGCCATGACACTACCCGTAGTTTCAAATTCAAAAATGTTTTGCAATTAAAAAAATTGGAAAATTATTTTGAGCAATATAGTGATTTTTGAGACTAATTTACAATTTTCTTACTAAAATATTTTGCATTTTTTTATTATTAAGCATGTATTTTCGATTTTTTTGAGGTAAATTTTTGATCATTTGGCCTAAATATTCTTTATTTTGACCTAAATTTTAGATTTATTTGTTAAAATTTTCGACGTTTTGGTCCGCATTTTTGATTTTTCCCGCCGAATTTTTAATTTTTAGATTTTCGAACTGCGTTTTAAATTTTTGGATCTTATTCTTTATTTTCACCTAATTTTTCGAATTCATTCTTTAATTTTTTTGATTTTTTGGTCCGCATTTTTTGATTTTGCGGGCCGAATTTTTAATGCCAGTTCCAAATTTTTGAATTGATTTAGGTTAAAATATCTATAACCTGAAATATTGATTTATGTGCGAGATTTTTTTAAAGTTTTGTCCGGTATTTTCGAGTTTTGTTTGTTGAAATTTTCGATTTTTTAGTCTGCATTAGGCCCGAGTTTTCGATGTACTGTCTAATTTTCCGACTTTCTGACCAACATGACAGATTTTTATAATTTTTTTTTATCTTTTGACCTAAATTTTTCTTTATTTTGACCATCTTATTATTAAAATTTTCGATTTTTGGTCCGCATTTTTGATTTTTCGTTTAGTCTACATTTATTATCTTAAGGCCCGAGTTTCGATGTTTTCAAATTTTTGGTTAACATTGTAGATTTTTATTTTTTTAATATTTTGCCCTACATTTTTAATTTAATTTATTGTCACTGAAGGCGTTTACTTCGTGATACATTTTGAATTATAAATAAAACACTTTCTTTGTTAAATCGTGTGATATTAACCAAGAAAGTGTTTTATTTATAATTTTCTTTTATTCGTCTGTTAAAATTTTTCTTTTCTTGGTCCACCATTTTTATTTTTAGGCCAGAATTTCAGATTTTTGGTCGAAATTTTTCATCGTATATTTTAGATTTTTGGTCTAAATATTTTATCGTATATTTTAGATTTTTGGTCTATTTTTTTATCCTGCATTTTAGATTTTTTAACTTGGATTATTGATTTAATTTCGCATTTTCTTTTTTTATTTTTTGGCTATTATTCTGGTCTGAAACTTATTTTTGGCGGCTGAAAGTGGAAAATTATTTTTCTTTTGCTTGTATTTTCAATTATTTGGTCTGCATTTTTATTTTTTTTGCCGATATTTTAGATTTGTTCCAAATTTTTGACTTTTTGGCCAAATTTCTTGGTCTGCATTTTTTTATTTTTAGACCCGAGTTTTTGACCTTTTGTCCTAAATTTAGACAAAATATCGAAAACTCGGGCCTAAGATGAAAAATGCAGACAAAAAATCGAACATTTCAACAAACATAACTCGAAAATACCGGAAAAAAAATCTCAATAATTCTTTATTTTGGTCTACGTTTTGAATTGGTTTGTTGAAATTTTCGAAATTTCCGCATTTTCGGTTTTCCGTTTTGGTCAACATTTTTGATTTTTTGTTCTTCATTTAAGATTTTTAACCTGAATTATTTATTTTTACGCGGAAATTTTTGATTTTTGCGGATTTTTTTTGGGGTCAAAGTTTTTAATTTTTGTCCTTTATTTTAGATTTTGCCACCCACCTTTTTTAAATTTTTTGGCCTGTATTTTTAAGGGTTTTGTATTCATTTCAGGTTATTTACTTAATTTTATATTTTTTTTATTTATTTTTATGGGTTTTAATTTAAAAATGGGGTTTATTTTTAGATAAAATTAATTTACTTTGATATTTATCTTCGGGATTTATGTTAAGGAATTATTTAATTTTCAAATATTTGTAGGAATTTTGGATTCTTTGCATCAAACAATTAAATGTCTAATTTAGGTTTTTTATCTGATCTAAACTTATATAATATTAGACTTCATTCATTATACGTTCAAGGCAGCGGCGGCTCGTGGATCTTTATAGAGGAAGAAAATATTTCGCTGCTGTTTTGGTCAAATTTCCTTCCGTTGCCTCCTCGCTGAACATCTACGAGCCGCCGCTGGTTCAAGGGTTATCCGAGAAAAACGAACAATTGAAAACAACTGAAGCGCGAATTTAATTTTGGTATCTTATACACACCAAACCTGCAATTTTTTCGAAATCTAGTCATCCATTCAAGAATTAACCTCTAAAAAACAGAAAAAAACAAGTGATAGGAGTTAATTGTAAGCAATGCCAGGAGCTTTATTATTGATTAGTTTATACCATCGCAGTCAGGGGCGGCTCGTTATATAGAGCCAAGGAGCCATGGCACAAGTGTACTTTCAAGCTCGGCAAGAATTTTGAATTAATTCTTAAAACTCTTACTTTGATCTAGGAAGATACATCGTTCTTTGTTTCTTCAAAAAAGGAGGGGGGGGGGCATTGAAGAAGTGGCTCTACCATCAACATATTCCACGAGCCGCCACTGATGTCGCATATTATTACGTTCAATTGAATTAGATTAAAAAAAAAATGAATGACTGCTATGTTTCTCTCTCTCAGGCATGGCCAACTCTGAAACAAAATTCTGTGGCTCGCACCTTATAATTTGATTAATAACAATTTTCATCATCATCATTTATTCCTGGTGTTGGATGCTGGTTGATGCACAAATCTTTATCTAACGAATGTCGTCATATTCGCGACTACAAAAAATATTCCTGTCGTATTCGCGACAATAAAAATAGTTTGGTAAGATCGAAGGGCAACACACACGAAATAGAATCTAAAATTAAACACCGATAGTGGCAGATGACGCCAAAAAACAACAACAAAAGAAAGGTTAAACTGCGAGCGGATGATGCAAGTTTAGGTTTCCCGGCGCGTCCACCATAATTTAAATTCTGAAATGAGCTCATTTTAGTTTTCTTTAAACCGATAGTTGCCCCTCTTAACTAAATAAACTGGCTCGCTCACTAAGGGTTGATATTCACGAAAGTTTTTGAATGCATGATAAAAATTGGCGCGCGAAGAAATTGCAATAAAATAGAACTCCTGTTATTGTGACCGTAATTGAATGGCGAAAACTTAAGGTAAAATTTCAGTTGCCTGGCACGTAGTTCTGTAAGTTATAACTATTAGGTACTGATTAATAATAATAATAATAATAATAATATAGTTTTATTCACGTTGCTGTTAAATACAGATGTGATAAACTTTATGGTTATTATAAAGTTTTTACGTTTGGTATCGATAAATTGGATCGTAAAATCATTAAATAAGAAAGTATTAACAGCCAGACGATGTTATGTAACACTTTTCTTTCGACGTATGCTCGACACCGCGTAGAAATGGAATCGATTATCTGGTTTATGTCGTAATGTGGCACAAATTACTCTGATTATGGAAGCAGATCCATCTAGAGCCATTTTTATTGGGTACCGTGCCAATTCCAGGTAACATTCTTGCGACAATTTCGCGAACTCGTACACCAGATACAATGAATTATTCGCTACTAGAAACACATGCTACTTATTTTTTGCACGCACGCATGAAACTCCAACGGATATACTTCTTTCATAACGCGCTCCGGTATAATACATTTCCTAAATCAATTCCAAGAAATAAACTTTCCAAAAAATGAATTGTTGAAAATGTCCAAAGTTTAAGGAAGTTTAAGGCTTAATTTTCAGTAGGTTGAATATTCATATATTTAGGCTATTTTCGTCTTATGGAAGACCATTTTCCTTCCATTTTGTATAAATATTTTTTTCATGAAATGCGTAATATTCGAAGACGTGGTCAAATTAAAATAATCAAAAGTTACTGTTTGACCTGAATTAAAAATGATTTTGATGGCTAGAAATGTTCTTCATAGTTCTATTAACAATATTGGACAACAATTGGAAGACCATTTTCCTTCCATTTTGTATAAATAATTTTTTCGTGAAATGAGTAACGTTCGAAGACATGGTCAAATTAAAATAATCAAAAGTTACTGTTTGACCTCAATTAAAAATTATTTTGATGGCTAGAAATGTTCTTCATAGTTCTATTGACAATATTGGACAATAATTGGAAGACCATTTTCCTTCCATTTTGTATAAATAATTTTTTCATGAAATGCGTAATATTCGAAGACATGGTCAAATTAAAAAAAAAAATTAAAGTTACTGTTTGACCTCAATTACAATTTTTTTTGATGGCCAGAAATATTCTTCACAGTTCTATTAACAATAATGAATTTATGTAAGTGCTAAAAATTAGCGTTTGCACGCCAGGCAGATGGTAAAAGTGAGCTCTCCGTAATTACCTTCCCAAAACTGTGAGAAGACTATTGGATGAATAATTAGTTATCTGGTGTTAAGGAAGTGATTTTATTTATTTATTGTTTATTGCTCGTATTTACATAACATCCAAATCGTTAGTGTACAAAAATGATTGCTTACTATAAAACTATCGTTCGGATTGGTAGAAATGTTGCAAGCGTTTCACCGGAAGTAATGAAGTAAACTGCAGCAGGTGATCAGCGGCGTGTAAAAGTAATGCGATTAAATAACGATCAATCACCGACTCGGCGGTGATAAGAAATTGTGTTCTTTAACTTTGAACTTTGCGAATACAATTGACCTACCTAACAGTAGCAATAAACGTTGTACCCCAAGGTTCCGCACTTTCACCTTTTCGCGAGCGAACTGTTGCAATGCCCCAGCTAGCTATCGACCTTATGATCCTTCGGCGGGATCGATTGTAAAACGGTATATATGTAAATGAACTTGTTTTATGATGACTATTATGTCTTATTTTTTTTTAATTCATCTGCAATAATACAACATTCCACTCTAACCAATAAACATACTTTCACTCTAAACAGGTGAATTTGCCTGAATTATTTTAGTAGTTTCTAGGCTAAAAGTACAATTTCTACAAGTTTTCTCTACACTTTTTTTTTGGTAAGATGCTGCAGTCGTAATTCTGTTTTGATACTGTAAGGAGAAATTTTGAAAAAAAAAAACGATTTCGAACGTATCACCTTTTGAGAATATTTTCACGAGTTGGACTCGTTCTGAACAAATTTTGGTTTCCTTTCTCTAAGTGCGCGTACTCAACTTTAACGCTTTTTTTTGCGAAAAGCTGTTTTTTTAATCATGTAATAACACAACATTCCATTCTAACCAATAAACATACTTTCACTCTAAAGAGGTGAATTTTCTTGAATTATTTTAGTAGTTTCTAAGCTAAAAGTACAATTTCTACAAGTTTTCTCTGTAATTTTTTTTTAATAATATGCTGCAGCCGTAATTCTGTTTTGATACTTTAAGGAGAAATTTTGAAAAAAATCGATTTCGAACGTATCGCCTTTTGAGAATATTTTCACGAGTTGGACTCGTTCTGAACAAATTTTGGTTCCAGTTGTTATCGGCGTTCTACCGGGAACGCCATAACAATGCTTATTTTACAATTAAACCGCGCGCTATTCTCAATACATCATTCTTTATTTTTTATTTTTATTTCATTGTTTCATAAGCATTTTTTTTTTGATATTAAAAATGAGTTACGTTCGTAATGCATACATTGACACAGCGCGACTAAGCATGTCAAAATAGGTTGCATGTTAGTCATAAGCTGCATAAAGTTAGGTCGCCATCGCCAACACATTGCCAACACATCCCCTCATACGTACACGTCGCGATTAGCATAATACAGCTGCATCAAATTTAGCTTTCTCTTCTTTTCTTTTTTTTTTGGTCATAAACCATTATTTGAAAATATTGGTGCCCTCGGACAGGAACGTGACAGGAACAATAGGACTAAGCAATAGTCTCCGGGAAGTGCACAAAAATAGAAAAGACAATTTTATTATAGTAATTTTTCTTTTCTTACGAATGCCCTTGTCCGTCGTCAATTTCACGCCAAGACGTGACAGCTTGATTAAGACGCAAGGGCATGCAAAATTCGTAACAAAGGCACTTCCCCAAAACTAGCTTGTCCTTCACGAGTTCCGGCGAGGGCCCAATAAATGACCAATAAACCGAGCGGTGCATATTGTTACGGCCGTGGGAACCAAATCCATGACATCCCAGGTTTGCCAAACCTGTACTCGCGATTCATATGAGCACGTACTCACGAATCACGTAAGGCTGGATGTCATGATCATACCCGTGCCGTAACACATACCCATCGCCTCGCGTGGCACCACACAGCAGTTACGCGGTACAACGTACGTGCCCGCGTGTGTACTTATGAGGGTTGTATATATAGTTAAGTTAGTTTTGGATAGGATAAGGTTTAGATTAATTTAATGTCAAAGTGCGACGGGTAGTACCCTCTCGTAGAGGGTAACCGAACAATTTTACCCCCTACTACCCTCGATTTTGCAAAACACCCCCACAAAATAATACGACGGGGAGAACATTATAAAAGACAGTACACAGTGGTCCTCACTAGTCGACAGTCATCTTTAATCGCGCCTTTCGCAGTTTTTGTACTCCGTAGTACTTCGTGTCGCCCCTCGCCATAATTCAAAATTCAACAAGCAGTTCTGCTTCCCGTGTTGTTCTTGTTTGTTGTTTTATTTATCGTTTTCTTGTTTGTTTATTGTTCTTGTTTGTTGTTCGTGTTGTTTGTTTGTTTGTTATTTTTACTTTAAATATAATAAAGCCCGTAATATCTCAACTTCGAATATCACTCAACCTTTTTTTTTGTCTCTCGCGCAATCTTTCGTATTCGCCTTTTGTGTCGCGTCAATACGGATACATCCTCAACAAGCATAAGGTAAGTAGAGTTTCTTTTTTTTTTTATAATATTTTCTCATGCTCTCCGTCACTGCATGCAGCCGAAAGTTGTTGGAGAGCGTACATCGGTTTCCCACACCACCGTAATCCGCAACACAGTATATTTCCTTTCTCTAAGTGCGCGTACTCAACTTTAACGCATTTTTTTGCGAAACGCTGTTTTTTTCAAATCACCGCCCAGATTTTTCTTCAAAATTTTGGGATTTATTTCTAGGCAGCTAGAAATAGATATTTTCATCAGAAAAATGTATATACTTTCTCGTACTTTGTAAGTGTGTTTTAAAAAATCGATCTACAAATAATCTGTATCCCTTTTCTGGGTAGACAATAAAACTTACTACACTACATAGTACTAAACGCAAGAGCCCCAAAGTGCGAGATCTCAAAAACTGTAATAGGTAGAGGGTTGAAATTTTCATGAAAAATCACAAATAATTCAAGAACAAGACTATTAAAATTTCAACCCCGTCCGACAACCTCTTCAAAAAAGGGTTGCCAACCCCTCAAAAAATGTTACAATTTTTATTTTTTTTCCCGGAAGCCGCAAACGTCCTCTAGGGGCCCGTGAAATCCGCAATTGTCTAAGTTACCCAATTACTACAGGGTGATTTTTTGAAAATCGATGCAGAGGTTCACGCCAAAACTATCTACTCCCTGGAGTTTTGAGCTGGAAAACCGGGACTAGGCTCAAAAAATCCCCAACGCATTGAGACGCAAAGGTTATTACAGGAAATTGGGGTGCGACCTGCGGTTGCAACCCCTCAGCCTTTTAAAAAAAAAATCACATTTCGGACGCTTCCGGAAAAAACTACTACTCCCTGGAGTTTTGAGCTGGAAAACCGGGACTAGGCTCAAAAAATCCCCAACGCATTGAGACGCAAAGGTTATTACAGGAAATTGGGGTGCGACCTGCGGTTGCAACCCCTCAGCCTTTTAAAAAAAAAAATCACATTTCGGACGCTTCCGGAAAAAAGGGCGCGTTTGCCCTTACGATTACGACTTTAATTTTCATAGAGTTTTTGTAGAACTAGCTCCCCTCTACATTTTATGTCTCTTGCGAATTTTTGATATCTCTAACCCTCGAGGAGCTATTCAAAGAAAACCACCCCCGATTTCAATAAAAAAATTCTACAGAGGTCATTTTTTATCCGACGTGAGAAATTTAAACGGCATGCCATTCGGACTTGCATTCTACGACGAAAAGGTGAGGGCTATATTTTTCGTAGGACGCACCGTTTACGATCTACAGCAGATTTTCTGTTGTTTTCCGGTGATTTTTTTCTTACTACACTACTAAACGCAAGAGCTCAAAATGCGAGATCTCAAAAACTGTAATAGGTAGAGGGTTGAAATTTTCATGAAAAATCACAAATAATTCAAGAACAAGACTATTAAATTTTCAACCCACTCCGACAACCCCTTAAAAAAAAGGTTGCCAACCCCTCAAAAATTTTTTTTTACAATTTTTAATTATTTTCCCGAAAGCCGCAAACGTCCTCTAGAGGCTCGTGAAATCCGCGATTTTCTAAGTTACCCAATTACTACAGGGTGATTTTTTGAAAATCGATGCAGAGGTTCACGCCAAAACTATCTCCTCCCTGGATTTTTGAGCTGGAAAACCGGGACTGGGCTCAAAAAATCTTCAATACATTGGGACATAAAGGTTACTATAGGAAATTGGGGTGCGATCTGCGATTGCAATCCCTTAGCCATTTTTCAAAAAAATTACATTTCGAACGCTTCCGGAAAAAAGGGCGCGCTTGCCCTTATGATTACAACTTTATTTTTTTAATTAAACAGAGTTTTGTGGAACTAGCTCCCCTATACATTTTATATCTCTTGCAAATTTTTGATATCTCTAACCCTCGAGGAGTTATTCAAAGAAAACCACCCCCGATTTCAATAAAAAAATTCTAGAGCGACCATTTTTAATCTCACGTAAGAAATTTAAACGGTATGCGATTCAGAATTGCATTTTGCGTCGAAAAGGTAAGAACTATATTTTTGTAGAGCGCACCGTTTACGATCTACGGCCGATTTTCGATTGTTTTCCGGGTTTTTTTTTTTAATTTTTTCAAAAATTAAAAATCTGACGACAGCACATCAGTCGTTTATTTAATCCGTATCAAACATCCCCATACATTTTTACGATCAGATTTTTACTTTTCGAGATATGACGTAGTATACGGAAGGGGGAAGCGAAATTTAGCAGCAAGGCACAATATTTTTTTTTGTTCGATCGGAAATCTGATAACACCATCGGAAATGATTAGCCCAACAGAAAATCCAAATAAAATTTCTTGATCCGACTCCTCCTTCTAATTTTAAAAATTAATTAAACTTTTATTTATTTTGCTGATAAATATTTTCGATCGTCTTCCACTAAATTTTTTAAAAATCACGAATCTAACGACGGATTATCGAAATAAAATGTCTCTATCTGACTCATTATAATTTTAAAAATTAATTAAACTTTTATTTATTTTGCCGGTAAATATTTTCGATCTCCCGGGTCGATAGCCAATAAAGAATCTTTACACATTTAATTATTATAGTTAAGCAAGATTTGTTTATATCATATACTAAATGTATGAATTCTTTAATAAAGATGATTTATATATATATTTTCGATCTTCTTTGACTATTTTTTTTTAAATTTTTTTAAAATCACGAATCTAACGACGGATTATCGAAATAAAATGTCTCTATCTGACTCATTATAATTTTAAAAATTAATTAAACTTTTATTTATTTTGCCGGTAAATATTTTCGATCTTCTTTCACTAATTTTTTTGAATTCCTTTAACATCACGAATCAAACGACGGATTATTATTACGGTATTGCGTGTACGTAAAAAAAATAACCGGGAAGGTTAGAACAATGAAATTTTGGGAAATTATTAAGAAAGAAGATCACTAAAGTTTGGTAACATTTTGGTCACCCCTTCAGCCGCAATGGCGTGTCAAAAATCAGAACAACAGTTATTTCGTATATGTGTGTATACCTTTTACCTTAACAAAAAGATATCGATCCATTGGCGTATTTGTATTTAAAAATTTTTGACGTATTTTGCCGGAAAAAGTTTTGGATCGTTTTTCAATAAGTTTTTTTTTATTAAAAATAAAAAAATATTTTTTTTTTAATTAAAAATTAAAAATATTTCTTTTTAATTAAAAATAAAAAAATTTTTTTTTCATTCAAAATAAAAAAATATTTTTTTTTATTCAATAAAAAAAAAAAAAATTTCTTTAAATTTAAAATTTTTAAAGAAAACAATTTCACGTATGTCAACTTAAGCCTAGGAAGCGTTGATGTGATTATTTTACGATTGAACATAGGCACTAACAATCATATATTCAGAGGTAAAATAAAAGCCCTGTATAAATGAATTGCTGCAACTAATTATTTTAAATCATGATAGATTCCTTAATGGTGTACTTTTACTCTCACTGCATCCTATAATATAATAAAAAAAAGTTCCTCAAGGTTCAGTACTTTCACCATCACCAATGCTTTTACTTGAAAATCTTCGGCTTTCCATCCAAATCATTCGATAGTTCATTAATAATTTTCTCCACATCGCACAACTAATGATGTTACAATGCCCAGCATTTGCATACAGCGGATTTAATTAAAACCGATGCTTTACCTTAAGAAGTCATGAAGAAATCACCGCGGTGAATGTATAATTTATATTTATCTTCGTCGGTGCGCTTATCCTCACAATTGGAAATGTTAAGTCGTGGGATCCGATGTGTGTCTAAAAATCTCATGACTGCTCGTGTTCTCTCCTCCTCGCGAGCAATTTACTAATTTCCGAGCTAATAATGAGTTTCATCGAACGGCATCTATCATCGTGAAGGAGCCGACCTTCGGGCGGCCAATATATTAATATTTCAAGAGCAAAAGAAAGTATTTCTAGGAATGAGCAGCAACGCAATAATGGGATTATGATTATACACATTCTTGCGTGGTCTCGGAAGAAGGGTATTATGTGATGCATGTGAACCGCATTTTGTATTTTTCTTGTAATTACGATGAAATTGTGTAATTAAAAAAAAAATCTTAATCATTGAGTTATTTAACGCGGTGTGCTATGTTACGATCTTTCATGTTTATTGTGTAATTGTGTGAAAAAAGTTTGTATTTATATTGATCTTTAATTTTGTAATCAATTTAATAATTCTGATTTAAAGAAATTGTAATTACATCAAGAAATTCCAACTAGCCTCTAGTGCTACTGTAACTGTTGCTTCAAAATGTGCGCAGAAACAATACAAATTTTAATTTAAATATTTGCATATGGCATATGGTAGACAAGCTTCTTATGCCAAGCCAAAGAAAAAAAAATGTATATTGGCTCCTGCAAGATGGTGTTACCAACGAAAGTTTTCGGAATAATTAATTACGCGCGCTGATAATTTGCTTTCATATTTATCCGAGCCAAAGAAAAGAAAATTCCATATTGGCTCCAGCAAGATGGCGTTACCAACGAAAGTTTTAGGAATGATTAATTACGCGCGCTGCTAATTTGCTTAGATATTTGGCCGAGGAGCCAAAGAAAAAAAAATGCATATTGGCTTCAGCAAGATGGTGTTACCAACGTTACCTTTCAGAATGATTAATTACGTGCGCTGGTGATTTGTTTACATCAGGAAGATCATCCTGACTTACTAAATATGTTTTTTTCCTCTTCAAACATACCTTAAATACAGGATGAACAGAAACTGGTAAGTTGCAATCTCGGATTTAAAGTTATGATTATTTGATACATAACAGTAATTCCAAGATTACAGCTTACTAGTTTGTTTCTGTACATCTTGCATTTGAGGTTTCTTTAAGAGAAAAAAAAAACATATTTAGTATGTCTTCTACACTAATAACGAAAAATAGCAGATTATTTATGTATAATTTGTGAATTTTTATTTATTTATATTTTATGTACAGGTTATGAAAATAAAGGGTTATTATTATTATCATTATTATTATACACCTTGATTTGCACAAGAACTTGATTTGTGTCAAAAATTCGAGCAATATTATGCTAGAAAACATAACACTTAATTTTGTAGAGCGTCTGGAAAAGGAAGATATTTACCGATGAATGTTCTTCCGCCAAATTCCTCCTATGATTCCAACTAAATTATTTTCCTAGGATTTTAATGCTGCATACTTTTAATTTAATATTTCATTTTGTCTTTCAGGAAGAGCTTGACCTCACCGCACCAAATAAGGCAGCCATGCTTAGTTTACCATCTCAGAAGAAATGGCAAATCTACTGTTCGAGAAAAGGTGGTGAGGACACCGTGGATCTGGCCCATGCTCCAGAACACTATGTCGAACGTTTACAGTCACTGGCAACAGTAAGTTACACCAGTGATGGCTCGTGGTGTGACTCACGGTACGGCCGAGGTGGCAGGGGTGGTAATACAGATAGGTGCAGTGTCTGCAACCCATCTGTGTTGTCACCTCTGCTACCTCAACCGTATTATAAGGTGGGGTCGGTTGCAGAGACCACACCTATCTGTATTACCACCTCTGCTACCTCGGCCGTACCATAAATCACCCCGCAAGCCGTCACTGGTATTCATATATAATTTAAAATCTTAGGTGTTTGAAATCGTGCAATGTGAATGTTTTGCGTTGATTTCACAAAAACATTTCCTAACCAGTTTTTAAATTACGCTAATTTCTGCACATTTTGACGTAAGAATCATCAAAATCGGATAACGCGTTCGGCAGTTGTGCAACTTCAAAAATCAAAATCGCGATTTTGAAATCTCCGAACTTTAAAAAAAGTGCGATTTTTACATTTTGTGTTAATTCCACGAGAACATTTCGTCATTCGAAAACACAATAAATTCGTCTCATTTTTTTTAATGTTTTTAATCATCAAAACCTAACGGCGTATTTGGCAGTTGTGCAACTTCAAAAATGAAAATGGCGAAATCTTCGAACTTTCAAAAAGTGCGATTTTTAGAGTTTGCTTTAGTTAAGCGTTTTAAAATTACACTAAACACGCCATGCTTTTAAAATCTAACAACGCGTTTAACAACATGAGATTTTGGCATTTCATGAAAATTAAAAAAAAACTAATCACAATACTCGTATTTTGCGAGAAAGTAAAAAAAAACGTACAATTGATTCTTTCCATTGAAAGTCTTGTTTCTGATTAAACTGGTTATTGGATGGGACAGGGCCCACCCTCCAGATTAAATTTTACTTAAGTTGCAAACACTGTTTTTAGAAAATTTAATTTAAACTCTTTAATCAAACAAATAAAAAATCACGAATGCCAAGTTTACTGTCTGCTTGAAATTAAAATTCAGTGAGTGGTGGGTGGGCCCTATCCCACCCTCTAAAGAATTGTGGGTGGGCGCTATCTTATTCTACCCTCCAACCAGCAGAAATGTTCCCCGATTGTTTTATACAAGTAAAAAAAAAAACGGATGCTTTCGTTAATTTATTGTTTACACTTTAAATATTCCACTAGCGTAGGGCTGTGGTTTAGACAAAATGACATTAAAGGTTAGTGGGTGGGCCCTATCCTACAATCCAATTAGTAAAACCACGCAGAAGATTTGATTGGTGTGAGGGTGTAAATGGAAACATTAATAAACGCAGACTTTGATCATTTTATAAATCAGTTCATTTCTGCAAGTTTTTGTATTTGTTTTAAAGGTTGGATTGTAGGATAGGGTCCACCCACCACCCTATAGATTCATTTTTATCTAAACAAGAAACAGTGTTTTTTTGTTTTTCTTTAAAACAATTCATTTCCCCCTCTGAATTAATACATTAAATTAAATTTTCCATAAGCGCAGTATTGTGGTTGAAATAAAATGAAATTAAAGGGTGGTGGGTGGGCCCTAGCCTACAATCCAGCCAGTAGAACCATGCAGAAGGTTTTATTGATGTAGCAGTGTTTTTGTTTTTCTCTAAATCAATTCATTTCCTCCTCTGAATTGACACATTAAATTAAATTTACCCCAAGCGCAGTATTGTGGTTTAGATAAAATCAAATTAGAGGGTGGTGGGTGGGCCCTATCCTAAGTCCAGTTAGTAGAACTGTGCAGAAGTTTTTTATTGTTGTAAGGATGCAAATTAAAAAAAAAAAAAAATCAGTTAATTTATATAAGTCTAAATTTTTACTTAATGGTTAGATTATAAGACAGAGCCCATCCATCGCCCACACATTTAATTTTACTGTAGGGTGGACACTAGTTATAGTAAACCTTTTTAAGTTTTTTGGTTATTATATTACAATCCTTCCCTATGTATTTGTTATGTTAATTTCATTTGACATTAATCGGCACCTTCCTTTTTATAGTTCTCAACTACCAGAAAACATGTATTTGTGTTTATTTATTTTATCTTTTAATTTTGAGAGACAACAGAGTTTCAATAAGGTGCGAATGTCCGAAGTCTTTCCCATTTTAATTTTAGTCGTTCGGGCGAGTTAATAATTTGCATCGAATTTTACTTTTACTCTCTTGATGAACTAACATTTCTAATTATTACTAATCAGTGTATTCTTTATTTCAGCAACAATATCCAGACACGAACATCGACGAAGAAGTCAGAGCCAGAACCAAACAAATCGACGGACTCAAAACTGCGTTACGGACATCCACCCATAGTTTTGTGATAAAATTTATAGAATTAGAAGGACTACCTGCCTTATTAGAATTTTTAGAACGCATGGACTACTTCACGGCTCAAAGTTCGATCCATACGAGTATAATAGGCTGTGTGAAAGCTCTTATGAATAATTCTGTAAGTATCAATACACCAAATCATAAAATAATCAATACGCAATCTTTTTTAAGAGTTTTCTTAGATCGAATTTTGTTAGACGTTCAAAATTGACAGTGTTGCCCAATGATTTTTTTATAATGAAATTCTACTACGCCTCTTCTAATCATTCCTAAAGCTCTGTCAATTTTTTTTTAGATAGCTGTGTAATGTCTCAAAAGTTATAACCTCAAATTCACGTTTAGATAACTTTGAATTAAACAACTTTCGACGTTTTTTTACCACTATTTTACCACTACTATTGTCAATATTGTTAATAATACATATTAAAACATTGTGTTTGTCTGTATTATGCAATAAATAAATAGTGGTAAAAAAACGTCGAAAGTTGTTTAATTCAAAGTTACCTGACAATGGACTACCACATAACAACGGTCGCAACCATCATCTTCACGTTTAGATGTTTTTCGTATAGTTACATTTTTATAAGGATTCCAAACAGTTGTAAAACGGTTGTAACGGCTGCGGCCGTAAAGTGTCCGGGACCGAATTATTCTTTCCTTTCTTAACTGCGAGAGAGCGAGTAAAATGGGTGAATTTGGCGTTCCGCCTTTGGGAACTATTTCTTTGCTAATGTCCAATGGGGTCCAATGACCAATGTTGCCTGTTATACCCACCCCATTCCGACGCATTTATTGGACAGAAAGGCAAGAGGTTCGGCCTTCCAGAAAATCCACAGTTACAATAGTTTGGAATCCTTACCAAAATGATACACTTAAAGGAAAAAATATTCATTTCGAGTCAAAACATCGTAACTTTCTTATAACAATTAAAAACAAAATTAGTATAGAAGTATAGTAACTCATAACTACCTGTTAAATCACGTGTTAAACTGTAATTTAATACCATTTTTAATTTTTAGACTGGACGAGCTCACGTATTAGCCCATCCCACCAGCATAAACACAATAGCTCAATCATTAAGCACCGAAAACATAAAAACCAAAATCGCCGTACTAGAAATCCTCGGTGCGGTCTGCCTAGTATCCGGTGGGCACAAGAAGGTCCTCGACGCCATGCTGCACTATCAGAAGTACGCGTTCGAGAGAACGCGGTTTCAGGGCATAATCAACGACCTGGACAGATCGACGGGCGTTTACAGGGACGAGGTGAACCTGAAAACGGCGATTATGTCGTTCATAAACGCCGTCCTGAATTACGGCCTCGGCCAAGAAAATCTCGAATTCCGATTGCACCTCAGATACGAGTTCTTAATGCTCGGCATCCAGCCCATTATAGATAAGCTGCGGAGGCACGAAAACGAGACCCTGGACAGGCATCTGGACTTTTTCGAGATGGTGAGGAACGATGACGAAAAGGAACTGGCCAAGAAGTTCGATCAGGAGCACATCGACACCAAGAGCGCTTCGGCCATGTTCGATCTGATGAGGCGTAAATTGAGTCATACCCCCGCTTATCCGCATCTGCTTTCCCTCCTGTCCCACTGTTTAATGTTACCGACCACGTGCGATGCGTATCCCCAGTACTGGCTGTTGTTCGATAGGATCGTCCAACAAATCGTCCTCCAGCAAAACGAATCGAGCACAACGAAGAGAGATCCTGATGTTTCGCCGATTAATATTAACGTGGAGAATGTTGTGCACTTGCTCGCGAAGGAGGAGGAGCTGGTGGCTGCGAGGAAAAAAGCTGATGAGTTGGAAAAAGAGAACACCGACATGTCGAACAGATTGGCCAAGAAAGAACAAGAGCTCGACCAGCGCACCCAAGAAAAAGAGGATATCGAATCTAGCCTGGTGCGGATCAAAGAACGCCTTGAAAAGGAGACGGCCGCGCATATCGAAACGCGGCAGAGGGTTGGTGAGCTGGAATACAGGACGGTTGAACTAGACCGGCAGGTCAATTGCGAAAGGGGCGAACGGCATCGCTTGGAGAGATTGGTGAGTTCCGGAAACATCCCGGATGACGCGAAGGTGATCGGGTTGAAGTCTGCTCTTGAAGTTAATGGGGATATTACTGCCGAGTACAAACCGGCGCCGCCTCCTCCTCCGCCTTTGGCGCCTCCGCCTCCTCCAGCGCCGGGACCACCCCCACCACCTTGTGCCCCGATGGCGCCTCCGGAGCCGTTGCGAATGGAGCTTCCAAAGAAAAATGTGCCTCAACCAGCGAATCCTCTGAAGTCGTTCAACTGGTCGAAAATACCGGATACCAAAGTTAATGGGACTATTTGGAGCGAACTCGACGACACGAAACTTTACAACGCCATGGAATTGGATAATATTGATAAACTTTTCTGTGCTTACCAAAAGAATGGTGTTACGGTATGGTTCTTAACTCTTAACTATGACTTAAACAATCAACAGAAATAATTTTGTGGAAAAGCCTCATTTATAAAAGATCGTAACTCTGAGTTACGAATAGGTTGAATATTTAATGCTTCTGCAACAAGTCAGGGATTTGATTTGATTTGCAAAAAGTATTATATCGAGTGCAAAACCTGTTTTATGTGTTTTCTTCTAACAAAGAGAGGATCAGATGTGTGACTCACCGATTTTATCTAACTTTGGCACACGTGTAGGTCATGACTAGGAGTGTAACAGGTGCAAGTAATAGGGCGCACTATTCAGCCGTTTTTGAGAAAAAAATTGATTGATTCTAAAATTAAGATATACATGGATTTATAAAAACTATAAAAAGAAAATGAATGAACCCAACTTCAACAATGGGGTTCGATTCTTCGACCTTCCGACTACGAATCTGAGGTTTTATCAATGAGCCAAAAGGTCGGTATATTTTTGTTAACGCAAAAGGTGTATAAAAATACGAATGAATAACAAATTAAAAACCATTTTTCTCGAAAACGGCTGAAAAGTGCGCCCTATTATTTGCACCTGTTACACTTCTAGTTATGTCGTACACGTGTGCCAAAGATGGATGAAATCGGTGGGTCACACATCTGATCCTCCCCTTGTAAAAGCACATTAAATTAAAAGGACCCCGCACAAATCTTATGGAAATTGAATTTCGGTCAAATGACTTGAAATTTTCAGAAGAGTTTCTTCAAGTCATGCCGAGAAAAAGTCCTAATGGGCACAAAGTTCCTAGATGCTTTGGAGCCGAGATGTAAGCGATGGTAATTTGAAAAACGCGTTTTTAGTGTCTCAGACACCTATAATTGGGTTTGCGGAATTTAAACATTTTTTCTAAAAAAAAAAAACAACGTATAATTCAATAAATGCTAACGTATTTTCTATAAAAAACTATTTTTTAAATCATTTCATACCTAATAACATTAAAATCTTACAAAAAATAGGCTTTTAAAAACGTTTAATTATTTTTTTTTCTTTGATATGATTGCACATTTTAATATTTTAAATGAAAAAAAAAAACATAAAAAATGCCCCTATGTTTCTTTTCTCAAGTACTAAATATTAGGTATTATAACTAGTGATGGGCATAATCGAATGATTTCAATAATCGAAAAATTACTATTCGAATTAAACTGAAAATCGATTGTTCATTCGAATGATCATTCGAATGATTATTCGAATGATCATTCGAATGATCTGAAAATCGAATATTTATTCGAATGATCATTCAAATGATTATTGGAGTGATCATTCGAATGATCTGAAAATCGATTATTCATTCAAATGATCATCCGAATAAAAGTTCGAGTAATAATTCGAATTATAATTCGAATGATCGTGAATCGAGTATTTTTATTTTTCAAGTGGTATAGACATATCTGAATGATCAGTCAAATTATCTTGACTTAAATACTAAAAATAGAACTCCGGTTATTTCGTTAAAATCATTCAATAACACTAATTCTAATAAATTCAAAAAACGAAATATAGCCTGAATATGTAAATATTCAACCTGTTCGTAACTCTGCAAGCAAAATTAAGTCTTACTAAGACTATAAACAAATAACTTATTATAGTCTTAGTAAGACTTAATTTTGCTTGCAGAGTTACGAACAGGTTGAATATTCAGGCTATATTTCGTTTTTTGAATTTATTTAATACTTTCTGCAACAAGTAAGGTTGTTTCTATTTTATTTTTTATTTACTAATTCTAATTTCAGCAATATATCATAATAAAATTATAATGGAGAATATATTGTAAATAATATCCGAGTACTTCGCCTTAATGTTTCGTGGGAAAGATTACTGCACGGTTTAATGTATCGAATTATTGCGTCTCGAGATTTTCAATACCAAAATAAACAAGAAGTCTTCTAAGTGCCGTGCGTCTCTCGTTTATTTTTTTTATCAACTTTCATAAATTTATTTTCTCACCTTTCAATGTCAATCGAATGATCATTCGAGTATAGATAATTCGAATGGTCATTCGAATGCTCATTCGAATGATCATTCGAGTACCGATCATTCGAATGATCATTCGAATGATCAATCGAATTAAAAAATAGGTTCTCGAGATAATCGATTATTTTGATGATTGAATTAATCGATTATCGTCATTCGAATGATCCCATCACTAATTATAACTGTAATACTAAACATTATAACTATTCCAATTATAGGTGTCTGAGATATAAAAAACGCGTTTTTCAACTTTCCATCGGTTACATCTCGGCTCCAAAGCATCTAGGAACTTTGTGCCCATTAGGACTTGAAGAAGCTGTCATTTGACCAAAATTCAATTTCCATAAGATTTGTGCGGGGTCCTTTAAAACCGCAGCTTTTCAAAATTATCCAAAATGGGTAGTCTCTTGATAGACCTCATTTAACATGCCTGGAATTCGTGCAATACCTTAAAGGTGGTTAATTTTTGATCCAAGAATTAAAGGCTTATGTAGAGACTACCCATTTTGGATTTAAGGTGGAAACATGCTTTTTCAAAAGATCTTTGATTTTTGGGCTGGTACTTTTTATGAGCTCCGATTTGAAATCTTAGTTTTGGGTTCAAATGAATTTTAAAGAAATAGTTTTTAGAATCCATCACACAATTTGCAAACGAGTAATTTTATTTGCAAGCGCGTGAATATGATCTGCAAAAGTATTCAATTGATTTGCAAAAAGGTTGAAATAATGTCCAAAAGAATTAATTTGATTTGCAAAAGGTTAACATGATGTCCAAAAGAATCAACTTGATTTGAAAAGGGGTTAAAATAATGTCCAAAAAAAATACTTTGATTTGCAAAAAGGTTAACATGTCCGAAATAATTAACTTGATTTGCAAAAAGATTAAAATAATGTCCGAAAGAATTAATTTTATTTGCAAAAGATTAACATGATGTCCAAAAGAATCAACTTGATTTGAAAAGGGGTTAAAATAATGTCAAAAAAAAAATACTTTGATTTGCAAAAAGGTTAACATGTCCAAAATAATTAACTTGATTTGCAAAAAGATTAAAATAATGCCCAAAAGAATTAATTTTATTTGCAAAAGGTTAACATGATGTCCAAAAGAATCAACTTGATTTGAAAAGGGGTTAAAATAATGTCAAAAAAAAACTTTGATTTGCAAAAAGGTTAACATGTTCAAAATAATTAACTTGATTTGTAAAAAGGTTAAAATGATGTCCAAAATGCCCCCAGGGGCGGCTCGTTATATAGAGCCAAGGACCCATGACATTACCTGTAGTTTCAAGCTTAACAAGAATTTTTAATTCATTCTTAAAACAGTTTTTCTTTCTTTCTTCAAAAAGGGGGGAGTTATTGTATAAGTGGCTCTACCATCAACATGTTCTACGAGCCGCCACTGATTTTACCCACACTAAATTATGAATCAAACTTTAACCCTTTCGGCCCTGGTGGTGGCAATTGCCACCGCAACATTTACATGTCTCTACTTACTATGACAATCCATATTTTTGCTGTTTATCACTAGATGTCACTTCAACAAAGCCTCACTAATTAATTCCTACACTAATTAATCAAATCAGTTCAAATTTGGTATTTATGGTCTTAAGAAGCTCTCCATCAATAATAATTAACAAATAAATGTTTTTTTTTCAAATTTAAAATCCAGGACTGAAAGGGATAAATCGTTCTTTCTTTCCATCTTCAAAAAGGGGGGAGTTATTGTATAAATGGCTCCACGAGCCGCCACTGATCTTACCCACACTAAATTATGAATAAAACCATTCCGTTTTAAACATCAATACATCATTATAATTATTAGTAGTAATTAACAATCACTTTTAGAATGAGGGCTCGATTGAAGACCTGAGGCAAATGGGCAAAACAAAAACTAAAGTACTTTCGGTGATCGACGGAAGGCGAGCTCAGAATTGTACGATATTACTTTCGAAACTGAAGATGTCGGACGAGGATATAACCAAAGCTATTTTAAGTATGGATAGTAAAGAACAGTTACCAATGGATATGGTCGAGCAGCTGCTGAAGTTCACGCCGAGTCCGGAAGAGTGCGTCCTTCTGGAGGAGCACAGTGACGAGATCGATTCCTTGGCGAGAGCCGATCGTTTCTTATATGAAATATCCAAGTAAGTCAAACTTTAATCCTTTGGATCCCAGGAGTCGTTGGAAGCACAATATCGATTGCGAAGAATCTCAATCTGCTTGGGACTCAAAGGGTTAAATATCTTCATTGGTCAAAATTAGTATTGAAAGGGTCATTACCCAAACATTTTTGCAAAATATATACTCCCACTCCCAACTACCGTAGTTGATAGGGGTTACACGTTATAACCAACACGATCCCTATACTTTAGCCAGTTGCAGCGCCATCTACGATCAAGCGAAACCATGCTCAGAGGTCAGAGTTACCGCTTTTTGGCTCATAATATTTTTAGAAATATTTTGCGCAGTGATTTTTCCCTATACTTTAGCCAGTAAGTAGCAGCGCCATCTACGATCATGCGAAACCATGCTCAGAGGTCAGAGTAACCGCTTTTTGGCTCATAATATTTTTAGAAATATTATGCACAGTTATTTTTCCCTATACTTTAGCCAGTAAGTAACAGCGCCATCTACGATCATGCAAACCATGCTCAGAGGTCAGAGTAACCGCTTTTTGGCTCATAATATTTTTAGAAACATTATGCACTTAGATTTTTCGTCAAGGAAATTACCGAAACAAATTATCTCTGATTACAGCGTCATATTTTATCAATTTTACTTCACCATAAAATCTTGGGAAAAGTGTCAAAGAATCATTGTTTAAATTTTCTACAATAGAAAGATCAAAAAATAGACGACTTTATAAGCAATTTATTTATGGAAATAATTCGCATTGTGGAATTTTCAAAATTATTGCGTCAGTTTCTTCTAAATTGCAGGATAATCAAGTAAGGGAGCACGATAAAAATAAATCGAAGCCAAGAAAAAAATATACACTCTGAATACTAAACGCGTAGGGCTATTTGCTCGTTCGCCCATTCCTGAACGATTTTGACAGTGACGGTTCGCGGGTTTTTTTCTGGTACGGCCGATGAACAAGAGGTGACAATACAGATAGGTCCAGCCCTATCTGTATTACCACCTCTTATTCCTCGGCCGTACCAGAAACAACCCTGCGAACCGTCACTGGATTTTGACCAAATTTTCAGACAACCTCGAAAACGTCGAAAACGATGTTTTCTGTTCGCGGTGACGTTTTTAATAACAAAATTTAAAAAAAGTTTTTCCTGAACTTTTGCTTGAATTATCACACAGTATATTCACAAGAATTTTTTTTTAGTAAATATTCTTATCACGGATTGTATTCGTGCATGTTTGTCATAAATGATGTCACGAGGAATCACCTTTGAATTTAGTTTTGGAACTAGTTTTTCCTAGACTAAAGTTTGATGGATGTGAAATTGGGTTCTTTATGTGAAATTGTGAAATGTAAAAATGTACGAAAAGTAACGAACGACGGCGCAGCGCAGCGGAGGCCCATCAAAATTAAGCGATTGAATTGCGCCGCGCCATCAATAAAAAACATATTTTTTTCTAAATTAACTTTAATTTTTCATTTTTAATTTTTCATTTTTCATTTTCAAATTTTCATTTATTTTTCACTTTTCATTTTTATTTTTTTATTTTTTGTTTCATTTTTATTTTTTATTTAAAATTTTTTGTTTTTATTTCTTTTATTTTTTTAAAGCCTGTTGTATCCTCTGCGATCCCTAAAAATTTCGGCTTTTCGACGTAAAAAGAAAAAAAAATGTCCTTAAATAACTTGAATTTTTCGTTTTTAATTTTTCATTTTTCATTTTCAATTTTTCATTTATTTTTCACTTTTAATTTTTAATTTTTTGTTTCATTTTTATTTTTTATTTAAAATTATTTATTTTTATTTCTTTTATTTTTTTTGAAAGCCAGTTGTATCCTCTGCGATCCCTAAAAATTTCGGCTTTTCGACTTAAAAAGAAAAAAAATTGTCCTTAAAAGAAGGAAAACGAACCCAGGGAATGCAAATGGCGCGTAGGGGTGGTTCCAAAAATGTTGAAAAAATATCTTCTGCCATCCCTGAAAGTTTAAGTTTTTCGACTTTAAAAGAAAAAAATCCGTCCTAGAAAGAAGAAAAACGCACCCAGGGGTGCAAATGGAGTGTAGGAGTAGTTCAAAATTTTTTGACAAAATATCTTCTGCCAACCCTGAAAGTTTTAGTTTTTCGACTTTAAAAGAAAAAAAATCCGTCGTTGAAAGAAGAAAAACGAACCCAAGGGTGCGAAGGGAGCGTAGAGGTAATTCAAAATTTTTTGACAAAATATCTCTTGCCATCCCTGAAAGTTTCAGTTTTCCGACTTTAAAAGAAAAAAAAAAAACGTCCCTAAAAGAAGAAAAACGAACCCAAGGGTGCAAATGGAGCGTAGGTTTTGTTCCAAAAATTTTGAAAAAATATCTTCTGCCATCCCTGAAAATTTCAGCTTTTCGACTTTAAAAGAAAAAAAATACGTCCTTAAAAGAAGAAAACCGAACCACCGCCTGGGTTGGTGGCGTTGGTTGGCGCGTAAGGGTGGTTTCAAAATTTTTGAAAAAATATCTTCTGCCATCCTTGAAAGTTTCAGTTTTTCGACTTTAAAAGAAAAAAATCCGTCCTTGATAGAAGAAAAACGAGCCCAGGGATGCAAATGGAGCGTAGGGGTAGTTTCAATTTTTTTTAAGTCTACCATCCCTGAAAGTTTCAGCTTTTCAACTTTAAAAGAAAGAAATTAGTCCTTAAAAGAAGAAAAACGAACCCAGAGGGTGCACATGGCGCGTAGGGGTGGTTCCAAAAATGTTGAAAAAATTCCCAATGAAAGCCAGTCATCGCTTCTATCATCCCTGAAAGTTTCAGCCTTTCGACTTAAAAAAAAACGTTCTTAAAAGAAGAAAACCGAACCACCCCCTGGGTTGGTGGCGTTGGTTGGCGCGTAGGGGTGATTCCAAAAATTTTGAAAAAATTCCCAATGAAAGACAGTCATCGCTTCTACCATCCCTGAAAGTTTCAGCTTTTCGACTTAAAAAGAAAAAAATATGTCCTTAAAAGAAGAAAACCGAACCACACCCTGGGTTGGTGGCGTTGGTTGGCGCGTAGGGGTGGTTCCAAAAATTTTGAAAAAATTCCCAATGAAAGCCAGTTATCCCTTCTGCCATCCCTGAAGGTTTCAGCTTTTTGAGTTGAAAAGAAAAAAATACGTCCTTAAAAGATGAAAACCGAACCACCCCCTGGGTTGGTGGCGTTGGTTGGCGCGTAGGGGTGGTTCAAAATTTTTGAAAAAATTCCCAATGAAAGCCAGTGATCCCTTCTGCCATCTCTGAAGGTTTCAGCTTTTTGAGTTGAAAAGAAAAAAATACGTTCTTAAAAGAAGAAAACCGAACCACTCCCTGGGTTAGTGGCGTTGGTTGGCACGTAGGGGTGGTTCCAAAAATTTTGAAAAAATTTCTAATGAAAGCCAGTTGTCCGTTCTGCCATCCCTGAAGGTTTCAGCTTTTCTACGTAAAAAGAAAAAAAAAAATTTTTTACACGGTTTAAAAAAAAATCATATCTCGGAAACGGCGCAAAAATTCAAAAAAGTGGCCCGATCAATTTTAGATGTTTTCTTTAAGATTATTTTAAGATATACCGGGATCGTCCAGCACCGGCGGTTACGGAGGAGATATTTTTTTTTTTGGAAACGTGCAAAAATCGAAAATCTGCGTTTGAAGAAACGAAACGGCGAAACAAAATTTTACCGAATAAGGCCCAGATATAGGGGTGGGGTTTAAGCCCCCTCCCCTCCCCGTTTTAAGGATGAGTTACGGGGGACGCAATTTTCAAAATCCTCCTCATATTTTTGGGCGAATTTTTTGTGCCGGTCGGACGACGCCCCTTTATAGCGTTTTTTTTTTCTGGGCGACTAAATTTTTCTTACTCAATTAGTATTTGTAAATAAACAAAAACAGACTCCCTCATCCCCCCCCCCTAAATGTGTGACTGCTATGGTTAAACATTTTCACGTGAAATTTTAGGGTTCCTCACTACGAACAACGCCTCAGGAGTTTGCACTACAAAAAGAGGTTCCAATACACCGTAAACGAGATCGTGCCACGAATCCAAAACGTCATGGAGGCATCACGGGAGGTTTCCCGATCTCGACGATTGCGGAGGCTTTTGGAGATCGTCCTCGCCCTTGGCAACTACATGAACCGTGGGGCCAGAGGAAACGCCTCCGGCTTCCGACTGGCGTCCCTCAACCGCCTCGCTGATACTAAGTCAAGTGCAGCTAAAGGAACCACCCTGTTGCATTATCTGGTACAAATATTAGAGAAGAAGGTACAATATTTCCGCAACGATTAAGTAACAAGTAAGTTATTGCGTTTTTTTCTGTCCAAGTTTAAAGATATCCTAAGGATGGACGAAGACTTGCCGCACGTCAGGGAAGCGGCCAAGGTGTCGCTGGGGGAGCTGAATAAGGATATGGGCCAACTAAGGGCGGGGCTCAAGGATGTTGCTAAAGAAATCGAATTCCACCGCACTCAGAGTCCGGTCGCTAACGACAAGTTTGTTCCGGTGATGAGGGAGTTCCAAGCAACGGCCACTTGCAGATTGGCAGAAATTGAGGATCAGTATCAAGATATGAAGGTGAGTTTTAAACCATCTAAAATTGCTTAAACTTCATGGAAATTATGAGGAAATTGAATGTTTATCTAATTTATAAAATTTCTTGCGTGCTTCGTTGGTGCTCCATCGTGTTAGAACCACATCCTAAGTCATTGTGCATTGCGCAAAATCATTTAAAATTGCTTAAAATGTGTGGTAATGATTAAGAAATTGAATTGTAGTAATACAATGTATTAAAACTTAATTTACAAAAGAGTTACAAATAGCCATTGACCAAAGTCTTTTTGATAAAATTTGTTGCAATATTTATTGTAATTTACAGACAAGATTTGAACGAGCCGTGCGGCTTTTCGGCGAAGACCCGAACGCGACCCAACCGGACGAGTTCTTCGGTATCTACGACACCTTCCTGTCCACCTTCATGGAAGCCAGGCAGGATAACGAGAACATGCGCAAGCGGCAGGAGGAGGAGGAAAAGAGGGCCAAACAGGAGGAAGCGTTGAAGAAACTGACGCTCGAGCGAAAGCACAGCAGAGAGGGAATTCTCTCGAGCATAAGCAAAAACTACAGTTTGAAGAACGGCGAAACCGACGCGAAGGGGGAATTCGACGACCTGATTTCCGCCCTGAGGACGGGCGACGTTTTCGGCGAAGATATGGCCAAGTTCAAGAGATCGAGGAAGAATCGAATTGGAGCGGGAAACTCGCCGCCGAGACGGAATTCCGTCAACAGGGACGACAGCAGGGAGAGGGTAATTACGAACGGACGTAAACAGTAAAAGTGACGATTTTGCTCATGTAAAAGCTTATACTGCTCATCAGTGACGGCTCGTCGGGGGCGGCAGGGTCGGCCGGGCCGTACCGTTAAATTCAATTAAAACAAATATTATAAATGTTTATTTTCTGAGAAAAAAATATTGCGAATTTTTTATAATAAATACATAATATGCTTATAGCCAGTAATATTAATAAGCACTCAGTATAAGGCCTATAAATGCGGATGTTTATTTTCATTTAATATATGTCTACTACGCAAGTTCGTATCCGCAAAATCGGCCAGCCGTTGATTTTCAGAGTATTAAGATTAATGCAAGCGCTACGTCCGCACGAGTGTCAGTGCAGATTCTGTCGTCTCATTTTGCCTGCAGCGTGAACGTACGTTCACAAATGGTTTACTCCAGTACGGCAAATTCACCGGGGCCGTACTCCGAACGCAATACTCCGATGCCCATGACTCGATGCACTCTTTAATTCGCTTGCGTTACAGGTCACATTTTAGAACTTGTAAATTTATTTATTAACGTATTTCTGATTATTTTCATATTGTTCGATTTAAAAGTAATATATGTACTTACTTTAATACAAATTGGTCATTAAGGCCAACAATTGACCGGTATTAGAAAACACATTATTCCTTAAAAAAATATTTCAGAAATCAGAATATATTTCGCATTTTTAAAGAGAAGGCAAATCTTAATATAAGTAAATATCATTAAACAATAGATGTAATGTAAAATGCAAACAATAATTAAATGGTTACCTAATTGTAATTTACAAAATAATTACCATTCTAGGTAAATTTAAGGTAGTTTATGTGAAATATATCAGTGTATAATTAACCATTTTATGTATATAACATGTTTAAAGATGTTATTGTTACTCCGACAACATTCTCTCACTGTTAAAAGTCGGGCGAAATTATTGAATGTGTATCGTTCTAACGGAGGAATATGGGTACGGCTGGCCGTTTATCCACAGTGCGCGTGTGCCAGCATAGAAATGATCAGATGACAGAATCACTTCGTCTTTTCCTTGGTCCCGTCCACATGGTGCTCGTGTATGCGCTTATTAATTATTGTATTATTTGTTGAAACTACGATGGCTAGTGTAAGGGATATTGTAAGTACTAACGCTGATTTGGTTAATTATTTTTTACACAATAAATTTAACCGATTGTCGTACGATGATAAAGTTTTCATTAAAAATGTGCCAGTTCCACACCCGTTGTTGACTAATCTTGTTCAAAGAAAACAAGATCACAATCGCACTTTTTCTGCAACATTCTACACAAAGTTTATTTGGCTAACTGGTAGTGAGATTTGTAACAAATTATTTTGTTGGTATTGTTTGTTGTTTTGTGAAAGCAAAAACCCTTTTAATTCATGCGGTTATGACAATTTAAAAGAAGTTTATCGCACTTTAGCGAAACATGAACTTTCAAAAGATCATACGTATTCTGCCTTAAAATATAAAGTATTCGCGAAACATAATATTGTAAATGCACTTGATACCGCTAGACGAGAACTTATAAATAAACATAATGAAAACGTTCGGGAAAATCCAAAAATGGTCAAACATTTAATAAACATGGTCATTTATTTATCAACTCAATTCCGAGGTAACGACGAAACAACAAATTCAGACAATCAAGGGAATTTTAAAGAATTAGCTCATTTTGCATCTAGTTTGGATGAAAATTTTAATAAATTCAGTGATCCATCGATATCTTGAGTGTTTACCGGACTGTCAAAAATGATTCAAAACGATTTAATTGATTCCATAACTACGGTTTTAAAGCAGAATATTTACGACGAAATTAATAGAGCTTCTTGTTTTTCATGGGAAATAGACGAGAGTACAGATATACGCTGTTTTTCTCAGATGTCAGTGATTTTTTGTTACGTTTGTGAGGGGAAAGTAATAGAACGATTTTTGAGTTTCTTCAACCTTAGTGAAGGTCGAACTGCAAACGATATTTTTAATGTACTCCAACAAAACTTCAATCATTTCAATATTGAACACAAATTAATCGGCCAAACGTATGGTGGTGCTGCTGTAATGGCGGGAGAACTAAATAGATTGCAGCAAAAAGTTAAGGCAATTGCTCCTCAAGCACTTTTTACGCACTGTTACGCGCACAAAATAAATTTAGTTTTACAAGATTCATGTAAAAAAATTAAAGAATGTAGGATATTTTTCTCAAATCTCTCGGGCTTTTCATCTTTTTTCACAAAAACTACTAAACGCACTAATCTGCTGGATACAATTTGGCAAAAGAGAGTTCCGAGTAACTCAGAAACCCGCTGGAACTTTAAATCGCGCATTGTGAACACTATATATAATAATAGAATTAATTTGATTGAAGTTTTCGATCATATCATCGCAGATTTGGATCAATGGGATGATATTTCAATACGAGCATCGACCGGGTTAAAAAGAATGTTAACCGATTTTGATTTCCTGTTTCTTTTATATACTTTTCAGTTAATTTTTACACATACGGATCCTATTTTTTCTATAATTCAACATAAATTATCTGACATCACGTATTGTAACGAAAGAATTATATCACTTTTATCCACATTAAAACAATTCCGAAATGACAATTATTTTCTTAAAATATATTCGGATGTTAATCAAATTTTAGATGTTCAGCCTCCATGCGCTAAACGACGTAAAACGCACAGTAATAATGATGATTCGATATCTATGAAACGAATCTTTTTTGCAATTTTAGATATGCTTATAAATCAAATTGAAATACGTTTTAAAGATATGTTCTTACTTAACTTTCTGGAATTAACCAATCAAAATAAATTCGATATATTTAATAAAAAATTTCCGGAAAAACAATTTCAATCTTTGATTAATAACTACAAAACATTTTTTAATAATGAAAAATTAAAAAGAGAATTGCAAGTTTTGTATGCTGACAAATTTATTTTCGGTAATTCCCCAACAGTAGGTGACATGACAGAATTTATTTATAATAATGATATTATTACAGACGTTCCGGAATTATATAAATTATTTTGTTTAATATTGTCTCTCCCACCAACATCTGCATCGGTAGAAAGAAGCTTTTCAGCATTGAAAAGAATAAAATCCTACAGTAGGAATACAATATCTCAATCGCGCTTAAGTAATGTAGCAATAGAAAGAGGGTTGGTTAAAAGTTTAGTTAAGAATGATAGTTTTTATAATAAAATTATTGACGATTTCGCTACAAAAAAATCCCGGCGAATCGATTTAATATTTAAAAATGATCGAAATAATTCAAATATAATATATTTAATTTGTTCACATACACGGGCACCACTGTTATTTCCTGGCAAAATCCCTTTAGTTTTGAGAGTTTTTATTTATTTTCCTGACATTAAAAAGAATTGACTTTTTTTTTGTTGAGAGATTTGTTTTATTTTATATTTTATTTATTTATTTATTTTTTAAGAGTAAATATTTTATTTTTCATTTCTGCCATTTTTATATTCTCTTCAAAATTCGGTTTTAGTTTTATTAATTTTAGTTTTCATGTTGAGAGTTTCTTTAATTTAATATTTTATAGGTAAATATTTATTTATTCCTGACCCCTATCTTTCAAGTTATTCACATTTGTAAGAGTGTTATTCTTTTTTTTATATCTTCCACCTGAAATGTACTTCACTTCGTCAAATCCAACTCCCATTCCATATCCTGACAAGAGTGCTGTAGACCTTCCCGTGGTTCTTGTCGGACGATTTAATTTTTTGGTACGCCTACTCTCATACAGTTGGGTTTTACTTACATTTGCCTAATTATGTCGCGTTAGCAATATTTTTTTACTATATACTGCACAAACAACCATATTGTTACATATAGCAAATGATTGGTTAATGTTTACCATTGTAAATAATACGCTTCCACGAAGATACAGTATATAAATGATACTTAATAACTACCGAAAAATTAAGTTGTCTAACTGCAGCTTGTCTACATTCGGCCGACCCACTTCCTTAGGTCACGAGCCGTCACTGCTGCTCATAGATGAATGTACTTAGAAAAAGTAAAGTAAACCGCTACTATTGTTTAGCCATAGAACTGACTCGTGTATTTCTGTTAATTATACGTTTTTTTTTAAAGTAAAATTGTACATGTTTAAGTTATACGATTGGACCAATATTTATATGAATATCTTTTATCGCTGTAATCTATGTTTTTTTTTTAACTTTATATGATGATACTTGTATATTATTTAGTGCTGCCAAAAGATGAATACCAATGTGCAAAAATTTTTATATCTATACATATGTTTTGTATAATATTTAAACACCAACGGCATGGTTTATATAGATATATACAACAACATGTAAACGATTTGTATGTTTGTATAATGTAGAAGTAGTCAATGTTACTATAACAATTTTAATAATTACTATGAAAATAATTTTGATTTGCTATGCATTGAACTGATATCAACATTTATATGTTATAATTATATCGTTGTTAATTTATTTAAATTGTCTTTTATTTCAAATCATATTTACTTTATAATCCATCCACAATAAGTTTCACAATTGACGAAGAAAAAGTACATAAGTGCATTTTACCGGATTTTTTAAAATTTTCCCAAACTTTACAAAACTGCCCTGATAAATTCAAGAATTACCACCGTATGCCTATGAAAACGTTTAATTATAAGGTGTGAGCCACTGAACTTTACTGTACGAGAGAGAGAAACATAGGAGTCTGAGATTTTTTTTAAATTCAACTGAACTAATCTAGTTTTCTATAACGTGAATTGTCAAATTGACAAGTCGAGACAATTTGTATTATTAAATAATTGCCACTGGCAATGTCCATATGTATTTTGTCGGTGTTAAAGCCACCCGGATTTGGTTCAGTACAGCATTTAGGCAATAGATTCCGCTACTTTGGCATTTCTACCATTAAATAATGACCTTCATGAACATGGTAGGTATTAACCCATCCCACAATTTTTAATTTTCTCCAATTAACCCTTTTTTCGTAGATATTAGTTCCAATAACCTGAAGGATAAATGTCTTAATCTCACAGAGCTCTGAATAAAAAGCTGGTGGCTCACACGTTATTAACTGGCCAATCTAACTTTAGAAAATGTACCAGCCCCAAAGAAAACCTTAGCATCGCAATAACGGAAATAAACTGAAAACTTTTCTTTCAAAATTTGGTCGATGTACAGGGTGGTCCATCTATCGGTTGCTTTTTGAACTATCGATTATTTCGGCTTTGACAGCTCAAATGACTTTGCCAATGTGTCAAATATTTAGTAAAAAGTTTGCGGTTTACGAAATAGTTAAGTTTACGCTGGAAGAAAATTGGGAAATATTGGAAACTTACTTCCAAAATGGTGAGTCTTCAACCGAAACTGCAAGAAAAATGCGCACAAAATTCGGGAAAAATAAAGCGCACGCGTGCATTTGGAGCCAAATAAATTCTGTCTCATCTCGTGCGAGCGATGATGACGACGACACTTGTCGTATTTTCCACGCCATACACGAGGAGTAAAATTAGTTCATTACGGAATAAGCATTTTTTTCTCATGTACTATCGAGTTCATAAATGAAACAATTAGGTAGCCGTAAAAAATACTGTGGGAAATGTTGAACATTTTCCAGAATTTCAAAAATACAATATTTCTAGATGGATTTAAGAAGTTTGAAGCTAATTCTGGCAGTCACTATTTTTTTAGAATTTTTTAAATCACAAAATGTAAATTATATTTTTCTAAAAATCAAGTTTCGAGTGCTGACATTTTGTTTCTAGTGGGGGTATATCGATTATTTTCCAGTATGTTAACAATACTATATTTCTGGATGGATTTGAGAAGTTTGAAGCTAATTCTGGAAGTCACTATTTTTTTAGAATTTTTTAAATCACAAAATGTAAATTATATTTTTCTAAAAATCAAGTTTCGAGTGCTGACATTTTGTTTCCAGTGGGGGTATATCGATTATTTTCCAGTATGTTAAAAATACAATATTTCTGGATGCATTTGGGAAATTTGAAGCTAATTCTGGTGGTCAATATTTTTTTAGAATTTTTTAAATCACAAGATGTAAATTATATTTTTCTAAAAATCAAGTTTCGAGTGCTGACATTTTGTTTCCAGTGGGGGTATATCGATTATTTTCCAGTATGTTAAAAATACTATATGTCTGGATGGATTTGAGAAGTTTGAAGCTAATTTTGGCAATCACTATTTTTTTAGAATTTTTTAAATTACAAAATGTAAATTATATTTTTCTAAAAATCAAGTTTCGAGTGCTGACATTTTGTTTCCAGTGGGGGTATATCGATTATTTTCCAGTATGTTAAAAATACAATATTTCTGGATGCATTTGGGAAATTTGAAGCTAACTCTGGTGGTCAATATTTTTTTTAGAATTTTTTAAATCACAAGATGTAAATTATATTTTTCTAAAAATCAAGTTTCGAGTGCTGACATTTTGTTTCCAGTGGGGGTATATCGATTATTTTCCAGTATGTTAAAAATACTATATTTCTAGATGGATTTGAAAAGTTTGAAGCTAATTCTGGCAGTCACTATTTTTTTAGAATTTTTTAAATCACAAAATGTAAATTATATTTTTCTAAAAATCAAGTTTCGAGTGCTGACATTTTGTTTCCATTGGGGGTATATCAATTATTTTCCAGTATGTTAAAAATACAATATTTCTGGATGCATTTGGGAAATTTGAAGCTAATTCTGGTGGTCAATATTTTTTTTTAGAATTTTTTAAATCACAAAATGTAAATTATATTTTTCTAAAAATCAAGTTTCGAGTGCTGACATTTTGTTTCCATTGGGGGTATATCGATTATTTTCCAGTATGTTAAAAATACAATATTTGTGGATGCATTTGGGAAATTTGAAGCTAATTCTGGTGGTCAATATTTTTTTTAGAATTTTTTAAATCACAAGATGCAAATTTCGTTTTTCCAAAAATCAAGTTCGAGCGTTGACATTTTGCTTCCAGTGGGGGTACGTCGGTCATTTTAAAGTATGTCAAAAATACAATATTTCTAGATAGATTTGAGAAGTTTGAAGATAAATCAGACAGTCACTCTTTGTTGATGTAATAGTATCCAGCTCTAGTGCGTCGATTTCGAAAATTCATAAATACGAACGAGAAAGTTTAATCGAAATATACACTTAAAAAACAATTGTCTTTAAGGGTGTAAAGGAGTTTGTTTTCCATGTGTTTTGTTTGGGGTGAGGTTACGTAAACGAAGAACGGTCAATTGTCTTTAAGGGTGTAAGGGAGAAAACGTATTTTTTGTTTTCCATGTGTTTTGTTTGGGGTGAGGTTACGTGAACGAACAACGGTATTACAGATTTAGTGCACATCAGGGACAAATTTAAAATACACGAAAATCAAATAATATTTTCATTCTTTCTTCAAAATATATTGTATGCTAAGTGGCTCTATCATTAAAATGTTCCACGAGCCGCCACTGGTTGTTGGCACCTTACCTGTAGGTAGGCGTCTCTCAGTTGGGCTCATGTAATCGTCTGAGCCTCTGGACGAGGAAAGTTAGGAAATGGTTAGATGGGACTTCGGATAGAAGGCTCTTTAGTCGCCTCTTACGACAAGCGATGCAGACTGAGGGACTATTCTACTGTAGAGATGGGCAAGATGACTCTTTATAAATTAACTTGAGAAAACCTCACTTATTGCAGATTTAATAAATATTTCTTTTAGTGCAAGGGTCGATTCCGGGATTCGACTCGTGGCTCAATTGAAAAAAAGTAAAAAGTATGTCTGGAAAAAAGAAATGAATGACTTAAATTGACTGGTAAAACCGGGAGTCGACTCATGACCCTGTTGAAAAAGTAAAAAGAATGTCTGGAAATTCTTTTCGTGACTCAAATTGATCGGTAAAACTAGGAGTCGACTCATGACCCCGTTGAAAAAGTAAAAAGAATGTATGGAAATTTTTTTTGTGCCTCAAATTGACCGGAAAAACTGGGAGTCGACTCATAACCCTGTTGAAAAAGTAAAAAGAATGTCTGGAACAATTTTTTTTCGTGACTCAAATTGACCGGCAAAACACAGGAGTCTCTAGACTTCTCGACTCATGTCTAAAAGTCGACTCTTTTAATCTTACCCATCTCTATTCTACACCCGTCGCCTCAGGGTTACAAACGATTAACATTTATTAACAAAGGCTATTTTTTTTAATTTGTGTTAGTTATAACAATTATTACACAATAGGTCTATTTTTATTTTTAAAACTTACGTGCAATAAAAATCCTGGATAGATGTTATATGCAACCATATTTGCACCAGTGTTACTCGGATATGTTTTGCATTTTGAGACCAATCAGGACATGATTTTCAATCTGAAAAAAAAAATCGATTTTGTTAATATGTAGTTTATTAATTGACTATGTGTTAGAACGTATCCACCTAATATTAATTGTTTAAACCAGCAAATATCTAGAAGCTGCATAAAAAGTTGCCTACCACCAATACCAGTGAGCAGCGTTCTTTCGAAATATATTTTTTGGTGCAATGAGTAGTAGTAAACGATATTTTATTAGGGCTATCGACCTATCGGTCTTTCTGCCCTGTTGGTGCAATGATTTTGTGCAACATATCCTTTCTGCGCAAAATAAGTGCGTCGTTTTTTGTTATCTTCGAACAGTTCATGCGGGAGATTCAGAAGGAAGGAAGATGTTCCTTCCGAATCCTTCCCGTTGCATGTAAATGTAAAATGGCTTTCCGTGTAACGTCAAGCTGCTCCACAAGTTCCTTTTCAGTTTGTACGCTCAATACGTACAGTATTACCGAGCACTCGAGACGTGTGAGGGCAAAGTTGCGCGCAACTCCGGAGGAAATTAAATTTAAAATGGTCATTGCGCAATACGTCTCGAGTGCTTGGTACAACTCTAAACCATCTTCAAGATTGATTTTTTTTTTAAATGCAATCTTTTACACTCTCTCTATATGCAGCGCAATTAATTTCATGGGCAGATCAAACGGCAATAAGTATAGTTTTTTTTTCAGGAATGATGGCGTTCACGTCATCAATTCCAAAGTCCCGAATCAATCCGTTCAAGGTCACAACAGTGCACATTGGCGTAACGTTAAATGGGATGTTTTTTTTTACAGTTTTACTCGATCTATCTCTTCGCCGAGAAAAAGTCGGCCGAGATTTTTAATCGGTCGTGTGTTCAGGAACATTAGAAATGTACAGTTCCATTCTCGCCGATTAAAAGTTGGCCGAGTAAAATCGGTCGTGTGTCCCTAGCCTAAAAGACGATTAGTGAACGCTATTGACGGATGACTGACAGTTCTCGTGCGCGTTGCGTCAAGATAGACATGCGCTATAACCAATGCCACACGTTTTCGAATTGTGGGCACTGCTGTCGGGACTTGTATCAACGCTCAGAAGACATACGTTTCTACTATTAAACACGATGATGCTCATAAAATAGTAAAAAATTATGGAAATCCGCTTGTCTTTGATTTGTTCAGAAACTGAAGACGTGAACGCCAACATTCATGAAATGAACTTTAGAATAAGTATGCCATACACCAGCATCGCAATTATAAATCAATCTTATTGAAGGAACATAAAGTTTTTTTAAATTTTTAATGTTGGCGCCTTTTACTTCGTGGTACATCTTGATTGTAGATTGGAATAAAACACTAACTTTTCTGTACCACTATATTTTGTTTATGTGACTAGTTTCGACCATTCACTGGTCATTTTCAAACTTATGTTTAAATATAGTGATATAAAAAGTTAAGTGTTTTTTTTGTTGTTAAATCTAAATATCTAAATATTAAATTCCCTGGCGAATGCCACGCCGTATATTAAATTACACAAAAGTAAAAGTTTATCTGTAATGAAAATAAATTAAAAATACACATTATATTTGATGACTTTTCTTTGGTTAAAACTAAATAAAAAGCTCCCCAACTATGGTAATGGCAATTTACGTGAAGGGCCATTAAACCAACTAATTTCTTTTTCAATTTATTAAGAAGAACATCTCATTTTATGCGGTTTAATTACACAAAATGTGTTTAAAACGAATGTAATTGCTCGTTTTAGTACTGGCAATCATTCTTATATCCGACTTGAGAGTGTCCAGTGTTCTTCAAATAGATACGAGGATTGTTCAACACAAACATGTTTAAATTTAAAAATCATGCGGGCGCGACTTTATACAGTGAGATCAGAAAGTCGAAAATAGTTGGCAGCACATGAAAATCCCTATAATAATTCAAGTAAAATTATATTAACTGTCTGGAAATTTCCAAAGCAGTGCAGTAAATTTTGTTATTAATAAATACAGTTTATTGAAACTCATAAGAGCTACAAATGGCCATCGACCGAGGTCTTTCAGCCTGATTTTGTTAATTTTGACGTTTCGTGATTTTTTAAGGTCACTTGTTTTAAAGTGTTTATTTGCCACATGTTTATTTTAAACATTGATCGAATTCGGTTAATATTTTGACATCAAAAACCAACACTTTTTTTAAGATTCATGGTCTGCGATAATTATAAAAAAAGTTGCATTTTCAAAAAGTTCCAAGGGCTGTAACTGTGCACTTTTTCAGGTTTTCGTCAAAAATTTTAAATCGCCAATTTTAATTGAATCCTACTAATTGCCATACGAAGAATACATTTTTGAAAACCACGTTCAATTTGGAGTTTTTGTTTAGCCGCTACGGCCGATCGAAGTCTGAAAAATCGTCTTTTTTTGAAAAATTTCTTGCATGTTCATAGTGACGCCATTTGTTTCTAGGTAAATTTTTTTAACGCCAATCAATTTAGCTCGTTCTTCTGATGAAGAAAACAGTATTACATAAATCCACGATGATTATTAAAAGAGTTGACTTTTTCGATTTTTTCCGTTTTCGAGTTTTCTTTGCAGACGCGTCACGGGCTTTAAATTGACATTTGGCCGAAAGTACATTTTCCGAGGCGTCTTGAAGGGATCTTTCCAATGATGTGTAGAAACCCCGAATCGAACCTGTGGTTTCTTCAGGAAATTATTTCAAAGCCAATTTTCGAGCAAAAGTAAGAAGGGATGGGTGGTTTTTTAGGTTTTCGTCAAAAAATTAAACATCTCCAATTTTAACCGAATCCGACTAACTGACGTACGAGGAGCTCAGATTTGCAAACCGCGTTCAATCTTGAGTTTTCGTTTAGACGCTACGGCCAATCAAAGTCTGAAAAATCAATTAATTTATTTAATTTTCTAAAATGTTCATGGTGACTAGCTATTTTTTTTGCTATTGAAGATAGCTGAAATTTTTTAACGGCAATCAATTTCTCTCGTTTTTCTGATGAAAAAGAAGTATACTTCAACAGTCTACGATGATTATTAAGAAAGTTGCATTTTTGAACAAAATTTCCAAGGGATTTACTCGTGTCTTTTTTCACGTTTTCATCAAAAATTAAAAATCTCTAATCCGACTAATTGACGTACGAGAAGCTCAGATTTGCAAACCGCGTTCAGTTTGGAGTTTTCGTTTAGCCGCTACGGCCATTCAAAGTCTAAAAAATCAATTATTTTTTTTAATTTTCTAAAATGTTCATGGTGACTAGCTAATTTTTTTGCTATTGAAGATAGCTGAAATTTTTTAACGGCAATCAATTTCTCTCGTTTTTCTGATGAAAAAAAGGTAAAATTCAATAGTCTACGATGATTATTAAGAAAGTTGCATTTTTTAACAAAATTTCCAAGGGGTTTACTCGTGTCTTTTTTCACGTTTTCTTCAAAAATTAAAAATCTCTAATCCGACTAACTGACGTACGAGAAGCTCAGATTTGCAAACCGCGTTCAATTTGGAGTTTTCGTTTAGCCGCTACGGCGGATCAAAGTCTGAAAAATCAACTTTTTTTTTCTAAAATGTTCATGGTGACTAGCTAATTTTTTTGCTATTGAAGATAGCTGAATTTTTTTAACGGCAATCAATTTATCTCGTTTTTCTGATGAAAAAGAAGTATACTTCAATAGTCTACGATGATTATTAAGAAAGTTGCATTTTTAACAAAATTTCCAAGGGGTTTACTCGTGTCTTTTTTCACGTTTTCATCAAAAATTAAAAATCTCTAATCCGACTAATTGACGTACGAGAAGCTCAGATTTGCAAACCGCGTTCAATTTGGAGTTTTCGTTTAGCCGTTACGGCCGATCAAAGTCTGAAAAAATCGATTTACACAAGTAATGTTAAAACTCGTATAACATCATTAATTCATTGTAATTATTTATTTGTATACAAGGTGTGGACACTCGCCAATAAAATAATATACTGCACAAAATTAACAATGGTTTTTATCATCCATAAATTATCCTAAAACTGTTGTGCAAACCGGTACTTCACAACAATGTTGTTATATTATGTTAAATATAAATTTTCCGCATTACTACACTGCAATGTTCAGCGATGTGTTTATTTCATGTTCCTTGCTGTGTGTCATGTGCCCACGCAACACCACGTATGCGCAAATATTTATACGAAATTATGTTATTCTAATTGGATTAGACCGGCGAATATGAAATCAATTTTAGTTTTACGAGTTGAGGTGCTGTTTATGGTATAGTTTTTCCAGAATTATTAGAATAAGTAATAATTTTTCACCTTCTATAAATCATTTCTAAAACAATCAAGATGCTATAATTGCAAAACTGTTTGCCGTCAAAGCGATTGCGGAAGCGCCCTAAAACGAAGACGTCGACTTAATTAACAACATGTGCATCCTTTGGTTACATTATATTCCCACAATGACAAACACCGTAAATTGCCTTCCGTGCCACAAATTTATGATAATAATTTATTAAACTAATGATATTTAACGCTCGCCGTGTTGCCTGATGGACTGAAGCAGTTCCATGTAATTTCAGCTTCGGCCATCATAATTTATCCATTATTTTATTTGAGCAGTACAATTGCTTAGCAAAACGGTAAAACAAGATTTGTATCGACGTTGCTCGTGGCCGCAACACGCTTCTCTCCCACTGGAAGTACGTTTTAAGCAAATAGATAATGCATTTATTATTTCGCTCTATGTGTATATTACATTTACGCCGATGTTACGCGGCAATAAAATTTCATATTTATCGCGTAATAATGTATTATGGTAATACGGCCGGGGAAAAATTGTTTGAGGTGGATAAATAACGGCCGTATGAGCTCATGGGCAGTTTATTGCGGATTTATTGTTTCTTTACCACCAACTGAACCAATATAGATTATTTCTTGGATGCTACGACACTGTATGTAAATTGCAGTTTGGCATGTTTTACTAGTCACAGGATCACAAAAGCTTATGATTTATTTACAGTTAATCTAATCTAAAAAAAAATGTTGTTGTCTTCGCTTTGATGGTATAATAGTTATCTGCTTAACCACGCAATAGAGTTCGCTAGATTCATAACTCCGGCCGCGTCTCCGATTAAGATTTTTTTGCCAACATTATTGACGTCAACTAACCGAATGTTTAATCAGAACATGCGCATTCAATTCACAGCCGACTGCGATCGATTTCTTTTTGAAACACACCGCGAAATTTTCGGTGTTCCGTTTTGGGTTACTGCAAATCAAACAGAAATGGCTCGCCGAAGTGGGCCGCGACGGATTCGAGTTTGGCGTGTACCGATTTAATAAATACCATATCGTACCATAAATCAATCACATTTAATTTCCCGAAAACGTAAAAGCTGTTATTCTCGTTATAATGAGAAAACATTATCCGTATATCGGCGATCCGAAAGAGAAGAATTAAGCGTTGCGGGTGAGTCAGAAGACGGCGGTATTACAGAGACCTACATAGGCCTAATTCGGAGGTCGTGACTCTTGGAAATATAACTTATAAATTACTTAAGCCATAAAAATGTAAATTTGCAGTTTCGGCATTGTGTCTCGGGGCGTAGGTTCAAGCCGAAATGATTGTAGGTGTTTAACATTGCTGTTATTTATTGAATATTTGCAGGGACCCACATTTTTGTAAATTATCAACAGTGCGCAAATTCCAAAATTCCAAACGACGATAAATCGATTAATCAATGGACTTAGGATATCTTCATTCAACAAATGTGAAACGTAACCCTGACTTATGACCCCGTCAGTGATACGTATTTAATAAAAAAAATTGCATCCCAAGGCTTAAGTAATCACGCATTGTTACTAACGAAAATGGGGAATTGGTATAAATAAATTGGCAATTTATTGTGATTTATGATTTCTGAAATCATTCCAAAAACTAATATTTGCATTTTGGTGCTATTAATAAAAATAAATCTCGAGTTAACTGGATTTGAATACAACGCAATAAATTATTGTTTAGAGAACTAAATTAATTTTTTGAAATAGCAATAAAAATGTAAATGCGTTGCAAAACAACTTCTATAATTAAAATTGATGTAGACAAATACATTATAAATTTGTGAATTTTACGAAGAATACCTACATTTAATTTAAATTAATTATTTAAGGCTGAAAGACCTCTGGTCAATTGCCTGTTGAGGTCATTTGTAAAAGTGTCTCAATAAATGTATTATCTCTCTCTTAATTATTTACTAAAAGCAAATAATTTATTATGGGATAAAATCGTGTTCGAAATCGAAATTGCAACCTCCAGTTTGCTAGACTGGGGCGCTGCAGAAGTCACGCAGTTTCGATCCTGCCAGATCACATGAATTAAATTTTAAATCGTTCGCGGATGATTTTCGGACCAACGTAATTTTATTCTCAGAAAAATTAAAATCAGTAAGAAGAGAACTTGCCAACTAGTAACATTAAAATTACAAGTCAATTTACTGATCTACTTTTCCTAGAATTATAAGAATAAGTGGTCATAACAGAACTTAATTGCGTTTTTAACAATTGAAGATGAAGTTTTATGTTTATTGAATTCGGACCAAAGTAATTCTCAGAAAAATTATTGACACATTACAATTACAAGTCAATTTACTGATCTACTTTTTCTAGAATTATAAGAATAAGTGGTCATAATAGAACTTGATGATGCAAAATTTTTATTTTTATTTTTATTGTTTTTATTATTAATTTTATTTTAGTGGTTGAAAATTCTCCCATAAATTTACAGGATCGAAGATTTCTTTTTGACATCCTCAAATCATAGCTGGTAACAAAATTTCAACACTTGAAACTGAAATGGAGGAAATTAAAATTGCATTTGGCGATAAGAAAAATTGTAAAAAATTCATCAATGCAAGAATTAGCTTCAAAATTTCAAAAACCATCCAAAACTAAACTATTTTTGACACCCCTTTAAAACAATTCACACATATCATCGCTGGAAACAAAATGGAGGCACTCAAAACTTGAGCGAAAGAAATTAAAATTGCATTCGGCGATTACAAAAATTGTAAAAAAATCATCTCTGTAGGAATTAGCTTCAAAATTCAATCAATTTTTGATATCTCTTTAAAACGATTAACATATCACAGCTAGAAATTAAAAAAAAAACACTAAAAACTTGAACACGAAGTGAAAATTTCATTCAGCGATAAGAAAAATTGTAAAAAAAATTATCTCTGCCGAAATTATATTCAAAATTTCAAAATCCATCCAAAAAGAATGTATTTTTGATAACCCTTTAGAACAAATGACATATCACAGCTGGAAACTGAATAGCAACACTCAAAACTTGAACGGAAAAAATTAAAATTGCATCCTGCGAGTAAAAGAATTGTAAAAGATTCATATCTGCAGGAATTAGCTTCAAAATTTCAAAATTTATCCAAAATGAATCTATCTTTGAGACCCCTTTAAAACAATTGACATATCACAGCTGGAAACAAAATGGCAGTACTCAAAGTTGAACGAAAGAAATTAAAATTGCATTCAGCGATTAGAAAAATTGTAAAAAAATCATCTCTGTAAGAATTATCTTCAAAATTTCAAAATCCATCTAAAATGAATCTATTTTGACACCCCTTTAACACAATTGATATATCACAGCTGGAAACCAAACGGCAGTACTCAAAACTTGAACGAAAGAAATTGAAATTGCATTCAGCGATTATAAAAATTGTAAAAAAATCATCTCTGTAGGAATTAGCTTCAAAATTTCAAAATTCATCGAAAATGAGTTTAGCTTTGACATCCCTTTAAAACAATCGACAAAACCACAGCTAGAAACAAAACGGCAACACCCAAAACTAAAACGGAGGAAGTGAAAATTTCATTCAGCGAAAAGAAAAATTGTAAATAATTAATCTCTGCAGAAATCAGCTTCAAAATTTTTAAATTCATCCAAAAAGAATGTATTTTTGATAACCATTTAAAACAATTGACATATCACAGCTGGAAACAAAATACTGAAAACTTCAATGGAGGAAATTAAAATTGCATCCTGCGAAAAGAAACAGTAAAAAAAATCATTTCTGTAGGAATTAGCTTCAAAATTCATACAAAATAAATCTATTTTTGATACTCCTTTAAAACAATTGACATTTCAAAGGTGGAAACAAAATGGCAACACTCAAAACTTAAACGAAGGAAATAAAAATTGCATTCAGCGATAAGAAAAATTGTAAAAAATCATCTCTGCAAGAATTAGTTTCAAAATATCTAAATTCATTCCAAATAAATGACATATCACAGCTGGTAACAAAATGGCAACACTCAAAACTTGAACGGAAGAAATTAAAATTGCATTCGGTGATTAGAAAAATTGCAAAAAAAACATCTCTGCAGGAATTGGCTTCAAAATTTCAAAATTTGTACAAAATGAACTTATTTTTGACACCCCCTTAAAATAATTAACATTTCGCAGCTGGAAACGAAATAGCAACATTAAAAACGTAAATAAAAATTGCATTCCGCGATAAGAAAAATTGTAAAAATATCATCTCTGTAAGAAATTGCTTTAAAATTTCAAAATTCATCCAAAATGAGTCTACTTTTGACATCTCTTTAAAACAATTAACATATCACAGCTGGAAACAAAATGGCAGCACTCAAAACTTGAACGAAAGAAATTAAAATTGCATTCGGCGATTAGAAAAATTGTAAAAAAATCATCTCAGCCGGAATTAGCTTCAAAATTTCAAAATTCATCCAAAATGAATCTATTTTTGACATCCCTTTAAAACAATTGACATTTCAAAATTGAGAACAAAGTGGCAACACTCGAAACTTAAACGAAGGAAATGAATATTGCATTCGGCGATAAGAAAAATTGTAAAAAAATCATCTCTGCAGGAATTAGCTTTTAAATTTCAAAATTGATACAAAATGAATTCATTCTTTATATTTTTTTTCAAACAATTAACATATCACAGCTAAAAATAAAAAAAAACATTAAAAACTTGAACGAAGTGAAAATTTCATTAATCGATAAGAAAAATTGTAAAAAATTCATCTCTGCTGGAATTAGCTTCAAAATTTCAAAATTCATCCAAAATGAATCTATTTTTGACATCCCTTTAAAACAATTGACATTTCAAAGTTGGAAACAAAATGGCAACACTCGAAACTTAAACGAAAGAAATTAAAATTGCATTCAGCGATTAGAAAAATTGCAAAAAAATTATCTTTGTAGGAATTAGCTTCAAAATGTCAAAATCCATCCAAAATTAAACTGTTTTTGACACCTCTTTAAAATAATTGACATTTTAAAGGTGGGAACAAAATGGCAACACTCAAAACTTAAACGAAGGAAATTAAAATTGCATTCAGCGATAAGAAAAATTGTAAAAAAAAACATCTCTACAGAAATTAGTCAGAATTTCAAAATCCATGCAAAATAAATCTATTTTTGACATCCCTTTAAGACAATCGATATCTTAAAGCTGGAAACTAAATAGCAAACTTGAACGGAGGAAATTAAAATTCCATCCTGCGAGTAAAAAAATTGTAAAAAATTCATCTCTGCAGGAATTTGCTTCAGAATTTCAAAATTAATTCAAAATGAATCTATTTTTGATACCCCTTTAAAACAATTGACATTTTAAAGTTGGAAACTTAATGGCAACACTCAAAACTTGAAAGGAAGAAATTAAAATTACATTCGGCGATTAGAAAAATTGTAAAAAAAACCATCTCTGCAGGAATTGGCTTCAGAATTTCAAAATTCATACAAAATTAACCTATTTTTGACACTCCCTTAAAACAATTCATATTTCGCAGCTGGAAACGAAATATCAACTCTAAAAACTTAAATAAAAATTGCATCCTGCGAGTCTAAAAATTGTAAAAAAATCATCTCTGCAGGAATTAGCGTCAGATTTTCGAAATTGATCCAAAATGAATCTATTTTTGGCACCTCTTTAAAACAATTGACATATCGCAGCCGGAAACATAATAGCAACACTGCTAAAATTGCATCCTGCATGTCAAAAATTGTAAAAAATTAATATCGACAGGAATAAGCTTCGAAATTTCAAAATTCATTCTAAATAAATCTAGTTTTGACATCCTTTTAAAAAAATTGACATAACACAGCTGCAAATAAAATAGCAACACTCAAAACTTGAAGAGTCAAAAAATTGTACAAATTCACATCTGCAGGAATTAGTTTCAAAATTTCAAAATTCATCCAAAATGAATTTAGTTTTGACAGCCCTTTAAAACAATCGACAACAACACTTAAAACTTGTGCGGAGGGTAATAAAAGTGCATTCGGCGATAAAAAAAAAATTAAAAAAATTCATTTCTGCCAGAATTAGAAATTAAAATCGCCAAATTTTCCAAAAAATCATATGGTATTAAAAGTTATATAAAATGAAAATACTAGAACTACCATTAACTTTTATATTACTCGTACATTAAAATTATATAGTTGAGTGGAGAAGATATCCAATGAAATTGCAACCGTACTCCCCTGCACAAATAATAGTTGGTAACCTTAATACCAAGCAAGAATTGTTATCAAGTAACCTTCGAGATTTGAACACACTTTAATATTACATATAATTTGTCTGTCTATATTTATGGTTTTAAATAGTTTTATTTATTATATTTTGTCAAACATAATATTTAAAATGTAGTACATATTTCGATTCACAATACTGACTCTTGCACACTTTTCTTAGTGGCACCAATAAATTTATTTTTATTATAGCGTTTTAATAAATGTTTGTTCACGAAAATGTTATAATGTGCGCTTTATTTAATTAATTTTAATTTTAATTTTAATTTTAATTTTAATTTTAATTTTAATTTTAATTTTAATTTTAATTTTAATTTTAATTTTAATTTTAATTTTAATTTTAATTTTAATTTTAATTTTAATTTTAATTTTAATTTTAATTTTAATTTTAATTTTAATTTTAATTTTAATTTTAATTTTAATTTTAATTTTTGTGAACAAAGTATAGAGTACAACTCACATATAATGGCTATTAATCACTCGAACGATTTGCTCGACTCGCCTACGGCTCGTTCCGCAAACATCGATCTCGTGATTATTAGCCATGCTCGTTGTACAATATACTATTACTGATGTTCTTTGTACATATTAATACACTAAATAATTATTTATTAGCCCGTTTTATTCACTTACAGATCCGATTAAATTATCTACGTTATTATTCATTAATTATAATCGCTAGAATTAATATGATTTACCGTAATATCAAAACATGTTATTTATCAAGTATATACAAATGATGCAAATAATATCTATTCTTAGCAACGTACGATAAGGTGTCAATAATTTAAATATGATAATCAGTTTTTTTTTATCCAGACAACATTTCAATCACTTATAATTCGAGATGGCTACCTTATTTTTTAACGGCTAATCAACTCGCATTGAAACTGATTTTGAAACGATAAAGTCGTATACACTGCATTTTTTTATTATTAATAATTATTACGCGGCATCAATAGTTCGATAAAAAATTAGTTAATTAAAATCGATTATTAGTACGCGGCATCAATAGCTTAATCAAAATTTATTTAATTATTATCGATTTTAGATATAAAAATCTACAACGAATACAAATATTAACTCTTAGCTAACGAACGCCACACCATATTGGCGACAACAAAAAATATTACGGTAAGATCGAGTAGTATTTGCGACAGTAAAAATATTTTCGTAAGATCGAATAGTTCTACAGACATCAATGTTAAGTTCCGGCGCATCCACCATACGATCAGTTCACAAATGAGCTCATTTTGGTTGTTTATAAAATGCTACCACCATAAACTAGTTCGTTCGCTAAGGGTTAATAAGGATAGCAGCGGCGGCTCGTGGATGTTCGCCGAAGAGACTACGGAAGAAAGGTGGTTGGTAACACTAATAATTGACATTTCAATTAGAAATTAGTCTGCGATTTCCACACATCACATAACCTCAAAACTATCTTGCCGAAAATTTAGCACAGGTTGACGGCTCTGAATTTCAACGGTGCCAACCTTGAAAAATTCAATTATTAAAGCACTCGCCGAGCCATTAACGAACCCATATGAGTGCGATAATGACTCCGTTTTAGACACAAAAAAATAATAATTCATGTGATTCTTGATCTTCATGCAAAATTCTTTAGATACATCTAATGGACACATTCCAATATTTATTATATATGATTCAGTTAACAAGCAAAAAACTCGTTAATAATGCGATTTCAATTTTCGTTTTATTAAATAATATTATATGAGCGCGGACAGAACGGGCTTAGTCATCATTTGCAAATTACACACATCAATTATTATTCAGTCTAAAATAATGCTTTACTGTTACGTCCATTAATTTACTTACACTGCAAACCCATTTTCGAAGGATACGACCGATGGTGTGGAATCTAATGGATTTAATAAGCAATTAGTTGCAATCGGAGTTGCTCATCTAAAATCATGAGCGAGGTAAAAAAAAACATAAATAAAAAAAATAATGAAATCGTGCCCCTGGTTTGTATTTACAAGAAGGACGTGTTTTGTGCAACAAGGCCGGTTATAATCGCTTCAAATGATTGTAATTACCAATGTTAACGACCATAAAAAGTTGATTTCATGTAAAAAAAATGTCTTGGGTTAATTCTAACATTTAAGATGTTATTGTGTTTGGACGGTTTGAGTGGCATGAATTGTTCAGAGTGGAGTGTGAAAATTGTTACGGAATGTTCTGCAGGATGAATACATTCAGCGTAAAGCTACGCGCACACTTGTCGGAATCGGACGGACGGCACACATCGGCAAAAATTGCTTAACACAGTTGTAAACGAGTCAACGCACATTTATCGGTACGGCCGAAACTGTCCTACATATAAAAAAAGAAAAAAGATAAAATTTGTGTCTCGTTCCCAAGTCCTTAATTGTCAAAAAAACGTTTTGTATATCTTCAACGCACAATGCCATCATCAAGGGCACACCTGAAATTACCATTCGGCGCGAATTTAATTCGCATTAATGTTTGCGCCAGCTTTTACTTTTCTGTTTTTTTTTTTTATTAATGACGATTTAATGCAAGAGACAAGAACACTTATTTCGGTGAAATCATGGCATTGTTTTCGATTGGTACCGTAACGAAACAATTAATTCTATTAACATTCTGGTTCGGGTTTCGTAATTAATTTATTGCTTCTAAGAAATCGCGGAATATGTTGTAATGCGTAAAAAATAATGAACGTAAGGAAAGTTTCACTGATTTACTAGAAATGTGTATCTTCAAGGGTGATATAATATCGAGAATTTTTTTGATGAAAAACTAATGTGAATTCGAAGGACGAAATGCAACAAGTGCGGGACGTAGGAATTTTACCGAAAGCTTTTCAGTTCCTCGGATTATCGTATAAGGCTTGTGATCAAAGCTACATGTTAATTTCTGTATTAGTTTTCGAGATAGAGCGCACACACATAGACGCTCACACCAGTGACGGTTCGCGGGGTTTTTTCTGGTATGGCCGAGGTAACAAGGGTGGCAATACAGATAGGTAGGGTCAGTTGCAGAGACGGCTGGTTGCGTGACCGCACCTATCTGTATTACCAACTCTTGTTCCTCGGCCGTACCAGAAAAAACCCCGCGAACCGTCACTGGCTCAGACACAAAAACACAAACCATTTTTTTCCAAAAATTGTCGGAATCGTATCTTGGAGACCTAGTACTTTGAACGGAGAAAGTAAACATATTAAAAAAAAAAACAAGAAACGCCTAAGGTGAACACCCACTTTATAATTTCTTTTCCAAAAATTATTGAAATCGCCGGTAGGTACCTCGAAACGGATATTTTTGATAAAAAATTGACCAAATCATGAAAAGTGAAATCAATATCCGGTTAAAAATCAAAGTTTCAAGGCATATTTTTTTTCGTGACTGAAAGGATACAGCGCAAAAAATCTTCCAATCGGACGCACCGTAAATTATTAGAGTGCATACGATTACCAGCTCCTTTTTCTTCTTCTTCTTCGCTCTTCTTTGCTTTACGATATCGTAGAGTATTCGAGTGGGGATTACATTCAGTGTGTTGGATAGTTGTGTTCTGTAGTAACACAGGTAACAGTCGACAGGTAACTACGGCGGAGTGAGTTAGTGCTGGAGTTCATTTTCTAAACAACTCTTTTAAACGTTTTATGTACGAACTGGATACACCTGTTGTGTCATGTGCAGTGCGCCAAACCGATCCATCATTGCGCCCCGGTGAATAGGTAACTGCAATTAAAGGGAACACCACCACGAATCCCCGACGGATCTTCGAGGTGAGTTTTCTATTCTCGCGCCAAATATTTGGACCACACAGCACTCGTCTCTCTCGAAACGGGGGTAATTGCGTTCGCAATTACTTTAATCACGCCGATGTCATTAGCATTTCAAATGATATATCCTCGTTTTTATGTTGTTATTGTTATGCACATACATAATTAATATTATTTTTGAATGGATATAAAATTATCGAATGGTAAGCTTTTTTTTTCTTTCAGTCAATGTAATAGAATAAGAATCATTTAATATTCGCCTAATGTACTTGGACCAAAACTGTTTAACAACCTGCCAGAGGACATTAAAAAAATCACTTCAACTAATATGTTTAAGGAAAAATTGAAGAGTTTTTTGCTGGAAAAATGTATTATAATTTAAATAATGTTATTACGTAATAAGGAATACTTTTTTGTTTTGTTATGTATACCTTTCTGACGCATCCAATACTGTAAATGTATATTGTGTACACTGTTCAGTCTATGGAATAAAGGGAAAAGGGATTATTACACGACTGAAGGATCTCGCGATGGGTGGCATTTAGGCAAATTAACTAACAAATACCATTACTACAACTATGAATAATATCAGGTAGTCTAAAAACGATTGAGCTTATTTCTCGCTAGATGGCATTAGAGTAATATGTCAGGTCAGGCTAACTTAGCGTTAAATAAAAGCGGAAATTTGACAGAAATAAATGTGCAAAATTTTCGGAATTCGTTTATTCGAGATAACTGAACTATTAGAGCACTTGGCATCAATTGACAGTAGTAAGTGTGTAAAACTGTTAGAATTCGTTTATTCAAACTTAATGTAGACTGCCTTGAGATGAGTAAAATGTTAGCATATTCAACGTCAAATGAAAGCTGATATCTGACAATAGTAAGTGTGCAAAACTGTTGGTATTCGCTTATTCAGACTTAATCTAGAGCTCCTTGAAGATATGTGAAATTTTTGACTTCTAAGGCAACATTCGACAGTAGATGTGAAAAACCTGTTGGGATTCATTTATTCAGAATAAATTTAGAGCGCCTTGAAGATAAGTGATATTTTAGCATACTTAGCGTCAAATGAAAGCTGATATTTGACAGTAGTAAATGTGCAAAATTTTTGAAGTACGCTTATTCAAGCTTAATCAAGTGTAGAGCGCCTTGAAGATAAGTGATATTTGAGCATACTTAGCGTCAAATGAAAGCTCAAAGTCAAAATGTTTGAATCACGCTTATTCAAGCTTAATCAAGTGCATCTTGAAGATAAGTGCAATTTGAGCATAGTATGCCAAAATTTGACGGTAGAAGATGTGAAAAACTGTTGGAATTCGTTTATTCAGATCTAATTTAAATGGCCTTAAAGATAAGTAGCGTACTTAATGCCTAACAAGCTCAGTGAGAAACACAAAATCGGCAGCCAGTTTTCTTATGAATACATTTAACAGTATTATACAATATTGTACTCGTATCGGTATTTTCATTTTTTACAAGAAAGTTTCATTGGCAGTAAACAATAGCTTCAATCATATTTTGGTAGTAGTAGTAGTCAAGATCACAAATACACATAAACATAAAATCAAAAGGCCGTCGACCAGAGTCTTTCAGCCATATATTTTGGTTTTTACTAAAAAAATCGATTTCACAGTTGCGAAATCTTCAATGTCTCCGAGCCTTACAAATTTTAAAAAGAAAACCAACCAACGCGTTTACAAGAAGTAAAATGGTCGCGGCAGACGGCTTCAATGCCGACGCCAGAAAAATAAAGATTTTTTCTGATTTCCAAAACATTTTTTTTTATCGAAAATTTTGGCGCAATCTGCTTTTCAAAGATCGTTATCGTACAACGCGCTTGGTAGTAATGCGTCTTGAACAAATAACAAATTGGTCAATATAACCAATTTTTTTTTGTTTTTACGAATATTTTACTTTTAGCCAATAAAGTTTGGAGCGCTTTCATTAATATAATTAATCATTCTTCTTATGTAAATAAATTTTGACATATTATAGAGTTTGAATTTTGGATGTAGAAGTTTTGGATATGTTACAAGCATTTTTCTTCTCGGGGCCAATAAATTTGGATAAATTTTAGAGTTCGAATTTTGATGCGCGTTTAGAAATAATAATGTATATTTGTATATTTTAGAAATATTTTTTTTTCTTAGAGCCAATAAATTTGCAAATTTTAGCGCGCTGTTAAAAATATTAATACCAATTTTTGTATATTTTACAAAATAAATAAAATTTGACATATTTTTGAGTTTGAATTTTGTATTTAAAAGTTTTGTATATTTTACAAGTAGTTTTCTTCTCGAGGCCAATAAATTTGTAAATTTTGGCACGCTGTTAAAAATATTAATACCAATTTTTTTATATTTTACAAACTAATTTTTTTTGCGGGTTTAGAAATAAAAATAAGAATTTTTGTATATTTTAGAAATATTTTTTTTCTTAGAGCCAATAAATTTGCAAATTTTGGGGCGCTGTTAAAAATATTAATACCAATTTTTGTATATTTTACAAAATAATTTTTTCTGAGGCCAATAAATTTTGACATATTTTAGAGTTTGAATTTTGGATTTAGAAGTTTTGTATATTTTACAAGTAGTTTATTTCTCGAAGCCAATAAATTTTGACAAATATAAGAATTGGATTTTTAGAGCGCGTTCAGAAGTAATAATAACCATTTTTGTATATTTTAGAATTTTTTTCTCTCAGAGCCAATAAATTTAGACAAATGTAAGAGATTAAATTTTAGAAATATTTTATTTTTCTTGATCCAACAAATTTGGACACGTTACAGTTTTATATCAATACTTTTTGACATATTTTTGAATTTGTATTTTAGTTTTTTGTTTAGAACGAATAATATTTCGAAAAGTATTTTTTTCTCGGAGACAATACATTTTAACAAATTTATAAAGTTGAAATTTTGGAGCGCGTTTAGAAATAATAAAAACAATTTTTGTATATTTTAGAAATCTTTTTTCCTTAGACCCAATAAATATGGCCACATTTTAGAGTTTGACTTTTGGCGCGCATTTAAAAGTATTATAATATTTTAGGAAAGAAATTCTTCTTACGCCAATAAATTTAAACGCATTTTAGTAATAATTTTGGAGCGCATTTAAAAACTTGAATCATTTTTGTATATTTTACAAAAAACATTCTTCTTAGGCCAATATATTTTGATATATTTCAGAGTTTAAATTTTTGATTTAGAAGTAATAATACTGATTTTTCGATATTTTTCTTCTCGTGGCCAATAAATTTTAACAAATTTTAGAGTTGGAATTTTGGAACGCGTTTAGAAATAATATATTTTTTTTATATTATTAAGAACAGTTTTTGAATATTTTAGAAAAGAAATTCTTAAGCCAATAAATTTGAACGCATTTTAGTAATAATTTTGGAGCGCATTTAAAAGCTTGAATCATTTTTGTATATTTTACAAAAGACTTTCTTCTTAGGCCAATATATTTTGACATATTTCAGAGTTTAAATTTTTGATTTAGAAGTAATAATAATAATAATGATTTTTCGATATTTTTCTTCTCGTAGCTAATAACTTTTATCAAATTTATTCAACCCTTTTTTTTAAGGGGTTGAAATTTTAATGGTATATTACTTGAATTATTTTTTCATGAACATTTCAAATCGCCATCTATAAGCGTTTTCAAAATATTGTAAAAAAAAACGTGATTTTGGGGCTTACGCGTTTAGTATATATTCATAATTATTATTATTTTTTAATTATTACGAACAGTTTTTGAATATTTTAGCAAAGGAATACTTCTCAAGCCAATAAATTTTGACACCTTTTAGAGTTTTCATTTTGGAGCGCGTTTTGAAGTAATAATGAAAGCATTAATTACATTTGACAGCAAAATTGTTGGAATTCGCTTGTTCAGACTTCATCTAGAGTGTTTTGAAGGCAAGTGAAATTATAGCATACTTAACAGTGAAAAAACTGTTATAATTCAGACGTAATTCAGAGCGCTGTGAAGAGAAGTAAAATGTTTTTGCGTTTTATGATTTACTTTCGACAAAGGCACAAATGTAGCGCTGGTTGTTTCTGGTCAAGATACCTTAGCAAAAACAACAGCTCAAAAGATGATTCAGTCACAACTGTTCTAGAAACTTCGATGTCAAAGATGCTTTTCGCACTGGTGGACCAATCACAGGAAAAGTTGATAACATTATAACAAAAGTGGGGCAAAATCCAAGCAGCCATTACTACTTCGCCAAGGAAGTGAGTAATTTTTTTGCAAAATTTCTCTACGTTTTATAATTTACTTGCTGACATAGGCACAAATGCAGCGCAGGGTGTTTATGGTCAAGATACCTTAGAAAAAACAACAGCTGAAAAGATGATTTTAGTCAAAATTATTCTAGAAACTTCGATGTCGTAGATGCTTTTCGCATTGGTCGGCCAATCACAGGAAAATTTGATTTAACAAAAGTTGAGTAAAACCCAAGCAGTCATTACTCCGTCAAGGAACTTAACATTGATAACCAATTTGGTAAAAGCTGGCTACAAAACGAAACTAGATGTTTGGGTCCCATATGACACAAAAAAATTTACTCGATCGAAATTACGTCTATAAATCTTTATAACGAAATCAAATCATTTCTAAAGATAAAAAGTGTATCAATGTGCTAAAACGATCATGGTCGAAGCGAGGAGAAGCTCAGATTGACGCTAAAGAAGGTTTCGCTATGTATTTGCTAATATTGGAAGTGCATCGTGCGTTATGCGTCGTGAAACTGGATGTAATTTAAGATCTTAAATAGTGGATTATTTATTTATTTATTTCCCAACAGAAAAAACATCCAGTCAAATTAAAAGTAATTTAACAACAAAAAGAAAAATTATAAAATTATGATAGATATAGATAATCATATTATCCTTCCTTTGTTGCATTCCTCTCGGTTTTGATTATTTTGCGTGATCGAGTTTTGTGATGTTATCTTTATAAAAAAAACCTTAACGCGAAGAACTGTGTCCCTGTCTTATACTAAAGTCTGTGACTCTTGGACATGTTTCCAAGGCCTTAACATGAAGAACTGTGTGACTGCCTTATCCTAACCACCGGAATTGTTTCAGAGGCCAAAAATTAACGAGTGACGGATTAACCACTAACCGGGCCGAAGACAAAAATATTACAGCGACGCCTAATGATACGATTAGAAAATTTTGCACAGGCAGGCAAAATGCAAGGGATGACTAGCTCCCAGGGCCTTGCCAGGCAAAGACAATAATCTGTTTTGCCTATTCGATAATTTGTCTCTGTTGCCAAACTTTTTGTAACTGAATCATTGCTGTTTTCAAAAAAAATCCGTGAGCAATCAAGCAGCCACCGTTCAAAATTTGGATCAATATTATGATAAAAACGGAAAACATCAGAGAGCAAAAGTAATATTCGGAATAGTTGTTTCAATAAGTTATTGTAAGACTTAATGCTGCAGAGTTGCATATATTCAAGCTATTTTTCGATTTTTATTTAATAATAGAAAGTAATCCAAACGCAATTAAAGAAACACCAATGGGATCCCGACTCTCATCACACTTAGTAATATCCTCCTGGTGGTATTCCAATTCAAAAATTCCTCAATTAGGAATCATATCTGATCATCTTAATTTCACCGGCTACCTCACTTGTGTTCCGACACGTTTTAGTCCGACGCACCGGGTATACCTGATATACCAGGTATGTGTGTGCTTGGTGTAGGTCTCGGAACTAATTAATATAATTACCCGTCGTAAATAATCCGAAACGTAATTCATGTGATGTTGCCTTTTGTATGACCAGAAGCCATTCGCTCAATCATCAGATTACTCTCATCAATCAGACGTTGGGAAATCGAAGACAAATATATTTGTAATTGTGCCCCGGTGTAATTGTGAGTGTTGCGTAATGCGAATGCGTGATAGGCAAAGTGCCTGACACTTACAGGAGACGCTCTTTTGCATACCATTAAAGCTGAATGCCGATATTGCAATAGCTTTGACGCAACAAGTTCTTCGACGTTGTAATTATATCTACTGATGATTTAATTAGTGTTTTTTTTTCAAAGATTTTATGGAGGCTATGTGTATAACTCGTGGAATATTTTAGAATAACCTGGAAAACCTGTTGGAATAAATCTGTATGTCTTGCAATCGTATTATTCTATTTTAACCTTACGATTAGTAAAGCGATCTTATACACAATTAAGGTATTCGATTCAAATTAAAAGTAACATTTTGGATTGTTTATTTATTAGAATTAACTACGACCTTGATATAAATACGTAGGGTGGGTATAAATTGGCGGAAGAGCTACACGTGGTGATTTTCTTCGTAAAATCTTAATCATAAATTGTTGTGTGTGTGTGTGTATAATAAACACAATCAGCTTTAGAATATATTGGTTAAATAACCTTCAGGAAGTGCATTCATGAAGCAATTAAAAAGAGCGGGGCCCAGATTAGAACCCTGTGACACATCCGAAGTAGCAACGAAAATGTTCCACTTTGAAGGATTTACCTTTGTATTTTACATAGAAAACCCTTTGATAACTTCATTCACAAAGTGAAGAAAATCCAATTAAATATCCACAATTTAAACATGCTTCAAATTTTGACCACAAACTGATGGGCGGTGCTTACTTTTGTAGTGATCTTCTACACTTACACACATCTGACTAATGAATCGGCAACGCTTTTGCTTGTTGAATCACTCTAACAGCGGCCACTAGTGGATATTCAGCGGGGAGGCTACGGAAGAAAATTTTACCAAAACAACAGAGGAATATTTGCTTCCTCTATTAGAGTAAGTAGCCTCTTTTATGAAGAAGCTGAGTTACAACACTGGTTCTACTGCTATCTCTGTGCTCTACTAAAATCCACGAGCCGCCGCTGCATCCTAGCAACAATGAATAAATCACAATTTTCTTATTGTTCTACATCAATTGTTTCATCGTACAGGTACACGGTATTTTCTACTAACGCTGCTGAATCTGTCGACTCTTTCGCTTTATAATTGATTAATTGAAATCATATTTTTGCAATAATATTAATTAGTTCATTTTGATAATACTAATTAATTTTATTTTTAGTCGACGCACTCGGGACACGTTTTTTGTGCAGTGTATGCAAATTGGGCGAGAACGGGTTTCGCGTGGCAAGCTTGTTTTTCTATCGCTCCTTCTTCGGCAAAATGCACACTTTTTGAGTTTCTTGGTTCCCGTTTTATGTGGCAAAAAAGTTTCACGTTTCTAATATAATTGGTGGCATGACCAATTATATTGGCAATGTAGCTGTAGATCTTTGCAAGTTAAACTTTCCATCTTATTTCTCACCCAAAGATATTTATTGTACCATCCTGGAATAATAAATACATAGTGGAACATAGTCTTTAATTAACGTATGAGAAGATGTCATTTATATATTATACAGTGTGTATCAGCCAAATGGAATAAATTCGATAATAAATAAATGGGGGCGTGTTCGAAAAAACGCTCGGATACGTCGATTGGCATTTTTTTCAACAAAAACTTTTTATACAGTGTGTGTCATGTAACAAAGGCCAATACCAATTTTGTTATTTTAAATGCAACACCCTGTATTTTATTTAATTTTTGGATTCTATCGAAAATTCTAGACATATTTCATGTACCATATAAATTTATAATGGAGGATGCGATTCTAAATTGGTGTTTTGATGTATCAACCGCGTAATGTTTTGGAAAATTGGTCAGTTTTCAAAAACCAAACAGATTCTGGAATAATTAATCCTTTCTAATATTTGAGTTTGCAGATTTTTTTTTCAAGCGCCAACTATTATTTACTCGATTTTCACAATTCAACAGTGTTCGCATTTCAAATTCGTTTATTTTAGAATCACAGTTATTATGAAAAATTGTAGATAATTTTAGTGTGAATTAAAGATACGTTTCACATTTCAAATTATTTTTTCAGTTTACGAGTTAAATGAGTTAGAATAAGCGTCTGTTTTAGACGAAAAGTGAGTTTGTTTTGTCCACCGCGCAACTCTTTGGAAAATTGATGAATTTTCAAAAACCGAATTGATTCTGTAAAATTAATCCTTTATTATTCATGTAATGAGTTTGCAGAATTTTATTACAATGCCTATTTTTTAGCGATTTATTTTCTTAACACTATTCACCAGCTTTCGCATTTTTTTTGAAAATTTATAACTTCAAATCCGTGTTAGAATCATGATTATTATGCACAAGTGTAGATAATATCACTGTTAATTAAAGATACTTTTTAGATTCTAAATTATTTTTTTTATTTTAGAGTTAAGTGAGTTAGAATTAGCGCCTGTTTTAAATGAAAAGTTAATTTATTTTATCAATCGCGTAACTCTTTGGAAAATTAATGGATTTTCGAAAACCGAATTGATTCTGCAAAATGAATCCTTTCTTATGTATAAAGTGAATTTGCATAATTCTATTCCAACGCCAAATATTTTTTACTAAATTTTTTTCTTAACACTATTCATCAGCGTTCGCATTTTTTTTGAAAATGTATAACTTCAAATCCGTTTGTGTTAGAATCATAATTATTATGCACAAGTGCAGATAATTTCACTGTTAATTAAAGATACTTTTCAGATTCAAAATTATTTTTCTTAATTTCAGAGTTAAGTGAGTTAGAATTAACGTTAGAATTAACTGTTTTAGATGAAAAGTGTATTTATTTTATAAGAAAATTGATGGATTTTCGAAAACCGAATCGATTCTGCAAAATTAATCCTTTCTAACGTATGTAGCGAGTTTGCAAAATAATATTCTAACGCCAACAATTTTTGCTCGATATTTTTTCTTAACGCGTTGGCATTTTTTTTGAAAATTCATAACTTCAAATATATTTGTGTTAGAAGCATGGTTTTTATGTTGAGTTGTAGATAATTTAACTGTGCATTAAAGACACTTTCCAGATTTCCAATTGTTTTTTCAGTTTCCGAGTTAAGTGAGTTAGAATGAGCATCTGTTTTAAATGAAAAGTGAGTTTGTTTTATCAATCGCGTAACTCTTTGGAAAATTGATGTATTTTCAAAAACCGAATTGGTTCTGCAAAATTAATCCTTTCTAATGTATGCAGTGAGTTTGCAGAATTTTAATCCAACGCCAATTATTTTTATTACTCGATTTATTACACTACTCATTCACATTTTTTGAAAATTTATAACTCTTTGGAAAATGGATGGATTTTTAAAAACCGAATTAATTCTGCAAAATTAATCCTATCTTATGTTATGCAGTGAGTTTGCAGAATTTTAATCCAACGCCAACTATTTTTATTACTCGATTTATTACACTATTAATTCACATTTTTTGAAAATTTTTAACTCTTTGGAAAATGGATGAATTTTTAAAAACCGAATTGATTCTGCAAAATTAATCCTTTCTGATGCATGTAGTGAGTTTGCAGAATTTTAATCCAACGCCAACTATTTTTATTACTCGATTTATTACACTATTCATTTACATTTTTTGAAAATTTATAACTCTTTAGAAAATGGATGCATTTTTAAAAACCGAGTTGATTCTGCAAAATTAATCCTTTTTGATGTTTGTGGTGAGTTTACAGAATTTTAATCCAACGCCAACTATTTTTATTACTCGATTTATCTTCTTAACACTATTCATGAGCATTCACATTTTTGAAAATTTATAACTCTTTGGAAAATTGATGAATTTTCAAAAACCGAATTAATTCTGCAAAATTAATCCTATCTTATGTATGCAGTGAGTTTGCAGAATTTTAATCCAACGCCAACTATTTTTATTACTCGATTTATTACACTATTCATTCACATTTTTTGAAAATTTATAACTTTTTGGAAAATTGATGAATTTTCAAAAACCGAATTAATTCTGCAAAATTGATCCTTTCTGATGTATGTAGTGAGTTTGCAGAATTTTATTCCAACGCCAACTATTTTTTTACTCGATTTATCTTTTTAACACTATTCGTCAGCATTCACATTTTTGAAAATTTATGAATTTTCAAAAACCGAATTAATTCTGCAAAATTAATCCTTTCTGATGTATGTAGTGAGTTTGCAGAATTTTATTCCAACGCCAACAATTTTTTTACTCGATTTATCTTCTTAACACTATTCATGTGCATTCACATTTTTGAAAATTTATAACTCTTTGGAAAATGGATGAATTTTCAAAAACCGAATTAATTCTGCAAAATTAATTTTTTCTAATGTATGCAGTGAATTTGCAGAATTTTAATCCAACACCAACTATTTTTATTATTCGATTTATTACACTATTCATTCACATTTTTTGAAAATTTATAACTTTTTGGAAAATTGATGAATTTTCAAAAACCGAATTAATTCTGCAAAATTGATCCTTTCTGATGTATGTAGTGAGTTTGCAGAATTTTATTCCAACGCCAACTATTTTTTTACTCGATTAATCTTTTTAACACTATTCGTCAGCATTCACATTTTTGAAAATTTATGAATTTTCAAAAACCGAATTAATTCTGCAAAATTAATCCTTTCTGATGTATGTAGTGAGTTTGCAGAATTTTATTCCAACGCCAACTATTTTTTTACTCGATTTATCTTCTTAACACTATTCATCAGCATTCACATTTTTGAAAATTTCTAACTCTTTGGAAAATGGATGAATTTTCAAAAACCGAATTGATTCTGCAAAATTAATCCTTTCTAATATATGCAGTGAGTTTGCAGAATTTTAATCCAACGCCAACTATTTTTCTACTCGATTTATCTTCTTAACACTATTCATGAGCATTCACATTTTTGAAAATTTATAACTCTTTGGAAAATTTATGAATTTTCAAAAACCGAATTAATTCTGCAAAATTAATCCTTTCTAATATACGTAGTGAGTTTGCAGAATTTTAATCCAACGCCAACTATTTTTTTACTCGATTTATCTTCTTAACACTATTCATGAGCATTCACATTTTTGAAAATTTATAGCTCTTTGGAAAATTGATGAATTTTCAAACACCGAATTGATTCCGCAAAATTAATTCTTTTTAATGTATGAAGCGAGTTTGCAGAATTTTATTCCAACGCCAACTATTTTTTTGGTCGATTTGTTGACTTAACACTATTCCTGGGCGTTGGTATTTCTTTAAAAATTTATAACTTTAAATTAATTTGTGTTAGAATCATAGTTTTTGTGCAAAATTTTAGAGAATTTTACTGTGAATTAAATGTGCTTTTCAGATTTCAATTTTTTTTTTCATTGTCCGAGTTAAGCGAGTCAGAATGAGCGTCTGTTTTAGACGAAAAGTGAGTTTGTTTTATCACTTGAATTGATTCTGCAAAATTAATCCTTTCTAATGTACGTAGTGAGTTTGCAGATTTTTTTTTTTCAACGCCAACGATTTTTTTTCTTAACACTACAGACAAGTGATTAATTAGTAAAGACACAATTAGGTAGAGACGTTATAAATTTCCCTTGAATGGGAATAATTACTTTGTAAAAGGTATGCATTTCGAAATCAATTCACTAATAGTTGCCATAAAGAATTCTACAAAAATCTCAAATAATCGACACAATTTCCAAATGGCCAATTTATTCCTCCATATACGGAAATCCATCATGCACTTTTATTTCCTTCACATTGAGCAATACCCCGGCAAAAATTCACCCGCCATTATTCCAGCTACTGTATGGTTAGCATGGTTAGCTCTAGCGTCGATATAATTACAGTATTTACTTCTTATGTATAATGGATTCTAAAACAATCGGGACTGCACATCCTCTTCCACTTCCAGTCTAGACGTAATTTCGCCTCGAGCACGCTATACATTTAAAAAAAAAATCCACGCCGCTGAAATTAATCTTCCTTTTAAAATTGCGTCACTAACGGTGGGAATTTTTGAGGATTTTCGTAATTAATGTAAATCAATGCGAATTTAATCGTTCGCTGAATTTGATGTATCACTTGGAACATGACACTCCTCTGCTGAATAGGAGTGAGGTTCATTAGTTAATTAGGCTTCCGCTCTAAACGGTATACTGTTATTAAATAAATTTTAATTTATTAGCAAGAACTACTTATCTTCTAATTTTATAATTATTTAAATTTGATGGTTGATCTAGATGTGTATTTTTATTTATAGCCTTTATATTTAATAATATTTTCAAAAGAAAAAACTATGAAACTTTGTTGTAATATGAGTTATAATAATTTGATAAATTTACCATCACACCATCAATCGTCATCATCACAAGTCTACAAAAAGAATAATCTGCTATCATGAATTACTGATAATTTAAGTCTTACAAATGGTGCTACTACAAAAGTAACATAAACTGCGTTGTTACGTGTCCGGAAAATTCGATACGAACAATTCGGAGCATGATAATTCGATACAGGACAATTCGGCGCAGGGTAAATCGGCGCAGGACAATTCGGCGCAGTACCATTCAACGCAGGACAAATCGGCGCAGGACAACTCGGCGTAGGATAATTCGGCGCAGTACAATTCGGCGCAAGAAAATTAGTCGCAGGACAATTCCGCAGGGTAAATCGGCGCAGGATAATTCAGCGCAGAACAATTCGGCGCAGGACAATTCGGCGCAGAATAATTCGACGCAGGACAATTCGGCGCAGGACAACTCGGCGAAGGATAATTCGGCGCAGTACAACTTGGCGCAGGATAATTTCCACATGCAAAGGCTAATGAATTAAAGATCTTTTTTAAAATTCAATTTGTATTCAATGTTGTTATGACTGTCGAGGGAGATCGACTAAAAATCTTTCAGCCCGTTATGACAATTTATCGCGATCACTAATTATACATTTAACACTCACAGTTTTTCAGTCCAATAACAGCGACGCCATTTAATTTGTTTCTCATCGTTATTCATCAGCAGCAATATTTGCAAGGAAAGCGTTGAAAATTAGACCTAATTACCATCCAGCTACCAGATTGCACCTGTATGATTAAGTGTGTCATTTATCAGCAACCGTACATTACCGCCACAATGCACGCGAGACCGAATCCTCGCATGTTTTCTTCAAACCGTCTCATGCTGCTGCAGCGAAACGCATCAATATCCATAATGCCCTAACTGTTACTTAATGCTGGCGTTTGTTTTGTTTTTTTTTGCCGAGACTCGCGCCTTGGGCGCGCAGGTTGTTACCCATTCGTTCTGCATTTAAATTAATAATTTTACATTGTTTGTGAACAATTGTGCCGAGCTAAGTATAATTAATCAGGCTGTTTATGTATCGTTTCGGTGAATAGGCATGAAGTTGGCAATGGAGTTGCTTTTACTTCGAGGTGTAAACATTCGCGTGATAGTGACAAGCGAATGACCTGTTTGAGGCGTAAGTGCAGAAGCGATAAAATTATTTTCTTTTAACAAAGGCAACAGAGAATACGTCCGTAAGGATTAAATAATGCTAGAAAGTAGCATTAAGTATGTTGATTGGCTTTGTGTAGCAGCTTCGATACTTCGAACCCTCACAACTTCGAATCTTCACACCTTCAAATTTTTACACCTTCGAATCCTCACAATTTCGAATCTTCACAACTTCGAATTTTTATACCTTCGAATCTTCACACCTTCAAATATTTACAACTTCGAATCCTCACAACTTCGAATCTTCACAACTTAGAATTTTTACAACTTCGAATCTTCACACCTTCAAATTTTTACACCTTCGAATCCTCACAATTTCGAATCTTAACTACGAATCCACAACTTCAAATCTTTACAATTTCGAATCTTTACAACTTCGGATCTTCACAACTTAGAATTTTTACAGCTTCGAATCTTCACATCTTCAATTTTTTACAACTTTGAATCCTCACAATTTCGGATCTTCACAACTTCGAATTTTTATACCTTCGAATCTTCACACCTTCAAATTTTTAGAACCTTGGAATCCTCACAACTTCGAATCTTCATAACTTCGAATTTTTACAACTTCGAATCTTCACACCTTCAAATTTTTACATCTTCGAATCCTCACAATTTCGAATCTTAACTGCGAATCCACAACTTCAAATCTTTAGAATTTCGAATCTTTACAACTTCGAATCCTCACAACTTCGAATCTTCACAACTTCGAATTTTTATAACTTCGAATCTTCACAACTTCAAATTTTTACAACTTCGAATCTTCACAATTTTGAATCTTCGCAACTACGAATCTTCGAAAAATTCGAAAACTTCGATATTCTAAGTTATCTTCGTTCCTTCGAATTCTTCGAAGCTTTGAAGTTACCAAGCTTCCGAATTATTAGGACCCCTTCGAGACTGTGACCTTATCGTCCTCGTATAACCCTAAACACCTTCCTAATGCCCTCGGTACATAAATAACTATTATTACGATCTTTCAATGTATTTATTAACAAACATTTAAAGCCATTGATGGTACCCGCATATTTTAGTACTTATTAGAGCGCAGAATTTTTAGAAGTAAATAATATTCTCGCATTTGTAAAATTTGCATTTCCAAAAATGTGTTTAATTGAGTCATTGACTGCGCGATAAATATTTGTAAAATTAAACGTATTCCATGCTCTATTAAGTACTAAATAGCCGATTATGCAATAGTCATACACCACCCTAATGACATTCCATTTCTGATGATTTCATTTATTACTTGTATCCGCGTCGATTGGCGTGTTTTACCAATAATCGTTAGCGGTGTGTTTATATGGTACATTAATTAGCGCACATTTTTTTTTCGGTGGAAAATTAATAGTCGCGTACACAGATAAATTAAGGTAATAGTATTGCACAAGCTTGTTTGGTTGTTGAAATAAAATATTTGTCTCGATTTACTGTTTTAACGTTTATTAGCCGTTGAAAGCGCTTCCGTGATAATCACGTGGCAATTACGCGATATGAAGGAGTAAAGTACCAAGAGGACGCGCAAAAAGTAGTACCTGTTGAGTCATGGAGCAGATGGAGTTATTAGACTATGGAAAAGTACCTGCCGGAAACGGGAAGTCCGTTGAACAAAAAATCCGTTAAAGGGTCCGCACAGGTGAAATACGTTGTAATTGCATTATATTAGGCTTTATTTATAAATTTTCCCGCCAAATAATTTTTTTTTCGCGCTAAATTAACTCTCGTTGATGTTTAACTGATTGGATTGTAAGATAGTGACCACCCACCACCCTGTATATTAACTTCAACTTAAAATAAAAAATATGTTCATGTAATCATTTTCTTTGTAAATGCATTGATGATGTTGGAGGTTTAACAACAACCGAAACGGGGTTTTTAATTGAAGTAAGAGTTAACCCGGATGGTGGTGGGTGTACCCTATCCTACAATCCAATCAGTTGACCAATGCACAGTTTGCTGCAAATGAATTAATTTACAGAAACAAATTTAAAAAATAACGTGGCTACGTTTCCGTTATTGTTTCACATCTGTGTAATCCTCGTTGGTATTCAACTAGTTAGATTGTAGGATAGTGGCCACCCACCACCCTTTATATAAACCTTCACTGAGGCTACAAAACCATGTTCGTGTAATGAAATTTCTTTGTAAATTCATTGGTGATGTTGGAGGTTTAACAACAACCGAAAACTTCGCTCAGGTTTATTAAGCGAATTTCAGCCTCCGTTTTTTATTTTTGATTTTTGATCTAAATTGGTCTGTAATTCAGATTTTTGTTCCAAAATTTCGACCTAACAATCATTTTGGCCAAAATTTTCGAATGGTTTGTTAAAATTTTCGATATTTTGATATCAACAAAGAAACAGTGACAGACAAATGAGCATTTATTGACTTCCGAGTTTCTGGTTGGAAACTTACTTTAAGCCAAAGAGTTATTTTGGCAGTGAAAATGGCAAATTATTTTTCCTTTATTTGAAGTTTCAATATTTTGATCTGCGTTTTTTATTTTTAGACCAGGATTTTTAATTTTCTGGCCAATATTTTAGATATTCTGTAATTTAGTTTTTTGTTCCAAAATTTGGAGCTAAATATTCGAATGGTTTGTTAAAATTTTCGATTTTTTGATATCAACAAAGAAATTTTGACCTAAATATTGTTCATTTTGGCCAAAATTTTGGAATGGTTTAAAATGTTTGATTTTTTGATATCAACAAAGAAGCTCTGACAGACAAATGAGTATTTATTGACTTCCGAGTTTCTGGTTGGAAACTTACTTTGAGCCAAAGAGCCATTTTGGCGGTGAAAATGGCAAATTATTTTTCTGTTATTTGAATATTTTAGATCTTAGGTCTGTAATTTAGTTTTTTGTTACAAAATTTGGACCTAAATATTCGAATGGTCTGTTAAAATTTTCGATTTTTTGATATCAACAAAGAAATTTTGACCTAAATATTGTTCATTTTGGCCTAAATTTTCGAATGGTTTAAATTTTTTTATTTTTTGATAGCAACAAAGAAGCTCTGACAGACAAATGAGCATTTATTGATTTCCGAGTTTCTGGTTGGAAACTTACTTTAAGCCAAAGAGTTATTTTGGCAGTGAAAATGGCAAATTATTTTTCCTTTATTTGAATTTTCAATATTTTGATCTGCGTTTTTTATTTTTAGACCAGGATTTTTAATTTTCTGGCCAATATTTTAGATGTTTGGTCTGTAATTTAGTTTTTTGTTCCAAAATTTGGAGCTAAATATTCGAATGGTTTGTTAAAATTTTCGATTTTTTGATATCAACAAAGAAATTTTGACCTAAATATTGTTCATTTTGGCCAAAATTTTGGAATGGTTTAAAATGTTTGATTTTTTGTTATCAACAAAGAAGCTCTGACAGACAAATGAGTATTTATTGACTTCCGAGTTTCTGGTTGGAAACTTACTTTGAGCCAAAGAGCCATTTTGGCGGTGAAAATGGCAAATTATTTTTCCGTTATTTGAATATTTTAGATCTTAGGTCTGTAATTTAGTTTTTTGTTACAAAATTTGGACCTAAATATTCGAATGGTCTGTTAAAATTTTCGATTTTTTGATATCAACAAAGAAATTTTGACCTAAATATTGTTCATTTTGGCCTAAATTTTCGAATGGTTTAAATTTTTTTATTTTTTGATAGCAACAAAGAAGCTCTGACAGACAAATGAGCATTTATTGATTTCCGAGTTTCTGGTTGGAAACTTACTTTAAGCCAAAGAGTTATTTTGGCAGTGAAAATGGCAAATTATTTTTCCTTTATTTGAATTTTCAATATTTTGATCTGCGTTTTTTATTTTTAGACCAGGATTTTTAATTTTCTGGCCAATATTTTAGATCTTTGGTCTGTAATTTAGTTTTTTGTTCCAAAATTTGGAGCTAAATATTCGAATGGTTTGTTAAAATTTTCGATTTTTTGATATCAACAAAGAAATTTTGACCTAAATATTGTTCATTTTGGCCAAAATTTTCGAATGGTTTAAAATGTTTGATTTTTTGATATCAACAAAGAAGCTCTGACAGACAAATGAGTATTTATTGACTTCCGAGTTTCTGGTTGGAAACTTACTTTGAGCCAAAGAGCCATTTTGGCGGTGAAAATTGCAAATTATTTTTCCTTTATTTGAATTTTCAATATTTGATCTGCATTTTTAATTTTTAAATCAGGATTTTTGATTTTCTGGCCAATATTTTAGATCTTTGGTCTGTAATTTAGTTTTTTGTTCCAAAATTTTGGACCTAAATATTCGAATGGTTTGTTAAAATTTTCGATTTTTTGATATCAACAATGAAATTTTGACCTAAATATTGTTCATTTTGGCCTAAATTTTCGAATGGTTTGTTAAAATTTTTGATTTTTTGATATCAACAAAGAAGCTGTGGCAGACAAATGAGCATTTATTGACTTCCGAGTTTCTGGTGGGAAACTTACTTTGAGCCAAAGAGTCATTTTGGTGGTGAAAATGGCAAATTATTTTTCCGTTATTTGAATTTTCAATATTTTGATCTGCATTTTTAATTTTCAGACCAGGATTTTTAATTTTCTGGCCAATATTTCAGATCTTTGGTCTGTAATTTAGTTTTTTGTTCCAAAATTTCGACCTAAATATTCTGTATTTTGGTTTGATAAAATTTTTGATTTTTTTTATTTCAACAAACAAGCTGTGAATATCAAAATAGACAATTTTTTCAGAACTTGATGTTTGCAAATACATTGTTTTTAATTTCCACACTGTGATTTTTACTCTCTCTAATATTTTAAATCGCTGGGATGACTGTGTGAACAATCGACCTCGATGTTAACATTTAATTTGCATAACGAAACGAGACACGATTAATCATTACAAACGTATAAATATTTACTTAGTAATGCTCAAGCCTAGTAGTGGCAGTACCACATTAACATGAATAAATAGTGTAGTACCCGAAAGAACTGCCCAACTCACGTTACCCACACGACATGTCTGCACGCTTGGATAACTATCAATTGTACAATCGTTTAAATAGCCAACACCAGTGGCGTATCTATAGTGGAGACCCAAACTCAGAGATGCTTGCACAAAATATTTTCTTCTGAAAATTATAGTTTTTCTCAGGATAAAAATTCGGCATGCGCCATCAAGTGAATTTGTAAAGTTTCTAGTCGATGGCATTTGTTTTTATATTCGTACCGATTCACAAAATTATAACTAATTCTTACACACTCCGTCGAATTTTTAAGTCTCACCTTATCTACACAAATTCGAAAGATTTTTTTTAAATCTGTTCACTCCATGGGAAACCGAAAAACGAATTACGAATGTAGTTTTTTTCATCTAATCTATATCTATTTGATAAGAGTACCAGCAGATGATCATCTGCCTGATGAAGCCACTGCGTGGCGAAACATATGTCGCAGTGTTCGACATTAAAAATTTGTGAAAATTCTCAAACACACGTGTTTTACTTACCACATACATTATGGAATTTCATCAAGTAACAGCCTCATCAATCCAATAGTTAAAAATATAATTCCCACTTTGCATTTTTCGATAATTTTAATCCATTGATAGGAGCATTTTTTTAATTCTATGAAGAACAATTGAGATGGAATTTTATTTATAAAAAACTGCTCCTGAAAAATCTCTCAAGTAAATTGGCGCAATTGATTCTGCTCCTAATGATGAATGATACAAGTTACCCATTCAAGTATAGAGAAGTAAACAAACTCTGCTGCAGCGCTTTTTTCCAAGCTAATCGATTTCGATCAGTGTTCATTATTTAGCGAGTTGCACGCACCATGCATATCGTCCGATTCACTGGCGCGCACATTTTGCTACGTCACGGCGACAAGTGTAGCTCTACACCGTCATTCATTTTAATGATTATCAATCCACCTCTGCCTATTTTTTGAATTCATCTTGTACTTTTCATTTTATCTTCCCACATGGTGATCATTTAATCATTCTAACCCAATCTGTGTAGTATTTAAAACTATGCAACTACTGACGAACACACTATGTATTATTTCCAGTGACGGTTCGCGGGGTTTTTTCTGGTACGGCCGAGGAACAAGAGGTGGTAATACAGATAAGTAGGGTCAGTTGCAGAGACAGCTGGCTGCGTGACCGCACCTATCTGTATTACCACCTCTTGTTCCTCGGCCGTACCAGAAAAAAACCCCGCGAACCGTCACTGATTATTACGAAAGATGTATTTTATCAATTGATTTGATTTGATTTGAAATTTCATTATTAAGTTTTTGCACCAGCGCAACTTTGAATGGCCAATTTTCAGTGTACACGCACGTAACAATGCTTCTGCTTTAGTGGAGTAGGTCACGCAAGAATGGAAGTTTCCGTCCCATATAATTACGTGTAATGTTTTTCCCTCGGAGGTGATTTTATTTCTGCAATTAGTCCACGTGTTTTCGCCGCAACACATCCAGAAGCCGTAAATTGCGTTCCGATGAAAAACATGCGTGCGCGAGGGATTTATTTATATATTTTCCTGACATTAAAATCGTTACGCGAACGTGTAACTGTGAAATTCGTTTTTATTCGCTGGGCGCGTCCAATTAATTACCGTCGTTAATTAATATTCCAATTATGAATGCGAGACGTTGTAAAAAAATCGCGCATAACGTCATGTAACTAATTCGTGATGAATACCCCTAATTACTCGGGGATACTTCCTTTAGAGCAGAGTCTTCCTTTGCAAGTATTATGCCTGTATTTAAACTAGAAAATTTTGATCTTTCCAGAAATTGCTCTACAAATTTCAAATTTCTTAAAACAAATACTTAAAATTTAACCAGATTATTCTTTAATGGTGTTACTTTCAAATTGGCTAAAGAAAATTATCCGAACTTTGTAGTAACAACAATGGCTACGCTATAATGCAAATTTTGATGACCAAAATTGCACTATCTCCAGAAATTACTCTATAAATTCCAAATTTCTTTTCACAAATACTTGAAATTTAACCAGAATATTCTTGAATGGTGTTCCTTTCAAATTGGCTAAAGAAAATTATCCGAACTTTGTAGTAACAATAATGGCTGCGCTATAATGCAAATTTTGATGACCAACATTGCACTTTCTCCAGAAATTGCTCTATAAGTTCCAAATTTCTTTAGACAAATTCTTGAAATCTAACCAGATTAATCTTGAATGATGTTACTTTCAAATTGGCTAAAGAAAATTATCCGAACTTTGTAGTAACAATAATGGCTGCGCTATAATGCAAATTTTGATGACCAAAATTGCACTTTCTCCAGAAATTGCTCTATAAATTCCAAATTTCTTTAGACAAATACTTGAAATTTAACAAGATTATTCTTCAATGGTGTTACTTTCAAATTGGCTAAAGAAAATTATCCGAACAATGGCTGCGCGAGAAAATTTTGATGGCCAAAAATGTACTTTCATGAAAATTCCACATTTCTTCAGACAAATGCTTGAAATTCAGACAGAAATTAAAAATACATTGTTCTTCTATGGATCTTGAGCTTTTGAAGCAAAATCCTCGTCCGATTATTTTTTTACAGTTTTTTAAACCGTTGAACGCAATTTTATTTTTCCCGGTTCAAATTTGAAATGTTGCCGTTTTGTTTCCAGCCACGATCTGACAATTGTTTTAACGAGAAATCAAAAATAAATGTTCTTCTGTAGATCTTGAGCTTTTGAAGTAAATTCCTTGTACGATGGTGTTTTTACAATTTATTAAACAGTCGAATGCAATTTTCGTTTTCACAGTTGAAGTTTGGATCGTCGCCGTTTTGTTTCGACCGAAGATATGGCAATTGTTTTAACGAGAAATCAAAAATGCATTATTCTTCTATAGATCTTGAGCTTTTGAAGCAAATTCCTAGTACGATAGTGTTTTTACTATGTTTTAAACCGTTGAATGCAATTTTCGTTTTCCACATTCCATTTTGAAATATTGTTTTTCTTTTTAGACACAATATGGCAATTGTTTTATAGTTAAATCAAAAATACATTGCTTTTCTAAAGATGTTCAGATTTTGTAGCAAATTCCTCGCCGCATAATATTTTTTACAATTTTTCAAACCGTTGATTGCAATTTTTGTTCTCACAGTTGAAGTTTGGATTGTTGCCGTTTTGTTTCCACGGAAGATGTGGCAATTGTTTTAATGAGAAATCAAAGATACATTGTTCTTCTATGGATCTTAAACTTTTGAAGCAAAATCCTCGCCCGATTCTTTTTTTGCAATTTTTTAAACCGTTGAACGCAATTTTATTTTTCCCGGTTCAAATTTGAAATGTTGCTGTTTTGGTTGCAGCCACGATGTGGCAATTGTTTTAGCGAGAAAACAAAAATACATTCTTCTTCTACAAATATTGAGCTCTTAAAGCAAATTCCTCGTGATATGATTTTTTTACAATTTTTCTAATTGTTGAATGCAATTTTTGTTTTCCCGGTTTATATTTGAAATGTTGCCGTTCTGTTTTTAGCCAAGATGTGGCAATTGTTTATGTATAAAATCAAAAAGGCATTATGTTTTAATGGATCCTGAGCTTTTGAAACAAATTCCTCTTTCGATGTTTTTTTTTTAATTTTTTAAACCGTTAAATTAATTTTCGTTTTTCTCGGCTTAAATTTGAAATGTTGCGGTTTTGTTCGCAGACACGATATTACAATTGTTTTTTCTAAGGATCTTAAGATTTTAAAGCAAATTCTTAGTACGGTGATTTTTTTTTACAATTTTTAAAACCGTTGAATGCATTTTTTTTTCTCACAGTTGACGTTTGGATTGTTGCGGTTTTGTTTCCAGCCATGATGTGGCAATTATTTTAATGAAAAATCAACAACGCATTGTTCTTCTATGGACTTTGAGCTTTTGAAGCAAATTCCTAGTTCGGTTACTATTTTACAATTTTTCAAACCGTTGAATGCAATTTTCATTTTCACAGTTGAAGTTTGGATTTTTACTCAAAATGTGGCAATTGTTTTGATGAAAAATCAAAAATACATTATTTTTCTGCGGATCTTGAGCGTTTGAAGCAAATTTCTCGACCGATGATTTTTTCAGACCGGTTAATGTAATTTTCGTTTTTCCAGTTCAAATTTGAAATGTTGTGGTTTTGTTTCCAGTCACGGTGTGGCATTTTTTTAACGAGGAATCAGAAATACACTGTTCTTCCATGGATCTTGAGCTTTTCAAGCAAATTCATCGTTGGATGATTTTTTTTTACAATTTTTCAAAGCGTTGTTGAAGGCAATTTTCGTTTTCCCTTTTTAGGTTTGAAATGTTGCAGTTTTGTTTCCAGCCACGATGTGACAATTGTTTTAAAGAGAAATCAAAAATGCATTGTTCTTCTAGGGATCTTGAGCTTTTCAAGTAAATTAATCGTTGGGTTATTTTTTTACAATTTTTCAAACCATTGAAGGCAATTTTCGTTTTCCCTTTTTAGGTTTGAAATGTTTTGGTTTTGTTTCCAGCTATATTGTGGCAATTTTTTTAACAAGGAATCAAAAATGCACTGTTCTTCTATGGATCTTGAGCTTTTCAAGCAAATTCCTCGTTGGATGATTTTTTTACAATTTTTCAAACCATTGAAGGTTTTCGTTTTCTCTTTTTAGGTTTGAAATGTTGTGGTTTTATTTCCAGCTATAATGTGGTAATTATTTTAAAGAGAAATCAAAAATATATTGTTCTTCTGTGGATCTTGAGCTTTTGAAGCAAATTCCTTGACCGGTCATTTTTTTACAATTTCTCAAAAAGTTGAATGCAATTTTTGTTGTCCCGTTTTAAATTTGAAATGTTGGGGTTTTGTTTCCAGCCACGATGTGGCTGATACCCAAAAATGCACTTTCTTCAAAAACTGCGAGAAAAAAACTTTCCGAGCTGCTTAAATATTAATTATTTAAGTAGACTCACGTGCGTCCTCTAAGGAAATATAACGGGTTTATTTACATACGCATAGGTGTGCGTATATAAAACAGCATTGTGTTGAAGAAACCTATTCTCCTTGCATAATCATTTCATCCACATCCTGTAGTTGTGTGTGTGTGTGCAATTATCCCGACTCGATTTCGTGCAAATCGATCACGCTTCGGTTGTAATGAGGTTTAAGTAAAAGTCATTAGAGCGTACCTCGAGAAACAGGTGGATCGAACCTCAACATTCACGGTCGAAAGAATACCAACCGAAACTAGAGAAAACATCCGATGACCAATTTCTGTCTTCTATGGTGTCCACCTGTCGCAGCGAGCCACATAATACAACTGTTACGTCCGCTTTTTTATTCTTTTTCAAACCGTTTTATTGTTCCCTTTTACATTGTTGCGAAATTGTCCGTCTTTGGATTACACAAGACTTATTGTCTTTGGCTCTCCTTTACTTCTTCCATTCCACTTCCCAGATCGTATTTTTTTAATTTATGAATATTATAATTTCCTCTTCAGCGGATTTAATTAACATTAAACCTCATAACTTCCTAATTATTGTATACATTTCAAATGATGGTACTAATTTAGGCACACGACGTCGACACCTTTCATGGTTTATTTATTAATTTAGATTAACATTTTAAACGAGACAATTCCTATAATTTTATATGGGACGAAGGTCTCCGGACAAAGAAAGCTCTCGAGTCCGATGGTAATGTTGCATGAAATCTTATAATGGCAACGTAAGTGCGGGCTTATTTATGTTCACTGATTTGATCATAATTGATTTGTAAATTATACGGTTCGGGTTTTTTAGAGTGTGATATGTGGTTTACATTCGTGAAAGGCAAATACGTTTTTTTTGTTAAATCAAAACAAGCAAGTATAATTTTTTTTCGAAAATCGTTGCCAACAACCCTTTCAATTATTTATCATTTACATCAATGATTATCTGTATCTCTTGTATTTTTAGACAAAGGGATCAAAAGTTTCAGAAGAAGACCATAGAAATTATACTATAATCTTGTTCATTGGCCTTCAGTAGTATAAATCCATATAAGGATAAATGATCACGACACCAAAAATTTTTGTTTAAAATTACACAACAGATTGGCGAAATAGGTTAGCTTTATGGCCAATTCCAACCAACACAACACGTCAGCGACTCCTTTGATTGATTTAAACCCCATCACGTGGGTCGTAAATCCAAGAATTACTCACATCAACAATGTTCGTCCTACTCGTGCTTCGGCTAATGCTTTAATTGCTTAATACAAGCCTATGTAAATTTCCTCTAACCCATTTGGAATAATTACAAACGTATAAATCAAAATGATAAATTATTTTTTAATAAGTAACACACACATAAATAATGAACATTATCAAAAAAAAAAATCGAACTTTCATTCGCCGAAATTAATTTATCGAAGAAATACTTTTACTCCTGTAATTAACTGGTAGATAAGGCGATAACCTTTCCCGAAAATTATAGACCGAGAGGCAATAAAAAGTTGGTAAATTAATGGTTTCACTTATTGTCCGAAGGTGTGCGAGTGTGTGTATAATATTCCATAATCAATTTGTACGCTTTTTGCACTCGAATTGATTTTTCGTTGGATGCGGGTACTAATAAGGATCGCACAATCTGACATTTAGTTGAGAAGTTTTGTAATTTTTTTTTGGAAGTATTTCTTACGCAATCGGCGTGTAGGTAACTATAAGCAATCATCGCTTCGCCGGTGATTAAGTGTTGAATCTAGAAAGCGGCGAAAAGTAATAGTTTCATTTGTTATAAACCTACAAGTTTTTAGAAGATAGTCATCTTGCGAACCTTGTGAAATAATGGAAATTAAATTTGGTATTTATAGTACATTATTAATCATTAATAATAATGGTTTGAACAAAAATCATGTGTGGATATTGTTCTTAATAAATAATAATAATAATCAAAACTTCTGTACTTAGCCATTGGTGGGATAAGTAAGCGCCAGAGAGGAAAACTTGTTTGCTATAGTGCATAGTTTTCTTTAAAAATAACAGGTTAACCTTGAAATGACCTTGAAATCCAACAATTTTTTTCTCTGAATCTACGTTTTTGCAATATTTTGGATGTCCTGGATGAATGTATACAAGAAAATTAATTTGGGGCGGTCAAGTGCCAAATATAATATTTTTCGATGACCCACCGTTACCTCTTAAAATAACCAATAAACAATTCTTCCAACACTATAAACATAGGCTTAAATTAATACAAACTCTGATATTCTTCCAACACCATAACCAAAGGCTTAAATTAACACAAACTCTGATTTATATACGGTTTTCGAAAACATCGTGGCACGTCCGTGAATGCCGGCACATTATTCATTATTTATGTGAAAAATATTTAAACCAATTTCAATTTGGATATGATTGAAACACGACGTGGTAGGATTGAAACATATGTTAATTAGCGGGATATCATTCGTAAATCACCGCCCAAAGTAAAAATGGACGAACGGGAAAAACCGCGGAATTAATTCAGTAGCAAGTTTTTATCAAAGAAACATAATGGACAAATCTCGTTCGTCGGCGCTAATTATATAATTACATCAGATGATTGAGCAATACTCGCTGGTCTAACGTGCTAAAAGCGATTGTCTATATATGAATTTAATTATATATTTACTGTGCTGTTATTTTAGTGCTTCAGATGTATTTCCTGGTGAGAAATGAGAAGCATTAAAAACAATAATTAATAGTTATTTATGCAATAAGTGAGTAAAGTAACCCTTTTTCACGAGATTCTTACAAGTGAAAAAAATTGCTTTACTCCCGAGTTTCATACAATTTGTTTTCTACATCCTTTTTTTATTCACCGATGGAATTAATTCGATTTTTGTTCGAACAAGGGGCGAGTTTACTTGAGTTTTTCTTGAGTTTAGGGATGGATCGTGTTTGGATTTTTACAGGATAGTAGAGAATAGTCTATTTTGAGTAGATTTTAAAAATTTTAAGTTAGTAGCAATTGTTTTTGTATTTTTTATTCAGCGATGAATTTAAATCGATTTTTGTTTGAACAAGGGACGAGTTTACTTGAGTTTTTCTTGAATTTAGGGATGGATTGTGTTTGGATTTTTACAGGATAGTAGAGAAGTCTATTTTGAGTAGATTTTAAAAATTTCAAGTTGGTAGCAATTGTTTTTATATTTTTTATTCAGCGATGAATTTAAATCGATTTTTGTTTGAACAAGGGACGAGTTTACTTGAGTTTTTCTTGAGTTTAGGGATGGATTGTGTTTGGATTTTTACAGGATAGTAGAGAATAGTCTATTTTAAGTAGATTTTAAAAATTTTAAGTTGGTAGCAATTGTTTTTATATTTTTTTATTCAGCGATGAATTTAAATCGATTTTTGTTTGAACAAGGGCGAGTTTACTTGAGTTTTTCTTGAATTTAGGGATGGATCGTGTTTGGATTTTTACAGGATAGTAGAGAATAGTCTATTTTGAGTAGATTTTGAAATTTCATGTTGGTAGCAATTGTTTTTATATTGTTTATTCAGCTATGAAATTAATTCGATTTTTGCTTAAACAAGGGACGAGTTTACTTGAGTTATTCTTGAATTTGGGGATGGATTGTGTTTGGATTTTTACAGGATAGTAGAGAGTAGTCTATTTTGAGTAGATTTTGAAAATTTCATGTTGGTAGCAATTGTTTTTATATTTTTTATTCAGCTATGGAATTAATTCGATTTTTATTTGAACAAGGGACGAGTTTACTTGAGTTTTTCTTGAGTTTAGGGATGGATCGTGTTTGGATTTTTACAGGATAGTAGAGAATCGTGTATTTTGAGTAGATTTTGAAATTTTCAAGTTGGTGGCAATTGTTTTTATATTTTTTATTTAACGATGGAATTAATTCGATTTTTGCTTGAACAGGAGACGAGTTTACTTGAGTTTTCCTTGAGTTAAGGGATGGATTGTGTTTGGTTTTAACAGGATAGTAGAGAATAGTCTATTTTGAGTAGATTTTGAAAATTTCATGTTGGTAGCAATTGTTTTTATATTTTTTATTCAGCTATGGAATTAATTCGATTTTTATTTGAACAAGGGACGAGTTTACTTGAGTTTTTCTTGAGTTTAGGGATGGATCGTGTTTGGATTTTTACAGGATAGTAGAGAATCGTGTATTTTGAGTAGATTTTGAAATTTTCAAGTTGGTGGCAATTGTTTTTATATTTTTTATTTAACGATGGAATTAATTCGATTTTTGCTTGAACAGGAGACGAGTTTACTTGAGTTTTCCTTGAGTTAAGGGATGGATTGTGTTCGGTTTTAACAGAATAGTAGAGAATAGTCTATTTTGAGTAGATTTTGAAAATTTCATGTTGGTAGCTATTGTTTTTATATTTTTTATTCAGCTATGGAATTAATTCGATTTTTGCTTGAACAAGGGACGAGTTTACTTGAGTTATTCTTGAATTTAGGGATGGATTGTGTTTAGATTTTTACAGAATAGTAGAAAATAGTCTATTTTGAGTGGATTTTGAAAATTTAATGTCGGTAGCAATTGTTTTTATATTTTTTATTTAACGATGGAATTAATTCGATTTTTGATTGAACAGGAGTCGAGTTTACTTGAGTTTTCCTTGAGTTAAGGGATGGATTGTGTTCGGTTTTAACAGAATAGTAGAGAATAGTCTATTTTGAGTAGATTTTGAAAATTTCATGTTGGTAGCTATTGTTTTTATATTTTTTATTCAGCTATGGAATTAATTCGATTTTTGCTTGAACAAGGGACGAGTTTACTTGAGTTATTCTTGAATTTAGGGATGGATTGTGTTTGGATTTTTACAGAATAGTAGAAAATAGTCTATTTTGAGTGGATTTTGAAAATTTAATGTCGGTAGCAATTGTTTTTATATTTTTTATTTAACGATGGAATTAATTCGATTTTTGCTTGAACAAGAGACGAGTTTACTTGAGTTTTCCTTGAGTTAAGGGATGGATTGTGTTTGGTTTTAACAGGATAGTAGAGAATAGTCTATTTTGAGTAGATTTTGAAAATTTCATGTTGGTAGCTATTGTTTTTATATTTTTTATTCAGCTATGGAATTAATTCGATTTTTGCTTGAACAAGGGACGAGTTTACTTGAGTTATTCTTGAATTTAGGGATGGATTGTGTTTGGATTTTTACAGAATAGTAGAAAATAGTCTATTTTGAGTGGATTTTGAAAATTTAATGTCGGTAGCAATTGTTTTTATATTTTTTATTTAACGATGGAATTAATTCGATTTTTGATTGAACAGGAGTCGAGTTTACTTGAGTTTTCCTTGAGTTAAGGGATGGATTGTGTTCGGTTTTAACATAATAGTAGAGAATAGTCTATTTTGAGTAGATTTTGAAAATTTCATGTTGGTAGCTATTGTTTTTATATTTTTTATTCAGCTATGGAATTAATTCGATTTTTGCTTGAACAAGGGACGAGTTTACTTGAGTTATTCTTGAATTTAGGGATGGATTGTGTTTGGATTTTTACAGAATAGTAGAAAATAGTCTATTTTGAGTGGATTTTGAAAATTTAATGTCGGTAGCAATTGTTTTTATATTTTTTATTCACCGATGGAATTAATTCGATTTTTATTTGAACAAGGGACGAGTTTACTTGAGTTTTTCTTGAGTTTAGGGATGGATCGTGTTTTGGATTTTTACAGGATAGTAGAGAATAGTCTATTTTGAGTAGATTTTGAAATTTTCAAGTTGGTGGCAATTGTTTTTATATTTTTTATTTAGCGATGGAATTAATTCGATTTTTGCTTGAACAGGAGACGAGTTTACTTGAGTTTTTCTTGAGTTAAGGGATGGATTGTGTTCGGTTTTAACAGGATAGTAGAGAATAGTCTATTTTGAGTAGATTTTGAAAATTTCATGTTGGTAGCAATTGTTTTTATATTTTTTATTCAGCTATGGAATTAATTCGATTTTTGCTTGAACAGGAGACGAGTTTACTTGAGTTTTTCTTGAATTTAGGGATGGATTGTGTTTGGATTTTTACAGGATAGTAGAGAATATACTTTTTCGTCCGTTATATTGGTCTAGGAAGATAAATCGTTGTTTCTTCAAAACCGGTAGGGGGGGGGGTATATTGTTTTAGTGGCCCTACCATGTATTTTCAAGTGAGAAATGAGTTTTAATTTGGGAAATATCCTCGATGACTACTAAGTATTAAAAGAGAGTCGCATATAAGCCGAAATTTCTATAACAGTAATAATCACTTTTTAAGCATAAAATATTGTTTCCCATCAATAACAACCGCAGACCGGTTTCAGTCCACTGATTATCTCATCGGTGCAGTGTGTTTGTCGATGTAAACACGCTTTACAAGGAGCATTAAGCAACTCGTTCATTTTTAAATAGTATCTATTTAGTGTACGTGGTTCAATTTGTATTAGCAATTTTTTTATTTCAATTATAAATTTCCCCACATGATTCCTTTATTAAAATCCATATGGAAAAGATAATTGTACAACAGTCGTTGTGCTTGACTAGTACACAAATTTTCAAATTTAAAAGGTAAAGATTTTCGCATATATTTGCATAGTAATTATTCACTAATTTATAAGAATTGTTTAAAATCTTTGTAAATTTCTAATGAATATTTCCTGCGTTTTCCCACAATGAGTGCGAATCTGCTACAAGAAATTACAGCAATCATAATAATAGCCATTAAGGTTAATTACAAATAAACTAATTCCAGTGTTAATCAAGTTCCTTTAATACAAGTACGATGTCTGACGTGATTATGGCGAACCGATGAGAAAATGAGGTGTTTTCCAGTAAATAATGATTAACCCAGAGTTGCCTTTTACCAGTGATTATAATATTCACTTATTAATATTATAATCACTGCTTTTACTCATTTTTTTCGATTAATGTATTTTTTTAATTGATTATAATTATTGTAATTATTTTTAATGCACGAAAAAAACTTTTTTCTTCGAAGAAATTAAATAATTTATTGACGTTGGAAATTCCAGTTAAACTAAATATTTCAAATAAAAACACATAGCCCAGTTGTTTGTTTCACTCCTACGCCACTGCAAGCATTACCTTGACAAGCTTTTGTAACTATTCTTGAGAAAGATTACCCTGCAAAAGGGTCATTCAGAAAGTTAACGTCAAATTGTGCAAAAAAAAGTTTATCATTTCGGTCAACGTTTTATTGGGAGCCAATTACTTTCAAATAAAAGATTTTTTTAAAAGTCTCTTATTCAAAGAAAGTCAAGAAATATTACAGTATGCCAAATTATTTTCTTCCTACTTTATAAGTAGATATTTATCAATTTATCAATTTCCGAATATTCGCAACAAAGGAACAAAAATACAATTAATTATTCAAAAACCGATTAACGCCTTCATTTATGCGCAACGTGATAAATATTTATAACACCATGCGCGAACACATTTGGCCCAGCCCATCAGATATTATTTATTGTATTTACAACAATAATATTTCACCGTGATTAATTAGCAACGCACAGAACGCGGAAAGAATGTGAATAATTCTAGTGTGTTGGATAACAATAACAGCAACAATAATAAACAGACATGTTGTATAGCTAAATGAATCAATACAGTTTATTATTATTATTATATTTTAGATCTGGGCCCGTATTTTCGATTCCTTTGTTCCAAATTTTAGAATTTTTGGCCTAAATATTATTTATTTTGGCTAAACTTTTCGATTTGTTTTTTCGGTCTGCATTTTTTACATTGTATTATCAGTAATTATTTTCAAACCATTTCAAATTCAATTTTTGAGCAGAATGGTGCATTTTCAAGTTTTCGTCAAAAATATCAAATCGAAAATTTTAATTGAATCCGACTAATTGACATACGAGGAGCACAGATTTGAAAACCGCGTCCAATTTGGTGTTTCTGTTTAGCCGCTACAGCCGTGCAAAGTCTGAAAAATCGATAATTTTCTAAAATTTCCAATCAAACAAATCAAAAATAAAGAATATTTAGGCCAAAAATTCTAAAATTTCAAAGTGTGACAAATTGATAACTTTCTAAAATTTTCAATCAAACAAGTTGAAAATAAAGAATATTAAGGAGAAAAATTCTCCAATTTCAAAGTGTGACAAATTGCTAACTTTATAAAATTTTCAATTAAACAAATCGAAAATAAAAATATTTAGGCCAAAAATTCTAAAATTTCAAAGTATAACAAATAGATAACTTTCTAAACTTTCCAATCAAACAAATCGAAAATAAAGGATATTTAGGCCAAAAATTCTAAAATTTCAAAGTATGACAAATTGCTAACTTTATAAAATTTTCAATTAAACAAATCGAAATTAAAGGATATTAAGGCCAAAAATTCTAAAATTTCAAAATATGACAAATTGCTAATTTTCTAAAATTTTCAATCAAACAAATCGAAAATAAAGTATATTCAGGCGAACGAACAATTTTTTCAAGCGTCTTATCTAAACCACTTTTGTATTCGATTCAATTAAAATTATTTTATTACTCACGTATTCAGAATATAAAAATACAGTTAATAGCAACCATAATACACGTTCTGGTTTTTATGAATAATTTATTACTTAATTATTAATATCGCGTTTAGAGTCGAGGAAGCAATGAACTTCTTAATTACCTATTCTTGTAACTGGCTCTACTGGCATCATTCTAATTCTAATATTAAGTATATATTTTTATTGCGACCTAATATAGAGTGAGTGAGAAATATACAGCTATTATTATGAGGAAAAATGAGTGTATACAGGGTGGATTAGGAAGAACTCTCCAGAAGCGGAGGAATTTACTAAAGAATAGGTTATTGAAAAAGTGCCATTAATATCTTTTGAAATAAAAACAAAAATTGGAAAAATCCAAAATTCGAAAAATTACATAAGTAATTGTGGAGGCTTTCACTTCGTGATACATTTTGAATAATTCAAATAAAAACTAATTACTTTGTTGGTATCACTTTATTAACTTGGAGTAGTTACTATAGATAGATAGATAGTTTGAAAATGACAAGTTGAAATTGTGGAAACTATAGCAACTACTCCAAATTAATAAAGTGATACCAACAAAGTTATTAGTTTTTAATTAAATTATCAAAAAATTACATTTTTTTTTGATTCAATTTAATTTTCAATAAAATTCTAGTCTGAATTTTCTTAAATGTACTGCTTGCATGTATTTAATCTTTTAAGTAATGCTTGTTTTGTGTTTGGAAATATGCAGCTGGATGTAAATAGCTATTAAATTAAAGTTATCGAAATATTATACTTTGAGGTAAACTGAAATATTTATCGCGTTCCGTTTGGTTTATATTAAAATTAATTACAAATATTTTACTCCATCAGAATCTACTTAATCCAATAAACGGTTATTTTTATGTATTCACCAACAGGATGACTATGTTTGTATGTAGGCTGTATTTTATGAAATGCAATTATGCTTTTTTAAATTGTTCAAAATAACGGCATAGCATTTTGTTTTATTAAATTAAATTTACAATAAAATTATAGATTTTTTAAGTTTGAATTTCCTTAATTGGACAGAAAATGTACTGTTTGCATGTATTTGATGTTTGTTTTTTGTTTGGAGATATGTAACTGGATTTAAATAGCTATAAAATTAAATATATATCGAAATATTATACTTTGAGGTTAAATAAACTGTTTATCGTTTTCCGTTGGGTTTATATTAAAATTAATTATAAATACTTTAGTCTAATTAGAATCCAATTAATCCAATAAATGCTCATTTTAATGTATTTACTTACAGTTTGAATATTCTTGTATTCTTAAATTCACACTTCAATAAAAAATTGAAAGAAAATAAAATACTTATATGATAAAATTGCTCAAAATGTTTCATGTATTCACAAGATATCTACGTTTAAAATTAATTAAAATTTTTGAAAATGTGTCAATTTTTCCGTGAGTTATGAATTTTTTAAAATTCTCGAATACTTCAATAACAAAAATCGAAAAAAAAATAAAATACTTATGTGATAAAATTGCTTAAAATGTTTCATGTATTCACAAGATATCTACGGTTAAAATTAATTACAATTTTTGAAAATGTGTCAATTTTTCCGTGAGTTATGAATTTTTAAAAATTCTCGAACACTTCAATAACAAAAATCGAAAAAAAATAAAATACTTATGTGATAAAATTGCTTAAAATGTTTCATGTATTCACAAGATATCTACGTTTAAAATTAATTAAAATTTTTGAAAATGTGTCAATTTTTCCGTGAGTTATGAATTTTTTTTAAATTCTCGAACACTTCAATAAAAAAAAAAAACGAAAAAAAATAAAATACTTATGTGATAAAATTGCTTAAAATGTTTTATGTATTCACAAGATATCTACGTTTAAAATTAATTTAAAATTTTGAAAATGTGTCAATTTTTCCGCGAGTTATGAATTTTTTCAAATTCTCGAACACTTCAATAACAAAAATCGAAAAAAAAATACTTACATGATAAAATTGCTTAAAATGTTTCATGTATTCACAAGATATCTACGTTTAAAATTGATTAAAATTTTTGAAAATGTGTCAATTTTTCCGTGAGTTGTGAATTTTTTAAAATTGTAGAACACTTCAATAACAAAAATCGAAAAAAAAAATAAAATACTTATATGATAAAATTGCTTGAAATGTTTCATGTATTCACAAGATATCTACGTTTAAAATTAATTAAAATTTTTGAAAATGTGTCAATTTTTCCGTGAGTTAAGAATTTTTTTAAATTGTCGAACACTTCAATAAAAAAATCGAAAAAAAAAATAAAATACTTATATGATAAAATTGCTTGAAATGTTTCATGTATTCACAAGATATCTACGTTTAAAATTAATTAAAATTTTTGAAAATGTGTCAATTTTTCCGTGAGTTAAGAATTTTTTAAAATTGTCGAACACTTCAATAAAAAAATCGAAAAAAAATAAAATACTTATGTGATAAAATTGCTTAAAATGTTTCATGTATTCACAAGATATCCACATTTAAAATTAATTTAAATTTTTGAAAATTTTTCCATGAGTTATGAATTTTTTTAAATTCTCGAACACTTCAATAAAAAAAAAATCGAAAAAAATAAAATACTTATGTGATAAAATTGCTTAAAATGTTTCATGCATTCACAAGATATCTATATTTAAAATTAATTAAAATTTTTGAAAATGTGTCAATTTTTCCGTGAGTTATGAATTTTTTTAAATTCTCGAACACTTCAATAAAAAAAAATCTAAAAAAAATTAAATACTTATGTGATAAAATTGCTTAAAATGTTTTATGTATTCACAAGATATCTACGTTTATAATTGATTAAAAATTTTAAAAATGTGTCAATTTTTCCGTGAGTTATGAATTTTTTTAATTCTCGAACAAAAATCGAAAAAAAAATAAATACTTATATGATAAAATTGCTCAGAATATTTAATACATTCACAAAATATTTACCTTCAAAATGAATTAGAATTTTTAAAAATGTGTCAATTTCACAGTGAGTTATGAATTTTTGAAAATTAACATTTTAATTTGTCGAACACTTATCGAAAAAAAAAACTTATGTGATAAAATTGCTAAAAATATTTAATGTATTCTTAAGATATCAACCTTTAATGTTGATTAAATTTTTTGAAAATGTGTCTATTTTTCCCTGAGTTATTGAACTTGAACAAAAAAATCTAAAAAAATTAATTCCACAAAAATTATAATATGTTTACAAAACATCCACCATTAAAACTAACTTAAGTTTTTTTTAAATGTGTCACTTTTTTTTGTAAGTTATGAATTTTTGAAGTTTTAAGTTTCTACTTTTTCTCTTGTAAAATATAGTTGAAATTTAAATTGAATTACGATAGTTTTCTTAACAATCTAACATAATTCCGTTAGAAAATCTGCCAGCCGTTAAAACGAAAATTATTCCGCAATTCGGATTAAAAATCCGCCAGATGTAGACTCCGTAACACTGTACCTATCTCTCGACTTCACCGGCAAAAAGTTATGTGTGGTTGCACTCGCGGTCTCTTTTACGTCTGGGGCTCTGAGGGAGTACCAGTTCACTCGTCGCCGTCGCTAGTGTCTCTAACCAAAAACAACTTTACACTACCAGCAAAAAATGAACACAATTCAAACTAACATGACTTGATAATTTTAATGTTTATAAAATCAGTATTTGATAATATTAACCCTTTCGGGCCTGGTGGTGGCAATTGCCACCGCAACATTTACATGTCTCTACTTAATATGACAATCCATATTTTTGCTGTTTATCACTAGATGTCACTTCAACAAAGCCTCACTAATTAATTCCTATACTTAATAATCAAATGAGTTCAAATTTGGTATTTATGGTCTTAAGAAGCTCCCCATCAATAATAATTAACAAAACATTTTTTTTCAAATTTAAAAAGCCAGGGCTGAAAGGGTTACTGGTCTTAAAAAATAATGCATATAACTCGTTTATGCACATCGTGTAGCGAACAAGCACTTTCCATACTTAGTTGACAAATAACTATATTATATATTTCAGTTGACTATTATTGGTTTCCTGCAATACTCGTATCGTTCTGGAAGTTAAGCATTAGTCTATTAAACTGCTTAAAGTTCAAGGAACAGTTTTATGTTATTTCAACATAATAAAATTACCAATCTGTAGAAGCAACTTTAGAAAATTTCTATTTACCCTCCCCTTATAGCCTAGTTAATGTAGGTCGAACACAATTAAGTATCTGCAATATTATTATTCTTCAAGGTACGCAAAGTACAAAATAAATGTTGCATGCGACTCGATTACAGGCCAATTATTTAGCAAGTACGTCCACAATAACCCAGAATCGGTTTAGAAAAGACGCCAGAGATTTATCCTTGGTCGGTTTTATTGCGTGCTCATTATTCGCCTTCGGTGTGTGATTTTAATGAATTATTTAACAACGGGGAACGATGGCGAGGACGCGGAAGTGGACACGTCGTAAATAATCCGGAATCAAATGGTTGTAACTTTTATTTCGTACAGATGATTTGGGAAATTTATGGTTTCCTCTAATTCCGAGAACATTGCGTTTTGCACGGTAAATCTTAAATGAGGCATTGGCATTCCAGATATCTTCAGGTGACACGATAATATGTCCATTGGAATTTTCCGCCAGTTAATTTAACTGAGAGCGTGCAATGGCTGCATTGTAGTTAATTTGCTGTTTTTCATTAGCACACTTATCAGAATTTAAATAATTGTTTGTTTTTGTCATCGGATGTTTAATGTAGTTATTAATATGGTGCTAAATGCTAACAGCATACCTTCACATATTCTTAGCCAATTTACTTAACTGACCTTCGATTGCAAGATCCTTCACTTACATGTTTTATAGAAGTTAATAACTGGCATTAGCGTTTAGAATTTGAGCACTTGTTTAGTTCCATATTTTTATTGACAATGACACGTGTTTCTCATTCTGGAAAGTAAACCATGTAGTAATTGGATGGATAACTTTTGGAAAACTGCAATTTTTGCGGTTTTTCTAAGCTCATTCTTGTTATTCTTAAATTATCGTATAGTGGAAACTTTCGAAATCAAGTAACAAGTGCATGTTTCCGATGGCAGCAGCGGCATGCGATTCTTTTCACTTTTTTATGTGCACGCTAAGTGTAATTACAAACATGTACTCTAACGTGCGTTCCCTTTTAGCCGTATTTAAAGCCAAACAGAGCGATTAGTTTGTGTTGAAATACAATATTTCACGAGTTTCTTCTCGCCGGAGAACAATGGAAGAAAACCGTGGCTATGCAGATTATATCGAGAAAACACCGCCGACTCGTTCACGGTTTTTGATTCAATCCAGATGCGAAAAGATACAATTGATATGGTTCAAATAGGATATCCTATGCGCTAAGAGGTTTCTCTTAGCGTGGATCCTGTTGTTTTTTCTAATTTACCAATTTTACTTTGGAAGTTATTTCAGACAACAATTTTTTTTCCTGTTTGCAAATTTTACTTAGGAAGCTATTTCAGAAAACAATTTTTTATGCTGTTTATATTGTTCTTCAAAATAAGTGTCAATCAAATGTCAAAATGCTTTTCGTTAATTAAAATTTTATATTAATAAAAATAAGCTCGCCTTATTGGTTTACTGGACGAAGGATGGAAAATATTTATTTATTTATTTATTTGTACATTTCCCAACAGAAAAATAACCAGTTACTGGAAAAAAATAAAATTTAGATACATATGAAAATAATACTATTCTAATTAAAAACTACTTAATATTCAACGAAAACATAGATAAACTTGAAAAAAATTGAATGCCATGGTAACTACTTAACTACTTAATGAGCGACAAAAAATCCTCTAAATGTAAATAAAAACATTTTTCCCACTAATTGATTCATCAAATCTGGGGCAAAAAATTTTGCAATAAAATTCGAGGGATAATCGTCTGTATATAAATAAAAACATTTAGGGCAGAAAGACCGATGGTCGATAGCCCAAACAGACTAACACATTTTTAAAATTAATGTTCATTTTGTATTTTGTATTTGTATAAATTCATTGTCTGAATAAAGATCTTGTATTATATATATAAAAACATTTTTGTCACTGATTGAAACATCAAATGTCAGGTCAAAAATTTTGCAATAAAAAAGTGAAAAAGAATGTCATACACTTTCCTCGAGCACTATCCTTGGTCGTAAAAAAATGTCAATTAAAACAATTGTGCAATTGTACATACTCTTTCCATCAACCTTTCGTTCGCTCTTTTGTCCGTTTTAATTTTTGCACGTTTTGCGGTCATTGTATTTAAATTCGTTTTGACATTAGCACCGGACGCGGGATGAAGTTGCTTAATTCCTCGCTGACGAGCGAAGATCGAGGTGCGCGATAATTCGCATTAGTGTCTGCATTATTTATTTAAGTAGATAGACAAACTGTTTGCTAACACGCCAGAAGACTCGGCGGAACAATACGTAAGAGGAATTTTAATCGAGGTAAAGTGGTTTAGATGTTGGCAATACTAATTATCAGCTCGTGGAATATCGGCGAGGAGGCTACAAATTTTAGGTTTTGTTTAAGTAACGCTGGAGGGTGGGCCTTATCCCACCCATCAACTCCTCAAACATAAATAAAACGAGTATGTATAAAACACTGGATGAAAATTAAATTTAAAAGTCCACCTTCCAACTCCTTAAATATAAACGAAAAGAGGGTTTCACATGTATAAATCGCTGTACAAAAATTATATAATTATAATTCGATTATAGAAGTCTTGGAATGTGTTTGATCGATTGAAGGGCCCACCCACTACCATTCGAATAATCGTTACCTCAAGTATATAATAATAATATCTTTATAGGTGCAATAACGTAAATATAGTTTTACACAAGTTAAAAAGGAAAAACACAATAGTGTTTTACATGTTTTAAAACATCCAATATCTTAAAGGATTTAACAAGAACTTTTTTTTTAATGAAACAGATTTTTAGGTTATGTTTTAGTAGACACGACAGGCAATGGGTGGGGAACTCTTTGACCACAGAAAGTTTCAAATGTCTACATTATTTGATAAAAATATGATTCGAAAATTTCGTTGCTTTTGTGAATTCATTGATCGAAATCTTGGGGAGTGGGATAGATGCCACCAGTGCAGCACGAGCGGCATCTCTATCTTAGCCCCACCCATAAAAATAATTAGTGCAGCAAGAGCGGCATCTCTGTATTATAGTTTTCAAATTTATTTATTTACGTAATTACTTGTGTAAACCCTTGCTTCTGGTTCTACTGGTTGGATTATAGGCTAGGGCCCACCAACCATCTTCTGGTTGGATTTTAGGATGGGGAACACCCACCATCCTTTGTTATCATTTCAAACAGTAAACACTGTTTTTTTGAAAGGTGGTGGGTTGACCCTCCGTGAAGGGTGATGGGTTAGCCCTACGCCACGATCCAACCACTAGAACCAGAAGCAGGAACTTCACGTGGGCAAATAAGTGAATAAAAATTCGTGAAAGAAAGCGTGAGAAAAGTCGTAGAAAAAAACGTGAAAAAAGTCGCGAAAACAGTTGTTAAAAAAGTCGTGTTTTTTAAATTATTATTCAATCATATTTCTTGTGATTTGTTTTAAATTTCTGGCCATGAAAAAAATCGTGAAAAAAGTGAGAATAGTCACAGAAAAAGACGTGAAAAAGTTGTGAAAAAAAGTCGCGAAAGAGTTGTGAAAAAGTAGTGTTTTTTTAAATTATTATTCAATCATATTTCTTGTGGTTTTTTAAACGTTTTTAAATATCAGACCGTGATAAAATGCCGTGTGGAATTCGTGAAAAAGTTATGAAAAAAAGCCGCGAAAAAAGTTGTTTAAAAAGTCGTGTTTTTTTAATTATTATTCGATCATATTTCTTGTGATTTCTTTTAAATTTTGGGCCTTGAAAAAGGTGGGAAAACTCGAGAAAAAAGTCGTGTTTTTTAATTATTATTCAATCATATTTCTTGTGATTTTTTTAATCTTTTTTTAAATTTTAGGCCGTGAAAAATCGTGAAATAGTTATAAAAAAAGTCGTTAAGAATTTATGAAAAAGTTGTGTTTTTTAATCATTATTCAATCATATTTCTTGTGATTTGTTTCAAATTTTAGGCCGTGAAAAAAATCGTGAAAAAGGCGGGAAAACTCGTGAAAAAAGTTGTTAAACAAGTCGTGTTTTGTAATTATTATTCAATCACATTTCTTGTGATTTTTTCTAACCTTTTTTTAAATTTTAGGCCGTGAAAAATCGTGAAAAAGTTATGAAAAAAAGTCGTTTAAAATTTGTGAAAAAAGTCGTGCTTTTTTAATTATTATTAAATCATATTTCTTATGATTTCTTTTAAATTTTAGGCCGTGAAAAAAATCGTGAAAAGGGCGGGAAAACTCGTGAAAAAAGTTGTTAAAAAAGTGGTGTTTTTTAATTATTATTCAATCATATTTCTTGTGGTTTTTAAGTCGTTAAAAAATTGTGAAAAAAGTCGTGTTTTTAAATTATTATTCAATCATATTTCTTGTGATTTTTAAGTCGTTAAATTTTTTTGAAAAAAGTCGTGTTTTTTAATTATTATTCAATCATATTTCTTGTAATTTTTTTAAACATTTTTTTTTAATTTCAGGCCGTGAAAAATCATGAAAAAGTTATGAAAAAAAGTCGTTAAAAATTTGTGAAAAAAGTCGTGTTTTTTTAAATTATTATTCAATCATATTTCTTGCGATTTCTTTTAAATTTTAGGCAGTGAAAAAAATCGCGAAAAAGGGGGAAAAACTCGTGAAAAAAGTTGTTAAAAAAGTCGTGTTTTTTAATTATTATTCAATCATATTTCTTGTGATTTTTAAGTCGTTAAAAATTTGTAAAAAAAAGTCGTGTTTTTTTAATTATTATTCAATCATATTTCTTGTGATTTCTTTTAAATTTTAGGCCGAGAAAAAAATTGCGAAAAAAGTGAGAATAGTCACAAAAAGTTGTGAAAAAAAGTCGTGAAAGAGTTGTGAGAAAAGTCGTGTTTTTTAAAATTATTATTCAATCATATTTCTTGTAGTTTTTTTAAACTTTTTTTTAAATTTTTGGCCGCGAAAAAATGCCGTGAAAAATTCGTGAAAAAAGTCATGAAAAAGTTACTTATGTTAAACTTTCTACTGACTTTTCTAATATACATTGCTACTGTATACATCTATAGAAATAAACTGTTTATTATTATTATGAAAAAAGTCGTGTAAAAAGTTGTTTAAAAAGTCGTTTTTTTAATTATTATTTGATCATATTTCTTGAGATTTCTTTTAAATTTTATGCCGTGAAAAAAATCGCGAAAAAGATGGGAAAACTCGTAAAAGGTTCCTAAAAAGTCGTGTTTTTTAATTATTATTCAATCATATTTCTTGTGATTTTTTTAACCTTTTTTTAAATTTTAGGCCGTGAAAATCGTGAACAAGTTAAAAGTCGTTAAAAATTTGTGAAAAAAGTCGTGTTTTTTTAATTATTATTCAATCATATTTCTTGTGATTTATTTTAAATTTTAGGCCGTAAAAAAAATCGTGAAAAAAGCGGGAAAACTCGTGAAACAAGTCGTTTTTTTTAATTATTATTCAATCATACTTCTTGTGATTTTGAAGTCGTTAAAAATTTGCAAAAAAGTCGTGTTTTTTTAATTATTATTCAATCATATTTCTTGTGATTTGTTTTAAATTTCTGGCCGTGAAAAAATCGTGAAAAAAGTGTGAATAGTCACAGAAAAAGACGTGAAAAAGTTGTGAAAAAAAGTCGTGAAAGAGTTGTAAAAAAATCGTGTTTTTTTAAATTATTATTCAATCATATTTCTTGTGGTTTTTAAACGTTTTTAAATATCAGGCCGTGATAAAATGCCGTGTGGAATTCGAGAAAAAAGTCGTGAAAAAGGTATGGAAAAAAGTCGCGAAAAAAGTTGTTAAAAAAGTCTTTAAAAAAGTTGTTAAGGAGGTCGTGATTTTTATTAATCATCGAATCATATTTCTTGGGCTTTTTTTTTATATCTAGGCTTTGAAAAAAATGCTGTGATAAATTCGTGAAAAAAGTCATGAGAACAAACGTAGAAAAAATTGTGTGAAAGAAGTTGTTAAAAAAAGTCGTGTTTTCAAATTATGATTCAATCATATTTCTTGCGATTTTTTTGAACTTTTTTAAATTTTAGGCCTGGAAAAAATCGTGAAAACGTGAGAAAAGTCGTGTTTTTTTAATTATTATGCAATCATATTCCTTGTGATTTTTTTACCATTTTAAATTTTTGGCCGCGAAAAAATGCCGGGAAAAATTCGTTATTTATGTTAAACTTTCTACTGACTTTTCTAATATGAATTACTACTGTATACATCTATATAAATAAACTGTTTATTATTATTATGAAAAAAGTCGTTAAAAAAGTTGTTCAAAAGTCATATTCTTTTTAATAATTATTGAATCATATTTCTTGTGATTTTTTTTTATTTTAGGCCTTGAAAAATGGGAAATACGATGCTTTTTATCTTCCGTAATCTAATTATCTATTGCATAACTTAATAATCGTCGTAGTAACACCCAGAAAAGTTTTTTTTGTCGTCGTGTTTATGGATATCAATCGGCCACTAATTATGATTTTATTATGGATTTTTAATCCAAACTCGGATTAGAACACCCAGCAGGTCAGCATCGTCAGGAAAATAGTTGTTGCAATTTGCAATAGATAAGAATCAAGACGAAAAGCATAGTATTTCTCCAGACATGATTAAGTTATAATTTCATCATTATTGTTAATGAACTAGTTTTTTTTTTCTGGAATCCTTAGAGTGGTAATTTGATGTTTGCAATAATGTCAACATCCTGCATATGGGATAAATAGGTTTTAATGCATGTTTAAATTGTTGGCGCAAAAGAAAATCGCGGCGGTAATAACTCGCCCAATATTATCACAGAGTGTAATATGCATTCCTCTGAGGTGTTATTACCCCGACACGCATATGGCGTCATGTGCTAGTGTAATTTTCGTTGGCTTTTTATCCGAAAGGCCCTAAGGAATTGGCTGATTACATACGACACTCGCGCACAAAAGAAGAAATAGGCTACGAAAAGGTATTCGAGGAAAGTTTGCTTGATATGTATTATTATACGTATTGTGTAGGATCGGAACAGTTATAAATGTTTAACATTTCGCATTCTTGCTGAATTACATGCGATTGGAATAACAATAATGGTCGGTAAATATTATTGGGGATTTCGTACAATTGGTGCATGATAATATACATTTTTTTGACGTCTGCATCAAGGTGACCCGTCACAACCGTTATCACGTTAGTTACAGACAATGTGGTTAACAAGTTAGTTGTGGTTATTTTGGCGCTTGTGGTTTTCTGAACTCAAGAAATCTTGCAGTTTATTACCAATGACTAAATAATATCGCATTGGAATTCTTATGAAGATGTGTGGATGGTTAATGAGATTCATCAAGTCCGTCAATAACACGATCTACTGTAAAATTGGTAGGTTTGCCCAGAGCTGGTTGCCATGCAGAAACGCAACTTGGAATTTTAAGAGTTGGTGAAAATTCAAATTTAAGGCTTGGATATGAATTTGAGTGCTTTCAATTTTACATAAACATAAATTTCATCCCTATAAAGAATTTGATCGTACTATGAGATGAAAAACTGCTGCGAAAAATATTATAAAATATTATATAAATATTATTATAAATAAACAAAACTGTAGGTATTGGGCCTCACAGAATTCACGATGGATACAGGAGTCAGACACTCAATCCCCACAAAAAGTGAACGTTTGGGCCGGTATAGAATTTTGTGTCGGTATTCTTTTAATGGCGCAAGAGTTTATTCCATCACTGAAAGCTTTATACCCAAACGCAATTGAACCAGACATACCTGGGTATCAACAGGACGGAGCACCTCCACATTACACCCTTCCTGTTCGCACATACTCGGATAACATCTTTCCACAACCTTTTGATTTTAAAGTTTATGTACTGCTCAAAAAATAAAAATTACATTACGCAATATATCTTAGATTGAATTATAATCCAACAGTACACGATTCCTATTTAAATTCAATATCAAAAATTAGTATTGAGAACGTTACACATCCACGCCGAAATGCTCGAATAAATTTATACACGACAAAATTTTAAATTGTCTCTACCTTCGCATAATTAATTATTTATTTCAGCGCCATCGATCAGGGCGTTCGCTGAATACGTAATTGGATGTAAATTCAACCAAAAAAAAATATATACAATAAACCAGCTCGTTTTCAATTTTTCCAATTCGAAAAAACTTTGGTGGGCTAATTAATCGGCATCGAGTTTTTACGGTGTGCCGCGGTGTTTATTTAAGAGGATTACGCCGTTTACTAAAAGGATAATGTCGTCGCTAATTTATTGTATTCGATTTTGTTTGCCATTCTAGATTTTGGAAGCGTGATTAATGAATGTTTCAATTTGATTTATAATTAGTTGCAAAGTATTTAATGAAATTATGGAATTCAATTAATTTTGGATCTAAGACAGCAAATTCTGGAATTATCTTTTTTTTTCTTTCATTTAATAATCAGTTGATATTATTTCTTTTTGGTTCAGATAGAACCACCTTTAGGGAGTGTAAGTATTTTGTATTTTTTCTTTGTAATTATACTTCAGCCTGCTAATGAAATAAAAACCATTTATTATATAATCATTTTAGTTGCTATAAATTTTATATTTTTTTTGACTTCAGTCACATCGGTTATTGTAATATATTATTCATATTAAATGAAATAGACATCCACAAACCGGGATTCGAACCCAGGACCCTCCGCAATAGTTCTGTACCAAATAAAAACTTACTTAAGATTCTGAATGTTTCAAATTCTCATTTATTTATAAAGAAACCCTCCTCAAGAATTAATTCCAATTACAGAAAATACCCAGCCAAATTCTCACGTATCTAATCAACTTACAATATCCTCCGCTTTTGACAGGTTTGATGTAATCAAAGGAACAGCATATGTTTCCACGTGCAATGATTTCGACTCACTTATAAATTATTTCCATTGAATTCCTGTATAAATATTTACGGTATTCGAAAATTTCCGGATTCGCAATAATTCGTGTCCAATCGATTTTGCAGGTTTCGTGTACATTCAAGTTTAGTGTACGTGATGACATTCGGAAAAGATCTGTTACAATGCCCGTTTGTCCGATTTATATTCACCGTCTGATGTCTTCACTGTGACTAAACTGCCTCGCTATGCGTTCATAATACCTGAGTATATTCACTGGTCGATAATAAAAATCCAGGTTTCAGGTTTAATAATGTAAAATAATAATGTTACGTTCATTGGTAGATTATAATAGCAATAAAACATCCTCCTGATTTCGTAAAGGTACGAATGATTATAATCAAAATTATTCAAACCAGAAGCAAGCAAATCGATTTCAAACTAAAAATTGACATTTGTTCATGGACTTTCTAATGGATTTCAGCGAGGTCTTTATAGTCAGAATCGTAAGAGTATTTATCCAGGAAATCATTTTAAATGCAATTTTGGAGCAAACGTAAGAATGGGATCGTTTTCACAGAAGCAACAAGTTTCAGATTGATCTGCTACTCTTTACACCAAAGATATGTTCACAAGTAGCAGGTAAATTTAACATCTAACTGCTGATATCATGTGTAAAGTGAATGTTTTGTACGTTGTATCGCTCGGCAGAAATATTTATGACATGTTTACCACCTAACTTTGTGCAGCCGATGTGGCCAGGATGTATATAACTCACGGAAAAATTGACACTTTTTCAAAAATTTTAATTAACTTCAACGGTAGATATCTTGTGAATACATGAAACATTTTAAGCAACTTTATCACAAGTATTTTATTTTTTTTCCGAGTGTTCGACAATTTTTAAAAAATCATAACTCACCGAAAAATTGACACATTTAAAAAAACTGTAATTAATTTTAAGGTAGTAATCTTATGAATGTATTAAACATTTTGAGCAATTTTATCATGTAAGTATTTATTTTTTTTTTATTTTTTTTTATTGTTTAAGTGTTCGACAAATTAAATCGTTAATTTAAAAAAAATCATAACTCGCGGAAAAATTGACACTTTTTCAAAAAATTTAATCAATTTTAAAGGTAGATATCTTGTAAATACATTAAACATTTTAAGCAATTTTATCACATCAGTATTTTATTTTTTTTTTCGATTTTTTTTATTGAAGTGTTCGACAATTTAAAAAAATTCATAACTCACGGAAAAATTGACACATTTTAAAAAACTTTAATTAATCTTAAAGGTAGATATCTTGTGAATGTATTAAACATTTTAAGCAATTTTATCACGAAAGTATTTTATTTTTTTTCGATTTTTTTTTTATTGAAGTGTTCGACAATTTAAAAAAATGCATAACTCCCGCAAAAATTGACACATTTTCAAAAATTTTAATTAATCCTAAAGGTAAATCTTGTGAATACATTAAACATTTTAAGCAATTTTATCACATAAGTATTTTATTTTTTTTTTCGATTTTTTTATTGAAGTGTTCGACAATTTAAAAAAAATCATAAGTCACGGAAAAATTGACACATTTTCAAAAATTTTAATTAATCTTAAAGGGAGATGTCTTTTGAATACATTACACATTTTAAGCAATTTTATCACATAAGTATTTTTTTTTTCGATTTTTGTTATTGAAGTGTTCGACAATTTAAAAAAAATCATCTCAGAAAAAATGACACATTTTCAAAAATTTTAATTAATTTTGAAAGTAGATACCTCGTGAACACATTAAACATTATGAGCAATTTTATCAGTAAGTATTTTTTTTTAATTTATTTTCGTTGAAGTGTTCGGCAAATTAAAACGTTAATTTTAAAAAATTCATAACTCACGGAAAAATTGACACATTTTTAAAAATTTTAATTAATTTCAAAGGTAGATGTCTTGCGAATATATTAAACATTTTTAGCAATTTTATCAGTAAGTATTTTTTTTAAATTTATTTTCGTTCAAGTGTTCGGCAAATTAAAACGTTAATTTTAAAAAATTCATAACTCACGGAAAAATTGATACATTTTCAAAAATTTTAATTAATTTTAAAAGTAGATATCTCGTGAATACATTAAACATTTTGAGCAATTTTATCAGTAAGTATTTATTTTTTTAAATTTATTTTCGTTGAAGTATTCGGCAAATTAAAACATTAATTTTAAAAAATTCATAACTCACGGAAAAATTGACACATTTTCAAAAATTTTAATTAATGTCAAAGGTGGATGTCTTGTGAATATATTAAACATTTTGAGCAATTATATCAGTAAGTATTTATTTTTTTTAAATTAATTTTCGTTGAAGTGTTCGGCAAATTATAACGTTAATTTTAAAAAATTCATAACTCACGGAAAAATTGACACATTTTCAAAAATTTTAATTAATTTCAAAGGTAAATATCTCGTGCATACATTAAACGTTTTGAGCAATTTAATCACATAAGTATTTTATTTTTTTCGATTTTTTTTATTGAAGTGTTCGACAATTTAAAAAAATTCATAACTTACGGAAAAATGGACACATTTTCAAAAATGTTAATTAATTTTAAATCTTGTGTATATCTGTTAAACATTTTGAGCAATTTTAGCATGTAAGTATTTTTTTTTCGATTTATTTTTATTGAAGTGTTCGACAAATTAAATCGTTAGTTTTCAAAAATTCATAACTCACGGAAAAATTGACACATTTTCAAAAAATTTAATTAATCGTAAAGGTAGATGTCTTGTGAATATATTAACCATTTTGAGCAATTTTATCATATAAGTATTTATTTCTTTTTCGATTTTTTTTTTATTGAAGTGTATGCCTGCCAAAAGTTTAAGTCTAGTTAAGCATGATAACTTTTGTAAAGATTTAGGCATTACAAATGTGCGTATTATTTTTGTTACACTTTATTTTAATACCACTAGCGACATCTTTGGTTCACATACTTAACTATGTAGACCGTAGTCGGTCGATTAAGCGTTCTACCGCCATCTGTCCGTCTCTAGCGCCAAGAATCGCGACTCTACTGCACTGATGAGCACTAAGAGTCCGAAAACGGTCTGTAGTTGTAGTCTGATGGGGAAACAATCATTGATTGCAAGTATTTGTAAGTCTAATAAGCCTGTACTGAATGAATAAAAGTTGCGTTGACAACTTTCTATCTAAACGCGTGTTTGTATTTGTATTTATTGGTTTCATTCAAAGTGCAAAAATAAAAATCTAAATAGATCACTAGTGTCCGTGGATTCCAGCACATTTCATCACTAATCACCATCAAATTCTGAAATATGATTTTTTGCGAAAAAAAAAACAATGCACAAAAGACGTTTTCTCGCGATTGTCCTTGAAAACTAAATTTGAATCCGCGTGATAGAAATTTTGTTATGAAACTTGTGTTTTAACGTACAATTTAATTTGGCTTCTAATTTTTTTAATTTTTTTTTTTCAGATCGATGCACTAGTACAGGGAATCTCGGGTAAGTTAAAAAAATAGTCCGTAATTTGAGAGAGAGAGAGAGACAATACATTTATTGAGACACTTTTACAAATGACCTCAACAGGCAATTGACCAGAGGTCTTTCAGCCTCCCGTAATTTGATTAATTCAAATTTGCACGTTCGATGCTTTACAAAAATTGCAGAAAAAATAAATCAACATTAATTATTTAATTTGAGGTTTGAAGTCCATCTTCTTCTCAGGTTTTGATTCAGAAAAAAATAAATATCGTAGTAGTAGTAGTAGTAGTAGTAGTAAAACGATTTTTATTAGGGCCATCGACCTATCGGTCTTTCTGCTCTAATATAGTACTTCCTGATATGTAAAATGTTATTTTACGGAAAATAAAGTACTATATTTTTTTAATTAATGAGAGAGAGAGAGAGAACGTATTTATTCAATAACTACTTTAAAGTTTACTCCTAGAAAGTCAACACCCACAATTATGCAGTTTTCAATCAATTTTTCCTCCCATCTAGAACTGGGGCATAATGGTGTATATCCAAAAACCTAACACTGATCCATCCCTTGTTAACAATTATCGACTCATAATGACACTCTTTCCGGTCCTTGGAAAAATAGTTGAATCCATTTTAAAAGACAGAATCTATATTTTAATTTTTCCTCATATTTCAAAATATATGGTTGGTTTTCGATTACAAAAATTCACTAAACTCCCTCTAGCTAAAGTTTGTATATCTACAGAAGTTTATTTAATATATTGTTAGTGAAGGGGCTATCGACCAAGATCTTCCCTGAAATAATAATTAATGATTACCTTTGTATTATTCATTTATTATTATTATTATAAATACGGACACGTATAAACCAAATCCCAGATCATTGATGTGATCATATCCTCAGATTTATAACTTTATGCATATTGAAACATTGCAATTTTTTTGATTCGAACTATAGTCCTCATCAGTGCAGAAATGGCAGTAAAAAGTATAATCGACCGATTTGGATAAAATGGTGTAAAACAAGCACACCTTCACTTTTCTTCTTATCAGATCCAAAACTCATAAAATCGTGCATCTAATGTCTAATCAAATTGTTGGTTAAATCTCTCATTTAACAGACGGAAAGCCATCATTAGGTCTTGTTAACATCGCGCTCGCGCCTCATTAACACACCGTATCATCCATTTTTTTTTCTTCTTCATTCTCTTCATTTAAGTCTAATGCAATTAAGTCTCCATTAAACTGGTCGATTCTATGCCGATTTCCTCCGTTACTGGGTCAAACGGTTATCGTCACCGCGAACGTGAAAGTAAAAATATCCAGACATCGCCAATAACTGTTTTTGCATGTTCCTGTTTCGTGTTTATCAATATTTATATCTAACTGGGGAAATACACATTATAGCCATGTCTTCGGAATACCGAATACATGTTCGAGGAATAGTTTAATTTCTTTATTTTTGAGTTGGTAATTATTCGCAATCCGTCCTGAAAATCTATATTACTATAAATGGTGTTGGAAATGTGCAATCTTTAGATTAACAGAGATGCAAATGTAGCTTTTAACTTTTAGTGTGTAATTATGATAACTAAAAGACGGAAATGTCGAGTGCTAAGACATGTCTTGGGCTTTTATTATTTAATTTGTATATTTTTCAATATAACAATAATCCTTTTTTCAAACCAGTGAATTATGCAGATGACACTAATGTGTGCAAAATTGGAGATAATTGGGATGATTTGTGCAATAATGGGACAATAAAGGCAATAAAGTTGATATTTGACTGGTGTGATAAGTGAAACAATAAACAATACCTATCTGCAAAATGTCTGGTTAACATTGACAACAAATTAAAGTGGGATGAAAATATTAATTATGTTGTAAAGCTTCATGCTTCGGTCTTTGAATGATGTACCATTTCCTAAAGTCTGACCGCGCTGTGAAGGCATCTGAGGTGCTATCTGTAACCTTTTAAAAACCACTGATGTATGAAGAGAATCGGATAGTGACACCAATAGCTAGCAAGTAAACTGTAAATATGAGTGTGAAGTAACAAAATCTAATCACTTCAGATGAGGGCGACCCTTCCGACCCTTCGTTAATCACCTCAGACGCCATCATAGCGCGGCCAGACTATATTTAAAAAATGTCATATCACGTGAATTTCGAGTCAATTCTGAGATATGGGGTGTTTTTTGGGACAGTTCTACAAAATTGTACAAAATCTTCATTCATCAAAAAAGAACTCTCAGAGGGATGCTGGGACTTGGACCAACACATTCTTGCAGAACTTTGTTTTCCGCTAACAACTGGGATATTTATCATGGAAAAACTATTATTTGTATGGAAACAAAATCACCTTCTTGTAGAACACAAGCATAAACACAGTCATGCAACGCGAAATAAATAGATTTTGTTTTACAGAAAAAGGAGTCGAATACGGTGGCATCAAATTGTTTAACAAACAAAAAAATCAAAATTGAAAATAATTCAAATTTCCCAAGGGAAGTATTTTTTAATTGCTGTTAACAATTGAACCATATGATGTAAATGAATATTTCAATTATACTTTTAAGTAATATCTACGATTATATATCATTGACGCAAATTATGATAATAAATATTTTATATGGGATTAAAGACATTTCTATTGTATGTAACATTCCGCGTATTATGCAATATCAAATGGTTAAATGTGTTCCCTGATATTTGAAACAACTGCCTCGTAATTTAAAGCAAGGTGGAATTAAAACACGATGATAACTTATCGTTAAAATTTCCCCACAACAACTGCATGGGAATTTCATACTTTCCCATCAAACGCTCTGCTGCCTCCATCAAACACCCTCTATCCATGGTGTTACTGATAATTTCCAGCTGTCCTCATTCGCCCCACCAGGTGAAACTAATAATGTACCCAGGCAAATATCATTCCTCACTTTTTGTAATAAATTAACAATTTTTTCTCTCCTGACATTAATTAAGCGCGATTTTTCAAGTTCACGAGCTGCATAAATCCACCACGCAAGAATGGACCCTGGTGAAAATGATATAAATCTTCAAGCATTACAATAATAATAATAATAATATATTTATTGATGTTAATGACAAGACGTCTTACATAAGTAAGTATTTTGAGTGTATTGGAATAAAATGATAATGACGTAGAAAACGCAATCAATAAATTACTTATTCCACTTTGGTTTAATCCAACTACGTTAAAAAAAAAAACTGTTTCACAATGGACGTTATTGTTAAACAGTTCCAAACAATACAATATTGTGAAATACATCTCACGCTGGTATACGTCTTCAACTTTTGTGAGAGGCCTCATTAAGGGGCAAACTCAAAACCAGATTTACTGTGTTTCTTTTTTTTTGTAAACTAACAACTACAATCGACTTATAAAATAATGCAAACTTACAGAAAAATACGAATTTAATGTTCTTTTCTTGGCAACAGCATCGAAGCCACAGATTTTTTTTTTGGAGCAAGTGAAATGAGAGCGCCACCTTGCTCCCCGAAAGACATTAATTTCCTATCCGAGTATGCGAAATAGTCCGAAACCGGTCTGAAGTTTGGGTTAATTGTTCAATTGCGGTAATTGAGTTGAGTAATAATTTAATTCCTGGTAAGTCCGACATCTCCAAAATATTTAATTTAAAAAAAAAATTCATTGGTGTGAGAATGCAATTACAAAATAAATATTTGTAGAGTTTGTTTAGAATATAAATTATTTTATTTGTATAAATCGTTGTTTTTGTCAAACTGATTGGATTGTAGGATAGTGCCCACCCACCACCCTCCGTATCATCTTAATTTTAGCATACAAAACCTTGTTAGGTTAAAGAAATTTCTGTTGTAATAATTATAGAAATTAGAAGTTTAGAAATAATACAAAACGTGATATTGTAGCTTAAGTAAAACAGAACCGGTGGGCGGTGGGTGGGCCCTATACTACAATCCAACCAGTTGAACCGAACAAAGGGTTTCATTGGTGTGAGGATGCAAATATAAAATAAATATTTGTAGACTTTGTTTAGAATATAAATTAATTCATTCGTAAAAGTTTTTGTTTTGTGTAACTGTTTGGATTGTAGGATAGTGCCCACCCACCACCCTTCGTATCATCTTAATTTTAGCACACAAAACCAGCTTAGGTTAAAGAAATTTCTGTAGCAATTAATGAAAGAAGTTAGAAGTTTAGAAATAATACAAAACGTGATTTTGCAGCTTAAGTAAAACTGAACCGGCGGCGGTGGGTGGCTACTATCCTACAATCCAATCAGTTGAACCAAACAAAGGATTTTATTGATGTGAGGATGCAAACACAAACTAAATATTTGAAGACTTTGTTTAGAATGTAAATTATTTTATTTGTATAATTCGTTGTTTTTGTTTAACTGATTGAATTGTAGGATAGTGCCCACCCACCACCCCCCGTATCATCTTTATTTTAGCACACGACCTTATTAGGTTAAAGAAATTTCTGTTGTAATAATTATAGAAATTAGAATTTTAGAAATAATACAAAAGGTGATTTTCTAGCTTAAGTAAAACAGAAACAGGGGGCGGTGGGTGGGCCCTATCCTACAATCCAACCAGTTGAACCGAACGAAGGGTTTTATTAGTGTGAGGGTGCAAAAATAAAATAAATATTTGTAGATTTTGTTTAGAATATAAATTATTTTATTTGTATAAATCGTTGATTTTGTTTAATTGATTGCATTGTAGGATAGTGCCCACCCACCACCCCCCGTATCATCTTAATTTTAGCACACCAAACCCTGTTAGGTTGAAGAAATTTCTGTAGCAATTAATGAAAGAAGTTAGAAGTTTATAAATAATACAAAACGTGATTTTGTTGCTTAAATAAAAAAGAACCGGGGGGTGGTGGGTGGGCCCTATCCTACAATCCAACCAGTTGAACCGAACAAAGGGTTTTATTGGTGTGAAGATGCAAATATAAAATAAATATTTGTAGATTTTGTTTAGAATATAATTTTTTTTTGTATAAATCGTTGTTTTTGTTTAACTGATCGGATTTTAGGATAGTGCCCACCCACCACCCTCCGTTTCATCTTAATTTTAGCACACGAAACCTTGTCAGGTTGAAAAAATTTCTGTTGAAATAATTATAGAAATTAGAAGTTTAGAAATAATACAAAACGTGATTTTGTTGCTTAAGTAAAACAGAACCGGTGGGTGGGCCCTATCCTACAATCCAACCAGTTGAACACCAGCCAAGAGTTTTACTGTTATTTCAGAAGATAAATCTAAAATCCTAGAATTTTTTATTTCATTCGTTCAGTTGTTCACACTGGTGAAACCCTTGTTTGGGTTTTACTGATTAGATTGTAGAATAGTGGCCACCCACCACCCCTAAAGTTCATTTGACTTTCAACTACGGACCTAGGCTTGTGGTAAATTAAAATATCTAGAATCATTTATTAGAATTCTGAGATTGAAGTGAACACTAAGAACAGTGTCTGTAGTTTGTGTGAAAAATGAATTGGAGGGTGGTGGGTGGGCCCTATCATACAATCCAACCAGTTGAACACGAGCCAAGAGTTTTATTAATTGTTATTTTAGAAGATAAATCTAAAATCTTACAATTCTTTATTCGGTTCATTTAATTATTGACACCGGTAAAACCGTTGTTTCGGTTATACTAATTGGATTGTAGAATAGTGCCCACCCACCTCCCCTAATATCCATTTTACTTTCAACTTCCGACCTAGGTTTCTGGTAAATTAAATATTTTTTAGTCATTTATTAGAAAACTGAGATTGAACCGAACACTAACAACGATGTTGTAGTTTGAGTAAAAATTGAATCGGAGGGTGGCGGGTGGGCCCTATCCTACAATCCAACCAGTTGAACACAAGCCAAGAGTTTAATTAATTGTTATTTCAGAAGATACATCTAAAATCCTAGAATTCTTTATTTCATTCGTTCAGTTGTTCACACTGGTGAAACCCTTGTTTGGGTTTCACTGATTGGATTGTAGAATAGTGCCCACCCACCACCCCTAAAGTTCATTTGACTTTTAACTACGGACCTAGGCTTGTGGTGAATTAAAATATCTAGAATCATTTATTAGAATTCTGAGATTGAAGCGAACACTAAGAACAGTGTCTGTAGTTTACGTGAAAATTGAATTGAAGGGTGGTGGGTGGGCCCTATCCTACAATCCAATCAGTTGAACACCAGCGAAGAGTTTTGCTGTTATTTCAGAAGATAAATGTAAAATCCCATCATTTTTTATTTCGACCGTTCAGTTCTTCGCACTGGTGAAACCCTTGTTTCGGTTCTACCGATTGGATTGTAGAATAGTGCCCACCCACCACCCCTAACATTCATTTTACTTTCAACTACGGACCGAGGCTTGTGGTGAATTAGAATATCTTTAGTCATTTGTTAGAATTCTGAGATTGAAACGAACACTAAAAACAGTGTCTGTAGTTTACGTGAAAATTGAATTGAAGGGTGGTGGGTGGTCCCTATCCTACAATCCAATTAGTTGAACACCAGCCAAGAGTTTTATTAATTTTTATGTTCGAAAATAAATCTAAAATCTTGTAATTAATTTATTTCGTTCGTTCAGTTGTTCACACTGGTGAAACCCTTGTTTCGGTTCTACCGACTGGATTGTAGAATAGTGCCCACCCACCACCCCTAATATTCATTTTACTTTCAACTACAGACCGAGGCTTGTGGTGAATTAGAATATTTTTAGTCACTTATTAGAATTCTGAGATTGAAACGAACAGTAAGAACAGTGTCTGTAGTTTACGTGGAAATTGAATTGAAGGGTGGTGGGTGGGCCCTATCCTACAATCCAATCAGTTGAATACCAGCCAAGGATTTGCTGTTATTTCAGAAGATAAATGTAAAATCCCATCATTTTTTTATTTCGACCGTTCAGTTCTTCGCACTGGTGAAACCCTTGTTTCGGTTCTACCGATTGGATTGTACAATAGTGCCCACCCACCACCCCTAATATTCATTTTGTTTTAAACTACGGACCGAGGCGTGTGATGAATTAGAATATCTTTTGTCATTCGAATGCTGAGTTTGAAACGAAAACTAAGAACTGTGTCTGTACTTTAGTAGTTTAGGTGGTGGGTGTGTCATATCCTACAAGGTGATGGGTCCCATTTTACAAGGTAGTGGGTGGGCCCTATTCTACAATCCAACAGTTGAACACAAGCCAAGACTTTAAACAATTGAAATTTTTGATGACAAATTCAAAATCGACAATTCTTTATTTCGTTCGCTTACACAGTAAAGTTGTTTGAATTATTGTTTCAAATATTAAATTTGTAAAACATTACTTTTTGGATGATTCTTTCAAATATTAAATTTGTAAAACATTACTTTTTGGATTATTGCTTCAAATATTGAATTTATAAAACATTACTTTTCGGAATGTTATTTTCGCGTACTGTTAATTATAATAATGATTACCTGTGCTTTGAAACATATTACTTCCTAACGTATTATGATTAAACTAATTTTGCCTAAAGGGATGATGACTCATTCAGGCGTAACGGGTCCGGGATTTGCGCACGCTTCCTCAACTCAATTACTTCAACAAACAAATATGGTAGCCGTAACAGTAAAGGTTTCGTTTTGTAAGAGAGAAACGTGATTAAACCTTCTCAATCATCAATCCTCGATAATACATTTCCATTCTATTAGAAGTAAATATGACTTGATTGTGGCAATTACAATTGTACTTATTGGTAATTTGAATAGCCATCGACCGAGAGCTCTACAGATGTGTGATGGCCGTATACAGATGTTTGTAATTTATACTGTTTATGCTGTAAGTTTAATGATACGTGATTTGGTGTATTGTAAACTTGAAAATTCGAAATTCCAGCGGTTAAAAAAAAGGTTGATAAATATAAAATACCTCTGGTCGATAGCCAATTGAGAATTGTGGAAAAATAGGAGTTATTATAAGTGAGTTATATTTAATTGTAACAATTCTGTAATAAAGATGTTTGTATATATAAAATACCATTTACTTAATAAACAATTTTTTTGACGCCTTTGCAATTTTGGCGCCGAACACTGGAGACACACTCTATCGGAGCGCTAATGAACTGAAGAACCCCTTGACGTAGGTCTAACAATTACAACCATTTTAACAATAATAGACATCAACTGATGTTACTCTTTGAAGAAACTTACGAATGGAATTATCTATTTTTATTAACTTGAGACAACCTCACCTATAGATTTATTGAATACTCTGCAACAATCAGTCTTACCAAGACTACAAATTTGTATACTTTTTAGATAACTGAAAATTATTAGTAATTCAATAATTGCAACAATTTCAAACATTCAAATTGCTCCAATTACCGCATTACGCCGTGTGCAATTAAGATAAATTTATTACCAATGATATCCCCATAATTGAAATATTTAACTTTGTATACAAACAGCATAGCGTATAATTACACAATTAATTACCTGATTTTCTGCCATTTAGAAAATCGACATTAAAGTAAACACGGCCGTTAATAAAAATAATTACAAAAACATTCTTTACACGTTTAATAGCCGCCATAAACGCAAGAATTGTATTATAATGACTGTTAATAATGTATTAATTTTGTATATTCAGCGGATAATTTATTATCCTCCCAATACATTCAATAATAAAATTCCGTTTGCTAATTTTTTTTTTTACAAGTTATACGACTAATAAAAATAGTAAAACTGGTAACAATAAATATCTTCAGAGTGTTGAATTTTAATTTCAAGCAATAAAAAGTATGATATGGATAATATACCTTCCGTTTCCTAAATAAGAAAAATACTAAAAAAAAAAAAATGTTAATTTTATTAGGAACGATTTAGATAATGGCTTACACCAGTCAATCCGAGTAAGTTATACATGAAACGCTCGAAAAAAGGTCGGATTAAATTAAGAAAAGTTGTAATTCTAATTAAGATACAGATTTATGCAAATCAATTTAACATGATTTATTAATTGCATTAATGATCTCTTTTCTTTTGCCAGCGTTATGTAAATTTTGTGGGTTCGCTAAGAGAATTAATTATATGGAACTAAACGTTTTCAACATCTTTATCAATTGAATTAAAGCAATAAATAACGACGTTTTAAGTTGTGCAATTATTTTAAACGTTAATATCAAGCATTTTGTAAATTGAGCTTTTTACAGTTGATAAAAAAATTGAAAAACAATTGCAACCAATTTCAAACTTTCCAAATATACTCAGCAACTATCCACCTACAATATTTTAGCAAATTCGTAATACATTCCAGCCCAAGATTTTAAAATAATTACACGTGAATCACGAAGAGTGCATTTTTTAAATTGCGCTTTTCACAGTTGTTAAAAAAATAGAAAAACAATTGCAAGCAACTTCAAACTTTCCAAATACCGTCAGCAACTCTCCGTCTTCAACATTCAAGCAAATTCGGAAAACACCCCATCCCTAGATTTTAAAATAATTACACGTGAATCACGAAGAGTGCATTTTTTCAATTGCGCGTTTCACAGTTGTTAAAAAAATAGAAAAACAATTGCAAGCAACTTCAAACTTTCCAAATACCGACAGCAACTCTCCGTCTTCAACATTCAAGCAAATTCGGAAAACACCCCATCCCTAGATTTTAAAATAATTACACGTGAATCACGTAGAGTGCATTTTTTCAATTGCGCTTTTCACAGTTGTTAAAAAAATAGAAAAACAATTGCAAGCAACTTCAAACTTTCCAAATACCGTCAGCAACTCTCCGTCTTCAACATTCAAGCAAATTCGGAAAACACCCCATCCCTAGATTTTAAAATAATTACACGTGAATCACGAAGAGTGCATTTTTTCAATTGCGCTTTTCACAGTTGTTAAAAAAATAGAAAAACAATTGCAATCAACTTCAAACTTTCCAAATACACTCAGCAACTCTCCTCCTTTAACATTCTAGAAAATTCAGAAAACACCCTATCAATAGATTTTAAAATAATTACACGTGGATCGCGAAGAGTGCATTTTTTAAATTGCGCTTTTCACAGTTGTTAAAAAAATAGAAAAACAATTGCAACCAACTTCAAACTTTCCAAATACACTCAGCAACCATCCTCCTTCAACATTCTAGAAAATTCGGAAAACACCCCATCCCTAGATTTTAAAATAATTACACGTGAATCACGTAGAGTGCATTTTTTCAATTGCGCTTTTCACAGTTGTTAAAAAAATAGAAAAACAATTGCAAGCAACTTCAAACTTTCCAAATACCGTCAGCAACTCTCCGTCTTCAACATTCAAGCAAATTCCGAAAACACCCCATCCCTAGATTTTAAAATAATTACACGTGAATCACGTAGAGTGCATTTTTTCAATTGCGCTTTTCACAGTTGTTAAAAAAATAGAAAAACAATTGCAATCAACTTCAAACTTTCCAAATACACTCAGCAACTCTCCTCCTTTAACATTCTAGAAAATTCAGAAAACACCCTATCAATAGATTTTAAAATAATTACACGTGGATCGCGAAGAGTGCATTTTTTAAATTGCGCTTTTCACAGTTGTTAAAAAAATAGAAAAACAATTGCAACCAACTTCAAACTTTCCAAATACACTCAGTAACCATCCTCCTTCAACATTCTAGAAAATTCGAAAAACACCCCATCCCTAGATTTTAAAATAATTACACGTGAATCACGTAGAGTGCATTTTTTCAATTGCGCTTTTCACAGTTGTTAAAAAAATAGAAAAACAATTGCAAGCAACTTCAAACTTTCCAAATACCGTCAGCAACTCTCCGTCTTCAACATTCAAGCAAATTCCGAAAACACCCCATCCCTAGATTTTAAAATAATTACACGTGAATCACGTAGAGTGCATTTTTTCAATTGCGCTTTTCACAGTTGTTAAAAAAATAGAAAAACAATTGCAATCAACTTCAAACTTTCCAAATACACTCAGCAACTCTCCTCCTTTAACATTCTAGAAAATTCAGAAAACACCCTATCAATAGATTTTAAAATAATTACACGTGGATCGCGAAGAGTGCATTTTTTAAATTGCGCTTTTCACAGTTGTTAAAAAAATAGAAAAACAATTGCAACCAACTTCAAACTTTCCAAATACACTCAGTAACCATCCTCCTTCAACATTCTAGAAAATTCGAAAAACACCCCATCCCTAGATTTTAAAATAATTACACGTGAATCACGTAGAGTGCATTTTTTCAATTGCGCTTTTCACAGTTGTTAAAAAAATAGAAAAACAATTGCAAGCAACTTCAAACTTTCCAAATACCGTCAGCAACTCTCCGTCTTCAACATTCAAGCAAATTCCGAAAACACCCCATCCCTAGATTTTAAAATAATTACACGTGAATCACGTAGAGTGCATTTTTTCAATTGCGCTTTTCACAGTTGTTAAAAAAATAGAAAAACAATTGCAATCAACTTCAAACTTTCCAAATACACTCAGCAACTCTCCTCCTTTAACATTCTAGAAAATTCAGAAAACACCCTATCAATAGATTTTAAAATAATTACACGTGGATCGCGAAGAGTGCATTTTTTAAATTGCGCTTTTCACAGTTGTTAAAAAAATAGAAAAACAATTGCAACCAACTTCAAACTTTCCAAATACACTCAGTAACCATCCTCCTTCAACATTCTAGAAAATTCGAAAAACACCCCATCCCTAGATTTTAAAATAATTACACGTGAATCACGTAGAGTGCAATTTTTAAATTGCGCTTTTCACAGTTGTTAAAAAAATAGAAAAACAATTGCAAGCAACTTCAAACTTTTCAAATACACTCGGCAACCATCCTCCTTCAATATTCTAGAAAATTCGAAAAACACTTCTTGTCTAGATTTTAAAATAATTACACGTGAATCACGAAGAGTGCATTTTTTAAATTGCGCTTTTCACAGTTGTTAAAAAAATAGAAAAACAATTGCAAGCAACTTCAAACTTTCCAAATACCGTCAGCAACTCTCCGTCTTCAACATTCAAGCAAATTCGGAAAACACCCCATCCCAAGATTTTAAAATAATTACACATGAATCACTTAGAGTGCATTTTTTAAATTGCGCTTTTCACAGTTGTTAAAATAATAGAAAAATAATTGCAAGCAACTTAAAACTTTCCAAATACACTCAGCAAGTCTCCGTCTTCAACATTCTAGAAAATTCGGAAAACACCCTATCCGCAGATTTTAAAATAATTACACGTGAATCACGAAGAGTGCATTTTTTAAATTGCGCTTTTTTCAGTTGATAAAAAAATAAGAAAACAATTGCAACCGACCTCAAACTTTCCAAATACACTCAGCAACTCTCCGTCTTCAACATTCTAGAAAATTCGGAAAACACCCCACCCCTAGATTTTAAAATAATTACGCGTATATCACGAAGAGTGCATTTTTTAAATTGCGCTTTTCCCAGTTGTTAAAAAAATAGAAAAACAATTGCAAGCAACCTCAAACTTTCCAAATACACTCAGCAACTACCCTCCTTCAACATTCTTGAAAATTCGAAAAACACCCCATCCCTAGATTTTAAAATAATTACACGTGAATCACGAAGAGTGCATTTTTTAAATTGCGCTTTTCAGTTGTTAAAAAAATAGAAAAACAATTGCAACCAACTTCAAACTTTCCAAATACACTCAGCAACCATCATCCTTCAACATTCTAGAAAATTCGTAAAACACCCCATTCCTAGATTTTAAAATAACCACAGGTGAAGCGCGAAGAGTGAATTTTTAAAATTGCGCTTTTCCCATTTGATTAAAAAATAAGTAGAAAAACAATTGGCACTAATTTGTATTGTATTTATTTGATGTTTTGATTAAAATTGACTAAGGATAAACTATTTTGCAAGTATATTTTCAAACTATTCCATTGCGGGAACAAAGTAATTAAAACTTTAACGGTAAAAAAGTTTTAACGGAAGACTCATGTTTCGTGAAATACGATGAGTGTGTATCAACAGTAAAACAATAAAATCCTGTCATTAACATTCTTCAGTAGCTGACTCATTTATTTACACGATAAACAAAATTCTTCGAACGCACCATTGATTGACAAACCACAAGGAAATCAAATCTGTCAGGTATAAATGACAAAAATTAAATCCGGTAAAATAATGTCAAATTAACCGAAACACACGAATTTCACCGTCGACCTACAGAATGATTCGTTTATGTAATTATACAATTAAGAATATTAAATTCTAAAAAAATGCATTCTCTGGCAAATTAACACGTCTTGCCAAGAAAAATGATTAATAAATTAAAACATCATCTTGTAAAACCTTCCACTCAATCACTGTTGTCGGGAATCATCCCATGCTACAATGTAACTCATTGTATGCTAAATTAAGGTACTGGACAATAACATTACGTTTTATTTTTTATTCCGCGAAATTACATATCGCGATTTGCATAACGAAAACTTGTACGCGGCATCCGCAATGTAAACATATGACGAATATAAATTAATGATCTTGTTTTCGAAGAGGATTGCCATTGAAATCTGACTAGGTGACTGGTAGGTGGCTTCAAGAATATCAAAAGTCTTTATTTCTTGACCGTTTAAGTGCAGAAAAAATCTGCAGGCCGCAAGTTAATTACAAGCCTTACTTTTGATTTCCCTGATACTACAGCAGGAAGTCTTTCTTTTTTTTTTACTTAGGTTTATAGCCATTCAGACACGACCGAGGGAGTCTTTGATTGATTACCAGTTTTAAAAATTGAATTCGACAAGAAGTCAGTGACGGCCGAGGTAGCAGAGGTGGTAACCGACTCTACCTATCTCCTACCTCAGCCGTACCATGAGTCACCCCGTGAGCCCTCACTGGAACCAAGGAGCCATGGCACTACCTGTAGTTTAAAGCTCAGCAAGAATTTTTAATTAATTCTTCTCGCCAGTTATTTTGGTCTAGGAAGATAAATCGTTCTTTCTTTTTTTCAAAAAAAGGAGAGGGAGGGGTATATTGTATACGTGGCTCTACCATCAACACGTTTCACGAGCCGCCACTGGTCTTTCATTATCTACTAGTTCTAAAAATTGCTTGTCGTAACTGTTTAAGCGGAATGGATAATTTATTTTTCAATCCACGTTTCTGCTACGCCTTGTTTCTTGTTCCGAAAATTCGCGGAATAAACAGCGCAAAGTCAATAAAACTTTATCTTCCTTCATTAATTTAATGGAGGCTCCGAAATTTTACGAATCGGGCCACGTTTTGTTTCTACGTAATCGTGCATGTCGAAAATTTCAAAATGTTGCAAAACATAATTATACATCGGCTGCATCTCTCGCATAAACTGTTTAATTGTATTTATTGTTGCGCAAAGCATTTCTTGGAATAATGATGAGAGTAAGAGTACTTTTATTAGTGGTGCCTGTATAATTTCCAATTATACTTTTATATGCCTTTCGATTGTTGTGCAACGATTGTGGAACCGATTCAATTGCCATTGTTGGACGGATTATTGTGCTTTTTATGTAATTTTTCTTGATGGATGACAACACTCTAGTTATTAAATTTTGATACACAAATTATCACAATACAAACAAATTTCGATAAAGCAGCTTCCATGAATAACGTTAAATTTTCTCCACAAAATATTCCCAGTTGGTCGATTAATCGATTTAGCAGCTGTGCATTTGCATGCCACTATCTGAATATTTGAATAATTTATGCAAACGTTAATTATTGTTTTAACCTGATGGGGAATAATTATTGCTAATAATTTCTGCACGTAGACACATAATTCCCTAAAAATCACGAGCTAAAGCGAAACCATTCTGATGAAAATTCGAAACGCTTATGTTGACACACCAATGACATTGGCGAAATTTGTATGTATCCTAATAAATTAAAATGCAATTATCATTTTGACTATAATTATAATTATTTCTGCACGTAATTCCCTAAAATTCACAAGAAAAAGCTAAAGCATTCTGATGAAAATTCAAAACGCGTGTATAGATAGACCACTGACTGACGAAATTTTTATAAATTCAAGTAAATCGAATTGCAGTTATTACTTTGACTACAATTATAATCATTTCTACACATAATTCCCTAAAATTCACGTGCAAAAGCGAAACCATTCCGATGAAAATTCAAAACGCGTGTATAGATGGTCCAATGACATTATCGAAATTTTTATGAATTCGAGTAAATTGAACATTTTGACACACATTCTTCGTCACTTGTCGCTTTTAAGGAAGTACGGGAAATAATAAAATTTGAAATTTAAAATAGGTTTTCTGGTATCGATTATATGATTTCCTCTTATTGTTGTCGCGTATGTTTAATTCAGGAGAATGGTGGTTACGTCTCATGTTTATTCAAGTGAACATCACGAATCTATGCAGGTACATCGTAGTACACGTTTCTAGTGTAAAACACATTTAGAACTAACTTTTTATAAATTAATAAGACGACAAATGTTAAATCAGTAATTGATAAGGCTTTCGCTTCGTGAAACTTTTTCAAAAAATTAACTAAGTGCGGTATGCTGCACCTAGAATATTTTTATACCTTTAAGTAAAATAACTGTCGCAAAATATCATTTCAAACGTAACCTGGAATTTTCAGAAATTTTAAAACAATATTCGAATAATTTCAAAGTCGACCATAAAAAGTGCACTTGAACCGTTTTACTTCCAAACCCTGCAATTCATATATAATGGTACCTGATTAATTAATAATGTAATTTAACAATCTATTAGTTAGTTAGTATTAAGCATGGAGGATAAATTTACAGTTTTAACATACAAATTACTAGAAAACAAAAATTGGCATTATGTATATATCAACACGCAAACATGTTATGCGAAAGTAATTTGCATAATAGAATAAACAAGTTGTAAGGTTCTCAATAAATTGGTAGCAATAAATCACGTAGAAGCAATAAATTATAAGTGCCAGTTGTGTGGACAATGCAGTAAAATCAAGCCGTAACAATGGTTTATTTTTTTGTAATTGTTAAATTGTAGCTTGAAGTAATTTCTAATTATCTAACGACAGCTAGTGAAAGAACAGCTATTGGTAATAATAACTACCGTTTTAATAGTCATAGGTAAACGTAGAAAGCTATCAAAAAATAGAAGTAACTCAAAATCTTAGACTTACCCGATCGGTATTTTACATTCCTTCGATGTGTATGTTGGTACAGACCTGGTGGGAACGCATATGGTACGTTTTATCTGAAAAAAAATGAATATATGTACTACCTAAAAGCATTTAATTTTTTTTCAAATTTTCGTCTTCAAGTATCCGTCCATATTGATCAAATAAAAAAATATATTACAGACGAGCACTGCTAACAAAACATTTTAAGTTGCTTGCTACATACTGCTTATTGCATTTTTTGTGCAAAAGTTCCAAAGGCTGTAACTTGTATACTTTTTTAAGTTTTCGTCAAAAACTAAAAATCACCAATTTTATTTGAATCCGACTAATTTACACACCAAGAGCCCAGATTTGCAAACCGCGTTCAATTTGGAGTTTTCGTTTAGCCGCTACGGCGGATCAAAGTCTGAAAAATCAATAATTTTTTTAATTTTCTAAAATGTTCACTGTGACTGAATAATTTTTTTGCCATTGAAGATAGCTGAAATTTTTTAACGGCAATCAATTTCTCTTGTCTTTCTGATGAAAAAAAAGTATACTTCAATGGTCTACGATGATTATTAAGAAAGTTGCATTTTTTAATAAATTTCCAAGGGGGTACTCATGTCTTTTTTTCGTGTTTTCATCAAAAATTAAAAATCTCTATTCCGACTAATTGACGTACGAGGAGCTCAGATTTGCAAACCGCGTTCAATTTGGAGTTTTCGTTTGGCCGCTACGGCCGATCAAAGTCTGAAAAATCAATTATTTTCGTAAATTTTCAAAAATGTTCACTGTGACTGACTAATTTTTTTACCATTGAAGTTAGCTCAAATTTTTTAACGGCAATCAATTTCTCTCGTCTTTCTGATGAAAAAAAAGTTAAATTCAATAGTCTACGATGATTATTAAGAAATTGCATTTTTTAACAAATTTCCAAGGGGTTTACTCATGTCTTTTTTTCGTGTTTTCATCAAAAATTAAAAATCTCTAATCCGACTAATTGGCGTACGAGGAGCTCAGATTTGAAATCCGCGTTCAATTTGGAGTTTTCGTTTGGCCGCTACGGCCGATAAAAGTCTGAAAAATCAATTATTTTCTAAAATTTCTAAAATGTTCATGGTGACTGACTAATTTTTTTGCTATTGAAGATAGCTAAAATTTTCTAACGGCAATCAATTTCTCTCGTCTTTCTGATGAAAATAAAGTTAAATTCAATAGTCTACGATGATTTTTAAGAAAGTTGCATTTTTTAACAAATTTTCCAAGTCATGTATTTTTTCACGATTTCATCAAAAATTTAAAATCTCTAATCCGATTAATTGACGTACGAGGAGCTCAGATTTGCAAACCGCGTTCAATTTGGAGTTTTCGTTTGGCCGCTATGGCAGATCAAAGTCTGAAAAATCAATTATTTTCTGAAAATTTCCCAAAATGTCCACTGTGACTGACTATTTTTTTTGCTATTGAAGATAGCTGAAATTTTTTAACGGCAATCAATTTCTCTCGTCTTTCTGATGAAAATAAAGTTAAATTCAATAGTCTACGATGATTTTTAAGAAAGTTGCATTTTTTAACAAATTTTCCAAGGGGGTTAGTCATGTATTTTTTCACGATTTCATCAAAAATTAAAAATCTCTAATCCGATTAATTGACGTACGAGGAGCTCAGATTTGCAAACCGCGTTCAATTTGGAGTTTTCGTTTGGCCGCTACGGCCGATCAAAGTCTGAAAAATCAATTATTTTCTGAAAATTTCCTAAAATGTTCACTGTGACTGACTATTTTTTTTTGCTATTGAAGATAGCTGAATTTTTTTAACGGCAATCAATTTCTCTCGTCTTTCTGATGAAAATAAAGTTAAATTCAATAGTCTACGATGATTTTTAAGAAAGTTGCATTTTTTAACAAATTTTCCAAGGGGGTTAGTCATGTATTTTTTCACGATTTCATCAAAAATTTAAAATCTCTAATCCGACTAATTGACGTACGAGGAGCTCAGATTTGCAAACCGCGTTCAATTTGGAGTTTTCGTTTGGCCGCTACGGCCGATCAAAGTCTGAAAAATCAATTATTTTCTGAAAATTTCCTAAAATGTTCACTGTGACGGACTATTTTTTTTGCTATTGAAGATAGCTGAATTTTTTTAACGGCAATCAATTTCTCTCGTCTTTCTGATGAAAATAAAGTTAAATTTAATAGTCTACGATGATTTTTAAGAAAGTTGCATTTTTTAACAAATTTGTTAATGTATTTTTTCACGATTTCATCAAAAATTAAAAATCTCTAATCCGACTAATTGACGTACGAGGAGCTCAGATTTGCAAACCGCGTTCAATTTGGAGTTTTCGTTTGGCCGCTACGGCCGATCAAAGTCTGAAAAATCAATTATTTTCTGAAAATTTCCTAAAATGTTCACTGTGACGGACTATTTTTTTTGCTATTGAAGATAGCTGAATTTTTTTAACGGCAATCAATTTCTCTCGTCTTTCTGATGAAAATAAAGTTAAATTTAATAGTCTACGATGATTTTTAAGAAAGTTGCATTTTTTAACAAATTTGTTAATGTATTTTTTCACGATTTCATCAAAAATTTAAAATCTCTAATCCGACTAATTGACGTACGAGGAGCTCAGATTTGCAAACCGCGTTCAATTTGGAGTTTTCGTTTGCCCGCTACGGCCGATCAAAGTCTGAAAAATCAATTATTTTCTGAAAATTTCCTAAAATGTTCACTGTGACTGACTATTTTTTTTTGCTATTGAAGATAGCTGAATTTTTTTAACGGCAATCAATTTCTCTCGTCTTTCTGATGAAAATAAAGTTAAATTCAATAGTCTACGATGATTTTTAAGAAAGTTGCATTTTTTAACAAATTTTCCAAGGGGGTTAGTCATGTATTTTTTCACGATTTCATCAAAAATTAAAAATCTCTAATCCGACTAATTGACGTACGAGGAGCTCAGATTTGCAAACCGCGTTCAATTTGGAGTTTTCGTTTGCCCGCTACGGCCGATCAAAATCTGAAAAATCAATTACTTTCTGAAAATTTCCTAAAATGTTCACTGTGACTGACTATTTTTTTTGCTATTGAAGATAGCTGAATTTTTTTAACGGCAATCAATTTCTCTCGTCTTTCTGATGAAAATAAAGTTAAATTCAATAGTCTACGATGATTTTTAAGAAAGTTGCATTTTTTAACAAATTTTCCAAGGGGGTTGGTCATGTATTTTTTCACGATTTCATCAAAAATTAAAAATCTCTTATCCGATTAATTGACGTACGAGGAGCTTAGATTTGCAAACCGCGTTCAATTTGGAGTTTTCGTTTGGCCGCTACGGCCGATCAAAGTCTGAAAAATCAATTATTTTCTGAAAATTTCCTAAAATGTTCACTGTGACTGACTATTTTTTTTGCTATTGAAGATAGCTGAAATTTTTTAACGGCAATCAATTTCTCTCGTCTTTCTGATGAAAATAAAGTTAAATTCAATAGTCTACGATGATTTTTAAGAAAGTTGCATTTTTTTACAAAATTTCCAGTCATGTATTTTTTCACGATTTCATCAAAAATTAAAAATCTCTAATCCGACTAATTGACGTACGAGGAGCTCAGATTTGCAAACCGCGTTCAATTTGGAGTTTTCGTTTGCCCGCTACGGCCGATCAAAGTCTGAAAAATCAATTACTTTCTGAAAATTTCCTAAAATGTTCACTGTGACTGACTATTTTTTTTGCTATTGAAGATAGCTGAATTTTTTTAACGGCAATCAATTTCTCTCGTCTTTCTGATGAAAATAAAGTTAAATTCAATAGTCTACGATGATTTTTAAGAAAGTTGCATTTTTTAACAAATTTTCCAAGGGGGTTAGTCATGTATTTTTTCACGATTTCATCAAAAATTAAAAATCTCTTATCCGATTAATTGACGTACGAGGAGCTTAGATTTGCAAACCGCGTTCAATTTGGAGTTTTCGTTTGGCCGCTACGGCCGATCAAAGTCTGAAAAATCAATTATTTTCTGAAAATTTCCTGAAATGTTCACTGTGACCGACTATTTTTTTTGCTATTGAAGATAGCTGAAATTTTTTAACGGCAATCAATTTCTCTCGTCTTTCTGATGAAAATAAAGTTAAATTCAATAGTCTACGATGATTTTTAAGAAAGTTGCATTTTTTAACAAATTTTCCAAGGGGGTTAGTCATGCATTTTTTCACGATTTCATCAAAAATTTAAAATCTCTAATCCGACTAATTGACGTACGAGGAGCTCAGATTTGCAAACCGCGTTCAATTTGGAGTTTTCGTTTGGCCGCTACGGCCGATCAAAGTCTGAAAAATCAATTATTTTCTGAAAATTTCCTAAAATGTTCACTGTGACTGACTATTTTTTTTGCTATTGAAGATAGCTGATTTTTTTTAACGGCAATCAATTTCTCTCGTCTTTCTGATGAAAATAAAGTTAAATTCAATAGTCTACGATGATTTTTAAGAAAGTTGCATTTTTTAACAAATTTTCCAAGGGGGTTGGTCATGTATTTTTTCACGATTTCATCAAAAATTAAAAATCTCTTATCCGATTAATTGACGTACGAGGAGCTCAGATTTGCAAACCGCGTTCAATTTGGAGTTTTCGTTTGGCCGCTACGGCCGATCAAAGTCTGAAAAATCAATTATTTTCTGAAAATTTCCTAAAATGTTCACTGTGACTGACTAATTTTTTTGCTATTGAAGATAGCTGAAATTTTTTAACGGCAATCAATTTCTCTCGTCTTTCTGATGAAAACAAAGTTAAATTCAATAGTCTACGATGATTATTAAGAAAGTTGCATTTTTTAACAAATTTCCAAGGGGTTTACTTGTCGCTAGAATTTGTTCGTTGTCTAATCTCATTATCTGAGTGCACTGATGAGGGACCAATAGACCGAAACAAGTCTGTAACAATTTATCAAGTACATCCGATTTACATCACTAATATATTCAATTATTACAACACATTACTCGTCGTTTCTGTTATTTATGAAGATTTTGCCATTGATAAAAATTTCGCAATAACGATTAATTTCATAAATTATAATTATTATTTTTAATTGGCATACAAATTAAATACTCCGTGAAAGGAAACAATATAAATAATTTATGGCAGCGTCCTTTTCTAATTACCAGCGATCGAACACCGTGATATAAAAATTGCTTGGGATCTTCATTAGCGTCATATTAGAATCAATAGCTGAATACTGTTTAGAAAAGTAGAAAGTCAATGCGAACAGAAATGTCAATGAAAGTAATGAACGATTTAATTCTCCAAACAATACGCACCCATCATTATGGTTAACATCATTATTTGTAATAGTATGCTAATGCGTTTACGTCTCTGTTTATCTTTATTCGATGCGGAGTGTTTTAAAAAATATTAGCGACTTTCCAACTTACAAATGCCAAGAAACACATTCGCCGATCACGATTTTCATAAAGATTTCATTGAAAATAATAATTATTGGCTAATAGGATGTGTTTAGTTAAGCAAATTTAAAATACATTTATAGACTTTTTGGTGCAATATAATAAACATTTTATAAATCAGCAAATTGCCTGAAGATGGAAGTACTTATTTTAACCTTCACAAATTTAAAATATATTTTGACCCCCTTCAAACGTTTTTGGCACAACTTTTCGACGACAGCGCTTCTGGTAAAGTAAATCGAACAAGGGAACGAGACGCACGCTTAACATTTAATTTCGAAAAGAGAACGTTTAAAGGCCGGATGCATAAAATTCTGCAGCAGCGACCATTATAAAGATGAAGTTGTAAGTATTCTCTCTCAGCCCAGTCTATTAGCGGATTGCATACATTATGGACGCCTACGGAAACACTTACTTGACTGATTACGGGTTAACGCAGCAAATATTGTTCTTCGACAGTTTCCAGATATTATCGCCGGCTGAATTAATTTCGAAGCTTGTAGATTGCGATTAGCAACAACGAACGCGCCCAAGAAAACCCGTAACACGATGACCTTATTAGCTGAAGCACACTAAATTTACAACAGGATGTGCAACAGGTGCATTCGAGTTGGTTGCAACTTCCTGCGTGAAATATGAAAGGTTTTTTTTAATGCGGAAATTGCACGTTGAAGGCGGTTGGGTGCATCCAAATATTGTAAGAAACAACGACGGGATATTATATCACTAGAATATCAAGAGAACGACCTTGGAAAAAATTGCTCAAATTGGTAATTGGGTAGACTATTTTAATTTTTTTTTCAGAATTTTTCATTCACTCGTTTTTTTTTGGCATAGGCATGAGCCATTCAGTCACGACAGGGTTGAATATATAAATCTTATAATCTTATAGGTTTGTGACTTTCAACCTTCACTCGTTCATCTGCGAAAAAATAATGTTTAAAAAACTTATGTTCAACACCCAGAGATGGCGGAGGGGGTTCTAGGCCCACTTACAATGGGGACCTTTTTCTTACAACCCAAAACACCCTCTTATCGCGTAAATTCAAAAATCCAGGACATTTTGACCATCTTAACCGTAGGTACCCTTTAAGAACATTGCAACATGGACATTCGAAACGATATGCAAAATTTAAGCACTTACAAAATCGTATCATTCACAAACCCACACACCGCTAATTAGATGATTGCCACATTGATCTTATTACACAAATTACACATTTCCCTCGCGAAATTAACATTTCTAATGAATATTATATTTAAAATTACAACGTGCATTCCCCAGAAGGGATTATTTACGCCCAGCACAGCGCAATAATAAGTAATAATAAGCACGACCTCCTTTTGAAATAGTTCATAATAAATGATTTATTATTAGGAGCATTTATCACGATCGCAGAATTACTCAACAGCGCAGAAAGTGATTCATTTCGCGAGCGCGCGGAGGAAGCTTCCAACATTCTTTCTTGTTGTTCGCGAATGACAGAATTCTATTCTTTGCGTTCCGAGAAACGTTTGTAAGTCGTGTATCAAATTCTATTGAAAGCACACCCAGGGAAATTATAAGTTATTGTACTTTCGCAGAAATCGATTGAAATGTTCATGCTAATTGCAAATTGGATGTTATTATTGCGGGCTTTTCTTTTTTGACATTTTTAAACAACGCGGGTAATAACGGGCTCTGTAAAAGGACGCGGTAATTGATTCACGGTATCTGCGTAGGGTATAATTAGGTTTTTTGAAAGGATAAGTGTACAGGATGTAAGGGTTGGCAGGTTGGCATTGTGTCTTCATTTTTTGCCTCTGGATTGACAACAAAAAGGTATGTATTTATTTAAGTGTTGATGTTATGTATTTACTCAAACGTTTGTTTTCTTCGCCATATTAGAAAACAATGGGTTATCAACATCGTTCGTAACTCTGCAAAACTAAGTCTTACAAAGACTAAAAACAAATAAATTTAGATTTCTGCTAAAAAATTAAATTATTTTGTAAACATTTTTTTTAGACTTCTTTCATGACATTTTTTTTTTACTTTTTAAGAACTTCCTTTCGTCAAGATTTTATTTTCAGGAATTTTTTTTTCAAGATTTTTTTTGTGGAACTTTTCAGGACATTTTTTGAAAATTTTTTTAGGTCTTTTTTTGAGCCTTTGTCAGGGCCTTTTTGAGATCTTTTTTAGAACTGATAGTCCAGCACTTTTGCAGTCTTTTTAGAACTTTTCTCTCGGCACTTTTTCAAAACGTTTTGAGTTTCTTTTTTCTCAGGACAATTTTTTCCGGACGATCTTTCAGGTCTTTTTAACGAAAACTTTTGAAGAACTCAGGACTTTTTTCAAGCTTTCCTCAAGGCATTTTTAAGATCTTTTCTAAGACTTCACGTTCGGCAATTTTTCAAGTCTTTTTAGAACTTTTCTCAAGGCACGTTTTGAGATTCTTTTTTCTTAGGACAATTTTTTTCACAACTATTTCTTTCGGACTATCTTTTAGGTCTTTTTAACGGAAACTTTTGAAGAATTCAGGATTGTTTTCAAGCCTTTCTCAAGGCCTTTTTAAGATCTTTTCTAGGACTTCTCCTTCGGCACTTTTTCAAGTCTTTTTAGAACTTTTCTCTCGGCAGGTTTTGAGATTCTTTTTTCTCAGGACAATTTTTTTTCAAAACTATTTTTTCCGGACTATCTTTCTGGTCTTTTTAACGAAAACTTTTGAAGAATTCAGGACTTCTTTCAAGCCTTTCTCAAGGCCTGTTTGAGATCTTTTCTAGGACTTCTCTTTCGGCACTTTTTCAAGTCTTTTTAGAACTTTTCTCTCGGCACGTTTTGAGATTCTCTTTTCTCAGGACAAATTTTTTCAAAACTATTTTTTCCGGACTATCTTTCAGGTCTTTTTAACGAAAACTTTTGAAGAATTCAGGACTGTTTTTCAAGCCTTTCTCAAGGCCTGTTTGAAATCTTTTCTAAGACTTCTCCTTCGGCACTTTTTCAAGTCTTTTTAGAACTTTTCTCTCGGCACGTTTTGAGATTCTTTTTTTCAGGACAATTTTTTTTCAAAACTATTTTTTCCGGACTATCTTTCAGGTCTTTTTAACGAAAACTTTTGAAGATTTCAGGACTGTTTTCAAACCTTTCTCACGGCCTGTTTGAGATCTTTTCTAGGACTTCTCCTTCGGCACTTTTTCAAGTCTTTTTTGAACTTTTCTCTCGGCACGTTTTGAGATTCTTTTTTCTCAGGACAATTTTACTTCAAAACTATTTTTCCGGACTATCTTTCAGGTCTTTTTAATGGAAACTTTTGAAGAACTCAGGACTCTTTTCAAGCCTTTCTCAAGGCCTGTTTGAGATCTTTTCTAGAATTTCTCCTTCGACACTTTTTCAAGCCTTTTTAAAACGTTTCGAGATTCTTTTTTCTCAGCACAATTTTTTTCAAACAAATTTTTTTCGTACTATCTTTCAGGTCTTTTTAACGGAAACTTTTGAAGATCTCAGGACTTTTTTTAAGCCTTTCTCAAGGCCTAATTGAGATCTTTTCTAAGACTTCTCCTTCGGCAATTTTTCAAGTCTTTTTAGAACTTTTCTCTCGGCATGTTTTGAGATTCTTTTTTGTCAGGACAATTTTTTTTCAAAACTATTTTTTCCGGACTATCTTTCAGGTCTTTATAACGAAAACTTTTGAGGAACTCGGGACTTTTTTCTAGCCTTTCTCAAGGCCTGTTTGAGATCTTTTCTAGTCTTTTTAGAACTTTTCTCTCTGCACTTTTTCAAAACGTTTTGAGATTCTTTTTTCTTAGGACAATTTTTTTCCAAAACTATTTTTTCCGAACTATTTTTCAGGTCTTCTTAACGAAAACTTGTGAAGAATTCAGGACTGTTTTCAAGCCTTTCTCAAGTCCCTTTTAAGATCACCATTAACAAAATATGAGTAAATGTCAGTCATATGCTTATAATGAAAAGTTAAGACTGCAACGTGGGTGTTTACTATTAGCAATTAAAATTTGCAGAAAGTTATCTGAAATAACTTAAATTTCCAAACTCATAATTGAAACAGTGTGATTATTTCAAAATTTGTGCCGAGAATGTTTGCAGATTTTAACCAGGAAATGAAGACTGATCTGTTTTGAGTAAATTTGACGATTGTTTTAAATTCTTATGGCAGTCTGGAAAATGTATAACTTCAAAATTGAATCGGACAGTGTTTAAGTGCGAATATTTCAAAATTGAGGGTAGAGGTGCTGATAGATTTTTATAGAATCATGATGCGCAATCTTTTCTAATTGATTTTACAAAGATTAGAGAATGTTGCAACTGTTTTTGTATTTTTTTCGGAAGCTTATAAAATGTTCGACCTTAGAATTGAACCGGGAAATGTTCAAGTGCGATTATTTCGAAATCTGGAGTAGGAATATTTGGAAATTTTTGTATAAATACGAAGTTTAATCTATTTTGAGTGAATTTCAAAAGTTTAAGGTTTGTTTCAATTGGCTTTCTATTTTTTTTTTTTGCGATTTGGAAAATGAGTAACGTCGAAATGTGAACGGGGGAGGTGTTCAAGTGTGACTATTTTGAAATTTAGAGTAGAACTGTTTATAAAATTTATATAGAATAACGAAGTATAATCTGTTTTGAGCAAATCTAGGAAGCTTGAGGTTTTTTGTAATTGTTTTTCTATTTTTTTTTTGCGATTTAGAAAATGATTACCGTCGAAATGTAAATGGTGAAGATGTTAAAGTGTGATTATTTTGAAATTTAGAGTAGAAATGTTTAAAAATTTATATAGAATAACGAAGTATAATTTGTTTTGAGCAAATCTAGGAAGTTTGAAGTTTCTTGTAATTGTTTTTCTATTTTTTTTTGCGATTTTGGAAAATGATTACCGTCGAAATATAAATGGTGAAGGTGTTCAAGTGAGATTATTTTGAAATTTAGGGTATAACTGTTTAAAAATTTATATAGAATAACGAAGTATAATCTGTTTTGAGCAAATCTAGGAAGTTTGAAGTTTCTTGTAATTGTTTTTCTATTTTTTTTTTGCGATTTTGGAAAATGATTACCGTCGAAATGTAAATGGTGAAGGTGTTCAAGTGAGATTATTTTGAAATTTAGGGTATAACTATTTAAAAATTTATATAGAATAACGAAGTATAATCTGTTTTGAGCAAATCTAGGAAGCTTGAGGTTTTTTGTAATTGTTTTTCTATTTTTTTTTGCGATTTAGAAAATGATTACCGTCGAAATGTAAATGGTGAAGATGTTCAAGTGAGATTATTTTGAAATTTAGAGTAGAATTCTTTAAAAATTTATATAGAATAACGAAGTACAATCTTTTCTGAGCAAATCTACGAAGTATTTCCGTAGATCCTATTTTGCATATTTAAAGAATTATTGGAAAAAACAAAAAAAAAACAGTTAAGGTAAACACCCACTTCTGGTGTATGAAATTTTACCAAAAGCTTTTCAGTTCTTCGGATTGTCAAATACGAATTACGTTCAAAGATTCATACCAATTGCTCTATTAGTGTTCCATTTGAAATAGAAAAGTTAAGGTCATTTCCGATTAAACCGGAAATGGAATTTTTGTCCACATGTTGACATACTTTATTCTCCAAAAACACCTTACTTTATTAAAAAAGATATATGTAAAAATGAAATCTACCAGAATTCAGTTACACCCGGTATACCTATATACAATTTAAAAATATTCTTTACGTTTAATGAACACTCGTAGAAGCTCATTTCGTTTTTAATGAAAACCTGATAACGTCATTAAATACTTTTGGTAATTTCATGTAAGATCTTCAATATCACGTAAAACAACGTACAATTACGTTAAATTAATTCATGGCCGCACAAATTGCCGTGGAAAATTGGGTTTATTAACGTTCGAAATCAATTCGTTCTGGTAGAGATTAAGTAATGCAACCGAGATTAATCAACATTAAATCATCCCATTTTTTTTGCACTTTTCTGCCCAAATTATCGTAGTAAGCGATCTTTTTTTTTTATTACGTAGTAAAATAGTGAGCGGTGAGATTAAATTTATTACAACTAATACTAGTAATAGCGTAATACTTCGGATAATGTCCGTGATAATTTATTTGTAATGTATTATTTGAAATGTTTCTTGTTTGTTGTGTGTTTAATTGATTTACTGGGTTGAAGCAAAGTTTTTAATTACGAGTTTGGAAGCTTTTCACGCCACTTAAAAAAATGAAAAACAATTGCAAAAAATTCCAGACTTCTCAAATTCACTCAAAACGGATCAGTCTTTATTTCTTGATTAAAATCTGCAAATATTTCGGCACAAATTTTGAAATAATCACACTATTTCAATTATGAGTTTGGAAGTTTTTGACGCCACTTAAAACATTGAAAAACAATTGCAAACGTTTTTAATTTACGCAAAAAATATTAGTCTTCATTTCCACAATAAAATCCACAAACGTGAATATCCTCTGTTGCAATTATAAAGTTGGGAGTTTTCCACGTTTGAAAAACAATTCCTTAGATTCCTCTAATTACTCGCATTCCTGTATATAATGCAAAGCGTAAAATCTGACACTTATGAAATCAAATCACGTCGAAGATTTGCTGGAATGGCTATTAATCATCACGTATTTAATAACTTCAATATTTAATATTAATTATACAAACTTGGAATTTACTCAATGCTTGATTACAATTTTCGCCTCAAATGTCAATTCTTTACATCACAAACGCGCCGCCATTCTACGACCTCTATTGTTAATGTATTCCAATGAATGGCATCTATTTGTATTATTAAGTCCAAACAATTTGCTGTTGCATTGTGTATATGAATTGAATGACGAATTGTTTATAAGTGCATAATTTCAGATCAATCATAAACGACCACAAAAAATCGCTTATTATTTATTCATGCCCGGCTTTGTGTAATTAATTTGCTTAATTAATATATTAGATTGTTAACATACTTAATTGTTTGAAAGTAATTTATTTGTTTTAAGTCTTTCTAATTAAAAATAGTAGCGATTTATTATGGTAATGCACGTGCTCTATATGTTAATCTCTGGTTTTAATAAGGTAAGCTTCGTTATTAATTAAGATTCATTTTCAATTTATTAGTATCATTTTTTTGCATTAAAAAAAAATTGGAACAATAACTTAAAAGAAGAAAAACATTGAACTATGATCCAGTAGTATAGGATAATATTTTATGTTTATCGCAACTTAAAATAAACAAAAACAGTTCAACTTATGAACTACGTATGGGATAAATTTTGGTTCATGTTTTGATGGTTTTAACTAGGTAGTCAACTTAAATAAACAGCGAATCGTTTTAGAAATCTCGAGCTAACTGAAAGGATCGCATGCAGAGGAAAATTAGTCAGGTAATTAATTTAAACGTAGTTTTAAGCAGTAATATTAATTTTTGGGTCGTTAACAAAAACTAGCTTAGAAAATTGGCATTTTCCGCACTAGTGCGGAAAGTCGAATAAATAAATGATTATAACGATTTTGCAACGTAATACGTATATCGTTTAAAAATGAAAGTAAGGACGAAGCGTTATAAAAAAATCCGTTATACGAAATTGGTAGCCAATATTTGGACACTTTTATTTTTCGAATTAATTCAATTCATTTGACACGGTTACATAAAATGGATTTGAGCGGACACAAGATCGGACAAGTGAAAAATTTTAAATACATTTAATCGAACGCACAATCTACCTGTCTTTACGATTAATTAATGAAGCCGTCAAAACGAGCAACGCCTATGTAAAAAATGTTAAGTTCCACAACGCATTTTGGGTGTTTATTGCATCTTCAATTCATTTCGAAATCGCTGCGTGAAAATCTAAAAATTTACGACAATCGTTGCCCAATCAGACTGCACCTAGACCAGATTCGGTTCTTCGGTTGTATCGGGTTTTGTAATAGAAGCACAGATGTGTGGTGTACCTTTCAAAAATGCTCCATATTTAAGGAATGTCAAACTGCATCTAATTTCCCATTTATTTATGATAATTAAAATTAATCACCTCCAGGAATTTCACTTTCAATATTTACGTCCGGTCGATGGCGGAGAGCAAAAATCATAATCATTTCGTTTCACTAATGGACCACCTGTTCACGGTACGACTTTTATTGACAAGGTGGAATTTAATTGGTCTGAAATATCTGGAGTATTAATGATGGCCTTCGATAGGAAATGTGAGGAAATTTTCAGTAGCTGATACCTGTCTGATTGATGTAATTGGGCAAATATTTAAACAAAATGATTCAAGTTCAAGGATGTTAAAATACGATCCATGTCGTGGTACAAAAATATTGAAAATAAATAATATATATTATTATCCAAAACAAAATAGCACCCCCTAAAACTTAAAAAAAAAAATAATATCTCGGCAGGAATCAGCTTCAAAATTTCAAAATGTATCCAACATAAACCTAGATGTAATATTGTACCACAAAAATTGGTATATCATCACCGAGAATAAAATAGCAACCCTCGAAAGGTAAACCGAAGAAAAGAAAATTGCATTCAGCGGTTATAAAATATGTAAAAAATTTATCTCGGCAGGAATCAGCTGCAAAATTTTAAAACGTATCCAACATAAAGCTAGATGTAATATTGTACCACAAAAATTAGTATATCATCACCGAGAATAAAACAGCAACCCTCGAAACGTAAACCGAAGAAAAAAAAATTGCATTCAGCGGTTATAAAATATGTACAAAATTTATCTCGGCAGGAATCAGCTTCAAAATTTCAAAATATATCCAACATGAACCTAGAATTAATATTGTACCAAAAATATTGATTTATCATTACCGAGAATAAAATAACAACCCTCGAAAGGTAAACTGAAGAAAAGAAAATTGCATTCTGCAGTTATAAAATATGTAAAAAATTATCTCGGCAGGAATCAGCTTCAAAATTTCCAAATATACCCAACATAAACCTAGATTTAATATTGTACCACAAAAATTGGTTTATCATTACCGAGAATTAAATAGCAACCCTCGAAAGATAAACTGAAGAAAAGAAAATTGCATTCTGCAGTTATAAAATATGTAAAAAAATTATCTCGGCAGGAATCAGCTTCAAAATTTCCAAATATACCCAACATAAACCTAGATTTAATATTGTACCACAAAAATTGGTATATCATCACCGAGAATAAAATAGCAACCCTCGAAAAGTAAACTGAAGAAAAGAAAATTGCATTCTGCGGTTATAAAATATGTAAAACATTTATTTCGGCAGGAATCAGCTTCAAAATTTCAAAATGCATCCAACATAAACCTAGATTTAATATGGTACCACAAAAATTGGTATATCATCACCGAGAATAAAACAGCAACCCTCGAACGGTAAACCGAAGAAAAGAAAATTGCATTCTGCGGTTAAAAAATAAGTAAAAAATTTATCTCAGCAGGATCCAGCTTCAAAATTTCAAAATGTATCCAACATAAACCTAGATTTAATATTGTACCACAAAAATGGGTATATCATCACCGAGAATAAAATAGCAACCCTTGAAAGGTAAACCGAAGAAAAGAAAATTGCATTCTGCGGTTATAAAATGTGTAAAACATTTATTTCGGCAGGAATCAGCTTCAAAATTTCAAAATGTATCCAACATAAACCTAGATTTAATATTGTACCACAAAAATGGGTATATCATCACCGAGAATAAAATAGCAACCCTCGAAAGGTAAACCGAAGAAAAAAAAATTGCATTCTGCGGTTATAAAATATGTAAAAAATTTATCTCAGCAGGAATCAGCTTCAAAATTTCAAAATGTATCCAACATAAACCTAGATTTAATATTGTACCACAAAAATTGGTATATCATTACCGAGAATAAAATAGCAACCCTCGAAAGGTAAACCGAAGAAAAAAAATGCATTCTGCGGTTATAAAATGTGTAAAACATTTATTTCGGCAGGAATCAGCTTCAAAATTTCAAAATGTATCCAACATAAACCTAGATTTAATATTGTACCACAAAAATTGGTATATCATTACCGAGAATAAAATAGCAACCCTCGAAAGATAAATCGAAGAAAAGAAAATTGCATTCTGCGGTTAAAAAATATGTAAAAAAATTTATCTCGGCAAGAATCAGCTTCAAAATTTCAAAATGTATCCAACATAACCCTAGATTTAATATTGTACCACAAAAATTGGTTTATCATCACCGAGAATAAAATAACAACCCTCGAAATGTAAATCGAAGAAAAGAAAATTGCATTCAGCGGTTATAAAATATGTAAAAAATTTATTTCAGCTAGAATTAACTTCAGAATTTTCAAATGTATTCAAAATAAACCTAGCTTTAATACTCCAGTACAAAAATTGGGATATTATTATTCAAAACAAAATAACAACCCCACTAACTTAAACCGCAGAAAAAAAATGCATTCAGCGGTTATAAAATATGTAAAAAATTTATTTCAGCGAGAATTAACTTCAAAATTTTAAAAAGTATTCAAAATAAACCTAGCTTTAATACTCCAGTACAAAAATTGGGATATTATAATTCAAAACAAAATAACAACCCTTCAAACTTAAACCGCAGAAAAAAAATGCATTCAGCGGTTATGAAGTGTGTAAAAAATTTATTTCAGCTAGAATTAACTTCAGAATTTTAAAATGTATTCAAAATAAACCTAGCTTTAATACTCCAGTACAAAAATTGGGATATTATTATTCATAACAAAATAACAACCCCCCAAACTCAAACCGCAGAAAAAAATTTCATTCAGCGGTAATAAAATGTGTAGAAAATTTATTTCAGCTAGAATTAACTTGAAAATTTTAAAATGTATTCAAAATAAACCTAGCTTTAATACTCCAGTACAAAAAATGGGATATTATTATCCTAAAAAAAATAACAACCCTCCAAACTCAAACCGCAGAAAAAAAATTGCATTCAGCGGTTATAAAATATGTAAAAAATTTATTTCAGCTAGAATTAACTTCAAAATTTTAAAATGTATTCAAAATAAACCTAGCTTTAATACTCCAGTACAAAAATCGGGATATTATTATCCAAAACAAAATAACAACCCGCCAAACTTAAACCGCAGAAAAAAAATTGCATTCAGCGGTTATAAAATATGTAAAACATTTATTTCAGCGAGAATTAACTTCAAAATTTTAAAATGTATTCAAAATAAACCTAGCTTTAATACTCCAGTACAAAAATTGGGATATTATTATCCAAAACAAAATAACAACCCCCAAACTCAAACCGCAGAAAAAAAATTGCATTCAGCGGTAATAAAATGTGTAGAAAATTTATTTCAGCTAGAATTAACTTGAAAATTTTAAAATGTATTCAAAATAAACCTAGCTTTAATACTCCAGTACAAAAATTGGGATATTATTATCCTAAAAAAAATAACAACCCTCCAAACTCAAACCGCAGAAAAAAAATTGCATTCAGCGGTTATAAAATATGTAAAAAATTTATTTCAGCTAGAATTAACTTCAAAATTTTAAAATGTATTCAAAATAAACCTAGCTTTAATACTCCAGTATAAAAATTGGGATATTATTATCCAAAACAAAATAACAACCCCCAAACTCAAACCGCAGAAAAAAAATTGCATTCAGCGGTAATAAAATGTGTAGAAAATTTATTTCAGCTAGAATTAACTTGAAAATTTTAAAATGTATTCAAAATAAACCTAGCTTTAATACTCCAGTACAAAAATTGGGATATTATTATCCAAAACAAAATAACAACATCACAAACTCAAACCGCAGAAAAAAACTTGCATTCAGCGGTTATAAAATGTGTAAAAAATTTATTTCAACTAGAATTAACTTCAAAATTTTAAAATGTATTCAAAATAAACCTAGTTTTAATACTCCAGTACAAAAATTGGGATATTATTATCCAAAACAAAATAACAACCCCCCAAACTTAAACGGCCGAAAAAAAAATTGCATTCAGCGGTTATAAAATATGTAAAAAAATTATTTCAGCTAGAATTAACTTTAAAATTTGAAAATGTATTCAAAATAAACCTAGCTTTAATACTTCAGTACAAAAATTGGCATATCATTATCGAAAACAAAATAGCAATTCTCGAGTTCAACTGAAGAAACGAAAATTGTATTCTGCGGTTATAAAATTTCTTTGAATTATTGTTGCAAGATTTTACGACGGGAATTTTATGGCGGGAAGATATTTTAAGCGAACAAAAATTGTTGTTATTAAAGCACTTTACGTAATTGCGAATAGAACGCCCGCAAACACACAATGACAATGGTAATTAATCGTTTACTCACGGAAACTCATTAAATGGTGAGGTCTACTAAGTACCACCATTAAAGCATGTGATAAAGAGTTGATGTTAAAATTGCTCTGGTTATAGTAATGAAGTTGATCTGATAAAGAGCAGCCACAGTATTATTTCGACTCATCTTCATCTTCGATCGTGTGAATATCATGTCCATCAGAAATTAATTAATTAATTTGGGGCCTTTGTAGGCCTGATCATCGATATATATTTCACGTTTTTCGTAAAAAATAGGAGAATAAGACATCACATTAACACAATATTTCAATTTCAATCATTTCATCAACAATCATTCTTGCTATTGTTGTTGTTGTTGCACTTGCTGCAGTTATAAGGAGAAACTTTGATGAGACAAATACGTACGTGAAGGTACAAGATAAATGAAAAGTCAGAGAAAGTTCTGTAATATCCTTGCATCACAATGAATCCCATTCTTGGAAATTTTCCTCACGCAATTTCTAATTGGCATGAAATTGAAGGCTAATTATTAAAGCCTCCATTAATAAAGCAAACATCGAGTTCATTAAGATCTATGAAATAAGTACGGCACGTGAGACTCTTAATTAATTTGATAAATATATGACAATAGAATCGTAACGCCGAGTTTTACAGATTTTCACAGAAATAAAATAGCAAGATGTGTAAAATAATTTGAAAGAAGGAAAGATGGTCATTAAGACAAGATAATCTTTTAATGGAGATGAACAAACGATATCAAGAGATTGGATGGGGCCGCGGTGGCATAGTGAGTAGAGCTCCTGCTCACGGGCCTCGTGGTTGTGGGTTCGAATCCCATCCGACCCGTTCGGGTCCATGGATATTTAGCTAGTTGCTTACGCCAATTCCCAAATCATCCGCAATTCCTCAACCCTTCAACCATCCTTCCTTCAAAAAAAGGGGGATTGGACGCTCGATAAGGCATTTGTCTCAAATCTACATTTGTTCTATAAATAACATTTCATACACATTTACAATAATTCTGTATGTGACTAAGCAGATAAATATCTTCTAGACACTACCCATTTACACCAAAATGATTATCATACGACATATGTATTTCAACATTTCAATTAAGCGAAAATTTTTACACAAAATCGCGCTGCTTTTAAATAAGCGTAATAACCGAGTTTACGACCGATTTTAATTGAACCGCGAGAAACACGCAATGGAAATGTCTATCAATTAATAACTGAATAATTACACAGTCTCTTTGCCGTTCGTTACTAATAAATATCACCGTTGACATAATATTTACCTAAAGATCTTTCCGCGAAAATTAAACCGACCTTAAAAGTGCGAAATTACATATTATTACGCCGCGTCGACTATTAAACTAGAGGAGAAAAAGTGGATTGCCCGAGTGCAAGTTTATTTTATGAGAACCAGTTTCTATCAATTTATTTCTCACAAATAAAAGTGGACTGAAGTAGTTTATCCCACTGAAATTATTAATTACTCGTGTTTATAATCCTTTTGCCGTACGGCGCGACTCTCATTTTCATTTCCATCATTGGATGAAATAAGTGATTGGAATGCTGTGGAAATTAATTTAAAATTATTAGTAAATTTTAAACTAGCCGCCATTTCAATCTTTTTCATTACGAGTAAAAGGTTTCTTTTATAGATAGAGCGTTTCCAAAATCTGGTGTCACATTGCGTGGTGAACATTAAATTTCAAGAGAGGGGCGCCGGAAACGCAAACATGATGTAAATATAGAAAAAGCTTCGGTCGCGAAGTTATGATGTGATGCGGTTTGTTATCGCGCTCTCTCACTCTGCGCAAACTATAGCCACAAGTCTCACGACATTTTGGGATGGCTATAACGAGCGGAAATGTTAAATTTATTAAAACGAACCGGTAGGTATTAAACAACGCGTATTTATTTATAAAAAAAAATCACGTCGCTATATTCCATCGCATTGTGTTTACTTTTGACTTAAAATTTATTGTAAAGTTTTGCTGAAATATGGAAAAAAAATTGTACGTGCAATATCTGTAACAATACTCTCTGATTATTCAATAAAAAATTAAATAAAAATTTTATACATACATCTTTATTCAGAATAATTTGTGCATAGAAGTTTGTTTGCGTGTATAATTAATTTGGTTTGGTTAATCTGTCTGGGCTATCGGCCATGGTTTTTTCTGCCCTAAAAATATTATTTACCCAAATTTATTTTATTCCTTCTTACAACCAAAAAAAAACCCTTTCGGAATGAAATATCTGAAATTTCATGACTGAGGAAGTGAGAAAAATATTATTAATTGTGACACTTCCGTTACTTAAATATCAAGAGATTGAGATATTGACAAAAAAAAGAACTGTAGTTAAAAATAAAGCAATGTGTTTCGATCTTAATCATTAATTAGGCCACATTCGATAATATGTGGTGATAAATTGGATTGTAGAAAAAAAGTAGTACGAAATAGCCTGGGAATTTTCCGCTTTATTAATTTGAGACGCTTTAAATAATTCGAGCGGAAACGCCGCCGTGACTTCCCGATACATTAACAGCGAGATTAATGCGATTTTTGTATTCCCACGAAGAATATAAAGTTCAACATGATTTTTTGAAAAATGCAACTTTTAATTTTTCGTGTGACAATAATGGCTATATAATTTATTGCTGAATCGAGGAATAATCCGTGTCTAACTGGTCGGCAATAAATAATAATTTCCATGTGAATTTCCAGAGAGTGTATCATTTGAAGGCTGAAGTGAACTACTTATGTATTTTATTTGCGTATAATTGGACTCGATTTTATGCAAGTTTAATTCAAGTTGTATTATTATTAACTGGTAGAATTACACCGTTATGGATGGGCTTAAACAGGTCCCAGTGTAACCGTACTGTGGCCATAATTGCTACGATTAATAACAAATTCTTTATTGATACATATATCATAATAATGTATAATAATGAATTACTTAAAACCTGCAATTATCTATTGCCACCTTTATCTCGATCAATTTGTCTTCTTAAGACTCAATTGTAAAACAGGTGCGTGAAAATAGTCCCCCTGGTTCTGGCAACAGATGAAATTATAAGTGCGAAAACAATTTAAATATACGTGATTAATTTAATTTTTAAACGAATTGCGATTTACTTAAATATTAAAGGTTGCATAAATTACGTCCACTTGTGTGTGCAAAAAAAAAAATTTAATTACGTTAAAAACACCTTGAACAATCAATTCGATTTTTAAACACAAACCAATTTTCAAGCTACCAATTAAAACAGAAAATCACTCACCTAAAGAAATTTGCGACTATCAAATACGTATATTTATTACAAATTTATGAAAATCACATGAATTAAAAACGCTAATTTTTCTCTTTTTTGCGACAAACAAAAGATTAAAATTTTCAAAATAGTTTAATAAAAGTTGGCTTTTCAAAATTGCCTAAAGAAATTTCAATCTTTCAATCACGTATATTTGTTTGCGAATTTTTGAAAATCACACGAATTGAAAACGCTAATTTTTCTCTTTTTTTACGACAAAACTTTTATTTTATAAAGAAAAAGGCTCAAATTTTCACAAAAGTTTAACAGATGTTGGCTTTTTAAAATTACCTGAAGAAACTTCAATCTTTCAATCACGTATACTTTTTACGAATTTTTGAAAATCGCACGAATTGAAAACGCTAATGTTTCCCTTATTTACGACAAAACTTTTATTGTATAAAACAAAGGGCTCAAATTTTTACAATAGTTTAACAAATATTGGCTTTTCAAAATTACCTGAAGAAATTTCAATCTTTCAATCACGTGTATTTTTTTGCGAATTTTTGAAAATCACACGAATTGAAAACGCTAATTTTTCCCTTTTTTTACGGTAAAACTTTTATCTTATAAAACAGAAGACTTAAATTTTCAAAATAGTTTAACAAATGTTGGCTTTTCCAAATTACCTGAAGAAATTTCAATCTTTCAATCACGTGTATTTTTTCGCGAATTTTTGAAAATCACACGAATTGAAAACACGAATTTTTCTCTTTTTAGCGACAAAACTTTTATTTTATTAAACAAAAGGCTCAAATTTTCACAATAGTTTAACAAATGTTGGCTTTTCAAAATCACCTGAAGAAATTTCAATCTGTCAATTACGTATATTTTTTTTGCGAATTTTTTAAAATCACACGAATTGAAAACGCTAATGTTTCCCTTATTTACGGCAAAACTTTTATTTTATAAAACAAAAGACTCAAATTTTCAAAATTGTTTAACAAAAGTTGGCTTTTCAAAATTACATGAAGAAATTTGAATCTTTCAAATACGTATATTTTTTGCGAATTTTTGAAAATCACACGAATTGAAAACGCTAATTTTTCTCGTTTTTTACGGCAAACTTTTATTATATAAAACAAAAGACTAAAATTTTCAAAATAGCTTAACAACAGTAGGCTTTTAAAAATTACCTGAAGAAATTTGAATCTTTCAAATACATATACTTTTTGCGAATTTTTGAAAATCATACGAATTGAAAACGCTAATGTTTCCTTTTTTACGGTAAAACTTTTATTTTATAAAACAAAAGACTCAAATTTTCAAAATAGTTTAACAAAAGCTGGCTTTTCAAAATTACCTGAAGAAATTTCAATCTTTCAATTACGTATATTTTTTGAGAATTTTTGAAAATCACATGAATATGGAAACGAGCATTTTTCTTTTTTTTTTTTTGGAGAAGACAATAGATTTCAATTTTAATTTTTCTTTTCAGAATTACCTGCAGAAATTTGAAATTTTCAAATACGTATATTTTTGAGAATTTTGGAAAATCACGCGAATCGATGACGCGCATTTTTTTGCACGAGAAAACATTTATTTTGCAGACAAAAGGCTTACATTTTCAAAATGTCTTAATAATAATAATAATATTTACGGGATTCACCCTGTACATTAAAGTATTAATTAGAAATAAAATATAAATATAAAATATGAAAAGACAAAAATTAAAATTACAATTTAAAATAAAAAATTCCAAAATTTAAGAAATTTAACTTTCAAATACGTATATTTATGCGAATCACTCGACTTCAAAAGACTTGAATTTTCCAAAAAGCTTTACGAAAGATGTTTTTTCAAATGAAGAAATTTGAAACTTTTCAATTTTTGCAAATTTTTGAAAATCATACGAATTGGATAATGTTTCTCTTTTTTGCAAGACTTTTATTTCATAAATTTTCAAAATAGTTTTACAAAAGTTGGCCTTTCAAAAGTCGTTAATTTCTTTTCTTGTTCGAATTTATTTATTGATGTTTCCATTTTTATTTTATTTCTCTTAATTCATTTTTTTATTATATAATTTTTTTAGTCAGTAGTTATTAATTAATTAATTGAACATTTATACTTTATATATTTTTGCTTTGTAATTGGGTTTATCCTGTTGGGTGTATTATTATTATTACCTGAAGAAATTTGAATCTTTCAAATACGAATATGGAAACGAACATTTTTCTTTGTTTTGGGAGAAAACTCTTATTGCGTAGAACAAAATATTTAAATTTTCAAAATGGCTTTACAAAAGATAACTTTTCAAAATTATCTGAAGAAATTTGAAATTTTCAAATACGTATATTTTTGAGAATTCTAGAAAATCACACGAATTGAAGACGCGCATTTTTTTGCACGAGAAAACATCTCTTGTGTGGAGAAAAGGCTTACATTTTCAAAATATATTTCCAAAATTCCGTAAAGAAATGTAACTTTCAAATTCGTATATTTTTGCGAATCACTCGTGTATGAAATGGCGCATTTCTTTCTTTTTAATTGTACAAAACAAAAGACTCGAATTTTCAAAATAGCTTTAGGAAAGATAGCTTTTCAAAATTACCCGAAGAAATTTGAAACTTTTCAACGCGTATATTTTTTGCGAATTTTTGAAAAGCACACGAATATGGAAACTCTTATTGTGTAGAACAAAAGACTTAAATTTTCAAAATAGCTTCACAAAAGATGACTTTTCAAAATTACCTGAAGAAATTTAAAATTTTCAAATAAAATATCCATTTCCATCAGCATGACCTTATACAAAAAGCATGTCTGGGATTTCGGCATTTGTGCAGTTTACCATTTTATTTACTTAAGTAATAAATTGTTTTTAGTTCCTGAGATATTAAAAAAATAACACTGACAAAATCACAACAATAAAAATAATTGCCATTATGAGACCAGCTTACTTGATTTTTCTTAACAAATAATAACTAATCTGCGAATTTATGGGTCTGAGCATTTTTTGTGATCAAACTAACAATTTTTCGGAGAAAATCGCAAGAGACGAAAAGTTGTAGATTGAATAAAGTTTAGTAACAGAAGCATGTAGACGCATTAAAAAGTTCTAATGCAAAATATTCTAGGGGTTGTTTTTATCACACCCTTGTAATAACATTTTAGGGTTACAAAAATCATCAAAAAGTGTAATTTTATTAGGAACAGTTATCTGCCAAATTTCATTACTTTCAATTTTTTTATGGTGGATATATGAAATAGTACCTTTTTTTCCCTTAACTTTAGAGGGCTGTAACTTGGAGAGGAAGGGGTTTTGAACAAAAAATTATATTAAGACTCCCTTAACTTCTGCTGAAAAATCACCCTTTAAAATCTTTAGCATCAGTTTAGAAATATCTTGTAAAGGACAACAACGGCCGCTCGTCCATCCTTAAAATTTGACTCAAAAATGAAAATTCACGAAACCGCACCGTTAAAATCTAAAACACCGAATTCAACTGATTGCATCGTTAGGTAATTAGCGTCCGCCACAGAGGTCGCAAAAACATATTAAAAAATTTTTCGGAAAAAATCCAAAAACGGTACACTTCCGGTGTATGAAATTTTGCAAAAGCTTTTTCACTATCACAATACTTATTCAGAGAGAGTAAAAAAAATAAATATATATTCTAGAGAAACTAGAGAACTAAAAATATAATATTACGCTTATAGTTCAGCATGATTCATGCTCTACACAGAATATAAATCATGTTTTTCGAAACAGCCCAATTTAATGTGTTCGCTAAATTTATATGAGTTTTATGTACTCGCGAACAGTAAATAACGCCATATTCGGTAAATATAAAACTTCCATATAAGCGATGAAATTTATCGTGCGATATCTTTTCAGTCGCCTTATCAGTTATGGCACGCACTATAAACCATTTGAAACGATTGCGCGCACTTTCACTGCGTCCAACTCTTACAATGAATGGTCATGTAAGGCGGCTTTTAACTATGCACTAACAAGTTAGAAGACTATTAAGATGATATTACACCACCGCCGATACTAATGAAACGCTCGTATAATTTTCAAATTATTTTCCGAGTGTAATGTTATTGATGTTGCGTAACATGAAACTCGGGGAATCATTACTTGCAAATGCTTTTATAATAATAATAATAATAATAATAATAATATCAATTTATTCCCAACAGACAATTACAGCCTAAAAATGGAATTTTCGTAGATATATTACAAAATATTATATATACATATATAAGCAAAACATAAATTTCAAAACAAATTTAGCTTAATATACAATCAGTTTTAAAAATATAAAATAAAACACAATGGAAAAACTAAAAACTAAAAAAAAAAAAACTAAAAAACTAAAAACAAAAAAAGAGACATGAAAGTATAAAGCATAAAACATGAAAAAAAAGAAAAAAAAAATGACTAACAGAGAGCAATAAAGCAATCCAAGACCCTTGACTTGTACAAGGTAAAAGAAGAGAAAATATCCGCCCCGTATTGAATTTGATGGTAAGTACGAGTCATTTTTATTACAGGTGAGTTAGCGTGGTGAAGCGATTTTGGTGTCTTGTACGAAAAGGTCAGTGTTTATTATCAGATTGAAATATTCTAGAGAAAAATTCTAATAGTAGGAAAAATCCAGGATGGCATTTATTTATTTACTGTATCTTTGTCCTCCTTTCTTACAAAATAAAATTCATAGTATTACAAAAGATCAAAAAAATATCAAAATTTCAAACGAAAGGAACCTGCGGAGTTCAGAGAATGATCTTCCACTTACAAGGAGAGGATCAGATGTGTGACTCATCGATTTGATCCATCTTTGGCACACGTGTAGATCATGACTAGGAGTGTAACAGGGCGCACTATTCAGCCGTTTTCGAGAAAAAAAATGATTGATTCTAAAATGAAGATATTTAAATACACATGAATTTATAAAAAACTATAAAAAAAAAATGAATGAACCCAACTTTAACAATGGGGTTCGATCTTTCGACCTTCCGACTACGAATCGGAGGTTTTATCGATGCGCCAAAAGGTCGGTATATGTTTGTTAACGCAAAAGGTATATAAACATGCGAGTGAATAACAAATTTAAAAAAACATTTTTTCTCGAAAACGGCTGAATAGTGCGCCCTATTACTTGCACCTGTTACACTCCTAGTTATGACCTACATGTGTACCAAAGATGGATGAAATCGGTGAGTCACACATCTCATCCTCCCCTTGTTAGACCCAATTCATGTGGACAATTGATGGTACATCTGTTTTTTTTGCGAAGTCCATTTGTATATTTGATTCTATTTTCAAGCAATTTAGTCCTTTAAAAGACGTATTATTATTACATTTCTGTTGTCATGAGTTATTTCAAGGATTTAGAATAGATTTTTCATAAATTATTTTAGCCAAAGAGTTTCTTCGGCAAAGTGACCAAATTTGGCGTTTCTACCTTTAACGGTCATTTGAATATTTATATTCCAATAGTAATTTCCGTTTCCACATTAGCAGCTAACTGCATTGATGAGACCTGTCTGTAGGTGTTCTTATGAGGAAACAATATTTAAGGTTTTTTAAAGCTAGCTTATTTTGTTCCAGAATTTCCGAACAACCCTCGTATGGTACGCACATACCCGACATTCAACAATTTAATTTAATATCCTTTTATATACTATGTTATTACTGCCTATATAAATAACTGCTACATTTAACCCCGATAATATGTAATTACCAAAAATCAATACTTGTCCGGGCCGCAGAACAGGTCGTAAATAACCCAAGGATCAATGGGACACCTCCCATAATTTTTATGGACATTGCGTGCAATTTTATGAAAGTAAATAAATTACAAAAGTATATAATTGCATACAACAAAGTCTTAACCTGCTATTTCAACTGTAAGTACGTACACATTTTTGCGACTGTAATGTTCGCAGCACTCCCCTCGACAGTAGCCAGAAGAAATGTCTAGTTATTATGCCTTATTTATATCTGCAATTAAATTTTCAAAAATTGATTGCGGCTTTCGCTTTCACGTGTCGAAATACTGGTAATTGTGTCTGTCATTGGAAAGTGTCGCAAAAATTTTTGCGTTCTAAATTTTTGTTTATTGATTTTGTGCAATTATTTTAAGTGGAAAAATAATGATGACTGTACATTTTTTGGCGGCGAGAACCTGCCTCAAGGTTTACATTGCATGCGATACTTTTGGTGCCAGTATGTTAAATAGTATAATTACAAAAATACTTATGACATATTTCGGTTACACAAAGGAATTCGTTAGCCTCTTTATAAACTTTGGGAAATGAATTTAGTTAAAAATAAAGGGTAACATTGGTGGTTGTATTAATATATTCTTGGTGCAAACAATTCAACAAAGCCCCCTCGCAATTTAACACTCTTATCACAGAGAATCTGCAATGACTCTAAACCTTTGAAAATCCGGATGTGGTGGCAACGCCTGGTTTGATTCACAGAGAATCTGTAATGACTCTAAAAATATTTTCAAGTCATGCAAAATATGAATGTGGTGGCAAGCCTGCTTTGCTGTGGCAAACTCTTTAATCCTTTTCAAGAAAACAATGTCAAAGTGAGATAAAAATGAAAGACTCGTTCAAAGAAAATATTTGGGATAGTCGGTGTAAATACATTGAAGCACAATTTGGGATCCAAAGAACTAAGAAACGGCCATGGGACATCTGGACGTTGCGCATATTTCAGTAATAGTTGGACGGGGCAAAATTTAATAATCTCCAGGCAATACATATCTTAAGTGTAGGGGTGTCTTTACGACGGCTTTAAACTTTCCAATATTCAAGCGGCCAAACACCGTCCAAAAACATATCAGGACCATGCCCAAAACCACAACCGTCATAAAACGACCCTTACCCTTAAGATCTTTATTGCCTATATCCTATCCAACTTTACCAGCAAAATTCCTCAACGCATTAGAAGGGCCTGAAGTGTACGCAAATCCTCTACGAATAACTACTTTACTGATTTTCATACAAAGATTTGAATTTTTCGCACTAATTACTATTCTACACTAAAGATGCCAGTGACGGTTCGCGGGTTTTTTCTGGTACGGCAGAGGAACAAGACGCAGCCAGCCGTCTCTGCAACTGACCCTACCTATCTGTATTGTCGCCCTTGTTATACTTTGATCAATGGATCTTTGCGTGCACGTCATAGATAGCCGAAGCAAGTTCCGACAACATTTTCATGCGTTTACTCTCTACAATAAGTTAAATTAGACGCAATCATGTGTGAACGTATGTCCTCCCAGGCGAGAAAACTCGGTATTCGGTAATGACGCACACGCAAAGATCCATTGATCAAACAATACCTCGGCCGTACCAGAAAGATGCCCATTTATAAGTCATTATTTGTTTATTCTAAAGTTATTCTAGTGTAACATTCCTGGCACGAGGTCCATCGCCATGAAGATCCAATCGCGATCGTCTGTACCCAACTTAAGACTACTTGAAGAAAATCCACGTATTTATTCACTACATTCCGAATAATGAAGATATGAAAGATTTGCTGCTTGCAATACAACAGAAGTCATTTACCTGTCCCTTTTATAAAAAAAAAAGTGAAGCCATAAGGCCTATGGTAACAAGAATATTGTCGACCTCTTAATATTCCGAATAATTTCGCAGCGAAGAACATATTTCGTAAATTTCGGGCCGTGGGCAGAAGCTAATTATATATAAATTAGTGAAACGTAAAGGAGAATCACCTCGCAACGCAGTATCATCATGCTTACACGAAAGAGGCCCACCTTTATCATTTTTTTATTCGCTTATAAGTGAGACTTAACGAAAAGCAAAAAAAACCAAAACAATCGAGTTCTTGTGTCGTGAGTCATGAAGCGGTTACGTGTCACCTCTTATTGTTTAGGACTGTTCTTAGCTACCCATCAAAACAAGGACATTATATCAGTCGGGCTCGAGACGACACACGTGAGATTTTAACAGACACATAATTCAAAACTGTTACGGAATTACTCGGCTGACGTGAGAGGTGTCTTAGGTGACGTCCACTAATGACTTTTACCGGGAATCTTTACGAGAGTACAGTGGAAAACTCGACGTCTCGCGCATTAAAAACGCTACTTTTATTGTTCACCGGTATTTTTAAAATAATTAATAACAGTGGCGACCTTGACTGGAAAAAGTTGGATATTCTCGGAATGACGACAATAATTTTATGGCCAGAAATTCTGCATTTATGTTTGTGTTATGTCTGTGAAGAATTTATTCACAAATGAACTACATAAGTTAGCGATTAAAGTAACACTGTTAATGTAATTATTTTTCAATCAAATAATTTACTTATATTTTTGTATATGTATTCATGCGATTTAGGATAAGTAAACTTTATTCACTTTCAACTGTGGTTTATTTACCTATAACTGTGGTTTATTCATCTTCATTTATTACTGTTACTGGATTATTATTTGCTTTTTGTACATTTTGTACATATTCACCTTCAACTGTGGTTTATTCACCTTCAACTATTACTGTTACTGGATTATTATTTGCTTTTTGTACATGTTGTACATATTCATCTTCAACTGTAGTTTATTCACCTCCAACTGTGGTTTATTCACCTTCAACTGTGGTTTATTCACCTTCAACTATGGTTTATTCACCTTCATTTATTACTGTTACTGGATTATTATTTGCTTCTGTACATTTTGTACATATTCACCTTCAACTGTGGTTTATTCACCTTCAACTGTGGTTTATTCACTTTCAACTGTGGTTTATTCACCTTCAACTATAGTTTATTCACCTTCAACCACTACTGTTACTGGATTATTATTTGCTTTTTGTACATTTTGTACATATTCACCTTCAACTGTAGTTTACTCACCTTCAGCTGTGGTTTATTCACGTCGAACTGTGGTTTATTCATCTTCAACTGTGGTTTATTCACCTACAACTATTACTGTTACTGGATTATTATTTGCTTTTTGTACATTTTGTACATATTCACCTTCAACTGTGGTTTATTCACCTTTAGCTGTGGTTTATTCACCTTCGACTATAGTTTATTCACCTTCAACTATTACGTTACTGGATTATTATTTGCTTTTTGTACATTTTGTACATATTCACCTTCAACTGTGGTTTATTCACCTCCAACTGTGGTTTATTCACCTTCAACTGTGGTTTATTCATCTTCAACTGTGGTTTATTCACCTTCAACTATTACTGTTACTGGATTATTATTTGCCTTTTATACATTTTGTACATATTCACCTTCAACTGTGGTTTATTCACCTTTAGCTGTGGTTTATTCACCTTCAACTGTGGTTTATTCACCTTCAACTATTACTGTTACTGGATTAATAATAATAATAATAATAAAGAGCTTTATTCCAACTAAGGATTACTAAGTTAGAAAGGGCCATCGACAATGACCTTCGTTACTGGATTATTATTTGCTTTCTGCACATTTTTTTCATATTCATAATATTATTTTTATTTAAAATAGTGATTAATAATTTTCTTTATGAAATTACTAGGGGTTCGAGGGTGTCTTATTTGAATTTCAAGGTACAGTGACCCCAAAACCTCCGCTGAATCATTTCTAGCGCAGGATGATTATTATGAAAGTTGGTCATATATTTTTTTTTTAATTTTCTTTGCGAGCGCGTCACGGGCTTGAAATAAAAAAAATCGTTCTTGCGCAATTGTGTTTTCTGATTGCTCTCGATTAGATCTTCATTTCTGAAAAACAATTTTTTATACGTTTCCTATAATTTTTACAAAGTTTTACCTCCTCTGTTCATATTTTTTTTAGATTTATCAAAAAAAATTAAAGCATTTTTCAAAAATCTTTTTGCACGCATCATATAATTTTTACAAATTTTTACCTCCTCTGTTTATATTTTTTCGAGATTTATTCCGCTCAAATCTGCAAAACTTGACGACTATAATTTTCAAAACTACAAAGCATTTTTCAAAAATCAAAATGATGTCTAAAGAATAGTGTTTTGTGCGCTTCATATAATTTTTACAAATTTTTACCTCCTCTGTTTATATTTTAGATTTATTCCGCTTAAATCTGCAAAATTTGACGTGTATAATATTCAAAACATAAAAATTTATACAAAAATCAAAGTATTTTTCAAAAATCAAAATTGGTTCATAAGAAAAGGATTTTACGCACTTCATATAATCTTTACAAATTTTTAGCTCCTCTTTTTATATTTTTTTTAATATTTATTTCGCTCAAAGACTAGATGAATATAATTTTCAAAAATTCAAAACTTGTCCAAAAATCGAAGCATTTTTCAACAGTGTTTTGTACATTTAATATAATTTTAAAAAATGTTTACATCCTCTGTTTATATTTTTTTTAGATTAATTTCGCTCAAATCTGCAAGACTTGAAGAACATAATTTTGAAAAATTCAAAACTTATACAAAAATTAAAGCATCTGCAAAAATCAAAATTATTTCTAAAGAGCAGTGTTTTGCACATTTCATATAATTTTTAAAAAATATTACGTTTACTGGTCATATATTTTTTAGAATAATTTCGCTCAAATCTGCAAGACTTGATGATTATAATTTAAAAAAATTCAAAACTTGTACAAAAATTGAAGCGTTTTTTAAAAATCGAAAATATTTTTTAAGAACAGTGTTTTACGCTCTTCATATAATTTTTACAAATTTTTACCTCTTCTGTTTATATTTTTTCAAGATCTATTTTGCTCAAATTGCAAAATTTTACAACAATAATTTTCAAAAATTTAAAACTTGTACAAAACTTTAAGATTTTTCAAAATTCAAAATTAGCTCGGAAGAACAGTGTTTTGCATACTTCATATAATTTTTACGAATTTCTACATCCTCTTTTATTATTTTTTAAATATTTATTTCGCTTAAATCAGCAAAAATTAACGACTTTAATTTCCAAAAATTCAAGACAAAAATTAATTAATTTTCCGAAAATCAAGTCTATTTTAAAACAACCGATTTTTTACATATCAAACAATTTTTACGTATTTTTACCTCCACTGTTTATATTTTTTTAGATATATTGCACTTGAATCTCCAAATTTGAAACTTAAAAAATAAATAAAAGCACTTCAAAAATTAAAATTGTTTTTGAAGAACAGTATTTTGCACATTTCATATAATCTTTGCGAATTTTACCTCCACAGTTTATATATTTTTATTTCGCATTAATCTGCAAAACTTAAAGTTTATAGTTTTCAGAAATTCAAAACACGTACAAAGTCTAAGCATTCCTTAAAGATCAAGATTATTTTGTATCTTTCATATAATTTACAGGTTTTTACCTCCGCAGTTTATATTTTTAACCCGCCAATGGTCTGTGAGACCGGGTGTATTAAAAAATACGAATAACTTTATTCTCCGTTATTGTTTTTTGTTGCAATTTCGAGTAGCTGCCGCATTGTAGAGCTTTAATTGATTAAATATCTTTGTTTTATTGTCAAAGAGCATAAATTTAAAAAAAAACTATTAGTAACACGTTTTGAAAAATCTTCATTTGAAAACCCCGGTGCGTGAGACCGGCGTCGCCATTGATCAAAGTCAAATTTGCGTTACCAATGGCGGGATATATATATATATATATATATATATATATATATATATATATATATATATATATATATAGTTTTAAAAACAAGTTATTATTTGTAAAATGGATTAAAAAATAAATAAATAAATAAGATTTATTTCGCCAATAACTGAAAAACTTGAAGATTATAATTTTCAAAAATTCAAAGCTTGTACATAACTCAAAGTATTTTTCAAAAATCAAGTTTAAAAACAGTTTTTGCACAATTCAAATAATTTTTACAAATTATAACCTCTACTGTTCATATTTTGTTATAACTACAAATTTTGTCCAAACTGGCTTACCAACTTGTTTGTAATCATTTGAAAATAGCAATCGACTTTTTTCGTACTTATGATTAAAAAGAAGCCACACTTTAAGGGTATGTGACGATTTTGAAGGAATTGATTTTTCAGTTATTTTGCAAAACAGCAATCGACTTCTCTCGTTCTTTTGATATTGGATGTAATATTAAAAAAAAACCGCTACTGAAAGTCGTACTCATTTGGTATAATTGCGAAACGTAGTAATTTGATAAAATATCCGGTGAGCTGTTATACGAATCCCCATACATTAAATTAACATATCGGGCACCAGTTGTTGCATGTGCCTTTATCATGCAACCTGTTCCGTTTCCGTTAAAAGGTACCTACCTCCAGAGAGTTCGTTATTAGGTGGTTTGAATTTAGTTCGAGGGTTTCAGCGGAACGGTTCAGACTACCCTCAGTCAGCAAGGTGAATCCAACCGAAGCACCTGTAAAAAAAGTCGCAGGTAGAGTGATTATCGGCACGTGAAAGTGAATCAAATGTTGAAAAAATAAACATCGCGGATATTTGAACGCCTGTATGCGGGTACGTACTTCATACCTTCAGATCATTATCAATGATTACTTTGTGCGTATGTGCAGTTAGCGATTTCTTCAATGCTTAATAATTAAGAGTATGCAAATAAGGCGGTAATTACTTTCGAACGAACAATAATTATTTAACATTGTGTCTGCAAATGACCGTTTTATGCGGACGCCATACGGCAGGCTTGGAACTCGCTTATTTGTTACACATAATAATTTAAAATGATACTGGAAAATTAAGCAGCTGGCCACGAAATACCTTCCAGCGAATACCTTCTTAAAAGACGTATAAATAACATCCGACAGTTAAAAGGTCATTTTACGTACTGCGCAGTTTTTTTTGCAAATTGGTATTAGCAGAGTGGGCGTTTTGATGTTTGCAAGACAAATTTAATTAGGACGCGTAATTTATGGCTTTAAAGAATCAGTTTCGCGGCACATTCATAACTGTCGTTGCTGTTGTAAAACATCCATTTGTATTTTCTCCTAGGCATTATTGTTGTAGGCACGGAATATATTCGCGAGGCCCACGCGTTTGTTTGTCAGTGGACAAACGTAATTTTATCGGGGCCCATTAGGCATGTTTATTGTGATCCGATATCGGAGTCCGACTTTAATGGTGATGTTAGATCGAAGCGATAAATTATCAATCAAATCCATTAGATTGAACTGTTTCAAGTGTGACAATGTAGTAACGGAAAGCCGCGCACGTGGTTTAATGACTTTATATCAATAGGCGTATTCTAAATTGATATCTGAAGGATAAATTATTGTTTTTTTTTTGCAAATGTGTCGTACTTTATCTTAGTAAACAGAGTAAGAAAAATTTCGCAGATTATTTGTTTTGCTTTTACAAATTGTATTATAAATTTGATGGAAAAACTAAATGTAATTCGTACAATTTGTTGTTTTTTGTACGTTAAACCTATAAATTCCAACATACTGGGAAATTCATCAGTTTTAACCTCGTAGAATTGATTAATCTGAATTTGAAGGAATTTGGATGGGTGTAGACATCGCCATGGTAATAATTGCACAAATTAAAATTTGGTGTGATATTCCGAATTAAGAGCACCATTGGTGGTTTTATTGGTTGCCACGTTGTAAATACGGTAGTTGCGTGGCCAAAATGAGAAATGAAACAGCGACGAGGCGTTTTATAACCCAGTTCGATGTAAATCTTCGAATGCGTTCCGATACCAGTAACATTTATCCTCCGGTAGGCACGTGCCTAACTCAGCAATCCGCCCACGACGGTGGTTCTAGCCACCTGGAGGCATCACGCAGAACGAATCTAAGATGTTTATCCCATCGCCAAGAATTCGCCAACCTTAAATTCGAAATCCACATCCGCGGAAGGCAACGCGGGCCCGGCCTGAAATTACCATACCGCTAATTGTCGCAATTTACTGTAATTACATAAAAAGCCTTCCATTCCATTATATTTATTTACACCTCGACTTAAGCTGTTTAGTGTCCGTCTTTCACTCTTGAGTAACTTATGGTCTTTTTTACGTTTTATGCCACACGCATAATTAAGGTCACTTCTTTCCTCGTTATAAAAACAAGGTGAATAATAGCGTTACCGTTGTTATGTAATTATTCGGACCATCCTCGTGAACCGAAAGAAGCGTCCATAAATCATGCGAAATTTTAATCACACATTTCGCACCTTGCGAAAAATGAATGTTACGAATGGATTTTAAGTGCGCCGACCGAGTTTATCGATTAATTAAAGTCAATTGTGGCCAATGTAAATGTTGTATTACAAAACTATCGTTTGACACTATCCATAATGTATGCATTAAGATACGATATAATCGTTTTAAAACTTAAAGTATGTATGTAATGGGCGTATAGAATTATTATAATATTAATATATACACTATTTATCACTTTAATGATTAACATGATTTACATTTTGCGATTTACGTAAATAAGGGGAGAAAATTTAATATCCCGCCCTCGTATAGTGATTTGTAATCAAATGATTATTTTTGTTACAGATGCGAATTAGTTGTAAGCGTTACAAATCGCCTTATTTTTTAATAATGTGGTTTCATTTATTTACACCCATGCCATTTCCTATGGAAGCGACGAATAAATAACACAAAAAAAAAATGGTGATGTGGCCATCATGTTACTTTCTCCGACTTTATATTTACGTTTTCATGGGTTTATTTTCAATTGAAATCACATTTTAAATGTACATCGAGCGTTGCGTAAACTCGGATGAAACTGACGTTTAAAACGTCAAAATCATGAAAGATGGAAAAATTATACTTCAAATTCAAAAACTAGGATTACTCGAAAACTAACGAGATTTCGAAAAAAACTTATTCTCTAGAAGTTGTTCATTTTGGCATTCTCTTCAATTATTATTCACATAAAATTGCTGTAACTATTATCGTTTTATAATTATAAACCAAAAATTAAAAAAATATAATAAATTTTTTTTTCGAATAAAAATGATTTTATGAAAAATGTTTTCAAGCAAAAGATGTTCATTTCTTTGTTGTCTTCAAAGTGTGTTTAAATGTTTTTGTAATATTTTTTATATTTAAGAAAATATTGGCAAAAAACAAAAAACAGTTAAGGTAAACGCCCACTTCCGGTGTACGAAATTTTACCAAAAGCTTTTCAGTTCTTCAGATTATCAAATAAGACGGATGTTTGAAGTTTCATATCATCTGTTCTATTAGTTTTTGAGATACAGCGCGCACAGATACACCCAGACACAAAAAAATTTTTTCCAGAAATTGTTGAAATGGCATCTAGGGACCCCAAAACGGATATTTCCGTAAAAAAAAATTTGAAAAAAAATCACGATCACAATACTTTCTCGTACTTCGTAACGGAGAAAGTAAAAAAAAAAACGTGTAAAACCATCCTATTTAATATTAGATCAATTATTATTATCATTACCAATCTTAAACAAAAATCTGCTCGTACTACCGTAATCCTTTTTTCGACTTCATTTATTCACACCCATGCCCCATGAACCATTTTCGTTCGGGCAGTGGGCCGGATTTACAAACGTTACGTCTTCCTAACGTTGTACCACTACATCATAAACACACCCATGGTATCCGTCTTAAATAAATAATTTATAATAAGCCGCGATAAAGCTGATGAGACCTAATTTGTTTGTCTGAGAACGAAATCAATTTAACGAGTTTATCAAACGCATAAATTATTCCAAAGTGATATTTGTCAAATTAGAATGATATAGACGGCATTTCTATAATTTATGTTATACTTTCGGAATCGCGGTTCTCCATATTTATTTTTCGCCTAATCGAAATTAATTTGAATTTGAAAGTTTATGGGCAACGGTAATATTTCTTTAGAAAAAAACCGCGTGTGTTTGGGCTACATAAAACTATCTATAATTGCGACATTGGGTACAAGGTGGTGCAAGAATCTTCACTCAAAAAGCATGATTTTTTTTTAAATTAAAACAAATAGGTTTTCTTTATTGATTGTATTTATTTAAACTTTCAAATTAGGAGATTTCAACTCTTTTTATCCAACAGAACAACTGACGATTTTCGTCCCAAATCCAAAAATATGAATTTTCCGCATATCGTTTAGTAATTATGGCATTCCAAACAAACTTCTAAAAAAAAGTCAACATTTTCTAACTGTTAGGAATTCCTAACATTTATCCAAAAAAATATTTCCTAACAATTGTTGGTGTTTTAATGATTAAAAACGTGTGTTTTTGAAAGAATTATTTAAATTTAAACACTTAAAAATATTCTGAATACATTCTAAAATTAGTTATATTTACAGTGATTTGATAACAAGAACAATTATTAAAAATTAGATTAGTAATTTCTCAGCCGTCCAAATCGTGAGATAACAGAAAATTTTGTAATCCGTTTTAAAATATCAATACATTTTCCATATTTTAACATTGAAATTTTCAAAATCGGAGATCACGTCGGACATTGCTGCAATAAAAAAATCAATCAAAATCGCAATTTAAAATATTTGAACTTCGAAATCGTAAAATTTTGACGTTTTACAATGATTTTATAAAAATATTTCTTTGTCGACTTTTAAATTGCACTTAATTTGATACATTTTGTCTTTACAATCATCAAAATGGGACAACGTGTTGGGCAGTTTAAAAAATCAAAATCGTGATTTTTACATATTAAAACTTTAAAAAGTGCAATTTTTACAATTTGTGTTAATTTTACGGGAACATTTTTTAATCCGTTTTAAAATTACACTAAATTTGGAATATTTTGACGTTTAAATCATGAAAATCAGAGAAAGCGTTCGGCTGTTGTGGAATTTAGAAAATCAAAATGGCAATTTAAAGTCTTTAAACATTAGAAATGTGAAATTTTGACGTTTTTTTGTGGATTTTAACAAGTTTTTAAATTATTCAAATTTTGACATTCGAATCATCGAAATCGAGCAAAGCGTTCCGCAGTTGTGCCATTTCAAAAATCAAAATTGCGATTTTAAAACCGTCGAACTTTAAAAAGTGCAATTTCTTCATGTTGTGATAATTTAACACGGAAATTTTGTCATCTGTTTTCAAATTAAACTAAATTTTCCATATTTTGACGAATAAATCATCAAAATCGGAGATCGCATTTAGCTGTTCTGCAATTTAACAAAAAATCAAAATCACAATTAAAAATATTTCAACTTCGAAAACGTGAAATTATGATGTTTTCCAATGATTTTACCAAAATATTTCTTAGTGAACTTTTAAATTGCACTTAATTCGGTACATTTTGTTGTTAGAATCATCAAAATCGAACAACGTGTTCTCCAGTTAAAAAAAACACAAAATCGTGATTTTAAAACATTCAAACTTTAAAAAGTGCATTTTTTTCATTTTGTGTTAATTTAACAAGGAAATTTTGTAATCTGTTTTAAAATTACACTAAATTTTCCATATTTTGACGTATAAATCATCAAAATCGGAGATCGCATTCAGCTGTTCTGCAATAAAAAAAAATCAAAATCGCAATTCAAAATATTCCAACTTCGAAAACGTAAAATTATGACGTTTTTCATTGATTTTACGAAAATATTTCTTAGTGAACTTTTAAATTGCACTTAATTCGGTACATTTTGTTGTTAGAATCATCAAAATCGGACGTGTTCTGCAGTTTAAAAAAACAAAATCACGATTTTAAAACATTCAAACTTTAAAAAGTGCAATTTTTGCATTTTCTGTTAAGTTCACGGGAACATTTTATAATCCGTTTTAAAATCACATTGAATTCGCCATGTTTGACGTTTGAATAATCAAAATGGGACGTATTTGGTTGACATGCAATTAAAAAAAAAATCAAAATCCCACTTGAAAATATTTAAACTTTGAAAACGTAAAATGTTAACGTTTTGTATTTTTAGGTAAAGTTTGAGTAAAAAAAAAAACTTTATTTGGCATAACCTCGTATAACAACTCAAAAAAACTCAAAACTTATAAACTTAAGGAGTTTAAGTTTTGAGTTTTAACAACTCAAAAAAAAACTCAGAACTTGTAAACGTAAGGAGTTTAAATTTATAAGTTTTGAGTTTTTTTTTGAGTTGTTATACGAGGTTATGTCAAATACATTTTTTTTTTAGTTGTTAAGTTTGAGTAAATACGAACTTTTCCCGCCCCTTCCAATTCTTAGATCACAAACGAGGGTTTTAAAACTGCAAATTCATTTATAAGAAAATAGTTTAACGGTTTTTTATTGCTTCGACAAATTAATTTATTTGTAGAAAGTCATTTGTTTGCTTGGAGGGTTGGAGGTTGTGATAGGGCTCACCAACCACAGGTCGGGATAAGCACCACCCACTATCTTCCGTTTCTGTTTTAATTTAGCCTATAAAGTCTTTTCTCGGTAGTTTTGAAACTTTTAAAATTCCACTGTTTCAACTAAGAAGTTTATTTATTAAAAGAGTTTTCAAGGTGAAACGAAGGGTGGAGGGTGGGCCCTATCCCACCCTGCAAATCTTAGATTACACGCGAGGGTTTTACGACAGTAAATTTATTAATTATTAAACAGCCACAAGGGCTAGGATGCAAATTAAAAAAAAAACGGTTTTTGTTGCTTTGATAATTTTTTTTTCTATCAGTGTTAGGCTTTTCTTACTTGGTATACAAGTAAAAAACAAATATACGCTTTTGTTGAATGGTTTTAACAATTTTGGAGGTAATTCTTCAAGTGATTATTTTTTTACAATTTTTCAAAACATTGAGAGCAATTTTTGTTCCTTTCAGTGCAGTTTTGAGTCAATTCCTGTTGTTTCCAGCAGGAATATTGCAATTGTTTTTACAAGTAATAAAAAATATGCTTTTGTTCAATGGTTTAACAATTTTGAAGATAATTCTTCAAGTGATTATTTTTTTACAATTTTTCAAAACATTGAGAGCAATTTTCGTTCCCTCCGATGCAGTTTTGAGTCAATTCTTGTTGTTTCCAGCAGGAATATTGCAATTGTTTGTACAAGTAATCAAAAATATGCTTTTGTTAAATGGTTTTAACAATTCTGTATCTGATTCTTCAAGTTTTACAATTTTTCTAAACATTGAGAGAAATTTTTGTTCCTTTCAGTGCAGTTTTGAGTCAATTCCTGTGGTTTCCAGCAGGAATATTGCAATTGTTTTCACAAGTAATAAAAAATACAGTTTTTGATGGGTTTTAGAAAATGTTTTTACAATTTTTCAAAACATTGAGAGCAATTTTCGTTTCTTTGAGTCAATTCCTAATGTTTCCAGCAGGAATATTGCAATTGTTTTTACAAGTAATAAAAAATATGCTTTTGTTGAATGGTTTTAACAATTCTGGAGCTGATTGTTCAAGTGATTAATTTTTTACAATTTTTCAAAACATTGAGAGCAATTTTCGTTTCTTTGAGTCAATTCCCAATGTTTCCAGCAGGAATATTGCAATTGTTTTTACAAGTAATAAAAAATATGCTTCTGTTGAATGGTTTTAACAATTCTGGAGCCGATTCTTCAAGTGATTATTTTTTTACAATTTTTCAAAACATTGAGAGCAATTTTTGTTCCTTTTAGTGCAGTTTTGAGTTAATTCCTGTTGTTTCCAGCAGGAATATTGCAAGTAATAAAAAAGTTTTAAGAATTTTGAAACTAATTCTCCAAAGAATCAATTTTAAAATTCACTTTTGTTGAATAGTTTTAGCAATTTTGGAGCTGATATTTTTTTACTGATTTTTGGAAAAATTGAGGATTGACTCTGGTCCTCACAATTCAGCAGCACGCTTAATGGCATTCGCAATTTAATAAAACATTAATACTTGGTTTTATAATTTCAAATTTCATTTTAAATATCACGAATGTTTTGTCTTGATTATTTGTCTATCTTTTCGTATTCAATTGGATTTATTGTTGTTGTTCTCTTATGTAAAAGGTGTATACCGTAAATAAATAAATAAATTTACTATTAATTGTATTCTGTTAAGTGGCCAATAAATTTGTTTATCATTCGGTATTTTGCATAAATTAAATGCAATTAAATTTCACTGTAATCGTTTATTGTAAGAACGTTTTCTATATAATTACATCCGTTTATGTAATATTTTGAATTTACAATTGCTATATTAAACGCGGCAAAAATGGTTTATATGTATAGCTATTTAATACGCTTTTATGAGTGTTTATTTTTATTTTCGCGGATGCATACATAAATAATTTGCATTTATTATCGTGATGATAAACACCCGGTTTTCTACTTATCATGTTTATCACCCATTGTGCATAATTCTACCGCGGATTTATTTATGGGTTTAGACGTAAAGTAATCTAACATGATGTTGCGTCAAAGTTGCAAAAAGAGGAATGTGCAATAGGTTATGTATGTTTAGTTTTTTAGTTTTAAGTTTAAATTTAGGTTACTTTTATATCTTATAATGTATTCATTCTTTTGTAAAATGGGGATTCCCGTATATAAATAAATAAATAAATAAATAGATTTCTTCTTAGAAATTGAAATGGAAATGAAATTAGACTTATTTATTAAGCAAAAGTTACTTCATTAAAAAATCAACTGACAATAATTTAAATAATTCCTAAAAATTATCAACACGTTTTAAAATGTTTTTAATAAATTTAAACGTAAATTATATACATGTATGAAGCTTGAAACTTATATTTTATTAAGTTTAAGACAACCTCACTTATTGCAGATGCATTAAATAAATGTAATAAAGACGAAAAATAGCCTGAATATACACTGGAGGAAAAAAAATGAAACACTTGAAATTCGTGAAATTTTGACCATTTTCAAACCACCATAACTCGGCGTATTTTCAATCGATTTTGATGAATCTTTAAGGGCGAAAAACTTTGAAGTGTCGTCTTTAAAGTCATGCACGCTAAATTTAGCGTAACCCATTCCGCCCCCCTCTAGCGCCCCTGTGAAAAAAAAAATTGACGATGTCTACGGAGTTGGAAAAATTTGTCGACTCGATCCACCATAAAGGCATTAAAATTTGATCAATTTCCTTTGCAAGACTCAAAGAACGACGTTCCTACTACGATTTGGCACCAAGTTATCGGTGTTTGAAAAAAAATTAATATAAAAAATGCTACATTCACAACCTAACAAATACATTTCAATTTTTGTAGATTTTAGTATGAACGTCTTTTTGGTAATTTGAAACAATTTGATATATTCTTTGAGATATTTATACAAAAAAATATGACCACAGAATTCTATTTATACACGCTGTACATTAAACAATATTTTATTGACGATTAAGTATTAATGAATGGATATTTTGCATACTTAAACGACGTAAGTTATATTATTATATCCTCATTAGTTGCTCGTATGTAAAACAATCCTGTTAGTGTAGACCCGTTATGTACAAGACAAAGATCTGATGAAAACTTAAAATGTGTGGGAAAATATTAAAATAATAATGTAACATTTGAAATATACGGTATATAGGATTCCTATATTTGTCTGAGGCAAGGTCTGATGTGAATTCTACATAATTCGATAAGTTTATTTTTTGTACTTTTTTATCTATTTTGGTTTGTTATGTGTTGGGAAAATAAATTTATTATTTTTATCATCATTATTGTTTTTTCCAATTTAATCACAAAGTTGATTTTTTAAATTTAAAGCAACTGTACTTTGACAGCTCCTTTCTTGTTTAATCCATTACTCCTACACGCACATACAAAGTCCTGATGGTACTTTCATGAGGCTCGTATGCAGCCGTATCTAAATTAATGAATAAAATAATATTACGAAATGACATGCCATCATTAACCAAGCAATCCTAATTAACCTAATTAGACACAACATATTACTCTACACCTTTGATTTCCTGCAGATAGAAGTAATCCATCCACTGGTGCTGATACTCAAATTAATATTTCTACGCGATTAACGATTTCATTGGATATACACTTAATTATTAAATTATAATTCTTATAAGAAACTTATTTCAATCTACTGAATAAGAATAAGACCTCCATTTCCTCCTCACTCCGTACAGTATATAATCATTTGGTTATCAGTTGCGAACGAAGGTACTAATTTTTGCGTTAAGCTTCAAACCTCTGCATAACAATTAATTTTCGGATTGTTAATTAATTGCGAAATAATTATGCGTAAACATCCGTCTCCTTCTGCCGTTAACGTAATGACGGTTTCTAAAAAAACGCGTGGAAACAGGAAACATGGTGACTAATTCTCCAAATCTGATTCTTGAAGATGATTATCCATTTTTGTCTCTGCGGCGCAATTAATTCGCTTTCTATTGTTCTCCAACACACACGGCCTGTTCCGCGTGGTCTATGATTTATACCATTCTTTCACCGGCCGCACACTTTTCGTCATTTAGATTCATAAAAGGTGGTGGTTGGTGTTGTTTCTTATTTGGATTTTTCATGTAGGAATTAATTTATTTCAAGGTGAGAATAAGATTTACTCATATTTATTTTTAGTACTAACTACGTTGAACCATATTCATACCTAATTTGTTTAGAATTGAACTACATTTTTTCACGTATGTGAAAAAGTGTTCTTTATGTGAAATAGTGAAATATAAAATTGAAAAAAATATCTTCTGCCATCCGTGAAAATTTCAGCTTTTAGACTTAAAAAAAAATATACGTCCTTAAAAGAAGAAAACCGAACCCAGGGGGTGCAAATGGCGCGTAGGGATGGTTCCAAAAATTTTGAAAAAAATTCCAACGAAAGTCAGTCATCCCTTGCGTCATCCTAGAAAGTTTCAGCTTTTCGACTTGAAAAGAAAAAAATACGTCCTCAAAAAAAGAAAAACGAACCCAGAGGTGCAATTGGCGAGTAGGGGTGGTTCCAAAAATTTTGAAAAAATTCTCACTGAAAGCCGGTCATCCATTCTGTCATCCCTGAGAATTTCAGCATTTCGACTTTAAAAGAAAAAATACGTCCTTAAAAGAAGAAAACCGTAGCGTAGGGGTGATTCCAAAAATTTTGAAAAAATTCCTAATGAAAGCCAGTTATCCCTTCTGCCATCCCTGAAAATGTCAGCTTTCCGACTTTAAAAGAAAAAAATACGTCCTTAAAAGAAGAAAACCGAAGCGTAGGTGTGGTTCCAAATTTTTTTAAAAAAATCCTAATGAAAGCCAGTCATCCCTTCTGCCATCTCTAAAAGTTTCACTTTTTCGACTTTAAAAGAAAAAAATACGTCCTTAAAAGAAGAAAACCGTAGCGTAGGGGTGGTTCCAAAAATTTTGAAAAAATTCCTAATGAAAGCCAGTCATCCCTTCTGCCATCCCTGAAAGTTTCAGCTTTTCAACTTTTAAAGAAAAAAATACGTCCTTAAAAGAAGAAAACCGAAGCGTAGGTGTGGTTCCAACAATTTTTAAAAAATTCCCAATGAAAGCCAGTCATCCCTGAAAGTTTCAGCTTTTCGACTTGAAAAGAAAAAAATACGTCCTTAAAAGAAGAAAATCGAACCCAGGGGGTGCAAATGGCGCGTAGGGGTGGTTCTAAAAAATTGGAAAAAATTCCCAATGAAAGCCAGTCATTCCTTCTGCCATCTCTAAAAGTTTCAGTTTTTCGGCTTTAAAAGAAAAAAATACGTCCTTAAAAGAAGAAAACCGAAGCGTAGGTGTGGTTCCAACAATTTTTAAAAAAATTCCCAATGAAAGCCAGTCATCCCTGAAAGTTTCAGCTTTTCGACTTGAAAAGAAAAAAATACGTCCTTAAAAGAAGAAAAACGAACCAAGGGGTGCAAATAGCGCGTAGGGATAGTTCCAAAAATTTGGAAAAAATTCCCAATGAAAGCCATTTGTATCCTGTGCGATCCCTGAAAATTTCAGTTTTTCGACTTAAGAAGAAAAACGAACACACGGTGTGCAAATAGCGCGTAGGGGTAGTTCCAAAAATTTTGAAAAAATTCCCAATGAAAGCCAGTTATTCCTTCTACCATCCCTGAAAGTTTCAGCTTTTCTACTTGAAAAGAAAAAAATACGTCCTTAAAAGAAGAAAAACGAACACACGGTGTGCAAATAGCGCGTAGGGGTAGTTCCAAAAATTTTGAAAAAATTCCCAATGAAAGCCAGTTATTCCTTCTACCATCCCTGAAAGTTTCAGCTTTTCTACTTGAAAAGAAAAAAATACGTCCTTAAAAGAAGAAAACCGTAGCGTAGGGGTGGTTCAAAAATTTTGAAAAAATTCCTAATGAAAACCAGTTATCTCTTCTGCCATCCCTGAAAATGTCAGCTTTCCGACTTTAAAAGAAAAAAATACGTCCTTAAAAGAAGAAAACCGAAGCGTAGGTGTGGTTCCAAAAATTTTGAAAAAATTCCTAATGAAAGCCAGTCATCCCTTCTGCCATCCCTGAAAGTTTCAGCTTTTCGACTTTTAAAGAAAAAAATACGTCCTTAAAAGAAGAAAACCGAATCCAGGGGGTGCAAATGGCGAGTATGGGTGGTTCCAAAAATTTTGAAAAAATTCCCAATGAAAGCCAGTTATTCCTTCTACCATCCCTGAAAGTTTCAGCTTTTCTACTTGAAAAGAAAAAAATACGTCCTTAAAAGAAGAAAAACGAACCCACGGTGTGCAAATAGCGCGTAGGGGTAGTTCCAAAAATTTTGAAAAAATTCCCAATGAAAGCCAGTTATTCCTTCTACCATCCCTGAAAGTTTCAGCTTTTCTACTTGAAAAGAAAAAAATACGTCCTTAAAAGAAGAAAAACGAACCCACGGTGTGCAAATAGCGCGTAGGGGTAGTTCCAAAAATTTTGAAAAAATTCCCAATGAAAGCCAGTCATCCCTTCTGCCATTCCTGAAAGTTTCAGCTTTTCGACTTTTAAAGAAAAAAATACGTCCTTAAAAGAAGAAAACCGAATCCAGGGGGTGCAAATGGCAAGTATGGGTGGTTCCAAAAATTTTGAAAAAATTCCCAATGAAAGCCAGTTATTCCTTCTACCATCCCTGAAAGTTTCAGCTTTTCTACTTGAAAAGAAAAAAATACGTCCTTAAAAGAAGAAAAACGAACCCACGGTGTGCAAATAGCGCGTAGGGGTAGTTCCCAAAATTTGGAAAAAATTCCTAATGAAAGCTATTTGTATCCTGTGCGATCTCAGAAATGTTCAGCTTTCCGACTTTAAAAGAAAAAAATGCGTCCTCGGAAGAAGTATCATACAGGGGTGAAATCACGTATTTTGCACCCTAGGTCCGAAAAAGAGAGATACAATTTCATCAAATTTGCCATTGGAGCATCGAAACTACGATCAAATATAATGTTAACAACAATAATTCCTACAAAACTCATACGTGATGCGGGTGAGGGTGTCCGCGGCTCGTTAATATTTTTTACCCGGTTTTTAAAAAATCATATCTCGGAAACGCGAAAAAAATTCAAAAAAGTGGCCCGAGCAATTTTAGATATTTTCTTTAAGATTATTTTAAAATATACCGGGATCGTCCAGCTCCGGCGGTTACGGAGGAGATTTTTTTTTTTTGGAAACGTGCAAAAATCAAAAATCTGCGTTTGAAAAAACGAAACGACGGGACCGGTTCTTAAAGCTTGCCCGGTTATCTACTAGTGAAAAGTGAAAACACAAAAGTTGGATGGGCGACCGATACAATTCGGCACTTGGATACAATTAATGGCGCTTCACAGCGATCCTCTGAAGTAACAAGCCCAGTTACAGTATCGCCGAGCACTCGAGACGCACTCGAGTTTGCGCAGAGTGAGAACGTATTCGGAGAACGCGACAACATATCTGCGGAGACAATTTCGCAACGCGCCTCAAGTGCTTGGTATAACTCTATACACAAATCTATACACAAATCTCTATACAAATCTCTACACAAATCTCTACAGAAATCTCTACAGAAATCTCTACACAAATCTCTACACAAATCTCTACACAAATTTCTACACAAATCTCTACAGAAATCTCTACAGAAGTCTCTACACAAATCTCTACACAAATCTCTACAGAAATCTCTACAGAAATCTCTACAGAAATCTCTACAGAAATCTCTCCACAAATCTCTACACAAATCTCTACACAAATCTCTACACAAATTTCTACACAGATCTCTACAGAAATCTCTACACAAATCTCTACACAAATTTCTACACAAATCTCTACAGAAATCTCTACAGAAATCTCTACAGAAATATCTACACAAATCTCTACATGAATCTACAGAAATCTCTACAGAAATCTCTACACAAATCTCTACACAAATCTCTACAGAAATCTCTACAGAAATCTCTACACAAATCTCTAAACAAATCTCTACACAAATCTCTACACCAATCTCTACAGAAATCTCTACACAAATCTCTACACAAATCTCTACAGAAATCTCTACAGAAATCTCTACACAAATCTCTACATAAATCTCTACAGAAATCTCTACACAAATCTCTACACAAATCTCTACACAAATCTCTACAGAAATCTCTACACAAATCTCTACAGAAATCTCTACACAAATCTCTACACAAATCTCTACAGAAATCTCTACACAAATCTCTACACAAATCTCTACACAAATCTCTACAGAAATCTCTACAGAAATCTCTACAGAAATCTCTACAGAAATCTCTACAGAAATCTCTACACAAATCTCTACACAAATCTCTACACAAATCTCTACAGAAATCTCTACACAAATCTCTACACAAATCTCTACAGAAATCTCTACACAAATCTCTACACAAATCTCTACAGAAATCTCTACACAAATCTCTACAGAAATCTCTACATAAATCTCTACACAAATCTCTACAGAAATCTATACTAAACGATCCCGCAATGATGGCCTAACATATCACTACTACTACTAATCATAATTAGTAGTAGTAGTGATATGTTAGGCATTGCGGGATCGTCAATTAATTACGTTTGTGAATTCATAAAAATCAGCAAATTTCGAAAATTTCGAACGCTGCATGTTACAAAATTAAGCTATAAAAACATATTAAATTCCCATTTTCTACCCGGCACGCAACCGCCAGGAAAGATTTGTAATGGTAATCTCTCATCCAGTCAAAATTACACGGCGTGCATCCAGTGTTTTTTTTTTTCTTGGGATTAGCTTCTGTTGGGCATTTAATTATGGGGCTACCAGTTATTTGCTTTGGTCTTTTTTGGGACGCTGATTATACGCTACCTACCGTTCCGATTATACGGTCGGTCTATGGGCCTTATTCTTTCCAGGAGGTATAATATTATACCGCAAACTTTTTGACAGGAATATATCGAATAACAGGTCTTCTCGTTTTATATAAATTCGCCGTCAAAACACGCCGGCGTAATCAAGAGAGCGCGGTGTTTTCGGTTTCCAAGGCGAGAGCGAGCCGTGGAAACAAATTTGTTTGACGAATGTCAAGTGTTGTTTCATCGTGCACTTCTCGGGTTCTTCAATTTGCTGAAAGTTGGGGGGTAATTGTTTGAGTGTCAACATTTTCGGTATATACTTATGTTTGAGTTAAGTTATCGGAAGCGGTTTGTGCATTTACGGAGAGAGCGCCATCGGGGTAAGTATTATTTTCTCGTAGCAAAGAGCGCCATTTTGACACGAACCTCCGACTTTAATAATTCAATTCGCTATGATCCACGTTTGATAAATTTTAAAATTTAAAATTTTTAGAGTTGGAATAACCTTAAGGGTAATTTTAGATTTAGAATAAAAAATTGGTTCATAAATAACAAAGTTATAGTTATTACAAACTTGCCCGTTGATGCCATTTTGTTAAATTGCTCCAAATTTCAAAATGACCCACTGACCCCAGTTTTCACATATAAATTCCGAATAAAAATGTTTGAAAAACTCTTTGAAGGACCAGAAATTTCTAGATCCAAGTGGGGCCAGACATAAAAGAAAATAAAAGTTTGCATTTTTTTGGAGTTAAAATATAATGGCGGGTGCTTATAAAGCTGTGTTTTATTGAAGTACTTAGTTAGCCTACTTTTCAATAAATGTCGTCATGTGTATAGATCCAAAAATAAAACGAAAATATTCAAACTATAAAATTTGAAAAGGTGGTACAATGCGCCTACCATCGCCCCACTAGGCATGTTGAAAAGGTGGTATAATGAGTGTACCACAGTCTCTCAAAGAGTTAACCCTTTTTCGTTGTGTACTTACTGACAATTTTTTGACATGAAGGCAACGAGATTGTTTTATTTTGGGTGATTTAAAATGAACTTTGCCATAGTCATTGTTGATCTCAACGCCAATTTGCATAAAAATCCTTCGAGGTATTTTCATGCAATTGCCTGGCGGTCTGTCTTAGTCAAAATAATCAATTTCTATGGAGAAAATAAACATTTTAATTTCATTCCAATCAATTGGTTGCAAAATCCTGAACTGTGCATCAATAACCAAACCATTTCAATAAATATTCACATCGTACCCATGGGAACAATTCATAAACCGATTCTCCTTAAAGTAATCGCAAATACCATAAACGTACACTTTAATGTATTAAGCGAAAACCTTGATTTACGATACAATTAAATATGACTTGTTCATTAAACCATGTGCACAGTTATATTATGTAGGTGATTTATTTATATTGCATTGTTTTCTGCGAGATCGTGCCTCAAAAAGGAAACATATATCAGTAGGTGCGGATAATGTACTTAAGTAATTTCCATCCCACAATTAGATTTTCATTGTTGCATCATTTAAATGTTATTTACAGATTGGATAACAAATAATAATAAAATGTGTGCGAAGCTGAAGTTTTCCGTTTAACCTCCAACTTTTAGAATTGATTATAATGAATTCTGTATTACCATATTCAAAGCATTGAATTGATTTGATTAAAATTAAAATTGTTGGATAATTTTTAATTTTTTTTTATTTTCTATTTTTATTATGCACATGTAAATGCAGTTGCGTTAATAAATAAATAAATAAATAATCTTGAAACTTCATACTCGATAAGTGGAAGAGGGTTTCAATTCTGCATGTTTAAAATTGCTTGGGGCAAGGAAATTATTTCGGCGATCGTAAAAAATTGCGGCGGGAGAGGCGGCAAAAGAAAAATATAATTTAGTCTAAAGAATGCCTGAAGAACTTATGCCAATGACTGCGTCCTCACTTATGCGCTTGAATGACGCATGCCTTTGACCAGCAGCGTTGCCAACTGATCACAAGATATTTCCGCCAGGTAGCCAACCTAATTCCGCCAGAAAATATACGAAAATAAATAAAACAAACTTATCGATGTTACAAAACTCAAACTTTCGTAAACATTCTGTAATTATCATTATTTATTATCTTCAGGCCTTTGACTAAATTTATATAGTTCAAGCTTCAAGCCTCGATTTTTCAATGCATTTATAGATATAATATATATTTATAGATCTTGACGACTTGAACAAACAAATCTAAAAAAGTAAATACTGCTATAATTATAATATCAAAACATCTATCTTTAAAACTAACTGTAATTTTTGAAAGTCTGCCAATTTTTCCGTAAGTTGTGAATTTTCGAAAATTATACTTTTAATTGTCGAACAATTGAACAAAAAAAATCTGAAGAAAATAAATATTTACGATGGAATTGCTCACAAATTTTAATATATTCACAAGATATCCACTTTTATCATAAACTCTGAGTGTTGAAAATGTGTCAATTTCTGCGTGAGTTATAAATTTTTAAAAATGAATTTTTTAACTGGTCGAATATTTGACCAAAGAAAAAATAGAAAAAAAATCGATATGATTGAATTCTTTAAAAACTCTAATGCAATCATGATACATTTATCTTATGTTAATTAACTATGATTTTTAAAAATGAGCCAATTTTTGCGTGAGATGAATTTTTGAAAAAAAAAATTATTTTATTTTAAAGTTGTCGAAAACAAAATAAAAATCGTAAACAAAATTGAGTTCCTCAAATATTTTAATTCAGCCACAGAACGACTGCCTTTAAAACTAACTTTGACTTGTGAAAATCTGTTCATTTTTGCGTGAGATATAAATTTTTGAAAATTATTTTTTTTTTAAGTTGTCCAATATTTGAACAAAGAAAATATAGAAAAAAATAATACTGATATGATTAAATTCCTTGAAAATTCTAATGCGTCAATTTTTGAGTGAGATGAATTTTTAAAATTATTTTTGTAAGTTGTCGAATATTTGAACAAAGAAAAAAATTAAAAAATTAATACAGAAATGATTGAATTCCTTAAAAATTCTAATGCAATAATTATGTATTTAACTTTAAAATTAACTTTGATTTTTGAAAATGAGTCAATTTTTGAGTGAGTTATGATTTTTTTTTTTAATTTTAAGTTGTCAAATATTTGAACAAAGAAAAAATAGAAAAAATATCACTGATTCCTTAAAAATCCTAAGGCAATCATAATACATTTATCTTTAAAATCAACTATGATTTTTGAATATGAGTCAACTTTTCCGCGAGTTTTGAATTTTTTTGAACATTTTAAGTTGTCGAACACTAAAAAAAACAAAATTGAGTTCTTCAAACATTTTAATACATCTACAGAACGACCACCTTCAAAACTAACTTTGATTTTTGAAAATGCGTTCATTTTTGGGTGTTATAAAGTTTTGAAAATTAACTTTTCAAGTTGTCGAACACATGACAAAAAAGTCTAAAAAATAAAATCTGATAGAATTTCTCCAAACTTTAGATACATAATATATTCACAAAAAATCTGTTTTTCGAACTAAGGAAGATTTTTGAAAATGTGTCAATTTTTGAGTGAGTTATGAATTTTTTAAAAATAGGAAGGTACAAAGAAAAAATAGGAAAAAAAATAATACTGAAATGATTGAATTCCTTAAAAATTCTAATGCAATCATTGTATATTTAATTTTGAAATTAACTTTGATGTTTGAAAACGAGTCAATTTTTGAATGAGTTATTAATTTAAAATTGTCGAGGAAAAATTAAAAAAAAAATTATACTGATATGATTGAACTCCTTAAAACTTCTAATGCAATCATTATTTATTTAACTTTAAAATTAACTTTGATTTTTGAAAACGAGTCAATTTTTGAATGAGTTATGCATTTTTTTCATTATTTTTTTAAGTTGTCGAATATTTGAACAGAGAAAAAATAGGAAAAAAAATAATACAGATGACACTGAATTCATTAAAAGCTCTAAGGCAATCATTATACATTTATATTTAACATTGACTACGATTTTTGAAAATTAGTCAATTTTTGCGTGAGAATTTTTAAAAATAAACATTTTATAAACAATTTTTTGAACATTTTACGTTGTCGAACACTTAAACAAAACAAAAATTTGAGTTCTTCAAACATTTTAATACATCTACGGAACGACTACCTTTAAAACTAACTTTGATTTTTTTAAATGTGTTATACATTTTTGAAAATTAACTTTTCAAGTTGATACATAATATATTCACAAAACATCTGCTTTTCGAATGAAGGAAGATTTTTGAAAATGTGTCAATTTTTGAGTGAGTTATTAATTTTTTTTAAATTATTTTTTAAGTCGTCGAATATTTGAACAAAGAAAAAATAGAAAAAAAAACACTTATATCACTGAATTCCTTAAAAATCCGAAGGCAATCATAATACATTTATTTTTATTTTTATTGACTATGCTTTTTGAAAATGAATCAATTTTTGCGTGAGTTAAGAATTTTTTAAAATTATTTTTTAAGTTGACGAATATTTGAACAAAGAAAAAATTTAAAAAAAAATAATACTGATATGATTGAATTCCTTAAAAATTCTATTGCAATCATTATATATTTAACTTTAAAATTAACTTTGATTTTTGAAAACAAGTCAATTTTTGAGTGAGTTATTAATTTTTAAAAATTATTTTTTTAAGTTGTCGAATATTTAAACAAAGAAAAAAATAGAAAAAAAAATACGGATATCACTGAATTCATTACAAACTCCAAGGTAATCATAATACATTTATCTTTCACATTGACTATGATTTTTGAAAATGAGTCAATTTTTTGCGTGAGTTTTGAAATTTTTGAAAATTAACACTTTCCGTTATCGAACACTTGAACAAAACAAAAATTTGAGTTCTTCAAACATTTTGATACATCCACAGAACGACTACCTTGAAAACTAACTTTGGTTTTGTTACACATTTTTGAAAATTAACTTTTCAAGTTGTCGAACACTTAACAAAAAAAATCTGAAAAATAAAATCTGATGGAACTTCTCAAAAATTTAGATACATAATATATTCACAAAACATCTGTTTTTCGAACGAAGGAAGATTTTTGAAAATGTGTCAATTTTTGCGTGAGTTATGAATTTTTGAAAATTATTTTTTTTTAAGTTGTCGAATATTTAAACAAAGACAAAAAATAGAAAACAAAATTAATACTGATATCATAATATATTTATCTTTAAAATGAACTACGATTTTTGAAAATGAAAAAAGTTGCCGAACACGTAAACAAAACAAAAATTGAGTTCCTCAAATATTTTAAAACATCCATAGAACGACAAATTTTTGAAAATTAACATTTTAAGTTATCGAACACTTAAACAATACAAAAATTTGAATTCTTCAAACATTTTGATACATCCACAAAACGACTACCCTTCACACTAACTTTGATTTTTGAAAATTTGTTCATTTTTCGGTGTTATGAATTTTTCAAAATTAACGTTTTAAGTTAAAAATCTAAAAAATAAATTCTGAAATGATAGAATTTCTCAAAAATTTAAGTACCTATATTAATAAAAGATCTGCCTTTAGAATTAACCATGATTTTTTTAATGTTTCAATTTTTGCATGAGTAATGAATTTTTGAAAATTATTTTTATAAATTGTCGAATATTTGAACAAAGAAAGAATAGAAAAAATTAATACTGAAATGCTTGAATTCATTAAAAACTATAATACATTTATCTTTAAAATGAACTATGATTTTTGAAAATGAGTCAACTTTGCGTGAGCTATGAGTTTTTGAAAATTAATATTTTGTGTTTTCGAACACTTAAACAATTAAACAAAACAAAATTGAGTTCCTCAAATATTTTAATATATTCACAGAACGACTACCTTTAAAACTAACTTTGATTTTTGAAAATGTGTTTATTTTTGGGTTTATGAATTTTTGAAAATTAAAGATTTAACTTCTAAAAAAAAAAAATATTAATATGATAGAATTTTACAAAAATTTTAGTATATTCACAAAACATCTGCCTTTAGATTTTTGGAATGTGTTAATTTTTGCCTGAATTATGAATTTTTTAAAATTAATATTTAAAGTTGAACAAATTTTTTTTTTTTTATATGTTATCTAAACATCTACCTTTAAACCACTCTTTCAATCACTTTTTCTGTAAGTTAAGAATTTTTTTAAATTACTGTTTTATGTCTCTGCTTTTTCTCTTATACCTTTTGAAAATAAAGATAAAATTTAAATTAAATTACGCTAGCTTTTTCAAAAATCCAAAATAATTCCGCTAGAAAATCCGACAGCCGCTAAAACGAAAATTATTCCACAATTCGGATTCAAAATCCGCCAGATCTAGCGGATTTTCCGCTGACCTGGTACTGTTGACCAGTGGCGTAACTTCAAATTTGTGGTCCTGAGGCGAACCTATATTTTGATGACTTATATTGAAAGGCATCCTTTGACGGAAAAAGAAAAAGAAAGCGCAACAGGATGAAGAATGCACACGAGCGTAGGCATTGTCATAGGTTAACAAAATAATAGCATTCAACGCATCGGAGGTCCGTGGATCTTCGTAGAAGAAGATAAGATAGAGATGCCGTTCGTCCTTCATTACATAATCTCAAGAGGAATCAAATATTCTGCTGCTGTTTTGGTCAAATTTTTGTTGCTGCTTCGACGTCTGTTAAGCAGATACAACCGGCCAACAAAAGATTGCCAACATGTTGATCAACAAGCAACTAGTTCATCGATACTCGTCAATATCGAAAGACATGACATCAAAGAAATGTGTTGGCTCTTGCTTGTATACCGATGTAAATTGATCTGCCCAGCATTTTGTTGGCAGGTCTATAGTTATCCTTACTGCACAAGGCCCCGCAAAACTTCAACAATAACTCGTCGCTGCAAACAATAACCATAAGACAGGGCAATGTACAGTAACCAACCAACAATTAAAAATCCGCACGTAACACACGTCCAGGACCAATGACCCAGAGAAGAACAAAAGTATCCCCATTGCCCCCCCAAAAAAAAAAACCTCGATGGCGCCAGCTAATGCAATCTCGCAATTTTTTTATGTACAGCACACGGCCATCCCATTGATGGATGATCGCCATTTAAAAAGAATACGTCAGAATATTTGCATAAGAAATGTAGACACGAATCAATTATTGTAGTAGTCACTTACCGTCTGGTGGTACGAAGGAGGAGTAGGAGCAGGAGGGGCAACGGGGGGTAATATCTACGTGTATCCGGTGAGAGTTACGTGATGAACCGAGCTACTCGTTTCCCATCGATATAAATTCCCATAAACGCAAGCCGCACTCTATCATATAATTCTTATCCCTCCAACGCTCGACACTTTTGAATCCGTTAGTGGAAATTGAGTCACTGGATGGCGGTGTCAGTGCCGCGAAGAAAGTGAAGCTGAATGGAACGTTGGTGCATGTGATGATCTCTCGCGCGTTGATTATTTATCGGAAATAAAAATCTGCGAGTTTGGATTAAAGTGATTGAGTGTGTGTTATGTGATATTGGATTATTTTTCTTAAACTTATGGTAATGTTTTTTTTAAATATATTTTACGCTTGAAGACATTGGTGTTGTTAACGGTACACGTCTAATTAAATATGAAATAACTAGAAACTGCAGCATGTATTAAAATATAAATAATTTATTTAATGCTTCTGCAACAAGTGAGTGTTTTTAATTTTAATTAAACTTTTATTTGATTCTAATATGTGTAAATCATTCGCGCAGACTTCTGTAGTCTTCGGTATTTTGGATTCTCGCTAAAGCTAAAATCATTCGGCAGATTTTTGTAGTCTTCAGTATTTTGGATTCTTGCTAAAGCTAAACTCGTTCGCGCAGAATTCTATAGTCTGCAAAATTTTGGATTCAAAACAAAACTAAGGATTTTCTTGAAGCTGTGAATTACATGCTAATAGGAGCAATTCACACCCCCTATTTTTGTTCTTGAGTTTAAGAGACCTTTTCATTGTCGAACTGGAAGTATAAAAATTTGCCATCTTACACGAGAAATTTTTCGAGTAAATGACAATTGAAGGTGAGAACTTGATATTTAGAGTTTTTGCAAAATGACCTTGTTCCAGGGCTTTTTCTAAACAAAAATTATCTTGACCTTCTATATAATACAATATAGTTTCAGCAAGACGGCATTTTTTGGACTCTTGCACGCGAGGACCGATAGAATAGTGCGGAGATGCGCTGAAACCATATTGTATTATATGGAAGGTCAAGAACATTGTTGTTTGGAAAAATTGCTACAAGCGCTGTAACAAAATCATTTTGCTAAAACTCTAAATATCGGTTCCTCACCTTCAATTGTCAATTACTCGAAAAAATTCTTATGTAAGGTGGCAACATTTTTATACTTCCAGTTTGACAATGAAAAGACCTCTCAAAATCAAGAACAAAAATAGGGGGTTGCCATTTAAAAACAAAATGGATGGCGTCATTACTCAAAATGATGACCGAAAAACAACTTTCATGCAAAAATGTGTAGTTTCATAAAAGAAAATCGACCTGTTTGAGGATTTTTTCAAAAATATTTTATTTTGGTTTTACTGAATATATTCCATACTTTAGGCGCGCACTGTGCGAAGGGTGGTGGATAGGCCCTATCTACCATCCGGTCAGTTAATCATAATCCAGGTTTCTTTTTAATACTTCACGAAAAAATATTGAAAAGTTCAATTTACATGTTTTCTCTATTAATTTACATCGTTACAGTATTCATTGTAATTTTCTTTGAAAATGGTCGTAATAAATCTAAACACGTGTCAGAAAACATGAAACCAAACAAGAGTTTTATTTCAATAATACCCACAATTGTGGTTTTGTTTCATCACAAGATGTGTTAATTTTGTTTTACGTGGATTGATAAACTTTTATTATTATTATTATTATTATAAATTCCTTGCAAACAACAATAGGCCTGGATTTTGATTTTTTTTTGACCTGCAGTTTCGGTTTTTGGTATGAATTTCTGATCTTAAAAAAAATCTTCATTTTCGATTTGTTTGTTGAAATTTTCGATTTTTTTATTTTTATGCCCGAATTTTGGATGTTTTGTCTTATATTTCAACCTAAATTATTCATTTTTTGCGCGATTTTTTGCCAGTATTTTCGAGTTTTTGGTTTTTTGTCCTTTATCTTTTTTTAAATATTTTCGAGATTCAAGTTAGCAATTTATTTTGAGCTAGAGTTATTTTTGGGACTGAAATGGAAAATTATTTTTCTTTTGCTTGAATTTTTAATTTTTGAGTGCATATTTTTATTATTGAGACCAGGGTTTTATTTTTTTTCTTATCTTTTAGATGTTTGGTCAGCATTTTTGATTTCTTTGTTCTGATTTTTAAAGTTTTTTTTTACCAAAATATTTTGATTTTTATCAATTTTTTTTAATAATTTGTTGAAGTTTTCCGTTTTTAGTCTACATTTTTCATTTTTCGGTTTTTCTGATTTTTTTAAACTTGATTTTTAATTTTAACAAGCGAATTTTTGAACATTAATAGTTGATTTTTTTGTTTTGAGGGTATTTTCGAGTTTCTTGGACTAAGTTTTCGATTGTTTGCCCTTCATTTTAGATTGTTTAATCTGAATTATTGTTTTTATGGGCGAATTTTTTTAACTATTAGTACGTATATGTATTTTGCTTATATTTTATTTTTGTCTTTATTTAATCTGCATGAACTTTGTATTTACGGTGTTCAAGGACCTGTATTAATTTTCTAATTTTAAGTTGCATTGTTGCGTGTGTATATATTAAATTATTCGACATTAATGTAATTTAAATTTGAATATTGATTTGGTTTTGATTTTGATTTTTATATGCGTATATTAATTTTAGGTTTAATTTTAATTTAATTTCTACTATAGTCTTAATTTTAGTTTTATTTCTCCTTTTTCATTTATCATGTTTTTAATGTATGCAAAAGGTGTAACCGTAAACAAATAAATAAATAAATAAATAAATTGCTTTTTGAATTTATTTCGGGATAAAGTTATTTTTGGGGCAAATTATTTTTCTTTTGCTTGAATTTTCAAATTTTTAAGCAATTGTATAGATATTTTATTGTATTTAAAATAGATTTTTTTTTACTTTCCTTGGTTAGCCTTCAGCATTATGTTAGCTACTTGTTGCTTATTTATGTTATTTAAAGCCAATTAACTGGCGTGTTTACAACAGCATTAACACATAAATTAAAAAAAAAACATTAACGATTATTAAATAATTTAAAAAATTTATTTTCATCGAAAACTTGTCCAATATCCAAAATAAATAAAAAAAAATATCATTGACGCGAGCACATCCGATATAATCTCATAATTTACAAATATAAACTGGTTATGGTAAAATTTCGTAAACTAGAAAAATTTAAATATTTATACGGTGGTGCATAAATCTATCACATTTCAAACAACAAAAAAAAAAAACTTCAAATTGATTGGCGATTTCTCATGGCACGTGTTGAAAATCCCATATTATTTGCATAATTTATGCACGCTGGAAACTACGAAATAAATGTTATCTTTGGTTCTGGACGTTAAAAAATACACTGAAAATGTATATAAGATTTCAGTGATTTGGTTTTATAGAAAATTAAATTAATGGTCTTAATTGTGTAGGATGTATATATTTTTTAAATAATGTATGAGAAGAAGCATTAGATTTTAGGTATTAATCGTTTAATTTTTACGTATTGATAGTTCTTTTTTTTTTCTTTTTTTTGGCATAGGTTTGGCCATTCAGCCACTAGTTCATATTATTTTTTAAATGTCGTTGTCAGTAAATAAAGTTATTATTATTATTATTAATGACATTAATGCTATCTAATAAAAACTCTGAATGTTTAAAATTCTCGACCAGTTTCACCTGATTATGGCATTTTGAAGAGAATTTTAAAATAAATTTGAAATGCCGGAATAAGACGAAACTGGTCGAGAATTTTAAACATTCAGAGTTTTTATTTGGTAGAATTAATATCTATTTCATATTACTATCATTATTTTTTTTTTTATTAAAAGGGAGGATGGTTGACAGGAATTCGGGTTGAGGAAGCGCGGATGATTAGCCAACTAGGGCATTCTGCCACAACCGATAATTTGTATAATAATCATTTATAATGATGAAAGGGACATACACTAAACACCCATGGACCCGCACGGCCATTTTTCATTCCGAAAAAGTGACCGCGCGGATGGGATTCGAACCCACGACCGCGAGGCCCGTAAGCAGGATCTCTACTTATTGGGTCACCGCGGCCCCTTAATATTAATAATTTAATTTATTTAAAAAAATTAAATTTATTTAAATTCTTAAATTATTATTAACTAAGCACTCCTAACCTTATTTTTAACAACAACAGATTGTACAGGGTTGTCTTTGCATTGCCCCCCCCTCACTTGTTCCGTTGCATTTTTGCTGACACTGGTAGAGATTTTTTTAAATCAAGATGAAGATGTTATAATACAATATATGTATGAATCTCTGCGACTTGATGGGCATTACAAAAACATTATTATCATTATTATTATCAATGGTTAGACCGGTACTACTCGTTTTAAGATTATTAAATGAGTACACACTTCCACCCATACATGTATGAATACAGAAAAAAAACAACTGACAACTGAGTAAACATTGCATGTCGAAATCACAACATTGATATTATTAATTACAATGTTGCAAATTTAATTGATATAATTGCATCGTGATTATTTAATTACCCGAAAGATCTATGGTATATTTCACACGATGTCGTAATGACGTTGGTCTTATCCAAACGCATTCATTTCAGTCCAGTCGTTATAAATATATCACTTGAGCTTGTTGCGTGAAGCCAATAAAAAATTTGCAACAGTTGCGAAAGTTATAAATATCACTAGGTGAAGATGATATATTCTAATAACGTAATAAAAATGGATTTTTCTTCGTTTTAAATGCCAGTGTTTTTATCTGTTTAAGGAGTGACCGTTATTGATTCTCCGATATGGTTAACACCGCATAATCTTGGTAATTTAGATGGTGGTGTTAAATGGAATATCCTAATGAGGCTTATAAATTACTCCATTAAATGTCCAATTTTCCATATTTTCTTGGTGTGGAATTAATAATGTTTTACGCAACACGTAAGGATTCTAATAATAATTTGTTACTGCTCATCAAGAAATCAATCTGTTGACACAATGTGGGATGCAGGAGGATAATCTCACAAGCGCTATAACGAATTATTAAAAACATTAAATATTGTTTCCCCCATCAGAAGACCAACAGATCTACAAAGGTTTTCCCATCACAAATAACAAATCAGCGAGCATACATTTATTTTTAAACACTAAATCTAAGGCAAAAACAAATGCGACATCTACCCATAGAATCAAACAGCGATTGAAAAAAACTAACTACACTGATAAGACCTGAAAGATCTAAACCGGTCTGTAGGTGTTCTGATACAATATTTAACATTTACATTATTATTATTATATTTTCCGTCGTTGGCATATTCCTACTTCTGACGCTGGTTATGCCACTCAGATTGGGTTTAGTACAACATTCAGGCAATAGATTCCGCCACCTTCTAACAAATTATTATGCTTAAACGTGTAATAGAGGCAATTATCTACACAAATTAGTTCTCTAAACATCTTAACTCTACAAAAACAAATAACATCAACCAGCATACATTCATTTTTAATCACTAAATCTAAGGCAAAAACATATGCGACACCTATCCATAGAATCAAACAGCGATTTAAAAAAATGGGATCAAAGAGAGTAACTAGAGAGTTTAAATGATTATTAATCTCAGCATTTCCAAATATTCGTGTATAATAAATTCAAGTGTGATAGAAATTACTTGTGAATAATTTGTATGTGCATATTTAGATTTATATTTTTGTACGCACTTTGAATGAAACTAATAAATACAAAATACAAATACATTCAACCAATCATTTTATAATCATTATTTTTACATATTTTTCTTTTTTTTTGGGAGGGCTTTCACGAGTAAAACAGGTGCCATCTAAATATGGCTTCCACATTCTCACCTAATGAAGCAGAAGCTAAGCGTGTCATAATAACTCTGAAATAATAATAACCAATTACAATAAATAAGCCCCCGCGTGGTAATAATTAACTCCCAATAAAAATACTCGTTAATGCATTCTTTCAATAAACTTCCATTCCAAATTTGGGAAATAGTCGACTTCTGGTGGTGATTTGCATACTAATTGATAGTTATATTTATTAGACAAACAGGCGATGTATTTAATTGAATTAACGTGACATTAGAAAAAAAAAATCTCATCGGACGTGCATTTGAGCATTTATAAATAGTAGTACGCATATTAGAACATGATAAAACCAAAATTGTTTTTATCAATTTAATTATATATATATTTGCACCCTAATAATAATTTCAAAATTACGTAATAAATTCGTTAGAAAATATTTAACTAAAAAATGTCGAAGACCAACCAGACCTTTTCGAGACTGTGTACAATAATTCCGAACGGTGTTATCTTCTCTCCATACTACAAACCTTGGTGATCTCTAGTATTAGTTTTGATAATAGCAAGTTGAGTTAAAAGTTTCAAGCTTTTAGCACTTGTTTTTCAATATCCTTACTAACTTAAAAGAAGTGTCTCTTAAAAATGCAAACAGCTTCATTAAAGTGGGATTATATCAAAAAAATTAGATTAGGAATGTGTTTAGATTTTTATGGAAGCACGTTAAACAATTTATTTTCTACCGTTTTAGAAAATTTCACGCCCATGACAATTGTATATTGTTTGATAATGTCCGAATAGGACGAAACTTGTCGCAATAACAAAATCGTGATACCAACAAAGTGTTTTAATTCAACGTCTTCTTTAGTAATTGTTACCCACTTTCAGAATGAAGAAATAGGATTATCTCGAAATTTAGCAAAGGTGTATTTCCTGATTTTATTTTTATTAAATCTAACAGAACAATTTATTTTTAATAATTTTCCAACTTGGAAACTGAGTCTCTTCAAAATATAAATAAATGCATCAATCAAGCAGCGTTTTCATGAAATCTAGAGAAAAGAGTTTCCAGATTCTAGGACAAGCCATTTTGAATAATTTAAGAATATTTCACGGTCCCGCTAATTGTTTTTACATTTTTCGCCCACTCACAAAACTTCAGAATGAAAATGTCGTGATTTAAATAGCATTATCTCGAAATCAAGAGAAGGAGGTGTTAACAGATTTTTTATCATACAAGACAATCTATTTTCAACAATTCTTGACAGTTTCAAGCTTCTAGCAACTGTTTTCAATTTTTTCTACTAATCTAAAAACTTAGTCATGCCTAAATGGAAATAGCGTCACTTAAGAGGGATTATTTAGAAGTCTAGAGAAGGGGTGGTATTCTATTTTTGTATAATCATCTAGGACAATCCATTTTGAAGAATTTCTGAAAATGTTGCTCTCATAGAATTTCTTTTTCTATTTTTTTTTTGTTGCAAAGTGAGTAACTTTAAAGTGTAGTAAATAGAAATGGCGTAATTTAAGACAGATTATTTAGAAGACTAGAGAAGAAGTGATGTTCAATTTTTATAGAAGCATCTAGGACAATCGATATTGAAGAATTTTTGAAAATTTTGCTCTCGTAGCGTTCGTTTCTCTTTTTTTGCCGGCATGAAAAGTGAGTAACTTTAAAGTGGAAATATTTTGATTCAATAGGATAAATAAATCATAGAAAACAATCTATTTTTAATAACTTTTGAAAATTTAAGTTTTCAGCAGCTGTTTTTGATTTTTTTGCCAACTTTGAAACTGAATAGCTTCAAATTGAAAATTGTGACAATCAAGCAGTATTATCTAGAAATCTAGATGAGGAGTGTATTCGGATTTTTATAAAATCATCTAGGAAAATCTATTTTGAATATTTTTAGAAAGAGTCACATTCAGAGCAATTGTTTTTCTATTTTTTTCCATTTGTAAACTGGGTAACTTTGGAATGAGCAATGGCAATTTAAATAGGACTATCTCGAAATCTAAGGAAAAGGATAAATCTTTAAAATTCCAAGCTTCTAGCAAATATGTTTCAATTTTTTTTTTCATTTATTTCAAAACGGAAATAACTTCATTTAAGCGGGATTATCACGAAATCTAGAGAAACCTTGTTTCCGGATTTTTATAGAATCATTTAGAAAAAGTGTAGAAAATTTAAAGCTCGCAGCAAGTATTATTTTTTTTTTCCTATTTTTCTTTCTAAGTGGGTGACTCTAGAATAACAATGGACATACAATGATTATCTGGAAATCTAGAAAAGGGGTGTTTTAGAATCTTATTTTGAATTATACAGGACAATCTAGTTTTAATAAGTTTTGAAAATTCCAACTGTTATTAAATGTTTGACCAACTCGTTTCAAAATGAAAATATCGTAATTCAAGGGAGATTATCTCGAAATCTCAGGGGTGTTTTCGGATTTTTAATTAATCATTTAGAGAAATCCGTTCTGAATTATTTTAGAAAATTTCATGTACGTAGCAACTGTTTTTTTATTTTTTTTTATTTTTTAGTAACTTCAAAAATGATTTACATGAAAATGGAAATAGCGCAGTTTAATTTAATAATTTCGAAATCAAGAGGGGGAATGCTTTCGGATTTTTTTATTGAATCGTCTAGGACAATCTATTTTGTACATTCTTAGAAAATTTCAGGCTCGTTGCAATTGTTTTTCTATTTTTTGTACCAACTTATAAAGTGGGTAACTTTAGAATGGGCAGTGAGTTTTTGAATTTTTTATCAAATCATCCAAAACAATCTGCCTTTAATAATATTTTAAAATTCCAAGCTTCCAGCAACTGTTTTTCTATTATTTTTTCTAATTTATTAAGAAACGAATCATTTGAAAATAGAAATATCTTCATCGGGATTATCTTAATCTAGAAAGATTGTTTCCGGACTTTTATAGAATCATCTAGAACATTTTGTTTTGAAGAAGTTTAGATAATTTTACGCTCACAACAACTATTTTTCTAATTTTTTTTTGATATCTTTGCAAGTGGGTAACTCTAGAATGGAAATATGGTCATATAAATATGATTATCTCGAAATCTAGGCAAGGGATGTTTTAGAATCATACATCTACTTTTAATAATTTAAAAAAATCCTCTTTTTGAATTTTTGAATAACTGAATTTTTAAAATGGAAATATCACAATTCAAGGGAGATTATCTTGAAATCTGGGAGGGGTGTTTCCGGATTTTTAAAGAATCATCTATAATCATCCATTTTAGATAATTTTTAGTAACTTGAAAAATGAGTCACATGAATATTGAAATATCGTAATTTGTGCCGAATAATTTCGAAATCGAGAGGAGAAGTGTTTTTGGATTTTGATTGAATTATCTAGTACAATTCATTTTTTGTTTATCCTTGGTAAATTTCATGCACGTAGCAATTGTTTTCCAATTTTTTTTAGTAACTTCAAAAATAAGTCACATGAAAGTGTAAATACCGTAATTTGAGCGGAATAATTTCGAAATTTAAAGTGAGAGTGTTTTCGGATTTTTATTGAATCGTTTAGGACAAACTATTTTGTACATCCACAGAAAAGTTCAGGCTCATTGCGTTTAATTTTTAATTTTTTTTACCAACGTGAAAAGTAGAAAACTTCAAGGTATGTTCTGTCCTGATTGAGCTTTAAAGGAATAACATTCCGAAGATATTTTTGGGCAAGTTTTTTTTTCTATTCCTGTACCGAACAAATTTAGTTAGAAGCTCCGAGACTAAGAGACTTAAAAGATCAAGAAATTGAACCAACTACTATGGTATCCACTGTTATACTAAAAGACCTGTACATATTAGATAAATGCATAGGCAACAATTTAAAAACGTAATTAATTAAAAATGCTTTTTACAGTTGATGATTGGGTGTGTGATCAATCTCTATCTCTATCTCTATATGTGAATTTTCTCTTTGTTTGTTTTGGAAACATTTTCGGTGTTCTTCGATTCGAAGTTCGAATGAGCTTTCAGTCTGATCACTTCCTTCGACGCAAGTTAATAAGTTACAAGGCCACACAATGAGAAAAAGTAGTTATCAAATAAAGTTATTTTTTGGAAACATTTTCGGTGTTTCGATTCGGTTTTCGAATGATTTACCAGTCTAGTCGATACAAGTTAATAAGTTAATAAGACCACCCAATGAGGAAAAGTAATTATCAAATAAAGTTACAGATAAAATCTAAAAAACTTGTATTACATTACTATTCTAGTTGGGTGAACTCAATCCCTCATCAATGAGTTTATCCTGCTTATGTCAATTTACTTTCATCATTCTGTATTTTCTCTGCAATTTACATTCAAGAAATTCCAGCGCTAGACAAATATAAGCTTCACAATTTGATTGAAACAAAACTAGAATTCGCAAAAGGAAAACGTTTCTGGTCGATCTGGTTATATATCCCACAAAAGATGTGTCGATCATATTTAACATCTGTTACACTTGCCGGTAATGAAAAAAAAATGCGACTAGTAGAATCCAGCAGATACTAGAAAAACCGGAAAAAGTGTAAGCAAATAGAGTTGCATTGGCAGGCGATACAACTTAATGAAACATTAAATATAATCTTGGTCGTAATTAAGGTGAACTGGCAGGACATTCCCACCGATCTACTTACTATACAGAACAGAAACTGAACGTGGTTATTTGAAAGTGAAATCATTCCTGTTACATATATTCTTGACGCCAATTATTTAAAGCAAATGCGGGTTAACAATCTTTGAATGTTTGTTGCAGAAAATGATGTGGATTGAGGATTCGCGCCGGGGAAATTTAGACGACTCGGACGCCGAGAGCGACAGCAGCGGCGAAGAACTGCCAATTTGGGTCAGAGGTGAGCAACGATGGGTATCTGGCGTTGTAGAGGAAACCACCTGTCAGGATATCATCAGTGTCCTTCTGCAAGACGAACAGAACAGAGTACGTAGATGTTAAAATTCGTTACGGCCCCGTGTACTAACGCGTTTTTGCAAAACAGGGGCGACACGTCGGCCTGGCGGAAGAATACCACATCACGGAAAGGTGGCGAGGAGTGGAACAACCTCTCGATCCGGAGTCGAATATTTTAGACATATGGACCGCGTGGGGTACGGCGCAGCCGGAAGTAATAAATTTCGACGCGAGTTGATGACTTCTGACGTTCTAAGTTGTGAATTTTTATAGGTTAAAATTTCACTACGAAGGATAAAGAATGAGCGATCGTTGAGTAGACGTTCTAGGTACAAATCGGACACGAGCGTGTGGTCCGACAGGAGCGCTTTCAAAACCATCCATCCGAAGCGGCTGAATGCGTTACAGAACGAAAAACAGCCGTCGAGCACGGAAGAACTTTTGAAGCTGGTGCTAGCGCAGGGGGAAGTCATTAGGAAACAATTGAAAAAACTTAGGTGAGATATTTTGGAATTTTTGAATATTTCAATTCTGAACAGAGTCGAACCGAAAAAGTTCAGCTTGCGACACTTCAAAATTAACCAGAAATTCCAGCTGAACTTCAAACGTAACCGGAATGAAAAAGTGCACATTTGGAAAAACGAAGTTTTATTAGCGGTAAACTAAACCGGAACGAAAAACATTCAGTAGGGACCGTAAGCGTAAACCGGAACGAAATCAATTTCGGTTCGATTCTCTCATTCTGAATAACGCAATTTCAGGTATTTACACTTAATTTCTACTTTTGAATCAGTTTTGTCGCGGAGATCCGCGTCCGCAACATGCTCGCTTCTATGATAAATAAAAGTGATTAAAAAGTAGATGGAAAAAAACGATTAATTTTCTTAAATGACTGGAAAGTTTTTTTTATTTTTTATTTATGGTACAATCCAATCCATCAATTCAAGTAAATCCTAATACGTCCACAGCCGGAGGGCCGAAAAATTTTCCGCCATAAATAACAATTCCACGGACACGTATCACGTATACGTGCCCATTATAACAAAAAAAAAAAAGATTTACGACATTATTATTTTTCCAGACACAGCGAACACCAAATCGGCTTTTTAGAAGACAAAACTCACAGAGCCCGGGTCCGAAAGCACGGTAGCAATTACCTCCTGGAGACCTACCTGAAGGGACTCTCGGAAGCGCTCGAGCCGGAGATCGATGGCACACCCGTGGGTGATAAAAATAGTGATAGCGGAGTGGTCACGGAAGGCGACAGTGAACAGTCGAACCACAATAAGGCCGGCGGATCGGCGGAGGTGAGTTATTCGGGTCGGAGGAGAGATCAAGACGCGGGAATCGTGCATAACGATCCGTAATCGCAAATTATGTACCGGGTGTTCCGTTTAGATGATGATGATGTCAAAAATTTTATGACAAGTTGATAAGATAAGTGTGCACCCTTCATTCCTAATGATTTTAGTAGATGGCCAAAACCGTTGCTACCCGTGATTGCTACTTTTTAATATCGCTGATTTTAAACTGTGACTGTGACCAGTGTCAATGTTCATGTTCTATGATGAACATGGGTAATATACATATTTTACAGTTAAAATAAAGCTTATATCTATCAATTTGTATGTTCCTAGAGGTGAACATGAAGTTTTTATCTGGTGATTTTCATGTTCTAAAATGATTGCGAACATTCCTATAGCATTAGAATATTTATCATCAGTGTCAGCGTTCATGTTCTAGGATAAACATAGGCTATACACATATTCCACAGCAAAAACAAAACTTATATCTGTCAATTTGTATGTTCCAAGGTGAATGTGAAGCTTTTATCGGGCGATTTTAATGTTCCAAAATGATTGCGATCATGCCTATAGCATTAGAATATTTATCATCAGTGTCAACGTTCATGTTCTAGGATGAAGATGGGCTATACACGTATTCCACAGTAAAAATAAAACATACATCTGTCAATTTGTATGTTCCAAGGTGAATGTGAAGCTTTTATCGGGCGATTTTAATGTTCCAAAATGATTACGATCATTCCTATAGAATTAGAATATTTATCATCAGTGTGAACGTTCATGTTCTAGGATGAACATGGGCAATACACATATTCCACAGTCAAAATAAAACTTATATCTGTCAATTTGTATGTTCTAAGGTGAACGTGAAACTTTTATCTGGGGATTTTAATGTTCCAAAATGATTGCAATTATTCCTACAGGATTAGAATATTTATCATCAGTGTCAACGGTTATGTTCTAGGATGAACATGGGTAATACACATATTCCACAGTAAAAATAAAACTTATATCCGTCAATTTGTATGTTCCAAGGTGAATGTGAAGCTTTTATCGGGCGATTATAATGTTCCAAAATGCTTGCGATCATTGCTATAGCATTAGAATATTTATCATCAGTATTAACGTTCATGTTCTGGGATGAACATGGGTAATACAGTAATTCTACAGTAAGAATAAAGCTTATATTTATCCGTTTGTATGTTCCAAGGGGTGAACATGAAGTTTTTTTCTGGCGATTTTTATGTTCTAAAATGATTGCGATCATTCCTATAGCATTAGAATATTTATCATCAGTGTCAACGTTCATGTTCTAGGATGAACATGGGCTATACACATATTCCACAGTAAAAATAAAACTTATATCTGTCAATTTGTATGTTCCAAGGTGAACGTGAAACTGTTATCTGGGGATTTTAATGTTCCAAAATGCTTGCGTCATTCCTAAAGGATTAGAATATTTATCATCAGTGTCAACGTTCATGTTCTAGTATGAACATTGGCTATACACATATTCCACAATTAAAAAAAAACTTATATCTGTCAATTTGTATGTTCCAAGGTGAACGTGAAACTTCTATTTGGGGATTTTAATGTTCCAAATGATTGCGATCATCCCCATAGCATTAGAATATTTATCATCAGTGTCAACGTCCATGTTATCTGATGAACATTGGCAATACACATATTCTACAGTAAAAATAAAACTTATATCTGTCAATTTGTATGTTCCAAGGTGAACTTGAAACTTTTATCTGGGGATTTTAATGTTCTAAAATGCTTGCGATCATTCCTATATTTATCATTAGCATTAACGTTTATGTTCTAGGATGAACATGGGCTATACACATATTCCATAGTAAAAATAAAACTTATATCTGTCAATTTGTATGTTCCAAGGTGAATGTGGAGCTATTATCGGGTGGTTTTAATGTTCCAAAATGATTGCGATCATTCTTAAAGGATTCGAATATTTATCATCAGTGTCAACGTTCATGTTCTAGGATGAACATTGGCTACACACATATTCCACAGTAAAAATAAAACTTATATCTGACAATTTGTATGTTCCAAGGTGAATGTGAAGCTTTTATCGAGCGATTTTAATGTTCCAAAATGATTGCGATCATTCCTATAGCATTAGAATATTTATCATCAGTATTAACGTTCATGTTCTATGATGAACATGGGCTATACAAATATTCCACAGTAAAAATAAAATTTATATCTGTCAATTTGTATGTTCCAAGGTGAACGTGAAACTCTTATATGGCGATTTGAATATTTTAAAATCAATGCAATCATTCCTTATATAGGATTAGCGCATTTCTCATCATGTTCCAAGATGAACATTATCTGGCGATTTTAATGTTCTGAGATGAATGCGATCATTCCTTACATAGGATTAGCGCATTTATCACCATGTTCCAAGATGAACATAAAGCTTTTATCTGGCGATTTTAATATTCTGAGATGAATGCGATCATTTCTTATATAGGATTAGCGTATTTGTCATAAATGTTCATGTTCTAAGGTGAACATGGAGCTTTTATCTGGCGATTTTAATGTTCTGAGATGAATGCAATCATTCCTTATATAGGATTAGCGCATTTCTCATCATGTTCCAAGATGAACATGAAGCTTATATCTGGCGATTTTAATGTTCTGAGATGAATGCGATCATTCCTTATACAGGATTAGAGTATTTGTCATAAATATTCATGTTCTAAGGTGAACATGGAGCTTTTGTCTGGCGATTTTAATGTTCTAAAATGAATGTGATCATTCCTTATATATGATTAGCATATTTGTCATAAATGTTCGAATCATCAAATGATAGTGTTATCTTCCGAAGAATCAGATAAATGATCTTTGGAAGAATCCATTTTAATTTCCGAGGAATCGGAAGACAATATATGTTTCGAATATGGCATTTTTTTCGAAACAAACTGATGATTTATACTGTTTCGAAGAAACAGAAGTTAGGTTATCTTTCGAAGAAACAGAAGATACGCTATCTTTCGAAGAAACAGAAGATACGCTATCTTTCGAAGAAACAGACAGATAATTATGTTTTGGAGATAACAGATAAGACCGTAAAATATCTTAATTCTCTATCGTTGATTTATCTTCACACCTTTCCTTAGAGTTTTTTTAAGGCATCTGTCCTCCCTTTGTTATTACCAGATATGTCATTTTACGATATATTGAATTTTGGGTTTAAGGCGCATCGACATTCAAGGTCGTTCGTGCCACGATGGATTCTCCTACACTTGTACTAGTTTTATCATATTTTTCGATTATTAAACTTAATGATTTTTTGTTGAAGGAACTGCGGTCAACTTTACTTTGTAATAATATAAGCAAAGTAATTCAAATTCAAAATTCAAAATATCTTTAATTTTCGAAAAATATGTAAACATATAACAGAAATGTAAGTAATTCATATTAGTGAAAACATGTCAGGAATTAGTATTGATACTAATTTTTTATTTTTTATATTTATTTCAGAGTTCTTTCGAACGGTTTTCGTCGCCGTCGTCCCAAGAATTCAGCAAAGACCTCAAAGACGACGACACGAGTTCGACGATCAGCGAGACCACCACGCGAGAACACCTGGAGCTGTTCGAAAAAATCTCCAAACTCAACAAGAGACTATTAAAGGAGGAGGAGACGCTCGTGAGGCTGCAGGCGAACATGAAAAAGTACAGCAAAACCGTCGGCACGACGGAGGACCTGTCGAAATCGCTGACGCACCTGAGGACGGAAATGGCGAAGAGTTCGTGCGAGATGCAGCACAACGAGGTGGTCCTGGAGGAGACGAAGGAGGCGATGGAGAGCCGAAGGTCGTACCTCGAGAATCTCCACAGAGACCTGCTGAACGAGGACCAGGAGTTCGAGATGCTTCAGACTTTGCTGTACACGCAAAGTACGAAAAGCAGGGTCGAGCCCGACAGCTATAGCCCATATAGATCTAATTATACCAAAGAGTTGTTAGATACCCTAGTGTAGTTCTTAATTTAATTAAAACATGTTGTGTTTGTTTGTTTATTTTATACCAAATATAATGTACCTAACATTTTCAGTCATATATATTTGTAACATTTTGTAAATAAACGTGTGTTGTTTGTTCTGCATATATTTAATCATTTTGTTTTGTTTTATCAGTTTGGTTCACTTTTTACACCTCCATTAATGATGTCGTTGGGATATTTATAAAGCAGAATATAATTTGAACAATAATAGTACATTACAGTATTACCGAGCACTCGAGGTGTGTGGGGGTAAAGATTGCGCAGAGTGAGAAAGTATTCGGAGAAAGCGAATTGAAGATGGTTACTGTACAACTCTATACAACATTTTAAGAAAGTGCTACATTGCTCAGCGGGAGAAATCTCTGAAAAAACAAATATTTCTCATGTCCTCACGACGTCAGCAACCCAATATACATACATCATGGATGAATAATAGATCATTCGTATAACAATAACTATAATGGCGGACGCTCACACAACTGGTCTATGGATGCACGTGTAGCACATTCTGCATCAATGAATTTCTTGGGGTAAATCTTTAAAATTAAAAAAAATCTCAGGCCGATATTTCGATTAAATTCAAGTTTAATTAACGAAAACATAAAATTGATAAAATGAATGATTAAAATTATTTTATATGTTGTTGCATATCTTGTCAAATCACGTTTTTAGGTAATTATTTGATCTCTTCTTGAATTATACCAAAATAAACGTAAAAAAAAATCAAAATTACGATTTTGAACTTTGTTCGATTTTGACGTTTTAGGTTAATTTAAGAAGAACATTTACTGATTCATTTATGAACACGCTAAATTATTTATATTTTGACGTTAGAATCACTAAAATTTAGCAACGCGTCCGGCAGTTGTGTAAATTTAGAAAAAAAATATATTAAAATTTGATTTGCGGAAACTTTGGTCTTTTGCAAATTTGACTTTCACAGAAACATTTCTTTATCTATTCTCGAAGTATACTACACTATCAAGTTAGAGTGATTGTAGATTTAAAAAACTTAAAAAAATGGATTTCCGCAAACTTCAGACTTCAAAATGTGCGATTTTGGCGTTTTAAATTAATTTTGCGAGAACATTTCTTGAACTAATCTCGAAGTATACTAAAATGGCTACATGGTGTTTAAAATCGAGAAACGCATTCGTCGAATAAAAAATTGAAAAAAATTTAAATTGCGATTTTGGAAGTTTAGGACTTGAAAAATGTGCGATTTTGACGTTTTATGTTAATCTAAAAAGCAAATTTTCCAATGAGTTTATGAACACGCTAAATTGGTTATATTTTGTCGTTAGAATCATTAAAATCCAGCAACGCATTCGTCGTATAAAAAATTGAAAAAAAACTAAATTATGATTTTGGAGGTCTAGGACTTGAAAAATGTGCGATTTTGACGTATTGTGTTAATTTAAAAAGCAAATTTTCTAATGAGTTTATGAACACGCTAAATTGGTTATATTTTGTCGTTAGAATCATTAAAATCCGGCAACGCATTCGTCGTATAAAAAATTGAAAAAAACTAAATTGCGATTTTGGAGGTCTAGGACTTGAAAGATATGCGATTTTGGCATTTTAAATTAATTTTACTAGAAAATTTCTTGTTCTCTTCTGGAATTATATTAAAATAGCTACATGTTCACATTAAAGTGATTAAAATCCAGTAACGCATTCGTTCTATAAAAAAAAATTAAAAATCTAAATTGCGATTTTGGAGGTCTAGGACTTGAAATATGTGTGATTTTGACGTTTTATGTTAATCTAAAAACAAAATTTTCTAATGAGTTTATGAACACGCTAAATTGGTTACATTTTGACGTAATAATCATTAAAATCGAGCAACACGTTCGGCAGTTGTGTAAATTTAAAAAAGTTAAAATTGGATTTTCAGAAACTTCAGTCTTCAAAATGTGCGATTTATACACTTTAAACTAATTTTACAAGAACATTTCTTGATCTATTCTTAAACTGTATTAAATAGCTACATGTCCACGTTAGAGTGATTGAAATCCAGCAACGCATTCGTCCTATAAAAACATTTAAAAAAATATAAATTTCGATTTGCAAGTCTAGGACTTGAAATATGTGCGATTTTGACATTTTAGTTTCATTTAAGAAGAACATTTCCTAATTCCTTTATGAACACGCTAAATTAGTTAAAATTTGGCGTTACAATTATTAAAATTTAGTAGCGCATTCATCGAATAAAAAAAATCAAAAAGATCTAAATGGAAATTTTTGATGTCTACGACTTAAAAGATGTGCGATTTTGATGTTTTAAATTAATTTAAGAAGAACATTTCCTAGTGCATTTATGAACACGCTAAATTGGTTATATTTTGACATTGGAATCATTAAAATCAAGCAACGCGTTCAGGCAGTTGATTTAGAAAAGTTAAAATTTGATTTTCAGAAACTTCAGTCTTCAAAATGTGCGATTTTGATATTTTAAACTAATTTTACAAGATCATTTCTTGACCTATTGTTGAACTGTATTAAAATCGCTACATGTTCACGTTAGACTGATTGAAACGAATTCGTCCTATAAAAAAATTTAAAAAATATAAATTTCGATTTGCAGGTCTAGCACTTGAAATATGTGCGATTTTGACATTTTAGTTTCATTTAAGAAGAACATTACCTAATGCCTTTACGAACACGCTAAATTAATTATATTTTAACGTTAGAATCATTAAAATATAGTAGCGCATTCATCGAATAAAAAAATCAAAAAAATCTAAATGGCGATTTTGGAGGTCTAGCACTTGAAAAATGTGCGATTTTGAGGTTTTAAATTAATTTAAGAAGAACATTTCCTAGTGCATTCAGGAACACACTAAATTGGTTATATTTTGACGTTAGAATCATTAAAATCCAGCAACGCATTCATCAAATAAAAAATTTTAAAAATCTAAATGGCGATTTTTGAAGTCTAGGACTTGAAAGATGTGTGATTTTGATGTTTTAAATTAATTTAAGAAGAACATTTCCTAATGCATTAATGAACACGCTAAATTAGTTATATTTTAAAGTTAAAATCATTAAAATCCAGCAACGCATTCGTCGAATAAAAAATTAGAAAAATCTAAATAGCGATTTTGGAGGTGTAGGACTTGAAAGATGTGCGATTTTGATGTTTTATGTTAATTCAAGAAGAACAGTTCCTAATGCATTCACGAACACGCTAAATTGGTTATATTTTGACGTTAGATTCATTAAAATCCAGCAACGCATTCGTCGAACAGAAAATTTAAAAAATCTAAATTGCGATTTTGGAGGTCTTGAATTTGTAACATGTGCGATTTTGATGTTTTGCGTTAATTTAAAAAGACAATTTCCTTGTGCGTTTATGAACACGCTAAATTAGTTATAATTTAACGTTAGAATTATTAAAATCGAACTACGCATTCGATAGTTGTATAATTTACAAAAACCAAAATTGTGATTTTCGAAATATGGATTGGGAAAATATGTGATTTTGGCTAAACAAGTATACCAAATTGACAACATTTTGACGTTCGAATCGTGAAAATGTAATAACGTGTGGCAATTGTGTAAATTTTGAAACTTCAAAATTGATATTTCGGAAACTTCAGACTTTAAAATTGTTGTACTGGCGTTGGAATATCAGATATCTCATGTACAACGTTAAAAAATCATTGAATGTTTCTATTTTACATATTCTTTTTGTAATTATTTACTTACTTTCCTATCTACAGCACGTGTACATGCATATGAATTTCAGTTATAAACGCGCAGCCTTGAATATATTTATTGTTTTAAGATAAGAATTTAAATTTTCAATGGTAAAATATTAAATGTATGAGTGTACTGGATATGTTGCAAAATCTGAAATTTCTATGATTTATTAGAAAATTTTAAATATTAAAATTTTAAAAATGAATTATATTTACAATAAATGTAATAAAGGCGATAAATATTCACACTGTTCGTAAAACTACAAAGTGACGTCTTACAAACACTAAAACTTAAAGACTTTCGTCCCTGCCTTGAATTTCTTACATTCGAAATATTAAAAAGTAAAAGTTTTATTTTTCTAAAATATCTTAATCGTTAGTGGCTGAATGGTTTATAAGCCAAAGCCAAAAAAAAAAGATTAAGTAAAAACCGGTTATTTAATTGTTCTGTTGATTGGAGCTGGTGAATTGTTGAAGCGTTTATAAGCCAAAGCCAAAAAAAAGTTTAAGTAAAAATCGGTTATTTAATTGTTCTGTTGATTGGAACTGATGAATTGTTGAAGCGTGATGAGTGGGAATTTATATTTCCTTAAAAATTCGAGTGGTTTCGATGATTTGGAGAAAAGTTATGAATTTAAAAAAAAAATGACATTTTTCACTTTTTACAAGTTGTAAAAATTTAACTTGAACTTTAATTTTGTAGGGGTTTTCAGGGGGTCGCGAAATTCGAAAACTTCTTAGATCGCAAATTCTATCGAGTATCGTGCGAAATTCGCCTAGTTATAGCCAAAAAGGCGCAAAATGTTTTTTTTTCAAAACTTCGCGCCAAATCATCGCATCGACTTGAATTTTGGAGGAAATTGGAGGAAAATGATTGAAATTTATTGCCAAGCTGACCGAGTCCACGATTTTTTTTTTGCACACGGTACATTTAAACTTCAAAAACATTTTTTTCCTTTAGGGGGTGGCAGGGGGTGGAATCGTTTTAGCAACAAAACAATTCACATGACGTTGAAGAGAAAATTTGAAACTGTTCAGACTGCAAAAGTTCATCGATTTTGGTGCAAAATTACTCAAGTTATGGCCAAAAAAGTGAAAAATATTATTTTTTTTTAAAAATTCATAACTTTGCTCCAAATCATCGAAACGACTCGAATTTTTAAGGCATTTGAAGGAAATTGATTAAATTTTTCTGCTGTTGTGGTGAAATTTCCCGCCGATTTTTTTTGCGCACGGTACAGCTTGTCAAAGTTTTTACAACTTGTAAAAAGTGAAAAATGTCATTTTTTTTTCAAAAATTCATAACTTTGCTCCAAGTAATCGAAACGACTCGAATTTTTAAGGCATTTGAAGGAAATTGATTAAATTTTTCTGCTGTTGTGGTGAAATTTCCCGCCGATTTTTTTTGCGCACGGTACAGCTTGTCAAAGTTTTTACAACTTGTAAAAAGTGAAAAATGTCTTTTTTTTTCAAAAATTCATAACTTTGCTCCAAGTAATCGAAACGACTCCAATTTTTAAGGCATTTGAAGGAAATTGATTAAGTTTTTCTGCCATTGTGGTGAAATTTCCCGCCGATTTTTTTTGCGCACGGTACAGCTTGTCAAAGTTTTTACAACTTGTAAAAAGTGAAAAATGTCATTTTTTTTTCAAAAATTCATAACTTTGCTCCAAGTAATCGAAACGACTCGAATTTTTAAGGCATTTGAAGGAAATTGATTAAATTTTTCTGCTGTTGTGGTGAAATTTCCCGCCGATTTTTTTTGCGCACGGTACAGCTTGTCAAAGTTTTTACATCTTGTAAAAAGTGAAAAATGTCTTTTTTTTTCAAAAATTCATAACTTTGCTCCAAGTAATCGAAACGACTCCAATTTTTAAGGCATTTGAAGGAAATTGATTAAGTTTTTCTGCCATTGTGGTGAAATTTCCCGCCGATTTTTTTTTGCACGGTACAGCTTGTCAAAGTTTCTACAACTTGTAAAAAGTGAAAAATGTCATTTTTTTTCAAAAATTTATAACTTTGCTCCAAATCATCGAAACGACTCGAATTTTTAAGGTATTTGAAGGAAATTGATTAAATTTTTCTGCCATTGCGGTGAAATTTCCCGCCGATTTTTTTTTGCGCACGGTACAGCTTGTCAAAGTTGGACAATTTTTTTTCATCGCGTTGTTACGGGGGGTGAGTTGGACTTGGGGTCAAAATCAACTACACAAACTTGAATCTTTCCCAAACTGAAAGATTCATCGATTTTCGACTAAATTGAACCAAGTTACGACGGTTTGAAAAATCGAGTTTTTTCGCGATTTTTCGAGTCGCGCTTTTTTTTTGACGCCGAGTCTTCCACTACAATTGAGGTATGGAATTAAGGGATGTTTCAAGGATCTTTTGCTTTAGGAGGGATTCAAGCAGTTTGCAGATATGTCGGATTAAACCGAATCGCAATAACAGTGAGATTATTTGTTTCTAAAGTACGTATTGAAAATTTTTGGTATGTATTTGATTTGGAATTTTAAACAAAATGAAATCACCAGCTTACTAATGCACTGAATCACCATAGCATGCATATAACAAAATATCGCCTGCTGATATTATTAGTAGATACGTAAGAAATACACTTGGAATGTTAAGAGATAAACAAAATGTTACCGTTCGTAAACATTTAGCATGAGATAACACGCTCGTCATAAAACGCATTCCAATTGAAACAAACAGTTTTATGTTGATATTTACGACTGCAAAATATTGCTGAAAGTGATTTATGGAATTGCAATACGACACTTTCCTGTTATTGCACGTAATAATGATAATAATACTATCAATAAGTAAAAATCATTATATTCAAAAATAAAATTTTCTTTTGTAGCCTCCTCGCCGAACATCCACGAGCCGCCGCTGTTTAAGATCTAATAACATTTAATTGCGAAATTGATTTCCAAGAAAACAAATATTATTGTATTAAAATTAAATGATTTAAAGGCACGTAATTGTTTCAAAAAATTTGTATACGTATTCGTCACAACGGATGTTTTAATCATAAGATAATATTTAAACGCATCCACTAAACATTTCCATGGTATTCCCTCGATGAATCATCACGAATTAAGCCACAATCACGTACCTACGTTATGCAGCCCAAACTACACCGTGTGCAAAATAGCACGGAGCCGGTAAAACCAAAACAATAACAAACGTTGTTATCAGTAAATTCTGGAACAAAAAACTTTGCACTCGGCTGTCCACGGCTGGTATAAAAGACCAGCACCGGTGAAGCCGAGCCAGTTCAACAGCAACGCTCACATCAAGAACCTCAGTTACCAGTTTACCAATTTTGAAGATGTCCGACACCAAGTGCAACTGCTCCTGTACCAAGGAGGGAAAATGCGGTTGCGACTGCAAGGACTGCACCTGCACCCAGAAGGCCTGCTGCAAGGATTGCAAGTGCGAAGACTGCAGCTGCGACAAGGCGGAGAAATGCGGCTGCAAGAACGCGTCGTGTTCCTGCAAGGATGGAGGCGACTGCTCCTGCGAGGATGGCTCGTGTTGCTGCAAATCCTCGAAATGTGCGTGCAAAAATTGTGATTGCAAGGAACCTTGCAAGTGCACCGCATCCGGTGGAAAAGGCTGCAAGTGCAACTGCAAGGGATGCGGCGAGGGCGCGGCTTCCAAGTGCAGCTGCAAGGAAGGAGGCAAGGGCTGCTCTTGCAAGGATTGCTCCTGCCAGGGGGATGCCGGCGGATCGTGCAAATGCAGCTGCGGCAAGACCGCTTAAGATTTGCGATGTATTTTATTTATATTCTCATAGTTTTTTTGGTTTAAAACATGTTTTCGTATTATATATTTGTGTTCTACATTTTCGCAATCCTAACAATGTATTGTGTCGTTTATATCTAATAAAAGCTTCTATAATTTATTATATGTTTCTTAATTGACTCATCCATCACTTGGTAAATGAAATAAATTCACACCACTCAAAACCTAAATTACAGAAATGCGAATAGAAAAATTGTAAGAAATTAACTTCTGCTGGATTTAGCTTCAAAATTTCAAAATCAATTCAGAAAGAATTTTTGACATACTGCCAAAACAATTGATATATAACAGCTGGAAACAAATCGACAGCACTCATCAAAACCAAAATTACAGGGAAGAAAATTACATTCCGCGATTAGAAAAATTGTAAAAAATTCAATTCTGCTGGAATTAGCTTTAAAATTTCAAAATATATCCTGAATGAACCTGTTTTTGACACACTGCCAAAATAATTGACATATTACAGCTGGAAACAAATTGACAACACTCAAAACCCAAATTACAGAAAATAAAATTGCATCGGCGATTTAAAAAATTGTAAAAAATTAATCTCTGCTGGAATTAGCTTCAAAATTTCAAAATCTGTACAGAATGAACCTATTTTTGATAAACTGCCAAAACAATTGACATATTACAGCTGGAAACAAATAGACAACACTCAAAACCCAAATTGCAGAAAATAAAATTGCAGTCGGCGATTAGAAAAATTGTAAAAAATTAATCTCTGCTGGAATTAGCTTCAAAATTTCAAAATCTATCCAGAATGAACCTATTTTTGACACACTGCCAAAATAATTGACATATTACAGCTGATAACATATTGACAACACTCAAAACCCAAATTACAGAAAATAAAATTGCATTCGGCGATTAAAAAAATTGTAAAAAATTAATCTCTGCTGGAATTAGCTTGAAAATTTCAAAATCTGTACAGAATGAACCTATTTTTGACACACTGATTACAGCTGGAAACAAATTGACAACACTCAAAACCCAAATTACAGAAAATAAAATTGCGTTCGGCGATTAAAAAAATTGTAAAAAATTAATCTCTGCTGGAAATAGCTTCAAAATTTCAAAATCTATCCAGAATCCACCTATTTTTGACACACTGCTAAAACAATTGACATAGTACAGCTGGAAACAAATTGACAATACTCAAAACCCAAATTACAGAAAATAAAATTGCATTCGGCGATTAGAAAAATTGTAAAAAATTAATCTCTGCTGGAATTAGCTTCAAAATTTCAAAATCTATCCAGAATGAACCTATTTTTGACACACTGCCAAAAAAATTGACATATTACAGCTGGAAATAAATTGAAGACACTCAAAACCCAAATTACAGAAAATAAAATTGCATTCGGCAATTAGAAAAATTGTAAAAAATTAATCTCTGCTGGAATTAGCTTCAAAATTTCAAAATCTATCCAGAATGAACCAATTTTTGACACACTGCCAAAATAATTGACATATTACAGCTGGAAACAAATTGACAACACTCAAAACCCAAATTACAGAAAATAAAATTGCATTCGGCAATTAGAAAAATTCTAAAAAATTAATCTCTGCTGGAATTAGCTTCAAAATTTCAAAATCAATCCAGAATGAACCTATTTTTGACACACTGCCAAAACAATTGACATATTACAGCTGGAAACAAATTGACGACACCCAAAACGCAAATTACAGAAAATAAAATTGCATTCAGCGATTAGAAAAATTGTAAAAAATTTATCTCTGCCGGAATTATCTTCAAAATTTCAAAATCAATCCAGAATGAACCTATTTTTGACACACTGCCAAAACGATCGACATATTACAGCTGGAAACAAATTGACAACACTCAAAACCGAAATTGCAGAAAATAAAATTGCATTCGGCGATTAAAAAAATTGTAAAAAATTAATCTCTACCGGAATTAGCTTCAAAATTTCAAAATCAATCCAGAATAACCCCATTTTTGACATACAGTCAAAACAATTGATATATTACAGCTGGAAACAAATTGACAACACTCAAAACCCAAATTGCAGAAAATAAAATTGCATTCGGCGATTAGAAAAATTGTAAAAAATTAATCTCTGCCGGAATTAGCTTCAAAATTTCAAAATCTATCCACAATGAACCTATTTTTGACATACTGCCAAAAAAATTGACATATTACAGCTGGAAACAAATTGACAACACACAAAACCCAAATTGCAGAAAATAAAATTGCATTCGGCGATTAAAAAAAATTGTAAAAAATTAATCTCTGCTGGAATTAGCTTCAAAGTTTCAAAATCAATCCAGAATGAACCTATTTTTGACACACTGCCAAAATAATTGACATAATACAGCTGGAAACAAATTGACAACACTCAAAACGCAAATTACAGAAAATAAAATTGCATTCGGCGATTAGAAAAATTGTAAAAAATCCATCTCTGCTGGAATTAGCTTCAAATATTCAAAATCTATCCAGAATGAACCTATTTTTGACACACTGCCAAAATAATTGAAATATTACAGCTGGAAACAATTTGACAACACTCAAAACCCAAATTACAGAAAATAAAATTGCATTCGGCGATTTAAAAAATTGTAAAAAATTAATCTCTGCTGGAATTAGCTTCAAAATTTAAAAATCTATCCAGAATGAACCTATTTTTGAAACACTGCCAAAATAATTGACATATTACAGCTGGAAAGAAATTGACAACACTCAAAACCCAAATTACAGAAAATAAAATTGCATTCGGCGTTTAAAAAAATTGTAAAAAAATAATCTCTGCTGGAATTAGCTTCAAAATTTCAAAATCTATCTAGAATGAACCTATTTTTGACACACTGCCAAAACAATTCACATATTACAGCTGGAAACAAATTGACGACACTCAAAACCCAAATTACAGAAAATAAAATTGCATTCGCGATTAGAAAAATATTAATCTGTGGTGGTATTAGTTTCAAAATATCAAAATCTATCCAGAATGAACCTATTTTTGACACACTGCCAAAATAATTGACATTACAGCTGGAAATAAATTGACACCACTCGAAACATAAATTACAGAAAAGAAAATTACGTTCGTCGATTAAAAAAATTGTAAAAAAATCATTTCTGCCGGAATTAGCTTCAAAATTTTAAAATTTATCCAAAATGAATCTATTTTTGACACACTGTCAAAATAATTGACATATTGCAGTTGGAAACAAATTGACAACACTCAAAACCCAAATTGCAGAAAATAAAATTGCATTCGGCGATTAAAAAAATTGTAAAAAATTAATCTCTGCTGGAATTAACTTCAAAATTTCATCATCAATCCAGAATGAACCTATTTTTGACATACTGCCAAAATAATTGACATATTACAGCTGGAAACAAATTGACAACACTCAAAACCCAAATTGCAAAAAATAAAATTGCATTCGGCGATTAGAAAAATTGTAAAAAATTCATCTCTGCTGGAATTAGCTTCAAAATTTCAAAATTTATCCAGAATTAACCTATTTTTGACACACTGCTAAAATAATTAACATATTACAGCTGGAAACAAATTGACAGACAGCACTCGAAACCCAAATTACAGAAAATAAAATTACATTCGTCGATTAAAAAAATTGTAAAAAAATCATTTGTGCCGGAATTATGTTCAAAATTTCAAAATCAATCCAGAATGAACCTATTTTTGACACACTGCCAAAATAATTGACATATTACAGCTGGAAACAAATTGACGACACCCAAAACGCAAATTACAGAATAAAATTGCATTCGGCGATTAGAAAAATTGTAAAAAAATTAATCTCTGCTGGAATTAGCTTCAAAATTTCAAAATCTATCCAGAATGAACCTATTTTTGACATACTGCCAAAAAAATTGACATATTACAGCTGGAAATAAATTGAAGACACTCAAAACGCAAATTACAGAAAATAAAATTACATTCGGCGATTACAAAAATTGTAAAAAATCCATCTCTGCTGGAATTTGGTTTAAGATTTCAAAATCCATCCATAACAAACCTTTTGTTGGCATCCTTTAAAATAAAATTATATGTCACAGCTAAAAACAAAATAGCAATACTCAAAATGAAAATTGCATTCGGTGATTAGAAAAATTATAAAAAAATCGTCGCTGCTGGAATTTGCTTCAAAATATCAAAATCCATCCTGAATTAACTACATTTTTTGATGCCTTTCAAATAATTGACTAAAATGAAAACAAAGTGACAAAACTCAACGAAAGATATGAAAATAGCATTCTGCGATAAGCAATTCAGCAAAAAATCGGAATCAGTTTCAAAATTTTAAAATCAATGAACCTATTTTTTTATATACTGCTAAAACAATTGAGTTATCACTGCTGAAAACAAAATGGCAACACCGAAAACTTGAACTAGGTTTTGCACTTATAATTATCGAGTTTCGTTTCGTAAATATCTTGTATCGTTTTCTTTGGGCGTATTGTGAATAAGCAAAAATTTTAGAAATTCAAATAAATTAATTCACGAAAGACTTCAGAATTCAGGCTGAAAAGCTTCGGTCGATGGCCATTTGTGGCTCTTATTTCAATAAACTGTATTTATTATTATTATTAAGTCAGGATTACACAAATAAAAGATGTACAGTATTGTATCATAGGCAACTAAATGAACAAATATTAACCATTAAAAAATTTTAAGAATTAAATTATTGTTTGTAAATAAGTAAATTTTACAAGTTCAAATAAAAACAAAAATACCTTGAATATATGAATATTCAACCTGTTCGTGACTGCAAAATTCAATTTTACTAAAACTATAAACAAATAACTTATTGAAACAACTCTTTTCCTGGTTAGTGCCTTTATTTTGCAGTCACGGAAGACTTAATATTTCAGGCTACTGAATTTATTTAATGCACGTGCAACAAGTAAGAGTTATTTCTGTAATTTAATCAATTAAATTAATCCACGATGACACAAATAAGAAATATACACTATTTTTCATAGGCAACCAAATGAGCACATATTAATCTTAATAATAGTTTAAGAATTATTTCATACCTTCACTGTTTATTTAATGTGTTCGAGTGCTTAAAACATGAACGTAAAAGTAATTTCCTTAATGCACGTGCAACAAGTAAGAGTTATTTCTGTAGTTTAATTAATTAAATTAATCCACGATGACACAAATGGGAAATAAACACTATTTTATCGTAGACAACCAAATGTGCACATATTAACCTTAATAATATTTCAAGGATTATTTCATACCTTCGCTGTTTATTTAATGTGTTTGAGTCCTTAAAACATAAACGTAAAAGTAATTCCTTTATAAGTAAATTTTGCAACATTTCGACACAACTTAAGTCATGTCGAGACGGATCCGTATTGGTGCCGTGTGCAAAAGTAGCTTATCCAAACAATTACTCAGCCGTGTAGTGTAGAACACACACAGCGGTGTCGCTTGAATTTGCGCACGTTACTCCTAAATAGTATATATACATGTTATTTCGTGTAAACTTGTATTCAAAAATATATTGCTTTACAACGAAGTAACAGTGAGTTAAATATAAACACATCAAAATGTCCGGCTGCTGTAAAGGTAAGTTATCAAATTTGATTCCTATTTAAAAAATTCTATAACGTGTTTTCGGTGCCGGCTGGTTTTGTGAATGAGTGACTCATGGTTGGTCCAGCGGTAATAAAAAAAAACAAATCTGTACCGCACTAACAGAATTCGAATCCAACAAGCTTTATTGTCACTTCTACCACCCTGAGTCTTACAAAATTGAAATAATTTACTATTTATCCAATTTTTCTGGCTAATGACATTATTTTTTGTTTGCGTTATTGTCGTGGATATATAATTAATCAATCACTAGCATGTTTAGTTGTTCGTATATTTGCCTATACACAGTGAGCCAAAAAAAAAACCGGTACAAGTTTTAAATATCCATATTTTCAATAATAATTAACGCATTGAATATTGCTTTGAAAAACAAAATATTCACACTTTATAGATGACAAAAATATTTAATTGGATTTTTGAAGATATTTCACATTAATGAAGGCGCTGCAAAGACGGGAGTTTATATGCACCACCGCGTCGCATTTGTAGGTATCAAAATGAGTGGGCCATGATTTCTTTTTGTTTTCAAATGAATCTCAGACATTAGCTGTCACTTCTATCAGTCATTTTAGTTTTAGTCACAAACATTATTTGCCTAAGTAAAGAAGATAAAATATTCATTCACTACAATAATTTATCTGCACGAAAGATTGTGAACAAATACCCACAAAAGGGTTGGTCGGTTACAAGTATTCAGTGATTAATAATTAAACCCAGAACTTACGGTAACAATAATCGCAAACAAATAAGTAGAAGACCTCGTGCAGTACAAATTCCTGAAAGGCGCATTATAAACTCCCCTTTTTGCACAGCCTTCATTAATGTGAAATATCCTCGATACAAAAACTTTTCAAAAATGCAATTAATCATTTTTGCAATCCACAAAGTGTAGATATTTTATTTTTCAAAGCAATATTTAATCCGTTCATTATTATTGAAAATATGAATATTTAAAATTGTACCGTTATTTTTGGCCCACAGTGTATAAATCGATAATGTAGTGGCTGAATGGTCAGAGCTCACGCCAAAGAAAAAAACAAAAACAAAAAAAATTGAAAATGGTGGATAATCACAATGGCCATGTCTAAACCTGGATTTGAACCATGGACTCCAAGCACTGGCTCGCTACGCTTCTCGTCCCTCGGGGCTGGCTATAAATATTTAATACTTAATTATAGAAGAAATGAGGCTGAAGGACCTCTGAACCTCTTGAATGTATATTAAAAATGTGTAAATTATAATTAATAAAGATATTTGTGTTTGTAGAAGAAATGCTTTGCTCTGTTTTATTTTATAATTTAACTATCAAGTAAGGAATTTTTCTTTCACTTAAATTGTAATATACAGGGTGGAATATAGACTTAGTTTAAGTCGTAATATACAGGGTGGAACATAGACTTAGATTAAATTGTAATATACAGGGTGGAACGTAGACTTAGATTAAATTGTAATATACAGATAGAGCTTCCTTTTAAAGTATAATGATTTGTTTTTCAGATACCAAGGACGCCTGCAAGGCTCAGACCGAGTGCCAGAAAGTCGACGGCGCGAGTTGCAAAACTACGAAAATCTGCAAGATTCAGACTCCGGATGGAGAAGCGGATTGCGAATGCGTGTGCACGTGCGTGTGCAGTTCGAATGATTGCGGCAACTGCGATTGCAAGTGCAATTGTTCTTTTGAAAATGCAAAGAAAATCCAAACCGCAGACGGTGTGAAGTATAGGTGCGAGTGCACGTGCAAGTGCTGAAGACTTTTGTATCTTATTTTTTGTATTAATTTGTAAGGTGATAAAAAAATATTATTTTTTTTATGTACTCTATTGTTTAAATATATCAAACATAAATCGTTATCAACTCTTATATTTCGTTCAAAATTTGCCTCCCTCGAAACAAAAATCGACGTGTCTCGGCGAATTCTTCAAAAATACCGCGTAACCCAACAAAATCGCTTGTTATAGGATGGCAAATGTAAGTTGGCCAGACGCGCAGAGAGGAAGTGAAAGCTCTCTTTCTACTGCCGGCCGAGTACAGTCTCTGTAATAAGCGGTCACATATTCTTCGCCTGCGCTATTCATTTAAAACTCAATCGGGCGCGCGAAATCTGTCGAGAGCGCCCTTCGAAGGTACCGCCCACAATTTTGCCACTGCGCAACGGCAAGTTATGTTTGCCGACATGTACCTCTGAGAGGGACCACCCTGTATAAGCTCGCTGAAATTTTGAAATTGAAATTGAAATTCTTTATTGGTCCTTTTGTGTAATATTAAAGTAATTTTAAAGCCGCAATCGATTTTTCTCGTTCTTCTGATGAAAAATAATGATCTGGGATGATTATTAAAAAGTTTTCTTTACCTTTCGTTCTTCTGGTGAAAAAGAATATACACTTTAATGGTCCAGGATGGTTATTGAAAAAGTTTTCTTTGCGAACGCGTCAATTCTCGCAACGAAATATCAAAACTAAGCTCATTCTGGAATACCATTAATAAACAGTGGGTATAATCCAATTGGTACAGCAGTGCGTATAATTTCCCAGCATTTGTAGCGACCTTGTGTTCTCATGTTATATTTACCATTGCAAAGATTCTTCGTGTACGTGTTATGCATTCATTCGTGGAGAAAACGAATGCTGGGAATCAGATCTGCATCTTGAAACATGATCGTATCATTCAAGGATTATAAATATATAATAATATTACGTAATTATATAAGGTAAAAAATATATGACAAAAAGATCGTGCGAATAGTAGGATATGATCGAATTCTTTTGTCGCGATATTATTGTTTTAATAAACGTATGTTGGCAGCGATAGGTAAATCTCAGAATGTTTAATACTGAAAACAAAGTTTTTTTTTCTGGAAAGCTACTTAGCCTGAACATATGAATATTCAACCTGTTCGTAACTCTGCAAAATTAAGTCTTATTAGGACTACTAGTCCTTCTAGAGGATAAAACTATTATAATATGGTAAATTAATCCTTTGAGTCCCATGCAGGGCGATCGCGCTGTTGAGATTTTTGTCGATAAAGAAAAGCGCTATTGCGCTGTTTGGCGTTTTCCGACCATGTGCTTCCAACGACCGCTGCGACCCAAAGAGTTAAAACACAAGTTTCCTAAGGAAACTTTTATCGCACGTGTGAGTGTAGAAAATGCGATGTCGTAATGTGCATTTAATGAAAGCGTGTATACTTGGAAAAATAATTGAAGCCCAGTAACGCAGGTCTGATCGTAAAGTGCATTTCGTTCATTTAACATTGATCGTGTAAATGGGTCTACTTTGCATGCCGACGTTGGCAGTAAATCTAATATTCTCTCGCCGCCCAAGAACACAACACGTCGTCCATATTCGGCAAATTCGCTCGTAAATATTAATTTATTTAATTGTTTTTAATAAATATAAACGCTTGTAATATCATCTGCGGGCTATAAATCCATCACTGCCTTTAGAGCGAATAATATAATTGCACTCTAACGGTTGTTTAATTGTCTTCGGAGCTACCAAATTGTCAGAGCGAAGAAAATAACGAGAATTTGAAATATCATCTTTTACAATTTCGCACGGCCATTGAAGGCATCGTATTTATCTCCATCATCTTATATGCAATACATATTTAGCACACATTATACATTTTGTTTCACGAAGAGGAAAAACATGCATGTGTTTAAGGAGAGGATCAGGTGTGTGACTCGCCGATTTTACCCATCTTTTGCTCATGACTACGAGTGTAACAGGTGCAAGTAATAGGGCGCACTATTCAGCAGTTTTCGAGAAAAAAATTGATTGATTGTAAAATTAAGATATTTAAATACACATGGATTAATAAAAACCATAAAAAGAAAATGAATGAACCCAACATCAACAATGGGGTTCGATCTTTCAACCTTCCGACTACGAATCGGAGGTTTTATCGATGCGCCAAAAGGTCGGTATATGTTTGTTAACGCAAAAGGTATATAAACATACGAATGAATCACAAATTGAAAAACCATTTTTTCTCGAAAACGGCTGAATAGTGCGCCCTATTACTTGCACCTGTTACACTCCTAGTTACGACCTACACGTGTGCCAAAGATGGATGAAATCGGTGAGTTACACATCTGATCCTCCCCTTGTAAGAGCAAAAAGATCACAAACCACAATTCCGTAAACCCAAATCCCGTTAAACATTTAATACCTACAAGACTTCACTTCATCGCGTTAATTAAGAATTAAAAACGTTTACTTTTTATTACCATACCTAGTGCAGCGTGTTTCATAGCATATTGCACAGGAAGTAAACGTCTTCGGCGTTAAAAATTAACAGTATTTCGGTTGAAGAATGTTCAGCAATTCGCAGCGTTTAAGGTCACGATCATTTTTATCTTCTCGTATTCCGTATTACACTTTCGGAAAAAGCGGAGCGGAACAGCGAAACGTGCCCCAATTGTGGAAAAGAACACTCGGCAACACTTCGCCGGTCACGAATTCGTCGATCGATCGATTGTTGGATCTAGAGAGTAAACAGATAGCAATGCCGAAATTAATGTAATTTATTTTCTCTTTTGTGCAAATGATTTCAATTAACAGTTTCTCCTCCAACGGAAATACTGTGCGTACTACGAGATCAAAGGAAGCCGAAACCGTTTAGCGGAAAAGAATTGCCTCAAACTTAAATTTTTATTTCATTGAATTTTTGCAATATTTTGCTTCTTCTTGCCTTAATTAAGATTCTGCAAAAATCTGTAAACACCCCTCCCCTATATTTTCAGATTATCGTAGAAGAACACAACCTGTTGCAATTTTAAAGTAGCGCATATTTCGATCGATCAAAAATGTAAAAACAATTGCCACCACAATGAAACTTTCCAACTTTACTTAAAATCGATATTTCTCAGAAGAACACAACCTGTTGAAATTTTAAAGTTGCGCGTATTTCATTTGGTTAAAAAAAATTGTAAAAATAATTGCCACAAACTTCGTCGATATTTCTCTAGAATTCAATAAATATCTGAAAACACCCCTTCACTACATTACCAAATAACCACACTAGAGTACAACTATTTTATAGTGAAGAATATTTCAATCGATAAAAAAACAAACTTGCAACTTTACAACTTTGCTCAACATGGAGTTTACTTTATAATTCCGTAAAAATTTAAAAATATCTTATCACTAGATTTCCAAACAATCACACAAGATTGCAATTTTAAAGTTAAAGGAAAAATAATGAAACACTTGAAATTCGTAAAATTTCGAACATTTTCAAACCGCCTTAACTCGGCGTTTTTTCAATCGATTTTGATGAATCTTTAAGGGCGAAAAACTTTGAAGCGTCTACTTTAAAGTCATGCACGCTAAATTAAGCGTAACCCCTTCCGCCCCCTTCTAGCGCCCCTTTGAAAAAAAAAGTTTTTTCTGGAAACCATGTCCAACTCTGACGATGTCTACGGAGTTGGAAAAATTTTGTCGACTCAATCCACCATAAAGGCATTAAAATTTGATCAATTCCCTATGCAGGACTCAAAGAACGAAGTTCCTACGACGATTTTGCATCAAGTTATGGGTGTTTGAAAAAAAGTGCATTTTGAGATTTTTCGCACATAACTCAGTGACTTTTCAACCAAATTTGATGATTCTTTCAGGAAAAAATCCCATTTTGGCTCTACTTTAAGGAAGTAAACTCAGATTGGAAGTATCCCTTTTCAAACCCTTCAACCCTCGATAAAAAAAACATGTTTTTGGACAAAAAAAGTCCAACTTTGGCAACTTGTACCGAGTTGGAAAAAATGTGTCGACTGAAAAAAACAACAAAAAAAGGTATTAAAATGAACGAAAGATATTCTTAAAGCAGAAGGATGTGGTGATAAAATTTAATTTATTCATAATTTTTGATGGATGTTTAGTATTTTTTAAGAATTTTTCAATCTACACGTTTTCGTTTTTGAGTAAAAACGCAGAGTTGGATTCAAACCGGTGTAACTTTTTTTTTTTTAAGTTATTGAAATGAACGAAAGATATTCTTAAAGCAGAAGGATGTGGTGATAAAATTTAATTTATTCATAATTTTTGACAGATGTTTAGTATTTTTTAAGAATTTAACAACAAAAGGGCATTGAAATGTGTTCAATTACCTGCGCAGGAGTCAAATAACGAAGTTCCTACGACGATTTGGCACAAAGTTATGGAGCGAATTTTATGGTTTTTTGACTCCAAAGTTTTTCGACGAAATTGTTATCGTTTTCACGAATGAAATTTTCTTTGCATATTCTTTGAGATATGCACGAAAATTAATTGTTTGCGCGAAATCATGAATGTCACATTTTGTACCTTAGAAGTCCATTAACAAAAAAAAATATTTTAGGTCAAAAAAGACTTACTTTAACGATCTCTGTAGGGTCAGAAAAAAAATGTGGGTCTAACTCACCACCATTCCTCCATTCGTCTAATAAAAACAAACAAATTGCACCGACGGAAAAAAATTAAACACTTGAAATTTGTAAAAATGAGGTAATTTTCAAATGGCCATAACTCGGCTTCTATTCAACCGATTTCGACGATCTTTTGAGAAATAAAAAGCAAAATGTGTCCTCTTTGAGAGAGTTTATCGCCCACCCAAAGAGAGAGCTCTACGCCCCTCCAAACAAAAAAAAAGCCCTTTTTTAAACACCCATAACTTTGTGCCAAATTGCCGTAGGAACTTCGTTTTTAAGTCCTGCACAGGTAATTAAACACATTTCAATACCCTTTTGGTGGATCGAGTCGACACATTTTATCCAACTCGGTACACGTAATCAAAGTTGGACGTTTTTTGCCCAAAAACGTGTTTTTTTTGTTCGGGGGTTTAAAGGTTCGAAAAGGGATCATTCCAATCTAAGTTTACCCCCTTAAAGTAGGGCCAAAAAGAGATTTTTTCCCGAAAGAATCATCAAATTTGGTTGAAAAGACGCTGAGTAATGTGCAAAAAACCTAAAAATGCACTTTTTTTCAAACAGCCATAACTTGGTGCCAAATCGTCGTAGAAACTTCGTTCTTCGAGTTCTGCGTAGGGAATTGATCAAATTTTAATGCCTTTATGGTGGATCGAGTCGACAAAATTTTTCCAACTCCGTAGACATCGTCAAAGTTGAAAATGATTTCCTGAAAAAACTTTTTTTTTCACAGGGGTGCTAGAAAGGGGCGGAAGAGGTTACGCTTAAGTTCGTATGCATGACTTCAAAGAAGACACTTCAAAGTTTTTCGCCCTTAAAGATTCATCAAAATCGATTGAAAATACGCCGATTTATGGCGGTTTGAGAATGGTCAAAATTTCACGAATTTCAAGTGCTTCATTTTTTTTCCTCCAGTATATTTTATAGTGAAGAATATTTCAATCGATAAAAAAAAAAATAAAAACAGTTGCCACAAACTTGCAACTTTACAACTTTGTTCAACATTGAGTTTACTTTATAATTCCGTAAAAATCCAAAAACATCTTATCACCAGATTTCCAAGCAATCACACAAGATACAATCAGTTGCAATTTTAAAGTTTCACATATTTAGGTTAGTTAATAAAAATAGAAAAAAAATGCTATAAACTTCAAACTTTCCAACTTCACCCAACATCGAACCTACTCTATGGTTCAGTTCAAATCTGCAAACATTTCATCATTAGATTTCCAAATAATCGCACTAGATGCAACCAGTTGCAATTTTTAAGTTTCACTTATTTAGATTGGTTAATAAAAATATAAAAACAATTGCTGCAACCTTCAAACTTTCCAACTTCACCCAACATCGATTATACTCTATGAGTCAGTAAAAATCTGCAAACATTTCATCATTAGATTTCCAAATAATCGCACTAGATGCAACCAGTTGCAATTTTTAAGTTTCACTTATTTAGATTGGTTAATAAAAATATAAAAACAATTGCTGCAAACGTCAAACTTTCCAACTTCACCCAACATCGATTCTACTCTATGATTCGGTAAAAATCTGCAAACGTTTCATTATTACATTTCCTGATAATCGCAACACAACATTAATTTAAATAATTTTTAGCATCAAAATGAAATAAATAAAAATGATGCATCACTGCCACAATTATAGTTTATAGCCTTCGGGAACTTAAAAGCCTTCCTTGATTACGCCCTTGGTGCATAAAATACAAAATATCCGCCATTATTAATTAGAATGTAAAAAACATGTTACCATCATGTTGAATATCTGTCAATTATTGTAAAAGTAATAATTAAAGACGCGTATTACAAAATAACTGCACAAGTCGACAGGACAAATGGATGTGTTGCTTGCATTCTTATATTTTCATCAGTGTACACAATAAATAATATCATACGCCATGCAAATTTAATAATAATTATCGTAACAGTAATAGTGAGCCGCACTTCATTGTCGATTAATGTTACCGTTAAATATTTCACGGCGGTCTTTTCTCTAATTTCACGGCATCCTTTATATACATAAAGTTAATTTTATGTCATTGTATTTTGTTGTATTATTTTTAATATCAATGCTGCACATATTATTATTTACATGTATTTAAAATAATAAAATGCATTTATTCGCATAGCTACATCACAGTAAATTTGAATTAGCTATTATCGTTTCAAAATTACGAAAAATAAACAATATTAAGAAAAATATTCTTCAATTTTTGTTCAAATGTTTTTGTAATATTTTGCATATTTAAAAAATTAACCCAAAAAAAACACTTCCGGTATGCGAAATTTTACCAAAAGCTTTTCAGTTCTTCAGATTGACAAATGAAACTTATGTCTAAAGTTTGATGTCAATTGCTCTATTAGTTTTTGAGGTACAGTGCGCAGACACACAGACACACACACGGGCCCATTTTTATTTTTCAGAAATTGTTAAAATCGCCTCTAAGGATCACAAAACGGATGTTTCCGTTAAAAACATTTTTGGACAAAAAAAACGGTTAAGCTAAACACCCACTTCCGGTGTACAAAATTTGACCAAAAGCTTTTCAGTTCTTCGGATTGACAAATAAAACTTATGTTTAAAGTTTGATGTCAATTGCTCTGTTAGTTTTTGAGGTAGAGTGCGCAGACACACAGACACACACGCGGACCCATTTTTATTTTTTAGAAATTGTTAAAGTCGCCTCCAATGATCACAAAACGGATATTTCCGTTAAAAAAAATGTTGTACAAAAAAAAAACGGTTAAGTTAAACACCCACTTCCGGTGTACAAAATTTTACCAAAAGCTTTTCAATTCATCGGATTGCCAAATAAGACGTACGCTCAAAGTTTGATGTCAATTGCTCTGTTAGTTTTTGAAATACAGCGCCGCACGACACACGCACACAGACAGATACAAACATTTTTCTTTCCAGAAATTATTGAAATCGCCTCTAGGGATTTCAAAACGGATAAAAAAATTTCAAGCATATTTTAAGCTTGCACAGAAATATAAACATTCCATAACAAATCAATACCGAACTTTTTTTTAATACCATACAATTTTCCGCGAAAATCCATACACACAATAACCACCATGGCCTTAATAATGTAATTCCGCCGCATAATGGCAAAATAATTGACATAAATCACGTTCGAATAACAAGTTAGTCATATTTGTACCGAATGAGCAATAAAACGAAATGGGAGAGATGTTTGCATTCGTAAATGGAAACTGTAGCAATTATTCTTATGACGAGGATAATTATAATAATCAAACAGCTTTCTACCAACATGTATATTTTTATTGTCAACAACGTGCGTCTAGAAATTGCATGAAAGCGCCGAGGTGATAAGACATTTCTGGCTTGAAGTGATATCTCGACTTGTTTAATGGATTTGAAAGTTGTATTGACAATAAGTAACAATGAATGCTCCATGAGGATTAATGAATATTATAATCAATGCTTGGAAATTTGTCTTGAAACTCGTGGTGAAATTAAATATTTGGTTTGTTTCATAAATTGGAAAAAAATGCATTTACGCATTTAAAAGATTTACAAATGCTTCAATGATTCAGGATCCATAAAAAATGGTGATGTGGCCATGATGTAACTTTCTCGGATTTGATCGTAGAATAGTTATTAATGATCCATATGTTAAAATATGGCAAGAATAGTTTTTCAGGATTTTTTCCAGGAATTTTTTTTCAGGAATTTTCTTCAGAATTTTTTCAGATTTTTTTTATAAAAAATTTTGAGGAATTTCCTTCCGGAATTTTTTTTCGAAATTCATTTTCAAGAATTTTTTTCAGGACTCTCAATCTGGAGTCTGAGTTCAGAGCTTTGAATCCCGGGGTGTAAGAGTCTAGGAGCAAGAGTTCTGATATTTTTCTTATGAAACTAGTATAATAACATACTATTGTGTAATATTTCTTAAGGTATTGAAATACTCACTAATTACACTGTAATCCTAATGTGGGCATGAAAATAAATCCCACAACCCAACAAATTATCAAACGCCATGAATATGCGAAACAAATTAATAAATTGTTGTAGGGGTTCAGCAAGTCCACTGCCTTTTAAGCCCGATTAAAAATTAAGAGATACCTCTACGATCGCCCACGTGCCAACATATTAACAGCTTCTGCGCACTTTCAGAATTCTTTTAATTGCAAGACTTATTATACGGTTTGCGGTTTGTATTAATCTCGAAAAGAAGACTCATGAAATATAATATGGCGTACGATCCTTTTTGCCGGCATTTTTGGAATGCCGGCAACAGCCGGCATGTTTTCCTTCCTCCTCCGCACGTCCGCATGTTCGATCGGTCGTTGGAAGGGAGACTGCGCGCACGGTATAAAGTCCTAGCAGGAAGTTTCTGGGTGCAGTTGCTCACGGCCCAAACAGCAAAACAGCTAACAGTGATCCTCCGCCGCTAACAAATTCATCCGACAAGATGCCATCACCTTGCGAAGCTTGCAAAGGTAAGTCGAGGAGAAAGTGATGTGGTTTGATTATAATTATGGTTTGAATTCTTTAATATCTGCGTGTTTGCGAAAGATAGCATCTCATCTCTTCATTCATGTTGTTTCACCACGTTATGAGTGAAAGGAAAAGATGTATAAAAAAAGTTTAAAATATCGCGAGATCGAAAAAAAATGGGTAAAAGCAGGTCAGGAACAAAAAGCCGGATATCTTTTCTAAGCAGATTGATTTTTTTCAATTCAGTTTAATTATGGATTGCCACGTATTAACGGTCGCAACCATCCTCTTCATGATGATATTAGATTAAAACATAAAATTTCATGTACCAAGAGCATAATCTATACAAAAATGTTAGCCTTTATTGTTTCGTTATCTCACGAGAATTTACATGTGGAAAGCAATGCACAATAGTAAGAAAAACTAGAAAGACCGAAAGAATCGATTTATTTGTGTAAACCATGGCGCGTACGCAGCAGGTTGTAACATGGGATAGGGCCCTCCCACCACCGATAGGAACCACCCACCGCCCTTCAGTTTAGTTTTTACTTGCGCTGCAAACACCGTTTTGGTATTTGTTTTATGTCATTTCTTCCAATAAAATATTAAAACAATTTCATTTACTAAAAAAATTGGTTTATAATTAAAGTTAAATTAAATCACAGAATTGGTGGGTGCACCCTATTCAGGTAATTAGGCGTAAATTTAGAAAGTTTCATCTCCATAGAAGTCTTTAAAAAGAATTACAATTTTCAAAAATTGCGTTCTGTTCACATGAAATTATTCCAAAATTTAGGAATGAAGTGTTAATAATTTTTTACAGAAAAGTAATTTGGTGTTCATTTTGAGTAAATTTGGAAAGTTTCAAGTCGATGGCAATATTTTTTTCAAGTCACTAAAAATATTACATTTTTCAAAAATTACGTTCGGTTCACATGAAATTATTCCAAAATTTAGGTATGAAGTATTAATATTTTTCTACAGGAAAGTAATTTAGTGTTGATTTTGAGTAAATTTGAAAAGTTTCAAGTCGATAGCGATGGTTTCAATATTTTTTTCAAGTCACTAAAAATATTGCATTTTCTACAAAATGTACGTTCCGTTCACATGAAATTATTCCGAAATTTAGGAATGAAGTATTAATATTTTTCTACAGAAAAGTAATATGGCGTTCATTTTGAGTAAATTTGGAAAGTTTCAAGTCGATGGCAATTGTTTCAATATTTTTTTCAAGTCACTAAAAATATTGCATTTTTCAAAAAACTTACGTTCTATTCACATGAAATTATTCAAAAATTTAGGAATGAAGTATTAATATTTTTCTACAGAAAAGTAATATGGCGTTCATTTTGAGTAAATTTGGAAAGTTTCAAGTCGATAGCGATTGTGTCAATATTTTTTTCAACTCATTAAAAATATTACATTTTCTGGAAAACTTAGATGAAATTATTCAAGAATTTAGGAATGACGTATTAACATTTTTTACATAAAAGTAATTTGCCGTTCATTTTGAGTAAACTTGGAAAGTTTCAAGTCGATGGCGATTGTTTCAATATTTTTTTCAAGTCACTAAAAATATTACATTTTCTACAAAATTTACGTTCTGTTCACGAGGAATTATTTCAAATTTTAGGAATGACCTATAAAAGGTTTTCACAGAAACGTAATTTGGCATTCATTATGCGTGAATGTGGAAAGTTTCAAGTCAATTGCAATTGTTTTAATATTTTTTGAGTCAATCAAAATTTTGTATTTTTCACAAAACTTACGTTCTGTTCACATGAAATTATTTCAAAATTTAGGAATGAACTATAAATGGTTTTCACAAAAACGTAATTTGGCATTCATTATGCGTGAATTTGGAAAGTTTCAAGTCGATGGCGATTATTTCAATATTATTTTAAAATCACCAAAAATATTACATTTTCTACAAAACTTACGTTCTGTTCACGTGAAATTATTTCAAAATTTAGGAATGAATTATAAATAGTTTTCATAGAAACGCCATTTGGCATTAATTATGCGTAAATTTGGAACGTTTCAAGTCGATGGCAATTGTTTCAATATTTTTTTCAAGCCACTAAAAATATTACATTTTCTACAAAACTTGTTTTGTTTACATGAAATTATTAAAAAATTTAGGAATGACGCATTAACATTTTTTACATAAAGTAATTTGGGGTTCATTTTGAGTAAATTTGGAAAGTTTCAATTCGATGGCAATGTTTTCAATATTTTTTTAAAGTCACTAAAAATATTACATTTTTCCCAAAATTTGCGTTCTGTTCACATGAAATTATTCCAAAATTTAGGAATGAATTATAAATTGCTTTTCCAGAAACGCAATTTGGCATTCATTACACGTAAATTTGGAAAGTTTCAAGTCGATTGCAATTGTTTTAATATTTTTTTAAGTCACTAAAAATTTTGCATTTTTCACAAAACTTGCGTTCTGTTCACATCGAGTTTTTCCAAAATTTAAGAATGAAGTATTATTTTTTTTACAGAAAAGTAATATGGCGTTCATTTTGAGTAAATTTGGAAAGTTTCAAGTCGATTGCAATTGTTTCAATATTTTTTTTCAAGTCACCAAAAATATTGCATTTTTCACAAAACTTGCGTTCTGTTCACGTGAAAGTATTTCAAAATTTAGAAATGAATTATAAATCGCTTTTCCAGAAACGCAATTTGGTATTCATTGCGCGTATATTTGGGAAGTTTCAAATCGATAGCAATTGTTTCAATATTTTTTCAAGTCACCAAAAATATTACATTTTCTACAAAACTTACATTCTGTTGACATGAAATTATTTCAAAATTTATGAATGAATTATAAATGGTTTTCCAAGAAACGTAATTTGGCATTCATTATGTGTACATTTTGGAAGTTTCAAGTCAATGGCAATTGTTTTATTATTTTTTTCAAGCTATTAAAAATATTACATTTTCTATAAAACTTACGTTCTGTTCACATGAAATTACTCCAAAATTTTGGAATGAATTATAAATGGTTTTCCCAAAAACGTAATTCTCCATTCATTATGCATAAATTTGGAAAGTTTCAAGTCGATGGCAATTGTTTCAATATTTTTTTCAAGTCACTTAAAATATTACATTTTCTACAAAATTTGCGTTCTCTTCACGTGAAATTATTTCAAAATTTAGGAACGGCCCATAAAAGGTTTTCACAGAAACGTAATTTGGCATTCATTATGCATGAATTTGGAAAGTTTCAAGTCGATTGCAATTGTTTTAATATTTTTTTAAAGTCACTAAAAATTTTGCATTTTTCACAAAACTTGCGTTCCGTTCACATGAAATTATTCCAAAATTTAGGAATGAATTATAAATCGTTTTTCCAGAAACGTAATTTGGCATTCATTATACATAAATTTGGAAAGTTTCAAGTCGATTGCAATTGTTTCAATATTTTTTTCAAGTCACTAAAAATATTACATTTTCTACAAAATTTACGTTCTGTTCGCGTGAAATAATTTCAAATTTTAGGAATGAACTATAAATAGTTTTGATAGAAACGCAATTTGGCATTCATTATGCGTAAATTTGGAAAATTTCAAGTCGATAGCAATTGTTTCAATATTTTTTTCAAGTCACCAAAAATATTGCATTTTCTACAAAACTTACGTTCTGTTCGTGTGAAATTATTTCAAAATTTAGGAACGGTCTATAAAAGGTTTTCACAAAAACGTAATTTGGCATTCATTATGAGTGAATTTGGAAAGTTTTAAGTCGATTGCAATTGTTTCAATATTTTTTTCGAGTCACTAAAAATATTGCATTTTTCACAAAACTTACTTTCTATTCACATGAAGTTATTCCAAAATTTAGGAATGAATTATAAATCGTTTTTCCAGAAACGTAATTTGGCATTCATTATACATAAATTTGGAAAGTTTCAAGTCGATTGCAATTGTTTCAATATTTTTTTCAAGTCACCAAAATTATTACATTTTCTACAAAACTTATGTTCTCTTTACGTGAAATTATTTCGAAATTTAGGAATGAATTATAAATCGCTTTTCCAGAAACGCAATTTGGCAATCATTACGCGTAAATTTGGAAAGTTTCAAGTCGATTGCAATTGTTTCAATATTTTTTTCAAGTCACTAAAAATATTACATTTTCTACAAAATTTACGTTCTGTTCGCGTGAAATAATTTCAAATTTTAGGAATGAACTATAAATAGTTTTGATAGAAACGCAATTTGGCATTCATTATGCGTAAATTTGGAAAATTTCAAGTCGATAGCAATTGTTTCAATATTTTTTTCAAGTCACCAAAAATATTGCATTTTCTACAAAACTTACGTTCTGTTCGTGTGAAATTATTTCAAAATTTAGGAATGGTCTATAAAAGGTTTTCACAAAAACGTAATTTGGCATTCATTATGAGTGAATTTGGAAAGTTTTAAGTCGATTGCAATTGTTTCAATATTTTTTTCGAGTCACTAAAAATATTGCATTTTTCACAAAACTTACTTTCTATTCACATGAAGTTATTCCAAAATTTAGGAATGAATTATAAATCGTTTTTCCAGAAACGTAATTTGGCATTCATTATACATAAATTTGGAAAGTTTCAAGTCGATTGCAATTGTTTCAATATTTTTTTCAAGTCACCAAAATTATTACATTTTCTACAAAACTTATGTTCTCTTTACGTGAAATTATTTCGAAATTTAGGAATGAATTATAAATCGCTTTTCCAGAAACGCAATTTGGCAATCATTACGCGTAAATTTGGAAAGTTTCAAGTCGATTGCAATTGTTTCAATATTTTTTTCAAGTCACTAAAAATATTACATTTTCTACAAAATTTACGGTCTGTTCGCGTGAAATAATTTCAAATTTTAGGAATGAACTATAAATAGTTTTGATAGAAACGCAATTTGGCATTCATTATGCGTAAATTTGGAAAATTTCAAGTCGATAGCAATTGTTTCAATATTTTTTTCAAGTCACCAAAAATATTGCATTTTCTACAAAACTTACGTTCTGTTCGTGTGAAATTATTTCAAAATTTAGGAATGGTCTATAAAAGGTTTTCACAAAAACGTAATTTGACATTCATTATGAGTGAATTTGGAAAGTTTTAAGTCGATTGCAATTGTTTCAATATTTTTTTCGAGTCACTAAAAATATTGCATTTTTCACAAAACTTACTTTCTATTCACATGAAGTTATTCCAAAATTTAGGAATGAATTATAAATCGCTTTTCCAGAAACGCAATTTGGTATTCATTACGTGTAAATTTTGAAAGTTTCAAGTTGATGGCAATTGTTTCAATATTTTTTTCAAGCCACTAAAAATATTACATTTTCTACAAAACTTACTTTCTATTCATGAAAGTTATGCCTAAATTTAGGAATGAAGTATTTTTTTTAGAAAAGTAATTTGCCGTTCATTTTGGGTAAAATGAAAAATATGCTCTATCCAAAACATAAAAAAGAATTTTTATTATTTAATTTAAAAATTCAAGTTTTTTGCCATAGCAACGAAACAATAAAAGCTAAAAATATATTTAAAGTCATTACAAGATGCCATTCTAAATAACAAACATTAGGATTTGGTTATTAGACACCCTGTTAATAATTGTACTCGCGGAAAATTTGTGCGAGGAGTTATAATCGGTATTTTTTTGTTGTGTTAATTACACATTTAGAATAATTGCAATTATATTTAACGGCAGCTTTTGGAGTTTGCATACGTGACAAGGTATAATTTGAACTTTCTCCATTTTACGAGTTATTATTTCTATTAACTTAATTATTACTTAATTATCGTTTATTATGGTGCATTAATGGCTCTAATGATAATTTCCGTGCCGTCTTGTAATTAAATTGCAGAAGACTAACTAAAGGAAACGATTCATTATCTTTTCGCTGTGTTCAATGGTGCGAAACCAGTTTTTTTTTTGCTGCGATCACAAATTTTAGGGGTGTGTAGGTAACCATAAAAGACACCCGAATAAGCTACAATATACTGTATACAGGGTCCTGCATTTCAACTTCCGTCTTCTACAGCTCAAGATATTTTGCAGACTTTACTTGTATCATGGGGCGTATTTCAAGAAAATATTTTGTATTATACAAGGCGTCCTTATATGTTATGATAATAACGTCACGCTTTTTGGGACACCCTGTGTGTACAAGTAAAGTCTACAAAATATCTTGAGCACTAGAAGACGGGAGTTGAAATGCAGGACCCTGTATACAGAATACCAGAAGAAAGACTTGTAAGAAGAGTATTTGAAATATCAGGGAAAACATCGATGAACAGACCTAGAAAAACATGGGAGGAATAAATGAAGGAAGAAGTCAAAAACAGAAAGCTGAACAATGCACAAGAAGAAAAGAGTAATAACTCAACCCGAATCGCCTTACACCTCGCGGTAGGAAGTCGTAAGATTAAGAAGAAGAAACAACGGGAAATTATTCAAAGCCAACCGACAATTGATCCACTTTTATCCGATACCGGTCAAAACAGGCACAACTGGTTATAATATAATCTATGGCGTTTATTCTCGACTTTCCCACGTGTTCGTATAATACCGGCGGCCATTGATGTAGCGCTAGATCATAAAGATAGTTTAGTAATGCGTTTCCTGCTCAATATTTTATTATCAACTTATTGCCATGTTAGGAGTTACGATAACGATCGAGGTAATAAAATAACTCAATCAATTTGATATATCTGCAAAACGCTTACAACTGTATAATATGTGCAGTTCCTTTGACTTTGATCTTTACAACCTTGCATGGTGCTTATATCATACGTGGTTTGGTGCACATAAAAATAAATACGGCGCAAAGAAAAAAAAATGTATTTTTAGTGCCACTAAACACTTGTCAACGTACTTCAATCATTCACCGAACATGGTTTTTAATGTATTTCCGTTTAAAAAAATACTTTAGTGCCAACACTTGTCTATGTACTTCAATCATTCACCGAACATGGTTTTCAATGTAAAAAAATACTTTAGTACCAACACTTGTCAACGTACTTCAATCATTCACCGAACATGGTTTTTAATGTATTTCCGTTTTGTTGCCGAACATGGTTTTGAACGGTTCAGAGCAAAAATTACCGGTTTTGTTTGTACCGCACCAAGAGCAAAAATTAGAGGTTTCATAAAACGTTTAACGTTTAAGGTTTAAATTCAAGCGTGTGTTATTATTAATTATTATTTCAGATACTTGCGCCGCCGGAAAGGGTTGCGGAAGCGACTGCAAATGCGGCGATGACTGCAAATGTGCAGAAAATGCAGGTAATTATGGAAACTTGAATAACACTTATTAAAACCCGCTGGTGTAATAGAAATTATATTTATGGCGCTCCCCATTTATAAATACCAATTGTCAAAATATAACGCTGCTACTACACTCGGCTCCAAAAAAAAGCGCCACTCGAAAAATCGCGAAAAACTCGATTTTTCAAACCGCCGTAACTTGGTTCAATTTGATCGAAAATCGATGAATCTTTCAGTTTGGGAAAGATTCAAGTTTTATCGTTAAGAATGTGTAGTTGATTTTGACCCCAAGTCCAATCCACCCCCCGTAACAACGCGATGGCAAAAAAAAAGTTTTTTATGTAAAAAATTGTCCAACTTTGACAAGCTGTACCGTGCGCAAAAAAAATCGGCGGGAAATTTCACCACAATGGCAGAAAAATTTAATCAATTCCCTTCAAATGCCTTCAAAATTCGAGTCGTTTCGATGATTTGGAGAAAAATTATGAATTTTTGAAAAAAAAATTACATTTTTCACTTTTTTGGCCGTAACTTGAGTAATTTTGCACCAAAATCGATGAACTTTTGCAGTCTGAACAGTTTCAAATTTTCTCTTCAACGCCATGTGAATTGTTTTGTTGCTAAAACGATTCCACCCCCTAAAGGAAAAAAAAATGTTTTTGAAAGGCGCAAAATGTATTTTTTTCAAAACTGCATAACTTCGCGCTAAATCATCGCATCGACTTGAATTTTGGAGGAAATTGGAGGAAAATTATTGAACTTTTTTGCCATGCTGACCGATTGAGTAAACGATTTTTTTTTGCACACGGTACAATAAACCAAATTTGCACATTTAAACTTCAAAAACATTTTTTTTTCCTTTAGGGGGTGGCAGGGGGTGGAATTGTTTTAGCAACAAAACAAGTCACATGACGTTAAAGAGAAAATTTGAAACTGTTCAGACTGCAAACGTTCATCGATTTTGGTGCAAAATTACCCAAGTAGTTATGGCCAAAAAAGTGAAAAATGTCATTTTTTTCAAAAATTCATAACTTTGCTCCAAATCATCGAAACGACTCGAATTTTTAAGGCATTTGAAGGAAATTGATTAAATTTTTCTGCCATTGTGGTGAAATTTCCCGCCGATTTTTTTTTGCGCGCGGTACAGCTTGTCAAAGTTGGACAATTTTTTACATAAAAAACATTTTTTTTCCATCTTTCCATCCAACTTTACCATTACTTTTAAATCATTTGAACGCAGAAAAAAATGTATTCACACAATCTATAGAAGAATAAATTGAGGATGGCTTGTTAACAGTTCCCTGTAACTTCACTCAATAAAATAAATTCAAGCTTTAGATTGCAGATGTCGCCCTGGAGCTGTCCTGATTATTGTTTTTATTAGGAGTACATTTTTAAAATCGTGATGTATCCAACACCTACTATCTAAAGAAATTTATGAAAGGAAGTGGGCTCGCGAGAATTTATCAGCTCGCTTTCGTTTCTATTAAAACTGGTTCATGCACCGCACTTTTTACTGCGAATAACGAGCTCTCGGACATTTAAATTGGCTACTTAGAAGAGGAGTGTCCGCAGTTTATCACTCACGCAGTTCCTTAACGTCTACGCTGCAAAAGACACTAATTGATATTAAACGCGCCGTTGAAATGCATCAAGATAATACGATAAATTGTCAGCAAGCCTCGCATCCACTTAAGCCCCGTTATGGGATAGACTTCTAGACAATTGATTCGGAGACATGAGTTGACTCAACAAGGTTACTTAATTGTTACCGGAAGTAACTAATTTTGTTTCGTGAAAGGAATGAAGTAACAGTACATCCCCTAACCCCCGTCCCACCACCCTAATTACTATTTAAACTACGATCGAACTTGTACTGTTACCATTTCTTCGCCTGAAAAAGCCACAGTGCGGCGAAACAATTGTTGCGAGTTCAAAGCAATAAAAGTTTTTGAAAATTAAAATGTATTTTACTTAACCCTTTAAAAAAGAATGAAGTATTTGAACATTGTTTTTTTTCCTCTATCAAATTTTCACTGATAGCTATATTATTAACTAAGTAATTAGTGATTAATTTACACAATTAGAATCATGGGGTAACAGATTTGGAAAACTTGACGTTAAGTGTAGACCGGTGTTTCTCAACCTTTTTGGACCAATCGCCCACTTTGTAATTAGCCTTCAATTTTCAATAATTCAAAAAATCAAAATCACAATTTTAAATCTTGGGACTGAAAACGTGCAATTTAGTGTATATTTCATGAAAAAAATGGTGATGTGGCCATCATGTTACTTTCTCCGACTTGATGGTATCATTTATTATGGTTTGTTTTCAATTTAAATCATATTTTAAATGTGCATCGAGTGTTTGTAGAGTCCCATGAAACTGACGTTTAAAACGTCAAAATTATGAACGATGGAAAAATTTTACTTCAAATTCAAAAACTCAGTTTACTCAAAAACTAAAGAGATTTCGAAAAAACAATTCTTTATAAGTTGTTCATTTTGGCATTCTCAAATAAATTTGCTGTAACTATTATCGTTTCATAATTATAAACCAAAAATTTTAAACAAATAATAAATTTTTTTCTCGAATAAAAATGAATAATACGATCACAATACTTTCTCGTACTTCGTAACAGAGAAAGTAAAAATTGTTATCAGTTATCAATTACACTGATTTTTTCACATTTTCACTTTTGAATGATCAATATCAGGCAAAGTATTTGATGGTTGCGCAATTTGGAAAAATCAAAATCTCAAGTTAAAATTTTTTGATTTTGAAAACGTGCTATTTTGACGTTTTGCGTTGATTTAAATCGCATAAAATTTTCCAGTTTTTGACGTTACAATTATTAAAATCGGACAATGCGTTTGGCATTCAAGTAGTTTCAAAAACCAAAATTACGATTTTGAAATCTTCGAACTTTAAAAAAGTGTGATTTTTGCAGTTTGTGTTAATTTCATGAAAAAGATTGTTATCAGTTTCAAAATTACACTCCATTTTCCATATTTTGACGTTTGAATCATTAAAATCGGACAATGCGTTTGGCAGTCAAGTAGTTTCAAAAACCAAAATTATGATTTTGAAATCTTCGAACTTTAAAAAAGTGCGATTTTTGCAGTTTGTGTTAATTTCATGAAAAAGATTGTTATCAGTTTCAAAATTACACTAAATTTTCCACATTTTGACATTTGAATAATCAAAATCAGACAGTGCATTTGGCAGACAAGTAGTTTCAATAACCAAAATTACGATTTTGAAATCTTCGAACTTTAAAAAAGTGCGAATTTTGCAGTTTGTATTAATTTCATGAAAAAAATTGTTATCAGTTATCAATTACACTAAATTTTCCACATTTTGACGTTTGAATCATCAAAATCAGACAAAGCATTTGACGGCTGTGCAATAAAAAAAAATCGCAATTTTAAATCTTCAAATTTTGAAAATGTGACGAAATTTGAAATTTTGACGTTTTTGGTTGATTTCACGAACATATTTATTAATCGCATAAAATTTTCCACTTTTTGAAGTTAGAATCATTAAAATCGGACAATGCATTTGGCAGTCATGTAGTTTCAAAAACCAAAATTACGATTTTTTAATCTTCGAACTTAAAAAAGTGCAATTTTTGCAGTTTGTGTTAATTTCATGAAAAAGATTTTTATCAAGGTCAAAATTACACTAAATTTTCCACATTTTGAATCATCAAAATCAGACAAAGCATTTGACGGCTGTGCAATTTAAAAAAAAACAAAATCGCAATTTTAAATCTTCGAATTTTGAAATATGCTTCAGGGTCTACATTTAACGTCAAATTTTCCAAATTGTGTAAATTAATCACTTTATAAATAAACTGCAATAGGAATTTTATTATACAGTGCTCGCCTAAAGTATGGAATATATTCAGTAAAACCAAAATTAAATATTTTTGTCGATTTTTTTTTATAAAAATACACATTTTTGCATGAAAGTCGATTTTCAGGCGTCATTTGTTTTTGAGTTACGACGTCCGCCATTTTGTTTTTGAATGGCAACCCCCTATATTTGTTCTTGATTTTGAGAGATCTTTTCATTGTCGAATTGGCAGTATAAAAATATTGCCATCTTACATCAGAAATTTTTGGAGTAAGTGACAATTGAAGATGAGAACTTGATATTTAGAGTTTTTGGAAAATGACCTTATTCCAGCGCCAGTAACAATTTTTCCAAATTTTTTATTATTTTGATAATAAAACTGAATAATTTGTAAACGTTGTTCTTGCATATATCTCTTCATGATGAAATTGTAAACACTACTGAATACAATGAAAAATAAATGACAGATCATGACATATTACAAATGGCCGAAACGTTACTTCAAAATCATATCATCCCTATTGGAAAACCTTTTAGTAGCAATTTTTCCAAACAACAATGATCTTTACCTTCCAAATAATACAATATGGTTTCAGCAAGACGGCGCATCTACGCAATAGGCGTTTTTTTTGTATCTCGAACAAGTAGAAATTATTCTTGAACATTTTGAATAATTTCCAGGCTAATTCTGCGCATTCATCTCCCTCGGTCCTCATATGCCAATCCACCTTACCTTGCGAATAAAGCAATTGTCAATAAACGCGCCTAGTGCGGTGGTGCGCCGTCTTGTTGAAACCATTTTGTATTATATGATTATATGGAAGGTCAATATCATTTTTGTTTGGAAAAAAACGCAATTTTGCAAAAACTCTAAATATCAAGTTTTGACCTTCAATTGTCATTTACTCGAAAAATGTCTTATGTAAGATGGCAACATTTTTATACTGCCAATTCGACAATGAAAAGATCTCTCAAAATCAAGAACAAAAATAGGGGGTTGCCTTTTAAAAACAAAATGGCGGACGTCGTAACTCAAAAACAAATGACGACTGAAAATCGACTTTCATGCAAAAATGTGTATTTTTATAAAAGGAAATCGAGCATTTTTTCAAAAAATGTTTTATTTCGGTTTTACCGAATATATTCCATACTTTAGGCACGTACTGTATAAAGCTGCGAGCACACTTGCCGGAATCGGACGGACGGCACGCATCGGCAAAAATTGCTTAACACAATTTTATCCGATGCGTGCCGTCCATCCGATGCCGACAAGTGTGCGCGTAGCTTAAATATGTTTGAGTAGATTTGTGCTGATAATAATGTTTATTTTCTTATTTCAGGTGACGGCTGTGGATGTGGAGATGGAAAGAAGGAATAAGTCTGCACCTTCAACCAGCTTTTGATATTATTTACATAAATATACACGTATTTGCCTAGTTCCTTCTATATTAGTGGATGCAATGTTGCATCAATCCCTATTTATTTATCATTTAATGTACCCTTTATACAAATAAAACATATACATTAATACCTAAACTCAATCAAAAATGATGATGATTTTTTTTTCTACCTAATTTTTAGAGTTACAAATAAAACATTAATACCTTAACCCAATCAATAATCATGATTATTATTATTTTCCTTCCTATTTGTTAGAGTTACAAACATCAACAAATATTTTTTTCTTGGTAAATTAACCCTTATCTAACGAATGCCGCCATATTCGCGACAACAAAAATATTTCCTTCTTTTAAGTTCCCGGCGCATCCACCATATGATCGATGCTTAACTGAGCTCATTTTAATCGTCTGCAAATTAGTGCACTGGCATATAGTAATACCATATCAAATATTTTATGTATATTTTAAGTTCCCGGCGGAATCACCATAAGATAAATGCATAAATCAGCTCATTGTAATCGTCTGTAAATTGGCTAAGAGTTAACAATTAATAACAAAATATTTCATACATATTTTAAGTTCCCGGCGATTCCACCATAAAATAAATGCATAAATGCGCTGCAAATTGGGGCACTGGCAGATAATAATAACATATAAAATATGTCATGTATATTTTAAGTTCCTGGCGGATCCACCATACAATTAATGCTCAATTTAATAATCTGTAAATTAGCCAAGAGAAAATATTTCATGTATAAAAATGGTGATGTGGCCATCATGTTACTTTCTCCGACTTGATGGTATCATTTATATGGTTTATTTTCAATTTAAATCATATTTTAAGTGTGCATCGAACGTTTCGTAGACTCGGATAAAACTGACGTTTAAAACGTCAAAATTATGAAAGACGGAAAAATGTACTTTTCGTTATTGGTTCCGAAAATGGCGATTATTATTGTGACTCGGGAGACAATTATTTCAGCTTTTTAGAGGCACGCAACCTCAAGTGTCGAAAACGATGTCGACACAAGACGAATCGGATAATAATACGACGTAAACTAATTACCGAAACGTCGAATAACTTCACGTGAATAATAAATATTTCACATCTATCCAAATTACACGTTCATAAATATTCATCATGAATACCCGTACATTCCTAGCAATATTCCTGTTTGCAAAAACCACATCTACAACGAATTTGGAAACTTGTGTTGCCAAGATACTCAACAAATACGTCACACGCAGTTGCGTGTATTACTTCAGCGATAAAACCGACGTAGATTTCCACAACAACACGAACTTATCCTGGATCTTGTTTAACGAAGAAGGAGACATTAAAGGGATCGAATCTGTGAGGTTTAAGGGTTGCTACATACTATTAATTGAGAAAGCCGACTTGCCTTTATTACAAAATCGACTGAGTTTGATATATCACACGAGATCCTTCAATACCAGCAGCGTCTTTATAATTATCACGAGGGGTCTGGATGATGATCCTTCACACTTATTCGAACTCTTATGGGAGGTGAATATTCTCAACGCTGTAATCATCGATGGGTATTATAACGTTTTCACTTACTATCCAATAAGTAAAGGTAATTGCAGTGTGATACGTGCAGAATTTGTTTTTAATTGCTTAGGCAATACCGACTACACTCTGTTCACGGAAAGTAAATTAACGCTGATGACGGGATGCCCGATAAGATATTTGCAAATACCGGTGAAACCCTATGTAGGTGATGGAGATTTTGACACGAACACTGGTTATTCTGTTGTTGTTTTAAGGGAACTTTCGAGAATGCGAGGTTTGGTTCCAATTAAAATATCGCATACGTATAATTCCTCGGCAGTTAAGTTACCTAACGGAAGTGTTTATAATATGTACCATAAGTTACCCAACGGAAGTTACTCGGGGTTGTTCAAAATGATTTACGACAGGGAAGCTGATATCATCCTCGGGCCTTTAGTGGTGGTGTATGTGGAAGATTTCTACCTTACCTACCCGCATTTATTTACAAAAATTGCGTTCTTCGTATCAACAGCGAAACCTTTCCCAGCCTGGATGAATATAACGAAAATTTTCACCAGCACCGTTTGGTTAGGCATAGCCTTATCAGTAATCCTGATCACCCCGGTGTGGCATTTAATTGAAGGCATTGGTGTATCAGAAAGCTTCTTCTACGTAATAACAGGTTTACTCGCCCCAAATTCATCTTTACCAACCACCGATAAATCCCGCTTCTTGTATCTGGTTTGGATTATCTTTGCCTTCATCATTATTAGTTCCTTCCAGACTTTGCTAATTTCCTACATGTACAGACCGATCTACGAGAAGCAAATTTCCACCGCGGAGGATTTAGTTGAAGCCGATCAAAAACTCTACAGCATAAAGTCTTCTTCGGACGCAATTAATACTCTGGATAATCCCCACGTGCGAACGCTCTATTCGAAATTGGAAAATGTTTTAGCGTTGGGTGACAAAAATTGGAAAGATGTCGTAGATGGAAATTCCGCGATAGCCACGACGACTGCTATTGGTGGGATAGCATTGGCGAAATACAAACCTGGCGCTGTGCGTATTTTAACGTCGACGTATGATTTGTCCGTGACCAATGCTTTAAAGAAAGGTTCGCCGTTTATTAATGTAATCGATGCGCAAATTATTAGATTTTTGGAGCACGGATTTTTGGTGAAGTGGAAACCGTTTGAGACGTACAACGTACCAATTAGTTACGAGTCGAAGTTTGAAGTTATTGATATGTATCATATGTTGTTGAGTTTTTGCATTTATGTGGGTGGGGTGACGTTGGCGATCTTAATTTTTATAGCGGAAATGTTGTGTTGGAGTTATTCGAGGAGTTCGATTGATTATTTGGTGTGAGTTGGTTTGGATTTTTCGGAAACTATCAATATTCGTAGTGTGCTGTTTTGGTAAAGTCCAATTTATGTTTTTACTTTCTCCGTTACAAAGTACGAGAAAGTATTGTGATCGTGATTTTTTTTTCAAAAACTTTTTTTGCGCAAATATCCGTTTTGGGGTCCCTAGAAGCCATTTCAACAATTTCTGGAAAAAAAAAATTGTGTCTGTGTGTGTGCCTGTATGTGTGCGCGCGCTGTATCTCAAAAACTAATTGAGCAATTGACATGAAACTTTGAACATAAGTTTTATTTGATAATCCGAAGAACTGAAAAGCTTTTGGTAAGATTTCGTACACCGGAAGTGGGCGTTTGCCTTAACTGTTTTTTTTGTTTTTGCCGATATTTTCTTAAATATGAAAAATATCACAAAAACACTTAAACAAACTTTGAAGACAACAAAGAAATGAACATCTTTTGCTTGAAAACATTTTTTATAAAATCATTTTTATTCGAGAAAAAAATTTATTATTATTATTTTAATTTTTGGTTTATAATTATAAAACGATAATAATTACAGCAAATTTATGTTAATAATAATTGTAGAGAATGCTAAACTGAACAACTTACAAAGAATAAGTTTCTTTCGAAATCCCTTTAGTTTTTGAGTAAATTGAATTTTTGAATTTGAAGTATAATCTTTCATAATTTTGACGTCTTAAACGTCAGCTTCATCCGAGTTTACACAACGCTTGATGTACATTTAAAATATGATTTCAATTGAAAATAAACCATGAAAGCGTAAATATAAATGGCTACGATACCATCAAGTCGGAGAAAGTAACATGATGGTCACATCATCATTTTTTTAAGTTAAAAGTGTTTTATTTTATGAGGTTCCCAATTTTGTAAGTTTATATGATGGTGTTCAATGACCTACCTTATGTATAAGGATTAGCAATTAAACAATAGATAATTGCGCTTCGCCGCGCTTCCCTTCTCTTCACTCGAGTGCATGATGGCCCTTAAGGCGAAGAGAAGCGAAGATACATTTTCCATTCGCTTCTCTTCGCCTTAAAGGTCATCAAGCATTTGAACACAGAGAAGCGCCGTGAAGGAGACGCAGCGAAGCGCAATTTTTTGCAACGCGCAGCGTATTCACATAACAAAACGTAATGGAAAAATGCTTTTCGCGGTGTTTTGGCCTTTAACGATCTGCTGAACGTGCAGAGGGTGTATCCCAGTAAGTAATAAATTTCTCCCTGCGTGTGGGAATTTATTACTTACGCCAGCTGTAACAACAATCAACATGTTTGCGTTTGTTTGTAAAACCTGACAAGGACAATTTGTTTCTTTCGAATAATAATACAAATTACTTTAAGTAAACTGGTCACCGGCACACGTGCATGGCGCTGTGCTAATAATGTCATTATTTATTTATAATGTAGATTTTATTAACTTATTTAATACGACTACGCCATGCTTGAAACTCATAAATATAAAGTGAGTGATATGAAGATATCGTTCACAGCAGTCAACATGAAATAACTTTAAACAAATTCAAAATCATTGTGCAATGAAACAAAGTATTAAACTGCAAAATAAGTAATCATTAAATCTGTGATATAGCGATCGATGAAACAAATACCTCTATTAGTACAAAAAAAAAACAAATCAAACATATATTTTTGGTAAACGGTGATCGTATCAGTACACGATTTAATGTATCCCCACCCATAAGTCCTTCATCATCTACAAAACAATGAACATTTTTCCAATTCTGGTGTTTCTGCAGATCTCGCAAACAGTAACAACGGATGAACAAAATTCCCCTCTAGAAAAATGCATTGATTACATACTAAACACTTATATGAAAGAAACTTGCTTGTATTACTTAGGAAATGGCATAAAATTAAATATCCAAAATATAACACACATCTCATGGATTTTGTTTAACAAAACGGGAGACATCAGCACGATGTCAAGAATTCCTTTCATCGAATGTTACGTAATAACGCTAGAAGAGAACGAGCTTTCCTCATTGCGGATTATTTTGAATGCATTTTACAATATGACTTTCTTCAATTTTGATGGTAAATTTGTAATCATCGCAAATGGTTTAGGTTTGCGGATCCGCGAGATATTTCAAAACCTATGGAAAGTAAATATAATTAACGCAATCATCATCGATGGCAACAGCATCTTCTCGTTTTACCCAATTAGTGAAGGAAAGTGCACGAACATCGAAGCCAAAATGGTGTGCACTTGCTCACAACAAACGAACTGTCGGTTATTTAACGAAAGCAAAAATAACCTACGCGGCTGCCCCATTCGTTACATGGCAATACCAACGACACCTTACGTGGATCGTGAAAGTTTCGAAACTACGAAAGCCATTTCTTCCGTCATCTTAAGAGAGGTTGTAGAAGCATCTGGATTAATACCCATTAACATCCCGCATGGATACAATTCATCAGCTATTGTATTACCCAATGGGACCATACACAGCATGTACCATAAACTACAAAACGGAAGCTATGGTGGTGCGTTTAGAAATCTTTATATTGGAGAAGCTGATATTGTCATCGGGCCTATAGTTATCGTAGAAGCCCAAGATTTCGACCTTACATTCCCCCACTTCTTCGCGCGAGCTACATTCTTTGTAGCGTCAGCAAAGCCCATCCCGAGTTGGAAAAATATTTCAAAAATCTTTACTCCTCCAGTTTGGCGCCTCATACTACTCGTTATTTTCATGATGATTGCCTTGTGGTACACGATTGAAGATTGCGGTTTTATAACAAGCGCATTTTTCATAATTACCAGCTTCTTATCCGCAAATCCTTTAATGCCCAAGACGACTAAAGCGCGCCTGCTTTACATCCTGTGGTTATTTTTCGCGTTTATAATCACCAGTTCCTTCAACACCTATCTGATATCGTACATGTTTAGATCCATCCGAGAGAAACAAATCGGCAGCTTTCAAGAACTGGTCGAATCCAACTTGAAAATTGTAAGCATAAAAACGGCATCTGACACACTGAAGAATTACGATGCCTACTACGTTAGGACTCTTTCTAATCGAATACAGAACTCCTTGGCGCTCACTGAAGATGATTGGAAGGGAGTGGTTGATGGAAAATTGTCGATTTTTGTGAGCACGGCTGTTGGTGGCGGAGGTCTGGCCGAGTTCGGTCCGGGCAGAGCGAGAATTATTTTTCCGACCGTTTCCATTTTCATCACGAACGCCTTGAGGAAGGGATCTCCGTTCACGGGGAAAATTGATGATTTAATCAAGACCTTCCACGAGCACGGGCTGTTGCAGAAATGGAAACCGGCGGAGGCTTACAATGAGCCGATCGTTATTCGTGATGAGTTTGAAGCCGTCAAGGTTTTGCATTTGCTGTTAAGCATTTCTTTTTATGTATTAGGGATATTGGTGGCTTGTTTGGTTTTCTTGATTGAATTAACACTGTTTAAGTATTTTTAAGCACGTTTGTGGGCGTTTCCGAAAATTCTGCAAAAATTGTAAATGAATAGGATTTTGCGTATTGCCGACATCTCGTAGCAAGCGCTGAAAACTATCATGCCACTATCTCCTCCTAACTGTTCCTACCGACGAGGTACAAACTTCTTTTTGAAAACATAGTAAGTGTTTTATTCAGTGTTTCTTTTCGAAAGCTTTTAAAATTTTGAACACCAGAACGTTTTAAAAAATAAGTCGAAGATATAGCAAACGCATGGAAATAGTACTACAAAGAAAAGTTCTCAAACAAGAAAAAGAAAAGGGAAGAGCCTGCAACAACAGCACAAGATGCAAACTTACAATCTGAAAAAACAGACATGCAAGAAGAAGAGGTTAAAAAGCCATCACAGAACTAAAAATAGAGACGAATAAAATACTCAAGACCAGAGTTATCCAAACTACGGCCCGCGGGCCAGGCCCGGCCCGTCAGGTGATTTTATCCGGCTCGCGAAGGTTTTTGAAAAGTACTGATTTTTTCGCACGAATCTTTGATTTTAAAATAAAATTTGATTTGCAATGTTGCCAACGTTGCCAAGTCAGTTTCAAATAGAAATGATTAATCTTCAAGGTAACAATAGTTTTATTATTAACGGGTAACCCCTTTTTACAGCATTTACAATTTGTACGATCAAATGAACGAAGGAAACTTGATCGATGTTTACAAACTTTTGGATGCAAAAGAGTTTGCAAATTTAAAGCAATTTGCTTGTAATTTTATTACTATGTTTGGCACGACCTATATGTGTGAACCAACTTTTTCCAGGGTGAAGTATCTGAAATCTAAATACCGGATGATCATTTGCAATCATTGCTTATAATTGGTGTTTTAGATTTTAATCCCAACTTCTTCAGGAAAGAACACAGTTCTATCATTCCCATTAAAAATTACAGGAAATAATTATGTATATTTAGTTTATTATTGATGTATCTGTAATTTACTGTAAAAATAAAATTCAACGCTGCTTTAGTCATAATGATATTTTTTAATTCACATATTCACGTGGATTTAAATCCCAATCTGGCCCTCGCAGCAAAAAGTTTGGATACCCCTGCTCTAGACGATCAGAAATATTCAACACAGCATGGAAAGAAAATCAAATACTGACCGATAAGGAAGTGAACAATACGATCCCCATCAAAAAAAAAGGAAACTGCAGAGAGTGCAAAAACTTCAGAGCCATGAAAATATATAATAACCTTCGGTCGATAGCCCAGACAGACTAACAACCTCATTTTGTATATTTCGAATTACTCTACTTTTGTTAATTTATGTTTTTATTGTCTGAATAAAGATTCTCTCTCTCTCTCTCTATATAATAACATTTTAGAACAAAGACTAAGAACCCAAACTCGAAGAATAGGTGGGTTTCGGAGAGAAAAGGCAAAAAGAAGACCACGAAAGCACATTGCGCAATGTAATAGAAATAAAGCTATAGAAAAACTCGAACCCATCGCATTCAAAGACCTAAAATCAGCCTTTGACCACAAATTATGGTCCGCCCTGTAACATGAAACCTAATGAAAGCAATACAAGGTGCGCAACTAAGTATCCGGGGGTTTTTTTTATAGCTTGAACATCTGTTAACAATAACCAGTCGTAATACCAACACATGTCGCAACGCAAAAATATTTCGATGTCGAGTTTTGTGGCAAATAAATTTTTGCTTTTCCACTTTAACTTGAAAGATGCAACTGAAGTGCGTCGTTTACTACTACCCGAAGATTGGTTTAAACGCTGATTTCGACACTGAGGACAAGGAGCGCTCCGGAAGACCAAAAACAATTGTGGACGGCGATCTGCAAGTATTATTGAAGGAAGATGATACGAAAACACAAGATCAACTTGCCGAGGCATCAACAAATGTTTTCAAAGGTCACAATCATGGTGAACATTTTACTAGTTTTAAAGTTTAAAGATTTTTTGGCTTTATCTACAGATTCTACAAAAACTATTAATGTCACAAGGTGGTGGAAAGGATTTTTGGTGGCACACCTCTGAAGTGACAACTGAAGAAAATTCAGAAATGTGCATACAATTAAAAACTTGAAACTATGTCCATGAACCAACTATTGATCTTTTAGCTTCCAAAATTGAACCTCGAGGGAGGTTCATAGTGAACATTTTACTAGTTTTAAAGTTTAAAGATTTTTTGGCCTTATCTACAAATTCTACAAAAACTATAAATGTCACAAGGTGGCACGTGAAAGGGTTTTTGGTGGCACGCCTCTGAAGTGACAACTAAAGAAAATTCAGAAATGTGCATACAATTAAAAACTTGAAACTATGAATATGAACCAAATATTTTTAGCTTCCCAAATTAAACCTCGAGGGAGTCACTTATGTTTAAATATTGTAATTTTTATGTTGTTTTTATATAGCATATATTATTACAGTTAAATAAAAGAATAGAGAGAGAGACAATACATTTATTGAGTCACTTTTACAAATGACCTCAACAGGCAATTGACCAGCTTTGACTTTCAGCCTATAAAAGTAGATTTTCTGGTTTTATTTTAGTGGCACGCTTAGTGTCCGGTACTTTGAATTATCTATTTTGTGGCACGCCAATGCTTTTGGGTTGCCGACTGCTGTTCTAAGGCATTCTGCCACACTGTATTTAATAATTAGAAATACGCATGTCTCTCATTAACGCATTTTTGGACGATGGTCAACATTTTCGAAGTTGCACGCTTACTTTCGAAACGAATTCCAATGAATTAAAGTCCCTAAACTTGAACCATTTCATTTTTTTCCATAGTGGTATAAGAAGAATTAAATCAAATATCATTACAATTATTATACGATGAAATAAATAAGATAGGAATTAAACGGCCGATAATTACATATTGATTTGTAATTCGAATGATCAAATGATCCGCGATACCTACACTAACGATTTATTTGTCGAGAGATAGCATCCACTTTTGTGTACCCGCTGTATTATTTACACCGACATCAATCAACTTTGTTTGTACGCAGGGGTCCGATTAGGCAGTTTTCCTAGGAAACCCACAGTTGCAATTTAATAATAATAAAATGTATTACATCGGTCTATAACTGAACAACATTTTGATGTATTACATCAATCCAAACGTGTCATTATATATTTACCTATTGTATAGATTTTTTCTATTTGCACGCCTTGTTATTTAACGTGTCACTCTCGAAACACGTGCATTGCAATGTACACACATTTTGTGGTTTTATTATTAATCGATTTGAGACGACAATTAATACTAATAAATGATGTTATTAATTGACGACAATAATTCTAATAAATGATAGTGATTTAATTGCAGAAACCGAAAGATTCAAAATTTATCATTAACAACACTTACTGTAAATCAATACCTCCGATTTGAGACGACAATTAATACTAATAAATCGACGACAACTAATTCTAATAAATGATAGTGATTTAATTGCAGAAACCGAAAGATTCAAAATCTATCATTAACAACACTAACTGTAAATAAATACCTCCGATTTGAGACGACAATTAATACTAATAAATCGCAGACAACTAATTCTAATAAATGATAATGATTTAATTGCAGAAACCGAAAGATTCAAAATCTATCATTAACAACACTAACTGTAAATAAATACCTCCGATTTGAGACGACAATTAATACTAATAAATCGACGACAACTAATTCTAATAAATGATGCAAGAAAACAGTAGTGATTTAATTGCATAAACAAAAAGATTCAAAATTTATCATTAACAACACTAACTGTAAATCAATACCTCCGAGGATAACATCAGTGAACGTGATTTTAACACCTACATTTGCCGCATAAACATGAAACTATTACCAACTTTGATATTTTTGTACATGTCACAAACAACAATTTCGAGCGAACTACAAGAAAAATGTATCGATACCATCTTAAACACGTACATGAAGGGAACTTGTTTGTACTACTTTGGAAACGAAATCAAATTAGACATCAAAAATTTAACACACATTTCTTGGATACTGTTTAATAAAATTGGAGACATCGGCAGAGTTTCGGTGATACGTTTGATTGAATGTTACGTAATAACCGTAGAAAATAACGAGCTCGTTACAATCGAGAATATTTTGAAAGAACTTTACCATATGAGATTCTTCAACGTTGATAGTAGATTTTTATTCATTTCGGACGGATTAGATATCCGTGAATTATTTCGGTACTTATGGAAGATAAATGTGATTTATTCAATCATTATTGACGGAAATAAGGTGTACTCCTTTTATCCAATTAGTGAGGGAAAGTGCACGGAAATTCAACCCAAAATTGCGTGTACTTGTTCAGAATCAATCAACTGTAGACTGTTTAATGAAAGCAAAAAAGATCTACAAGGGTGCCCTTTACGTTACATGGCGATACCAACAGTACCTTACGTTGATTACGAAAGTTTCGAATCCACAAAAGCAATCTCTTCCGTCATCCTAAGAGAGTTTGTTGAAGCATTCGGATTGGTACCTGTTAATATTCCACACGAGTATTACTCCTCATCTATTGTTTTATCCGATGGCACTGTACACAGTATGTACCATAAAGGACCTAATGGAAGCTACGGTGGTGCGTTTAGATATGTTTATAACGGAGAAGCCGATATTGTTATTGGCCCTTTGGTTATTGTAGACGCTAAAGATTTCGATCTTACATTCCCCCACATCTTCGGACGCGTAGCATTCTTCGTATCAACAGCAAAACCCATCCCGAGTTGGAAAAATATTTTAAAAATCTTCACCCCCAGAGTTTGGTTCCTTATAGCACTTTCCATATCCGTGATGACCTCCGTGTGGTACATATTCGAAAATGAGTGTATAATAACCAGTGCCCTTTACATACTAACAAGCCTAGTATCTGCAAATACTTTAAAACCCAAAGTACCCACAATCCGCTTACTTTACCTCCTATGGATATTTTTCGTTTTCATAATCACCAGCTCCTTCCAAACGCTGCTCATATCATACATGTTCAGATCCATCCAGCAGAAGCAAATCAGCACGTTTCAAGATCTGGTCGAATCAAACTTGCAAATTGTAAGCCTCAAGACCGCCTCCGATACGATTAAAGATTACGAGAACTATTACGTGAAGACTCTTCATAATCGAATGAGAAATACCTTAGCGCTGACGGAAGAAAATTGGAAAGACGTTATCGATGGAAAGTTATCAATTTTTATAAGTACCACGATGGGCGGTGTTGGTTTGGCAAAGTTTGGTCGGGGTAAGGCTAGGATCATTTATCCAGCGACGTCTCTTTTGATCACGAACGCTCTGAAGAAGGGATCTCCGTTCACGGCCAACATGAACGGTTTAATTATAAAATTCCACGAGCACGGATTGCTGGAGAAGTGGAAACCGACGGAGGCGTACAACGAACCGATTGTTGTTTACGATCAGTTCGATGAAATTGCAATTTCGCATATATTTTTAGGGGTTTGTATTTATCTAGGAGGGAACGTGGTAGCTTGTATCGTTTTCTTCGTTGAAGTTTTAATGTGTGAGTTTATTCAACAATTTGGTTCATTTTAGGAATTATTTAGCACGTGATTTTAAGAATACGCTAAAATATTCAGAATTATAGCAAAATATAATGGATTATTTTTCTTTCAAAACTGTTTAATAGCATAAATACGCTTCATTTTTTATACAGGGTGTCCCAGAAGTCGCCGTCAAGCCGAAATCTTTTAACAGACTAAGTCATGAGAGTTATCAGAAAAATATTTAAAAAAATCCAAATAATGTATTTAAAAAATTATGGCCATTTAAAGTTACTTGCCAAACTTGCGTAGTACATTTTTTTTTCAGCATGGTCAGTTGAAACTGGACAAAGTATTAATTTTGAATCTTTGGATGGGCAATAAATTACATTTACTTCTTAGCTGGAGCAGTTGACCATACATTGTGGGCTAGAGTTTAAAGATGAAGTGTTCGAGATTACATAACAAAAAAAATTATTAAAAAAAGATGATATTTGTAGTAACAGGAGTAAAAAGACCGTCACAGGCTGTAGATTTTCTCGTTTTTTTTTAAATGGCCATAATTTTTTAAATACATTATTTGGATTTTTTTAAATATATTTCTGATAACCCTCATGACTTAGTCTGTTAAAGGATTTCGGCTTGACGTCGACTTCTGGGGCACCCTGTATAAAAAGTATTCGAAAACGAAAACACATCGATTATCTGTGCGAGAATGTACTCCAACACTGCTGGCGTGAAAGATAAAACCTAGAAGGTTAGGTTAGGTTAGGTTAGGTTAGGTGTCGAAATGACAGTAGATTTAAAGATGTTTGCTTCGCCGCTTCTACATACATTGGGCATTAGTTGCAGTACCTCGGCTTTCAATGTTTGTCTCCATACTATTTAGCACTAAGAATGTATAAACTCAAGAAATTATACAGTGTGTCCACGGATGGAGTTGACGAAAGGAAAAAAAACTTTATTATTAATTTTACGGCAAAAAGTCATTCTTTATAAAAAATTCTGCTTGCCGAAAAAAAATGTTTGTCATCAAAAAAATTGAGATCAGATGTACAGGGTGTTAATAATTAAGAAAACAAGAAAATGCTTCAAGAGATAAGAATAATTATTTTTTATTTTATACAAAATGTTTATTAAACAAAGTTGTTTATAAGCTAAAATGTAGCATAAATACAAATTTTCAAATAAAAATTATAATTTTTACTATTTACAATAATTGATTTGATTTTATGCGGTTTGGAGAATTTAACAAAAAATCAAGATACCCGATTCCGTAAACGTCAATGTTACGTCTGACAGTATTCAGAAATGTTAACTAAAGAAGAGCGTGTTTATTTAGTACAGTGCTACGGAATTGGAAATGTATCTTATCAATACGCAATTGATCTTCTCCACAAAATTTTCCAAATACGGCTGTGTCTAAGGAAACATTCCGAAAATTAATAAAAAAATTCACTGAAACTGAGTAATCAATGTGAAGAAAACGAAGAAAAATTGCGATAAAGATGACACATCTACATTATTAGCATTAGGGTCAGTTGTAGATAACCCTAAATGATCTTTAAGGAAGCGTGCAAGAATGCTGGATGTAAGCAAAAGTACATTACAAGTTATTTTTAAGGAAATGCAAATTCGAGATCGAAAACAGAAGGTTTCTCAGATTAATTTGTTTTACCGACGAATCTACATTTTGCACCAACGGGCACGTATCTACCCAAAATAGTCGGCACTGGGCTTTCGAGAATACTAATTACGTCATCAATAGAAAAAGTCAACGTTACAAAAAAGTTAACGTATAGTGTGGAATTATCTTTGATAGAATCATTGGACCATATTTTATGGTTTATTTAAACCAGCATTTTGTTGTTATTTTTTAAATTTATTAACACCCTGTACATCTGACCTCAATTTTTTTGATTACAAACAATTTTTTTCGACAAGCAGAATTTTTTATAAAGAATGACTTTTTGCCGTAAAATTAATAATGAAGTTTTTTTCCTTTCGTCAACTCCATCCGTGGACACACTGTATGAACCATAAATAATAATGTAGCGGCAGGCGGCTTGGTTTTTGACTGACATTTGTTTCTGCGGTAACGTTAAGCAGGTGCCTCTGATAAAAGTTATCGCATACGAATTGTCCGCTGTCAGTTTTTAATTATCTTAACTATCAACAAAGTAGTCATAGGTGAAGCATACCGTACAACTTGCATGGAATGACTATTTGAAATATGTGTCATTCCATGCTCGTTGTACAATATACTATATAGCTAATACCAATGTTTACAAACGTCAAAAAAATGTGGTAAAACAATTATTCGATTTATCCATCATGAATTTGCGTCTAAAAAGGGAAGAATATTTGTGTGGCCGGTACTGATATTTATACACCATTAAACACAGTGCGCACCTATGATTGTATATGTAATCTTTGTTTTGTATTAATAGTTTTGTATGCAATGAACAATGCAAATATTTTTTTTTTGTTATTTTGTAAATACAAATTAATAAAATTGAATCCAAACTCTTGCTTAAAAACTTCTAATAAATCTAAAACTTTACGAAGCCCTCGGTCAATAAAAAAAAAAAAAAACAGAAAATTACCCTTCATTTCAATAAAAGAAATACAGTTTGTATGAGATGAGAAAAGTGTATACCGTGCAGTCCTGTAAGCGCGGCTTGTGTAATGTTCAAAAAGTTAAAGCAAAAATGGCCTGTTAGCCAAAAATATGCTGACCAAGATGGAAACCCTTGATGGAAAGTCCATTTGAAAGAGCAGCAACCTGGTCCAGAGTGAAAGATCATCTTGGTAATGAACTCAGCCCGTTACAATGCAAAGTTAAATTCTTGTAAGATCATACCATTTTATATCTTATTTAGAAATATTGTTCAAGCATTTGTAACAAAGGGAAATAAATAAACAAATAACTGCATAAACTAGGTTTGCGCGGTGTTGGTTGTGTCGTGTGGGCAGGGTTCGAGCTGTGTCTTCAGTTTTGTTGTGCCCCTCGTCTTGCTAGTCCTCCACTCGTTGGGGTGTTGAAGCATTTCATTCATGAGATTTACGTGAGAGTAAATATTTCTTTTCAGTAGTTTAACCCAAACCGAATGGTAATTTTTCTTTTTATATATTTTTTTTAACAAATAACACAGAAATATGTTAACAAATGCTCATCATTATGCGATATTTTCCTGTCGTGTAACAAATCAGCATTTTTTTCTGCAGAGCAGGAAAGTACGTGCAGACCGGAAGGATGGGACTGGACTGAAGGTTTGCGTGCGGACAGGGCACGGTGTACGGTATAATTTGTGCAAATGATACCGTGCAGGCAAGTCGCCCATAAAGGTGAGAGAGCACACAAATGTGCACAAATTTGCAGTTAGCTCCCACGTTAAAGCAGATTTCTTCAATTAACAACTATTTGTATTTAATTATTGAGGGTGGCGATATTATTTTTGCACCTGGGCGGCCAACAACACAGGAACGGCTCTGTACATTATTATTAATTTATACTATTCCACGAACATACTTGCAGTTACATGGCAATGGCAAGAAAATTAACTACGAGATAAGTCGTAGTCGGCTTCTTGGACCGGAATACAGAATATGAGTTGTCTTGGCAGTCAACGCTAAAGTTAATCTATTTACTAAGATCTAATCATTTAAATTAGTTGCCGAGGCAAATAAACCAAAGGAGTAATAAAAAAAAATACAAACATTTGTTTACAATCAAATATGCGCAATTTCTAATATCAAGAATGTTTTCACTTACCTTTTCCACGGCTGATATGATCCAAATCATTATAGATGTATTCTTTCTTCTCCTTACTGCGTAGTTTATGGCTTTGGCTTCTAGGATAGTTGTATTCACTAACGTTCACTTACGTTCTCGTCTAAAAGTTTGTTATGGCTGTTATTCGTCGCTTGTTTTCGCAAGATCGATAACTTTTAGAGGTGGGATCAGTTGCGCGCGCCTCTTCAATGGAACACGGAGATTCAATATTTTGCAGTTTTATACAATTTAATGAATGTATTAGTAACAATACATTTCTATTAATAATCCGCCGGGCCTTATTTTTAATTTTATCGCGTACATTACGGAATTGTGTACCACCTACACTATACCTAAAACCTTGGCAAATATTTTAAACCCCAATGTAAAGTCCCATTTCGGCGCCGATTTCTAGTCTTTATGCATAATAACTTAATTGGGTAATGATAAAAATGTTCTGTGAGTAAAGATGTGTGTAATAATCATTTATATGGTTTAAATTTACGTTCGGCTATTCTAATAATTCAAATTCATCGGGTGTCCCGCGAACTTGCACGATGTTAAACGATCTCGCGCATAAACAACAGCACGATTGTTTGTAACGGCCTTTCCATCGTTTTGCTTGTAAGGGGAAAACGTGCGCTTCCCTTACTAAGTTTGGCGGTAAATTACAGCAGGGCTCAAACGAGACGCGTAAAACACGCGAGTGCAGTTGGTGTTCCGACATAACCATTTTCGTGCCCGCTGTACGCGTAAAGTGTTAATCCGGAAACCGTTGACTGGAAGAACATGCTAGAAGTCCAGGAATCCTGGGTGGATGATTTCGTTGAAAAGTCGGAACGAAAACGTTTCCACGGTGCCCAGCCGGCTGCTTTGATTTTTTCAAGCATCGAGAGTCCTGTTGCAAACAAGGTATAAACTGTTTTTTTGATAATTTACAAGTAACCATACATCCATTTTGTGGCTTACGCAAGCAAAAAAGGCGGGAAACAGCCTCCCGTATCATCTCTCAATACAATAGCCCAAGAGGCCACAGTGTTTAGGGGGCTCCTTCGACCCCCAAATACTGAAAAATACCATCTCCACCGTCTTATTTTACAAGATTTCCAGCACCCGAGGCTGATGCAATCATTATTTACTAATTTTGTTTCATACATCCTTATTTATCTCCCCCGTTTTCAATTCCCCACGAATACATCTCGTACATATCACTAAACAATGAAATATTTTTCAGACAATGATGGTTCGGCTGTGTGTATTTTTTAATTTAGACAGTGTACGGATGTTATTGAGGAGGAAGGTTGTGATAATTCTTAATTACACTGCGTTATTATTTATTTATTTTATTTAACACTAGTAATCGATGAATTTTCATGCTTTAGAACGCACGAATTAATATTAATCATTTGCGTGTGCACTTGTTTTCCACCGGTGGTGTGTGTGTTTTTAAGGGCAGCCGCCGATGGGGGGTAAGTCAGTGTGGTTGTGGAGGGAGGGAGGGAGAGGACCGAGCGAATGTATGAGAGTGTAACGTGAGCGCCACTAGTAGGGTTGGTGGTGCGAGGGGGCCTAGACCAGTGTAGAACTGGTGCACGCTTGCAAGTTTCATCGTGTTTACTTCAACCATGGTGAAAATGTGAGGGCCGTGAACTAACCGCATGAAGGGCTGGGGGTGTGTGGGGGTGTAGACCGGTGTTGAACTGGTGCACGTTTGCAATTTCAATCATTTATAAATAGTGAAAATTTGTCGATTGCTACAATTTTTTTTTTGTTAATGTTTTTTTCTTTTATTTTATCAATATAAAATAGGTATTAATTCTACCGAATAAAAATACAGTTTTAATTCTGATTGTTTCAAATTCTCGCCCTGATAAAGCGAAAAAAAATTCAGAATTTAAAATGTGTTTTTATTTGGTAGAATTAATATCTATTTTATATTACCATTTTATTTTGTTTTGTTTTTTATTATTTTGTGGTGGGGTATATTATGTACTTCCAATTAATTATCAGTCGTTAACCAGTTTCGGTTCATCCAATGAACCATCATTAGCAGAAAACGTCAAATTTAGAAGCAAGGCTTGTTTAGTTTCATTTTATATTGATCTGGCATCGGTGGAACTGCTCATATATTAGCAGAAAAAAGAAGTGTTTGTCGGGGAAAGTTGTAATGTAGGAATTCTCTGGTCGATTGTTACAAGTAGTCTGTTTATGTATTTTGGTTTAATTTAACAAAGTATTTTCTAATGAGAAAATACTTGGCAGATATTATCTGTTTATAAATTCCCAAATTAAACCAAAATACATAACCAGACTACTTGTAACAATTGACCGGAGAATTCCTACATTAGAACTTTCCCTGACAAACACTTCTTTTTTCTGCTAATATATTACATGTGCATTTCTACCGACGCCAGATCGATATAAAATGGAACTAAACAAACCCAGCTTCCGAATTTGACGTTTTCTGCTGATGATGGTTCATTAGATGAACCGAAACTAGTCCGGAGATACAATTAACATCTGATAATTAATTGGAAGTACATAATACATCCCACCACAATTACTCAACAAATTAAAATGGATCACTTAACTAATACATTTTATTATTTATTGTTTTGTTTTATTGATTTTTTTTTTAATTTTATTATTTTGTTTTTGTTTTGTTTTTTTTTTATTTTTTTTTAATTTAATTTTATTTTTTTGTTTTTTTGTTTTTTTTTATTATTTTTGAACTGTCGCAACTATCATTTTTATTCCTTGTTATTTGTTAATGTCTAGCATTTTCCCACCTTAAAAATAAATACATAGCCCATTCTGAATCGACCCATCAACCTCGCAATTTTCGAATCTCGTTCCATTCTTCTTATTCTTCTTAATTCCTTCTGCCAGTCCTGACTGTCGATAAAATTAGCTTTGCAAATATAAAGCAACTATTCGAAAATAGCACCAATGAACTACAATAAAAATCATTCAAGCTCTGAATCTTAGAAAAAAAAAACAAATCCGAGTTGAAAGAGAAAACCTGACTCTGGTTTTTCCTTACAACTACAATTCATTAACTGTAATTAATTCTACACTAAGCATAGTGTAACCCTTAATTTCTTCTGAAGTTTCAACCTCTGCAGTTTTATTCTTAAACTGCACCTCAAATCCAACTTCACAGAGGTAACTCCAGTGACACTTCCTTCGAAAAGTCTAAAACGGTAACCTCAAATCATGTTAAATAAACAAACAAACCCACCCGGGATAAATGGATGAGTAAGCGTGTTCCAGTAAACCCCGCGTCGCGTTCGGTGCTTTGAAAGACTAGACGATGTCTTGAAGAGGTCCAAGGCTGGTGATGGATCTACGAGGGTAGTGACGGGATATTCGAGGATGGTAACCGGATCTTCAAGGCGGTATGACTGGATTAAGGTAGGGCATTAAAGAGATTTAGGGTTACTGTCGGTAAAATAAGTGAAGGATACAGGGAATAAACCGGCTTAGTACAAAATGTCCAGTTTTGCGATTTTGCCCCATCTTGTAGTTCAAAATATACTCTACCAGGTGGTGTAGGTGCCAAATGACCAAGTCCGCTATAATTCACCCTACAGGGAAAGAAACAGCTAAGTCAAACTTTAAAAACGCATTATCCACAAATTATGAAAATGTGACGGAGCCGGTTTATTCCCTGTACCCTCCAAGTACAATATGGCCGGTGTCTGCTCGGGGTTCTAACACGGACTGGAGATTCTTTCAATCTTGGCCCTGCCTTGGGATGGATTCTGGCGACCCATCGCAACGCAGGGTCGGGTGAAGAGGTTGAAGGTTTTTTCACACGTGTTTGAATGTCGTGTCGTGATCATGTCGGCCATCGGCGGCTCGTGGATCTTCGTAGAGGAGGCTCGGACAGAGATATCGCTCGTGCTGCACTAATATTTCACCGCTGTTTTATTCAAATTTTCTTGCTGAATACCCACGTACCGGAGCACTAATTTTTTTGTATTTGTAACAATCACGAATCCAATAAACTAATTAAGTTATAAATAAATTAGAAACAACCTTACTTGTTGCAGAAAGCATTAAATAAATTAAGTTATGATTAATTTCTCACTTAATGAAACAATTATATAATTTGATTAATTAAAACACTTGGTTTTGTTTCACTGTTTTTATTTGAGAGACAAATAAAAACAGTGAAACAAAACCAGGTGTTTTAATTAATCAAAAAAAAAAAAACTAATTAAGTGTTGTTAAATTTGTGTTAAGAAATAACTTGGAAATGTTTGAACTCGTTGATTTATTGCGACTAAAATACACGTTCAAGTTTTTTCTTCTCTAAAAAAAAAATATTTTTTTTATCCACGGCAACTGCTTCATTGCTGCCTCGGATTTCCACTAGATTTATGCTTGAGATGTCGCCACATATTCATTGCTGATTTTTGTTTGTTTGTCAGTGTGCAACTAAATCATAATTTGTGGGTTTTTGGAGAAAATTTGCAAGTTACGATGATGAGGAAATCCGTCCCCGAATTAATTTCTAGTACACAAGCATTTAATACTACGGACAACTTTTCTAATGTATCTTCAGATGCGTTTAAAAAAAACATTGTTATTATTTTCCTACCATAGTATGATATAAAAGTTCTGTTCTTCTGCCTTATAAATTTTTTAAATAAATTCTCTATATCTTACAAGTTCCTCTGCTTCTCTCCAGCTTGTTCCTTTCCTTCCTCGCAAGGCTGGGAATTTTTTTTCGAATATTTCCAATTTGGAAGATTCATAGAAAATCTTCGAAAAATTCTAAAACTGTGAAGTTCTCTTCGTTTCTTCAGCTCCTTCAAAAACTCGAATATCCGAAGATATATATCTTCATTTCTCTGGATTTTTCGAAGTTGTGAAGCTCGAACTGCCGAACCTAATAAATGCACGTTTATTAATTTTTTTATTGCAATCATTTATTATTGTTATTTGCATTTTCTGAGGTGCTGCTACTGTTTTCAATTCCTTATGTTTTTGTCTGATTTGTACATAATGTTCTCAGTTGAGGTTATATTCTTGTTTTCTTTTGATGTTGTCGGCTTCAGTAGATACCACTAGATAGATATCACTTTATTAATAAAGTGATACCAACAAAGTTATTCGTATTTATTTGAATGATTCAAAATGTATCGAAGTAAAAGCCTCCACAATTACTTATTCAGTGGATACATTCGTATTCTCCAAAATCTGAAATCGGTGTGAATTTAAAATGATTTTTCCTGAGGTGCAAATTTGTATCCAGAGGGTGAAAGCCTGAGGGATACAACGCACCGAGGGAAAAATAGCATTCTCTCCCGATATATACTATTTTTTTTGCAAACGGAATATTTTAAAAATAAAACGTTCGTTCCCAAAACCCAACCTAGAAAAAAATGCTGTCAACCGTGACAGTTAAAATAAATAATGGACCCCCACAGAGAGAGAAATGATTACTTCTCTCCCTAGAAATGTTATTTCTCTCACGATTTCAATAGCTGAGAAATCGGCTTTCTCTGCCGCTTGTGAAAAAACATGTTTCTTCACAAACGGGAGAGAAAGTCGATTTCTCAGCCCTCGATATCGTAAGAGAAATAACTTTTATCTCCCTAGGGAGAGAAATGATCATTTCTCCCTCGGTGCATTGTATCCCTCAGGCTTTCACCCTCAGGATACAAATTTGCACGTCGGGAACAATCACGCATTTCTGTCCCTTGATATATAATCCACTATTTTAAAGCGATTGGGCAAAGAGGGATAAAAAAGACGACTCTTTGTACTTTCACACATTTATTCAAAAGTATGACGAACATAATAAATTTATAATTGACAAAAAGACAAGCGACCGTGTGAGGGAGAAGAGGAAGGCACCTAAAAAAGGCGTAGGCACGAACCTAAACACTTTCATCATGTTTACTCATTCTGTTCGATGAGATGAGGAAATGGACACGCGGGGATGATTGTTGTAATACAAAAAAAAGAGGCTGTTTTTGGCGTTTTTTAAGTTACAAACGAAACAATAAAATAAAAACAATAACAGTTCGTAAATCTAAAAGAATCAATAAACAAAAGGATTAACCTTTCAATAACTTTGGCATCCATTTTCCGTTTTAGAGTTTGTGGAGCAAACGTAAAAATGTAATTAAATTAGGTGAATATATTAAGGATTCTAATTATTATACAAAAATCTGCGTATATGCATATAATATATATAAAGGTAATAGGTAGAACTAACGATTTTTGTTTTGTTTTTACAAAATAACAATTTGAAAATGAGAACCACTTGCGACCACACTACCGACATGAAGTACAGTACAAATTTTTGCATATTTTTTTTTTTGGTTTTAAGAGGGAGCTCGCCTAAAAGAAACCTCGATATTAAAATATTTTGATTACAAGAACATTGACGATTCACTACAAGGTCCTAATAAAGCACACACCTTTTACACCAGCAGTTTGTCTAGTTTTATAAATATGATTCATTTGTTGTCTGTGTTAAATATATAATAATATAATCATCTCTATGCTCTATACAACATTATTTCATAAACTAATTCAATTATATAATACAAATGTTCCCTTTCATGTTATGCAACAATATGTATACTTATCAAATGTTGGTGAAGTTTTTGATTTTTATAAAAGTCGCGGCTCCTCTGTTCCGCGTGTACACACCTACGTTCAGGTAAAAAGTTTCTTGTTTTTTTTTTAAATTGATTATTTCGACGCTGCTAAGGGTGTTGGACACGAGTGCTGGGCTCTGTTTGGAAACCGGAAATTAATAATCCTGCGGGGAAAATTGAACGAAATTTAATGCCTTCTAAAAATAAAAAAATAAACATTTTTGGTTATTTACAAAATAAAATGCATGATTTAATCGGATTTTTTTAAATTTTCACAGCACCTTTGGTTTTTGATTCTCCCATTAAATTTCACTTAAGTTTCCCCCTTTTCTCGAATTTGGAGTAATTGAAAATAATAATGATAATTAAACAGACTCGCTCCGACTTGACTAGTTTGGGGAATGATGATTACATTTCAACAGATCTGGTTTCTTGTACGGTTGCGATTTTGAAAATGGTAGCCGCTTGCACTGGCGTTACACCCACGCCTGTATAAATCCGTACCAAAAATATTATAAATGCACAGTTAGTAAAAATTTTCCTTTAAACTCTATAAACCATAGGATAATGACCTTAAAAACTATAATCAAGGAAAATACTCGTTTCACTATCTTACCATCCTTATAAAATATTGAGGTTTTTGGTCAATGTTTTCTCTTTTTTTTCTAAACAAAGTATATATTATTATTATTATTATATTAAATATATATTTTTTTTTATGTATAAACAACGATAAATTAACTCGGATTTTTAACAATTCTTTTCTGCCTAAAATCGTACACTCGTCTGCAGAAGAAGACCATTTCCGGTGAGGTTAGAACCGATTTCGGGGGCTGCCTCTCCGTCCTCGGGTAGAGGTCCGGCGTTGGAACGCAGGGCCCCGCGTCCTCTATTCCTTCTTCTAACCTTCGCAGGTTTTTACGGTACCTGAAATATAGAAACAATATTTAGTTTAGAAAAACTAGTGTGCCAAAACTAGGTATTCGGAGAACGAATTATTTACTTCTTCAGGAACAGGCACATTTGTGTACGATTCAAAAAGAAGTATTGTTAAGGATGTTCTGAAAACATATCTTCACTAAATCACACGAGAACACAGTTTGTGGTAACGCTGGATTTTGCTCATTTTTTCATGGATAAAAAAATATACAGACAATTGCCACAGACTTGAAACTTTCCAAATTTACTCAAAATACATTCTGCTCTATAATTCCAACAAAATCTAAAAGCATCCCTTCATCAAATTTGAAAATAATCATACAAGAACCTAGCTTGTAGTAACGCTGAATTTGCTCGCTTTTCCCTCGTTTAAAAAAATATACAGACAATTGCTACAGACTTTAAACATTCCAAATTTACTCAAAGTACATTCTGCTCTATAATTCAAACAAAATCTAAAAACATCCCTTCACCAAATTTGAAAATAATCATACGAGAACAAAGTTTGCAGTAATGTTGAATTTGCTCGCTTTTCCCTCGTTTAAAAAAATATACAAACAATTGCCACAGACTTGAAACTTTCCAAATTTACTCAAAATATATTCTGCTCTATAAATCAAACAAAATCTGAAAGCATCCCTTCACCAAATTTGGAAATAATCACACGAGAACACAATTTGTGGTAATGCTGGAATTGATCATTTTTTCATAAATAAAAAAAATATAAAAACAATTGCCACAGACTTGAAACTTTCCTAATTTACTCAAAGTACATTCTGCTCTATAATTCAAACAAAATCTAAAAGCATCCCTTCACCAAATTTGGAAATAATCATACGAGAACATAGTTTGTAGTAATGCTAAATTTGCTCGCTTTTCCCTCTTTTAAAAAAATATAAAAACCATTGTCACAGACTTGAAACTTATCAAATTTACTCAAAATACATTCTGCTCTATAATTCCAACAAAATCTAAAAGCATCCCTTCACCAAATTTGGAAATAATCGTACGAGAACATAGTTTGTAGTAACGCTGAATTTGCTCGCTTTTCCCTCGTTTAAAAAAATATAAAAACAATTGCCACAGACTTGAAACTTTCCAAATGTACTCAAAATAGATCCTGCCTTATAATTCAATCAAAATCTAGAAACATCTTTTCATCAAATTTGAAAATAATCATACGAGAACAAAGTTTTTAGTAACGCTGAATTTGCTCGCTTTTCCCTCGTTTAAAAAAAATATAAAAACAATTGCCACAGACTTGAAACTTTCCAAATTTACTCAAAATAGATTCTGGTCCAAAATTCAATCATAATCTGAAAACATCCCTTCACCAAATTTGGAATTAATCACACAAGAACACAGTTTGCGGTAATGATGAATTTGCTCATTTTTTCTTGGGTAAAAAAAATAGAAAGACAATTGTCATTGATTTGAAACTTTCTAAATTTATTCAAAATAGATACAGTTTGATAATCCATCCAAAATCTAATAACATATCTTCACAAAATTTGGAAATAATCATACGAGAATAGAATTTGCAGTAATACTGAATTTGCTTGTTTCTCTCTGGTAAAAAAATTTAAAAACAATTGCTACAGACTTGAAATTTTCCAAATTTACTCAAAATAGATTTAGTTTGATAATTCATTCAAAATCTAGAAACATCCCTTCACCAAATTTGGAAATAATCACACGAGAACACAAGTTTATGGTAATGCTGAATTTGCTCAGTTTTTCATGGATAAAAAAATATAAAAACAATTGCTACAAATTTGAAACTTTCCAAATTTACTCAAAATAGATTCAGTTTGATAATCCATTCAAAATCCAACAACATCCCTTCACAAAATTTAGAAATAATCATACGGGAACACAGCGTGTGGTAATGCTGAATTTGCTCATTTCTCCTTCGCTCAAAAAAATATAAAAACAATTGCCACAGGATTGAAACTTTCCTAATTTACTTAAAATAGATCCTGCTCAATAATTCAATCAAAATCTAAAAACATCCCTTCACCAAATTTGGTAATAATCATACGAAAACATAGTTTACCAGGTGTATGCATAAGTGTTTTCCAGTTTAACTAAGAGAAGGCGCATTTTTTAACTAAACAACACGTCATTTTGTTCATCTGATGTTAAACTACAAACACACACAAGTTTAGTCCGCCAAACACTAGCGCCTTTGTTTTATCGTTCAGTGATCATGTCGAGTTTTGTGCCTGAAAAAGAACATTTGCGGCACACATTGCTTTTCTTATTTAATCAAAAGTAAAATGCTGCTGTCTTCACATCAATGGGGCACGCGATCGCAGAGCAGCACTTCAGAAATTTCGATGAAGTTGGAAAATGGCTCGACGAATGGTTTGCCGCAAAAGACAAGCAGTTTTTCTGGCATGTGTAGAAGGCAATGGCCAATATTTTGAATAAAACAAAAATTAATTTCCCTTGAAAATGACGTATTTTTTTGTACCAAAAATCCGGAAAAAACTTATGCGTACACCTGGTATAGTGAAAATCCTACAACTTTTGTATGATTTTTTTTTGGAAAGCTACCCAAATTGGTTTTCAGCAATTTTTAAAACCCTCCCAAAGGTTGCCAATAAAAATTCCTTTGCTACCATGTTTCTAAAGTCCCAAGAAAGTTTAGTTGATTAACTCACTGTTTGAAATTTGTAAGAAAATAGGAGCTAGATACTTTGAAATAATTTTTTTCGAGGTACAGTGCTTACCTGCAGTATTCATTAAAAGTTAAGACATAGCATTTATCTTCTATACAAGCCACACTGTTGGAATCCTTGTGGCGGGAAGCGAAAACCTCGTCCGGTTGATCAGAAGCCAGCCGTCCTTGCTCGGTGTGTTCTGGTCGGTAATACCACAACAGAGACATCATCATTTCACCTAAAATAAAACTCCAAAATAAAATCTCGCCATCGATTATCCCGTTCGAAAAAACGCACCATCGTCGGGGTTCTCCCAAAGGGCGGCAATCTTGGCCACGAAGGGCAACTCGTTCTTCCTCTGCCCGGCCTTCAGAAGCACGCAGTCCCTGGGCTCGATCAGATCCCCCTCCTCGTGCCTCATGCTCGGATAACATTTCCGGCTCACGATCGTTTCATCACTCTAAAAAAAGGTGACAAATTAAAATCAAGAACAGAAGACTACACATAAATATACTTAATATGGATAATTTACCACATAATAATAGATGCGATAACAGAAAATCGATAATTAATGGGGTAGCTTGACATTACAACAATGTTTTGCATTGTCATAATCGATAACAGAAAAACGGTAATTAGGTGAGTAGCTTTTAAGGTTATAAAAACATGATGTTCATGACGTTACGTCACTGTCATTAAGTTTTAATTTTTACAATTACTCTTGTAGCAAACCAAACTATTCAGCTTGTAATAAACCATAACTTTTCCTGATCCCTTTAAATTATCTACCCAAATATACCGCGAGCTTGGATGAATTATCAAAAACACATTTTTCTCGTACCTTTTACCTTTTAGTAATTCATCTCGACATAACATTTGTTGTCAACTGGTTATTAACAGAGAGCTTCAGCGGTTATTAACCGAGAGCTTCAGAGCTGAAGCTCTCGGTTAATAACCAGACAACAAATGTTATTGTCTCATTAAATTACTAGGTAACAAGGTACTAAAAAAACTATTTTTTGATAATTAACCTCGATCTAGGTATATTACTACCGATAACCAAACCTAGTGGGGGCAATATTGCAGTGACGGCTCGCTGGGTGACTCATGGTACGATCAAGGCAGGTGATAGGTAGGGTCGGTTGCAGAGATCTGTATTACCACCTCTACTACCTCGGTCGTACTATGAGTCATGGTATGGCCGAGGTAGCACATACGTAGAGTTGCAGTATCTATTTTACCACATCTGCTACCTCGCCTGCAATTTACCATCAAATCCATAATACTCGTTACCCCTAGAGCTAGAGAAATAGGGACCAACGAATGAAAAGCCCCGCTCTCAACTCTACCACCCGGTTTTGTAATGTCTGGTTATGGCACCCCGTGAGCCGTCACTGCAATATTTTCATGCGTTTGCTTCCTTTATGGTAAATTAAACGAGACGCAATAGTGTGTTTACAAGTGGACAACTTTTGGAGCAGTGATCATATGGGAAATGGAGGGGGAATAGCAGTCCATTAGTATATAGTCAAAGACGTCGTCCGTTTTCGGGAATGACGCAGGCGCAAAGATCCGTTGATCAAACTATTCGTGGTCAAAACATTTGCAACTCAATTTAATTATGGATTACCAAATAATCCCTCTCTATTAATAAAACAAATCACTTATTGGAACACGATGTTTTTTTTTTTAATATTCTCTCGCCACACCATAAACGGCTTACCGCAATTAATTCAAGGCGATCGCGACTTAGAATTCAAGAAGAGACCGGCGCGCAGGTGCGCCCGTCTCGGTAACCTTGATGGTCGAGCCGACAATACGAATTGCGGATAATGAGACGCGTTCGGCTGAGCTCTTATTACGGGCACTCGATGGATGAAGAATGTTTTAGCCCCCTTTTTATGGGATGTGGTAATGGTGAAAGGAAGAGTAAACATAGGAGTTTGATTAACATTCTCCTTTCTCATTTATAACCCCTTAACGGGTCACCTACTGTGCAAGTTTCTTCTCAACTTCCTTTCTGTAAATTAATAGCGCGTTTACACATTCACACCGAAGAAAAGTTTCTTTCTACAAAGTAATAACGCATTTACACGTTCACGAAAGTGGTGAGGCAAATGTGTATACGCCTTACCACTCGTGGTCGCCTCGATGTAAGCGAGTGTGAAAACGATCAAAGCTACTCACGAATGTTGGCGACGTGATAACGCTTTCAAAATATTTGAGGATGATTCTACAGAACGCTTTAAATTGAATGTATAAAAAGAAAACGACTTACATTAAGGAAAACTTTTCCATCGAAGGGATCACCCTCCCACGTCCACCCGTTCGACCACCTCAGCTGCAGAGACCGCCGCGGAACTTTGGCGACCACCTGCGGCACCTCTTTGCACTTGCTGCCTTTCCGCTTCCCGATCGCTTTCGTCTCGACCCTCACCTTTGCACTCTTTTTCGTTTCGCGCTTTTCCGCCTCCTCCTCCTCCGCCTCTAATCGACTCGTCCTTCCACTGATCACACTTTCAATAATCCTGTCAACGTTATTTTTAGGTAACAAACTATCCGAAACGGCCGACTTCTTCGCGACACTCGCCGACGTTTTCCTGCAGATCTTTTCAGGGGGGGTCGTCGCCTTCAGGTTCTGCTTCGCGTTGTGCAGACTGCTGGCGATCAGTGGCTGCTTCGACATCCTCCGAAGCTCCTTGGCCATGGCGAGCCGTCGCCGTTTGAGTTTGATCCTGGCGAATTTCCGCTCGCCGACGATCAGTTTCCGTTTGCCGTTGTTGATCCTGATCGCGTTCTGGGTTTTCTTAATGAGATCCTTGTAGCTTCCATCGACTTTCGGTTTCTTCGCGGGGACTTCCATGGCGGGCTCGCCGGTGGATAGTTTGCGCTTCATGTTTTTCACTTTAACGTTTTCCGCGACGGTTTTCAGCACGGGCGCCTTCTCGACTTCGATTTTTAACGGCGGGACTTCCGGCTCTAGCTGCGGGGGCTCGTCGGTGATGTCGTCGAGGTTTTCCTTGCGGATGCTGGCGTGTTCCTCTTGGGTGATGGTGGGGGGCTCGTCTTGTTTCTTCTCGGTGTCTTGAGGGCTTTCGACTTCTCGCTTCACGTTGTCTAGGTAGGTGTTTTGTGACGGCGCGTGGCACATGAGGAGCATGGTGTTTTGATTGTTGCGGACCATCGCTTTGCCGATCCGCGCCTTCCTGCGCAGATCCGGCGGTTCCGGCGTCTCCTGCTTGGGAGGCGGTGGTTGATATGTGGCTCCGGCTGGCGACGGAGGCGGCGGCATACCAGCACTGCCCCTGGCCGGACTCGGCGGGCCGATGGCACTTGCTGGTTCGAGGGGTAGAGCCAGGGCTACCGGAGGTAGCGGAATGGACTCTTTGGCGATTGAGATGTTAGACCTCTTACTATCTCCAGTAAGAGGTCCAGTATGTACGTTTTTTGGACACGACTGTATTGGACATGGACAACTCTGATATGTTGCATCTGAAATTGAATGAATTAAAAGCCGTTTCTAGTTTATTGCTGGAAGAAACTTACTTATATAATTCATATTTCGCGATGGTGATGCATGCGTGTAACAAGGTGGAGGCGGCGCGTGGCCGTATCCGTGGTAGAAATGCGGCGGTGGCGGCGGAAATGTTTCCACCAGGGTCGGCGGCGGTTGTGGATATGTATCTATTATCGTCGGGGGCGGAGGCCCCGCCGGAGCAGGCGGATACGTCGCGCCGCTGGCCGTGCTCGTCGCCGTTACCACCTGCTCACGTTTAAAACACTCATAACTCCTCCCCGAAGGATCGGACTGTATAAATACCTGCTGGCTCGAAGAGTTTTGCGTGTGGGGTTGGCCGTAGAGATCTGGGGGTGATCCCGGTTGGTAGTATTGTGCGGCGGGAGGCGGCGGCGGCAGGTATCGCCGGAACATGTACTTGTGCTGTGAGTAAGGCGGGTAACACATCTCGTGATGGGAATACGCGGAAGCTGGCGGGGGACCGGAATAATACTGAGGCGGATAGCCGTACGGATATGAGGAGTGCGCGGGAGGATAGTGGCTAAACCTATACTGTTGTGATGGTGGCGGCTGTTGCGGTTGGCCGGCTGCTGCTGCTGCTGCTGCTGCCGCTGCCGCTGCTTCCTTCGCGCTCGTTACTGACGTTATTATCACCTAAAATATTAAGGGAGACGGGTTAGTTTCATGTATACAAATAAAGTGTTGAGTCAAAGCTATACTTATTTAATTTGGTAAAGATTTTTGACTGTGAATGAAGAAAAGGAGCAAATTCAGACTTTGACCATTTCTTGGTCGGAATCAGACTGAAGCAAATAATACCGTGGCAGAGAAACAAAAATACCTGTAAGACCGAAAACGAGAGAAGTCGAAATAGGTCAAATGTAAATGAGGAAAATTGCTTAAATAGGAGGAAAACCAGACTGACCATTTCTTGGCCGGAATAAGAATGAAGCAAATAATACCGTGGCTTAGAAACCAAACAAAGAATAAACAAGGAGCGAAAAGATCTGTAAAACTGAAAGCGAGAGAAGTCTAATAGGCCTGTTGTTAACTGTGAATGAGGAAAACTGTTTAGATAACATATAAAGAAGCAAATGCAGACTTTGGCCATTTCTTGGTCGAATTCAGAATGGAGGAAATAATGCCGTGGCATGGAAACCAAGCTAAGAATAACGAAGAGGAAATAGACCTGTAAGACTGAAAGCAAAAGAAGTCAAAACAGGTCAACTGTGAATAGGAAAAAATGCCAAGATACCATATAGAGGAGCAAATGCAGACTTTAGACATTTCTGGGTCGGAATCAGACTGATGCAAATAATACCGTGGCACAGAAACCAAGCAAAGAATTAAGAAGGAGCAAAAAGACCTGTAAGACTGAAAGCGAGAAAAGTCGAAATAGGTCAACTGTGGGGAAAACTACTTACATAACATATAAAGGACCACATGCAGACTTTGAACATTTCTGGATCGGAATCAGAATGATGCAAATAATACCGCGGCACAGAAACCAAGCAAAGAATTAACAAATAGCAACAAGACCTAGAAGGCTAAAAGCAAGACAAATAGGTAAATCGAAGAAACTTTAAGAGTAGCAAAAATCGGGAACACGAAGAAAAAAATTGTTTGATGCTCCCTTTAAAAAAAGGAACTAGGAAAGGAAAGACAGTGGCTCGAGCAACAGTATATATCCTATAGCTGGCGAGTACTATGTTCTTTCGGATGGGATGAAGCGCAGTTTCAACAGGTTTGCTTACCCCTTAACACGTTGACAGCAGCTCGAGCAACAGTGTATCGAACGATAAGCTCATAGCAGGGCGAGCACCATGAGAGATCGAATACGACTTAAGATGATGACAGAGAGAACAACAGCAGCCAAAATCGGATACGAAGAACACAGGAGAAGACAAAAAATGATTGGGAGAAGGAAAAGAAAAACTGGTGGAAGAGATGGAGAAAAACCATCAAAATAAACAAATTAGAAACGTGTTTAAGGGAGTAAAAGCGTAAAAGAAAGGATACCAACCCGAGACAACATGGGATTACGAAGGCTATAAAGTCAAAAATAGGACGAGGAGATTTTAAAAGGAAGACGTCGAAAAGTTATGAAATGAGGAAAAGAAGGTAGAAGAGCAGGAGGGCAAAGTAGAGGGGATTAGCGGCAGAAATTTCTTCTCGTGAATTTTCCCATAAGATGTCATAAAACACCCCTACCAAAATGGAATCACGCGGCAAATTCAAAATTCAGAAAACATTCGATCTATAAGATTTTCGATGTATAGAATGTACATAGAGGGTAAGCAAATAAATAAAATTCTCTCTCGTGAATTGAATCTTCACATCTCGATGTTCTTTGTTGAAATCCGTGACATAAGGGCAACAGTGGAATGAGCCACATCTAAATTTGAAATGAACACTTCATCCTGCCCAACCTTTTTTTTGTTTTTTTGTTTTTTGGCATAGGTTTGACCATTCAGCCACTAACGATGATATTATGCCTAACTTTGTATTACGAAAAATATTTGGTGGGAAACAGACAAACGGCATGTGGATACAAACCTGGAGGTAAAAAAAAATATTCAAAGAATTCAACATAACGGCGGGAATAAAGGCACAAAGGCTGCGATGGAAATAATGGAAGAAAACAGATTGCCAAAAAGTATTCCACACAAGGAAATCGGCGGCGAAAGATGGAAATGGACATGCAGGCATAACAGTAAGGAAATTGATGGCTGCAAACTAAGAAAACTTGGATAGTCAACCAAGCCGTGGGCCTTCTAGACCCGGAGTGTTCTTACATTATTATTATTATTTATCAACTGTGAATGGTGAGCATCACCACATGATAATAATTTTTGGTGATTATATGAATCTGCGGGAAATTTGGTTCTAGCAAGACGGGGCTACATGCCAAAAACGAGATTGAAGAAAACACTTCACGAAAAATGGCTTTCTTAAAAACACAATTTTGGTGATTATACTTTGATCAATGCGTGCACGTCATAGGTGGCTAAACATTTTCATTCGTTTACGCTCTCTAAGATAAGTGTGTACGTATGTCGTCCAAGGCTAGAAAACTCAGTCTTCGGTAATGACGCACACGCAAAGATCCATTGATCAAACTATATACGAGTATAAGGATCGTTCTTTTTTTGTGGAAATGAAAGATGATTTTTTTTATGGTGTATAAATACTTTATTGAATTATATATTCTCTACTCTGGTCCAATACCTTTTCCCTCCGTTCTGGCAGTAGCATGATTCCACGCTCATAACACTTTTGATCTTTGCTAGCAAAAAAACTGATCCAAGTAATATTTGACATTTGGTTCCAACAAGATGGCGCTGCGTGCCGCAAATAGAATGGAACGAGTTTAATGGAAGAAAACACCTAACTTTACGAAAAATAGACACCAATTGGCATTGATGAGTAGAATCTACGCCATTAGATGAGTTCAAACCAATGTCACATATTTTGTTTTTTACCAACCTCACTGTCTGAAGAATCGCCCGCAGAACTCGGAGGTGGCGGTGACTGCTGTTGATGCTGGTGATGAACTGTAGGGGGGCTCAGGGAAGGCGATGGATCTGACAGCGGCACAGACTTGCCCACCAGGGGCGGTTGACCGTGACCGTGAGGTACCGTTATCAGCGGTCCAGCCGGCTGATAATATCCTGTAATTAAAAAAATTCGGCTTAAAATACAAATAACATTAGTATCATCAAATTGCTACAGCAAACTTTGGTTAATTTTCTTCGGGTAATTCTAAAGATTATTCAAGATTCAATGTGAAATTCCTAAAACAATTTCCGCAAAAAAATTATTTTAGATTTGAAAAATGGTCTAGAGATGCGGATCTGGGCGCAAGAGTCCCAATTTTTGACGGCGGCTCAAGTGTCCCGATTTTTGACGGCGGCACAAGTGTCCTGGGCGCAACTGCCCTCAAACCACCCTGAATACATAGTGAAGACCTCACTTCCAAATTTATCCACCACTTCTCCTATTTCATCTCACAATGAGTCAGGACATTTACACATGAGTCACTTGACTCTCAACGCATTTCTTAAAAGTCAACTCTTTTACTCATTAGTTACCCATTTCGAATCCGGACCGTCATTGCGCTTAAAAACGTGTGAAAAACAATAAACGATCGGTAGCGATAGTTTGAAGATATTACTGCAGAGATTCACTTCCCTGGCCAATTATGAAATTTATTGCGGCACTGAAAAGTTTACGCTCAAAGTGAAATGTTGGCCGAGTTGCGAGTTTCGAGGCACATCATCCCGAGGAGGGCACATCAAAGGGCCAATATGAAAAGGGCGCGTTGTCGACCGCACAAAGCTTTGTGTAGTGTGCACGCGATGTTATTCCCGATAGAGAATACAAAAACTGCAGACGGGCAGGGTAATTAAAGTTTTGTGTGCGTCGTGTTGTGTCTTCTTTGTAAAATAATTAGCACTTGGAAGATTCGTGAAACCTTCTGGGTTTGTTAAGGTTAACTTAACCGATTATTATTACAGTTTTTCTGTAGCATTATTAATCGCAAGTGTGTCTGTGTGTATATTTGGTTGCATACCCTATACTATAATGATGCCGAAGCTGCACGGTGTAAAGATGCAAAATTTCAACTCCATTGTTTACGTGGATTTATCGTGATGCACATTATTATCGCCGCAGAACAATGTTTGTATAGCATTAATAATCGCAGGTGTGTATATTTGGTTGCATACCATCGATGTAATCATATACTATGATGAGGTGCACGGAGTAAACTTGGAAAATTTCAACTTTACTGTTTTAGTGGTTTTATCGTGGTGCACATTATTATTGCCGTGTAACAATGTCTGTATAGTATTATTAATCGCAGGTGTTTGTATGTGGTTGCATACCATCGATGTAATCATATACTATGATGAGGTGCACGGAGTAAACTTGGAAAATTTCAACTCTACTGTTTTAGTGGTTTTATCGTGGTGCACATTATTATTGCCGTGTAACAATGTCTGTATAGTATTATTAATCGCAGGTGTGTGTATGTGGTTGCATACCATCGATGTAATCATATACTATGATGAGGTGTACGGAGTAAACTTGGAAAATTTCAACCCTACTGTTTTAGTGGTTTTATCGTGGTGCACATTATTGTCGTGTAACAATGTCTGTATAGTATTATTAATCGCAGGTGTGTGTATTTGGTTGCATACCATCGATGTAATCATATACTATGATGAGGTGCACGGAGTAAACTTGGAAAATTTCAACTTTACTGTTTTAGTGGTTTTATCGTGGTGCACATTATTATTGCCGTGTAACAATGTCTGTATAGCATTATTAATCGCAGGTGTGTATATTTGGTTGCATACCATCGATGTAATCATATACTATGATGAGGTTCATGGAGTAAACTTGAAAAATTTCAACTCTACTGTTTTAGTGGTTTTATCGTGGTGCACATTATTATTGCCGTGTAACAATGTCTGTATAGTATTATTAATCGCAGGTGTGTATATTAGGTTGCATACCATCGATGTAATCATATACTATGATGAGGTGCATGGAGTAAACTTGCAAAATTTTAACTCTACTGTTTTAGTGGTTTTATCGTGGTGCACATTATTATTGCCGTGTAACAATGTTCGTATAGCATTATTAATCGCAGGTGTGTATATTTGGTTGCATACCATCGATGTAATCATATACTATGATGAGGTGCCCGGAGTAAACTTGGAAAATTTCAACTCTACTGTTTTAGTGGTTTTATCGTGGTGCACATTATTATTGCCGTGTAACAATGTCTGTATAGCATTATTACTCGCAGGTGTGTGTATGTGGTTGCATACCATCGATGTAATCATATACTATGATGAGGTGCACGAAGTAAACTTGGAAAATTTCAACTCTACAGTTTTAGTGGTTTTATCGTGGTGCACATTATTATTGCCGTGTAACAAAGTCTGTATAGTATTATTAATCGCAGGTGTTTGTATATGGTTGCATACCATCGATGTAATCATATACTATGATGAGGTGCACGGAGTAAACTTGGAAAATTTCAACTTTACTGTTTTAGTGGTTTTATCGTGCTGCACATTATTATTGCCGTGTAAAATGTCTGTATAGTATTATTAATCGCAGGTGTTTGTATATGGTTGCATACCATCGATGTAATCATATACTATGATGAGGTACACGGAGTAAACTTGGAAAATTTCAACTCTACTGTTTTAGTGGTTTTATCATGGTGCACATTATTATTGCCATGTAAAAATGTCTGTATAGTATTATTAATCGCAGGTGTGTGTATTTGGTTGCATACCATCGATGTAATCATATACTATGATGAGGTGCACGGAGTAAACTTGGAAAATTTCAACTCTACTGTTTTAGTGGTTTTACCGTAATGCACATTATTATTGCCGTATAACAACGTTTATATAGCATTATTAATCCCAGATGAGTGTATTTGGTTGCATACCATTAATGTAATCATATACTATAATGATGCCGAAGGTGCACGGAGCAAACATGGTAAATTTCAACTCCTCTACTATTTTAGTGGTTTTACCGTAATGCACATTATTATTGCCGTATAACAATGTTCGTATAGCATTATTAATCGCAGGTGTGTACATTTGGTTGCATACCATTGATTCAATCATATACTATAATAATGCCGAAGGTGCACGGAGCACACATGGAACATTTCAACTTTACTGTTTTAGTGTTTTTACTTTAATGCACATTATTATTATTGTAATACAGTTTGTACAGAATTATTAATCGCAGGTGTGTGTATATGTAGTTGCATACCATTGATGTAATCATATACTATAATGATGGCGAAGGTGCACGGAGTAAACGTGGAAAATTTCAACTCTATTGTTTCAGTGGTTTGATCGTGATGCACAGACAAAATTTGATTAATCAATTTATGAGTTGAAAGCACTTTTTCTTTATAATTACATTAAACTAATGGTTAAAACCAAACGGAAATTAACCGACGGCGTATTAGCACGTGCCAGTTACGTTCGTTTTTTTTTTTTAATTCCATGGAAGTAGTGATAAATTGCAAGGGCCGTTTCGCTGTCAACACAAGAAGGCGCCGAGCTAATTGCTAATTTCATTAACTAACCGGCGGACATCGATCCATCCCCCCACGAAAATTCCGGGTGCACACTGATTGCGATCTAATTAACTCATAACTAACCGGATTGATATTTTTTTTTACATGTTTTATTCGCTCTTTCGTGTGGAACTGGCGAATTGTATCCATACGTATCTCTCGGAAATATATCAAAGTATCAAGTTTTATAAAAGTAATATTACTTTTATCAAATAATAATGCAATAAGTGAGGTTGTCTCAAGTGAATTTATTTCGCATATAACTTAATATTTCATATTTGAGGATATATCCGCATATAACTCCATATACCTCATTTGTTGTTAACCATTTTGTGCTTTCCGTGGTCGTTTCTGTATTGTGAAATAAAAAGCGTTATGATGGACCGCTTAACGAGAAGAAAAGTGATCCAGTCTTATCCTAACCGCCTTGAGCTGGCAATACTTGCATCCGAGGCAAAAAAAAAAACTCCATATAGTCAATATTTCCATTAATTGTAGATTTTGTTATAATTTATTGAAAACTTTGCGCTTCCTAATAATCGCGTTAGCCTGCGTGCTTCGTTTGTTGATGACGCATACCCGCGTGAGATGTATTTCACGAAATTGCATCGAGTGCGCATGTCTGCACGCCGCAGTACAACGCCATTTTGCGAAGCGCGCACGTCTTAATTTGCATCTCTCAATTAAAATCGTGCACATTGCAAACAAACTTTAGTTTTGTTAGTGAATTATGTGATAATTGTGTTACCATTAATGCGGGGAACTAATGTAGTGGTGTAGTTGGTGAAAATGTGCAAATTCGCAGCAGTAAGAGACGAGAAACAAGCTGCGCATTAATGCAAAGGGCAAATAGAGGTTGGTGCATATTATTTATATAATCAAATGCCTTTTCTACTATCAGCCCACAAGTCCACACTTTGGCAGACTGAATTAAGACAGAACTAAGTACATCAATAACACTACTTAATACTTTACCCATTATTTTTTTGTTTATGCTGGAGGCTTCTACTTCGTTATACATTTTAAATATTATAATAAAACACTTTTAACTTTGTTTTGTATAACTTACATATTTATTTTTGTGACTTAAGTTTCGGTAATACAATTACCATTTTCAAACAAGAAGTGTTTTAAAAACCGATTTACAAATTAAGTCACAAAAATAAATATATAAGTTATACAAAACAAAGTTAAAAGTGTTTTATTATAACATTATTTTTTTTGTAAATTAAAGGTGAATGATGGTAGAAAAAACACTTAATTGATGATTGCCCCTATTTTAGTATTATAATTACTTATGAGGTTGAATTAAAATACATTACATACATAATAAAAAAAAACCACAAACACACACAATTTATAATAATTTCGTTATATGGAACACATGACAATTCAGAAGTGAATTAAAAGAATAACAAAGAAACAGGACCTTATTTTTACACCCCAAAACACCATCTTATCGGGTAAATTCAATTATTTAGGGCATTATGCTAACCCTTTGATGGCGTATTGCATCGAAATCTGCGATACGAAAAAATTAAAATGATTTGTAGAATTTTAAAAGGCGAGACTGAGGTGGACATAATAAATTTTAACATGAACCCCATGGACTGACTCATTTAACTTTACCATCGAAAATCTGAATCAAATTTTGGTTTTATATTGTAATTTCAACAAATAATCATCAGTTGTCATTCGTATTTTTACTTTCTCCGTTACAAAGTACGAGAAAGTATTGTGATCCTGATTTTTTTTAACGGAAATATCCGTTTTGGGGTCCCTAGATGCCATTTCAACAATTTCTGAAAAAAAAACTATGTCTGTGTGTGTGTCTGTGCGCGCTGTATCTCAAAAACTAATCGAGCCATTGATATGAAACTTTGAACATCCGTTTTGAACTGAAAAGTTTTTGGTAAAATTTCGTACACCGGAAGTGGGCGTTTACCTTAACTGTTTTTTGTTTTTTGCCAATATTTTCTTAAATATGAAAAATATCACAAAAACATTTAAACAAACATTAAAGACAACAAAGAAATGAACATCTTTTGCTTGAAAATATTTTTCATAAAATCATTTTTATTCGAGAAAAAAGTTTATTATTATTTTTTTAATTTTTGGTTTATAATTATAAAACGATAATAGTTACAGCAAATTTATGTTAATAATAATTGTGGATAATACCAAAATGAACAACTTATAAAGAATAAGTTTTTTTCAAATTCCCTTTAGTTTGTGAGTAAACTGAGTTTTTGAATTTGAAGCATAATTTTTCCATCTTTCATAATTTTGACGTTTTAAACGTCAGTTTCATCCGCTCGATGTACATTTAAAATATGATTTCAATTGAAAATAAACCATGAAAACGTAAATATAAATGGCTATGATACCATCAAGTCGAAGAAAGTAACATGATGGCCACATCACCATTTTTTTTTTATTTTGCAACATTATTTTTAATTAATCCATATTTGAATCATTTTGTCGCTAATTTTAAGCGCATAAAAAAAAACTATTAGCGCATGTAAATCCGGACTTCACTCATAATCAACGATTTTCGTCCGTTTTATTTGCATTGCCTTTTCGGCCCCAACGTGCAGAACGAAGCAGAATCGATGAGGCCGACCCAGAGATTTTTATAATGAGATACAGTGTGTCCTATTAATTGATATTCCTAAGCCGTACGTGGCCGCGGGCGTTTCGCCGTAACACAAAGTGATCGTCTTTCACCTTTTTCTTTTCGCCGGCGAGTCGTGAGAAAGAGCGACCGAAGAAACGAACGAACTCGCCGTCGTGTGACCTTATTCCTCATTTAAACTGTACAAAACCGACGAAATAAACAGCCGTTCTGCTCCCATTCCCTCGCAAATTGGTGATCGCCGGCACGATCTCCGAGGAATATCACGGACAACTGTAAATAAATTATGCTAATTTATTTTTCTTCTTCACATTTCTTACAATTAACAGAACAAATCGGTTCAAATGCATCATTAATAATCAACGATTGCGAACGTTCTAAAATACTGCTGCTAAGTGTCCGACTACACATTGCGTTTTTAACGCAAGAAGCCCGCCAAACCGTTTAAAACGCAATGTGTAGTGTATCTACGAGCCATAACAACTAAATGTTCGGACAAACAAAAAATTATTCAAAACCTTAATTTATACAAACTAAATGATGATATTAAAGAACTACATTAACATTATATTAAAGTCTATCATTTATAATAAATATTTAAATAGTTTGGTTTCTATACACATTGGGCGCACCATGGGCGAATAAATTAACAAAAAGATTGCACAATATCGTGACAACTAAATGTTCGGACAATTTAAGGAATTACTATTTTGATATGGCGTTACATCGCCATGCGCTTTTACAACCGCTGCAATCCTGTTTGGCTTTGTTTTTATTAATGATTGACATATGCCAGGGTCGAAACTTTGCCATAATTCATCCAATTTCATCTTCAAATCGGCAACAGTTCTTTGGGGATCATCACGCAATTTTTTTTTTCATTTTATGCCACAATGTCTCGATAGTATTAAGGTCCGGACTGTTCGAAGGCCATGAGAAGACCTTGATGTTATTGTCCCCAAACCATTTTAGTAATTTTAGCCGTATGGCATGTAGCACCGTCCTGTTAGAATATAAAATTCATGTAAAGATCTTTCGCGCTTGGCATAAGACTATTTTTTTATTTATTTTTTTGATATTTTGCTGTATTAATTGTGCCTTCTACCACCTCGTACCTTCCTAGACACACTGCGGACATGCACCCCCAAATCATAATGCCCTTAAGAAATTGTACTGTTCTTTTGAAGAAATTTTTATAAAATGCTTCATTTGCAGTTCTAATAACTCGTTTACGAAAGACTCCCACGAACACGTCAAACTTCGACTTGTCGCTAAATATGACCTTGGACCAGTCTTCAACGATCCATAACATCTTCGTTTTTTGGCCAAATGAGCCGATTTATTTCCTGATTTTCTGTTACAGTTTTTTCTTTCGCCTAAAGCGTTACGAATAATAAAAAATCATGAACTCAATAAAGTCCTGATTTGTGTATCCACTTTCTGCAGCACTCCTTCGATAAGGTCTTTCGTGTTTCAGCATTCCACTGTGCTGTGGTGGCTCTTACAGTGTTACGAAAACCCTGTTTGCAAATTTTTACTCGTAAACGTCGATCCCTGTTTACCCGAAATTTTGCCTTTGTCTCACGACAATGTCTAAGTATGCCCCCAATTATCGACTTGAACAAATCCGCAATTTCACGTATTGCCCTGACAATATTTTTTATTATCAATTCACGAATTTTTACATTTGTCGTACTTTTTGACTAAATTTATCAACATTTTTGACGCAACGGTAATTGACAAGTAAATGTCAAAAGTTGTTTATTTTATACACTGTAACTAGACAAATCCGAACATTTAGTTGTCACGATATTGTGCAATATTTTTGTTAATTTATCCGCCCATAGTTCATTTCAATGTGTATGGGAACTAAACCATTTAAATATTTATTATAAATGATAGACTTTAATATAATGTTAATGTAGTTCTTTAATTTAATCATTTAGTTTGTGTAAATTAAGGTTTTAAATAAATTGTTATTTGTCTGAACATTTAGTTGTTAGGGCTCCTATAACCATTACAAAAACAAAAATGAATTAAAAGACGTTTAAAACATGAAATTAAGTACAGAGTGTCTTATAAATAGAGGAAACGTCACTTTACTTATTTATAAGATGGATAAACGAGATAGAGATCATTTCTTCATTCTACGCCTCTATTAGGCTATTTGTAATATTTATGTGCAGTAAATGTTTTCCTGATGATCTCCATCGTATATCCTTCAATTTCCTGTGCCTCTGCTATAGGTCTTCAAATATCTGGTGTCACATTGCGCAGTAAATTCATAATTATTCAGACATAATGTAAATATAAACGCAGAATCGTCGCGGAGATTGTTACCGCGTTTTTTTCTGAATACTTTCTCTCTCTGCGCAAGCTTTACCAGATATTTGGAGGCGTTTCCTATGCAACTCTATCCTTTTGATGTTATCTATCCTCTATTAAAGTTCCTATTTGTGAGACGGTACTCTGCGTAAACTTTACCCACATGTGACACCAAATATTTGGAGACCTACACCATGTTCCCATGACGTTTCCTATGCAACTCTCTCCTTTTGATGTTCTCTGCCTCCTCCTAAAGTTCCTATTTATGAGACGATACTCAGCGTAAACTTTATCCCCATGTGACACAAGATATTTGGAGGCCTGTACCATGTTCCCATGACGTTTCCTATGCAACTCTCTCGTTTTTATGTTCTCTACCTCCTCTTAAAGTTTCCATTTATGAGACGATACTCTGCGTAAACTTTACCCCCATGTGGCACCAGATATTTGGAGGCCTATACCATGTTCCCATGAAGTTTCCTCGTTTTGATTTTCTCTACCTCCTCTTAAAGTTCCCATTTATGAGACGATACTCTGCGTAAACTTTACCCCCATGTGGCACAAGATATTTGGAGGCCTATACCATGTTCCCATGAAGTTTCCTCGTTTTGATTTTCTCTACCTCCTCTTAAAGTTCCCATTTATGAGACGATACTCTGCGCAAACTTTATCCCCATGTGGCACCAGATATTTGGAGGCCTATACCATGTTCTCATGAAGTTTCCTCGTTTTGATGTTCTCTACCTCCTCTTAAAGTTCCCATGTATGAGACGATACTCTGCGTAAACTTTACCCCCATGTGACACCAGACATTTGGAGGCCTATACCATGTTCCCATGACATTTCCTATGCAACTCTCTCGTTTTGATGTTCCCTACCCCCTCTTAAAGTTCCTATTTTTGATACAATACTCAGCGTAAACTTTACCTCCATGTGGCACCAGATATTAGGAGGCTTGTACCATGTTCCCATGACGTTTCCTATGCAACTCTACCTTTATGATGTTCTCCATCCCTTCAAGTTCCTATTTATGAGACGATACTCTGCGTAAACTGTACCCCCTTGTGATATCAGATATTTGAAGGCCTATAACATGTTCCCATGACATTTCCTATGCAACTCTCTCGTTTTGATGTTCTCTACCTTCTCTTAAAGTTACTATTTATGAGACGATACTCAGCGTAAACTTTACCTCCATGTGGCACCAGATATTTGGAGGCTTGTACCATGTTCCCATGACGTTTCCTATGCAACTCTACCTTTATGATGTTCTCCATCCCCTCAAGTTCCTATTTATGAGACGATACTCTGCGTAAACTGTACCCCCTTGTGATATCAGATATTTGAAGGCCTATAACATGTTCCCATGACATTTCCTATGCAACTCTCTCGTTTTGATGTTCTCTACCCCCTCTTAAAGTTCCTATTTATGATACAATACTCAGCGTAAACTTTACCCTCATGTGACACCAGATATTTGGAGGCCTGTACCATGTTCCTATGACGTTTCCTGTGCAACTCTCTCGTTTTAATGTTCTCTACCCCCATTTATGAGAAGATACTCTGCGTAAACTATACCCCCATGTGGCAGGAGATATTTGGAAGCCTGTACCATGTTCCCATGACGTTTCCTATGCAACTCTATCCTTTTGATGTTCTCTACCCCCAATTAAAGTTCCCATTCATGAGACGATACTCTGCGCACTTTAACCTCATGTGGCACCAGATATTTGAAGGCTTGTACCATGTTCCTAATGACGTTACAATTTTCCATCCTCTACTACCACTTAAAACCCCCATTTATGAGACACCCTGTATATACGATACGACACTCAACGTATACAGTTAATCTGTCAAAGACGTAAGTTTTAAAAAGGTCTTCAATCAGCGCGGTGTGTCAGTCCCGTCGACAAATCGTTCTCTGTGTAAATCGGAAGGAGAAAAGGGGGAAAACAACGCGATTATGACGCGAATACGGGTTGAATATTATATACAGTGCGCGCGGTGAATCATCCCTTCAGACAGGCAGATTGCGAAATGAATTATTCTCCCGCCGTGAAACGGACGAGTCGAGTTTGCCTGTAATTCAATTGCGAGAGCTTCCGCGAAGCGCGCGCGTTCTACCGTCCTCCCCGAGGAGCTGGCAGACAAATGTTTGCAGGAATAACTGGAACGTATCCAGGAAAACTAAATGATGTCCGGCTTTTGTAAATAGAAAAAAATGCAGTTAAAAGATGTTCGTGTGTGGAACAGAGTCGACTGAATTGTTTTTTTTTCTTATTTGGAGAAACATTTTGTCAAAATACCTCTTTTCGTTAATAGTAGGCCTGATACGCGTTTTTTTCCTTCTGAGGAGAAAAGTTTTGAACCGATACAACCGAAATCTCCTTTCATTTAACCTCAAAAGAAGCACATTTAAAGCATGTCTCCTTCAAGACCTCTCTTCATGTTCCTCTGGGGGCTGAAGGTGGAATCTAAGGAGTGTTGATAATGTGAATTGTCCTGATTGTTTATTGATAAACTGAAAATTATCACCACCTGCGCCCTGTTGTCAAATCTCTTCAACCGCATCTTTCGAGCTTCACGGGTCTGTTACGCAGATCTTGAAATTACTCGCTAAGCCGTCCACTTTTTGAACAAAATCGATAAATAACGAAATTCTTTTCAATGCAATGTACATGCAACCACCATATCTGATACAATGCTGCGTTGCTGGATTTAATTGGTGAAATGCGCGGAGGTCCCATCATGCTGGAACCACTCCAGGAAAACACCAACGTCTTTTACCAAGTTAACGCGCGTAAGATTGCTATTTAAGTTATCGTTTTCTGCAGCTTGAGAAAGATCAGTAGCATTTATCGGTATTTAGATGCATGTCCTTTAAAAAAAGAGACCAATAATATATAGAAGCAATATCATCCTGAATTCTAATGCAATCACGAACTATTTTTACTTGATAATACAATTTTAAACGCAGATGAGGTCACTTTAGTCTCCAAGACAAATAATTTATAAATATGATAGCAGGGGTCCTAAGATAGACCCTTGTGGAACACCAGATGTTGCAATGTACGATTTGGACAGATTTGACTTAGCTTTCACAAATTGCTTTCACCCAGATAAATAAGTTGAAAACCAATTTAATAACGGAGTATACAGACCATGTGAAAGGGCAAGCACCACGCGAAGACTTCCATCGGGGCAACACCCCCCAAATAGTTGAACATTAACAAGGATTGCGCTGATGAACATAAATAGAACAACAATTTTGCGTTTGGATTCTTGTATTTTGTAAATTAATTCAATTGTAAGTACCTTGGGCTATGTTTACCTGGTTGGATTGTAGGATAGGGCCCACCCACCACCCTTCGTATCCACTTTACCATAACATACAAAGCCATGTTTGGTTGAATGAAATTTCTTTGAAAATATATCCGTGATGTTGGAAGTTTACTAATCGTCAAGAAACAGGGTTTGTGGTTCGAGTCAAAATTAACTCGAAGGGTAGTGGGTGGGCCCTATTCTACCCTCCAAATAGATGAAGATTAACGAGAGTTGCGCTGATGAAGAGTAATAAATAGAACAATTCCTAATTCAATTGATGGTGATAATCTTCTATGGAAAAAAGCTCAAAAAATGAAATGAAAAAAAATACAAATAGAAATTTGCGTTTTTGTATTTTGCAATTTAGTTCATTTGTAAGAACTCTGGACTAGGTTTAATAGGTGGGCTCCATCCCACCCTCTAAATAGTTGATTATGCAGATGGATCGAACACGGAAATATTTCATTCGTGTTTTCCTATTTTGCCTGTACCGTGGGCTATGTATAACTGGTTGGATTGAAGGATAGGGCTCGTCCACCACACTTTGAGGAGTTCAATTAAAGAAGACCCAGTTGTGGATTTCGAAAAGTTTCGCTATTTTTAAATGATTAAAAAACTTCTCTTATCTGCATTTTTATGCCTCGTTTAAATTTGCATTTAAGAGCGATACGGAATGACGTACCAACTTGTGGATAATGCATTCATAATCGATCGGAATAATAAAATGAGAACCGCTCGTCGGACAAGTGGAACGGGTCGACCTTTCCGCAGTCCGTGACCCATTTCGGGCCGGTGTGGCACTGATCGCGGGTTCTCTAGCGAATCGACAAATACCGACCAACAAAAGAATTAAATTATTCAGTAGAATTTAATACAACGAACGCAAGAAGACATTCAATTGCCAAATAAATAGACCAGCGAAAAGTCGAAGTTGTAGTCAGAAATTATAAATACCTATAGTAGGGTTTTTTTTTTGGTGATCCAAATTACAACACCAACTTCTTAGCGTGGGACCTCACCGAGGACCCTCTCCATGTTTTAATCAAATATGCAAATCTCTAACATTAAACATTCTCTAAAGTTCCAGACAATTTGTTATTACAAAAGTCGAGCATTAGATATTTAGATTCTAAAATGTTTTTAGTGTTTGATACGATAAACATAAATGAATCGTTGCAAGTGGAAACATCCGAGCGCCCTGGTCAAGTCGGTCGGCCATTTTACTTTGGATCCCATTCAGCCAGAAGAGAGGTGAGGAGCGGCGGGAGGGGAGGCGGATCCCCACTCTTGGCGAGAACGGCCCGCGAGCAAACCGTCGTTACTTCGCGACGATCGAGAAAAGCTTCTCGAAAATTCGAATTTGACAGTTGCTTCGGTGGTGGTAAACACTAATAAAGAAGTGCAGGATAATTTTGTTTGCCCGAGGTCGTAAATGATGCCCGAAGGGGAGCGCGCCGGCCCCATTTGTATTCATGTTGTTGATATTTTAATAAAGAGGCGGTGGGGCTCCTCGAGTGCGTGAAAAATTACCGTTCCGGATGCTTTGGAGGAGTTTTACGAGAGGTCGTAAAGAATCCGCACGAACGAGCTCGAAATACGGGCGGGAAACGGGGATAGAGGGAAAGGATAATTTCTTAATTATTATATCACCGATGTATAGTCTGGGGAGAGCATATTTGAGTCATAAAAACCTGCAACAAAACGATTTCGCCATTAAGGCGACATCTATTGCACAAATTAAGGAATTGCCAACTAGCGACATCTATTGTCTAAAATCTTAGACTGACAAGGAAACGGTCGGGGGCGTTCCTCGCCGTTTACGCCGTTGTGGACCAGTGTTTCTCAACCTTTTTGAACTTTATTAGGTCATCTTCTTAATTCACCCCTAATTTTTACCAACTTAAAATTACATGGTGATCCCTAAAATAAAATAGGTTGGCTAGATCCCAGATATTGTACCACACGCAAACGCGCGATTGCGGCGGCACTCAACGAGTTTCATTTTACACACACACAGGATTTTGACAATTGGTGCTTATGCTTACGTTAAGGCCCGTTCACACAGCACCGAATCGATCGTTTTACCGATTCGGTTATTTTGCCGTCTTTTATAGCGGCGCATATATTTCACACGATACTGCCGTTGACCGTATACGGTATCGTGTGAACACGCGTATTAAAATATATGCGCCACTATAGAAGACAGCAAAATAACCGAATCGGTAAAACGACCGATTCGGTGCAGTGTTACTTCACTTGAAGAAAACGGCCTATATTATAAATTTTGATTTTTTTTAAACAGTAAATCGTTGTAAAAAGCATAAAATAGACAATAACGATAATTATATTACATTTTAGATTTGTAATGTAATTGTTTGAATAGCGTCAATGTTTGTTTTGCAACAAACATTAGCCCTGCAAAACAAACATTCTCACTATTCAAACGATTAATTACAAAACCAACATTTTAATTGCATCCATTAAACGGACAAAGAAGAATTTACTTTATGGAGCACGCTATAATTAATTTTGTAAATTGTATAGAATGTAAATTATCTGGTGTGCCCTGAATGGACCCTTTAACATCCATGAAAGACTCCATCGTATTTATGTGCGTTCTGCGCCGGATATGTGTAGGCGTTTTAGATTAGAATTAAGTTCATTGTTTAACAAAATATAAATAGATTTAATTAACTATTTATATTCAGTCTGCCTCTGTTTATTTGTGTATTTTTAACGGACTGCAATTGTTGAAAAAAATCGATTTCGTGACAGAACGCACAGTTTCAACACCTCCGTAATTCGATATCTTGCGGTGTATTGTTGTGCTATTTAGAAACTCTTCAAACAGGATTTCGTATTCATCGAATTTTATTTGTTTGAGAGCTTTAGTGAATACTTATTTATTGGATTAATTTTTTTATTATTATAATTTTGTTGTTTTCTATGAGAGAGAGAGAGGGGTAAAAAACAACTCTTGAATTTTAAAATCTCGTTCAACTTTCTATGAATTTCTCTTTTTATTCCCGAGGGGCTCAGACGTTCAGACGGACAGGCTCAAGTCCGAGCAAACAAGCAAATCCTTTCGCGAAAGCACTTTCTCGTGCTCCGCTCGCCTCCTTCTGACTTTCTCGTCGTGATTTCATTCGGCCAACACACAGACACACACACACACACACACCTGCAGGATATGTGGATTATTTATCACACACGGAGGGATGGCTGTTATATGTAAACGAAATAACGGAGAGGAGAATAAGGTGGGAACATGCGGCAGACGTTCGGTTTTATGTGCTTTCGGGATAATCCCACCCCTATTACAACGCATCAACGTCAGTTTGTTGATTTATTGCATTCAAAAAATGGTGATGTCGCCATCATATTAGTTTCTCCGATATAATGGTATTATACCCTTGGGTGGTTTTTCAGGTTTTCGTCAAAAAATTTAGATCGCCAAATTTAACGGAATCTGACTAACTTACACACAAGGAGCACAGATTTGCAAACCGCGTTCAATTTGGAGTTTTCGTTTAGCCGCTACGGCCGATCAAAGTCTGAAAAATCAATTTTTTTTTTAATTTTCTAAAATGTTCATGGTGACTGGCTAATTTTTTTGCTATTGAAGATAGCTGAAATTTAACGGCAATCAATTTCTCTCGTCTTTCTGATGAAAAAAAAGTTAAATTCAATAGTCTACGATGATTATTAAGAAAGTTGCATTTTTTAACAAATTTCCAAGGGGTTTACTCATGTCTTTTTTTCGTGTTTTCATCAAAAATTAAAAATCTCTAATCCGACTAATTGACGTACGAGGAGCTCAGATTTGCAATCCGCGTTCAATTTGGAGTTTTCGTTTGGCCGCTATGGCCGATCAAAGTCTGAAAAATCAATTATTTTCGTAAATTTCCTAAAATGTTCATGGTGACTGACTAATTTTTTTGCTATTGAAGATAGCTGAAATTTGTTAACGGCAATCAATTTCTCTCGTCTTTCTGATGAAAATAAAGTTAAATTCAATAGTCTACGATGATTATTAAGAAAGTTGCATTTTTTAACAAATTTCCAAGGGGTTTACTCATGTCTTTTTTTCGTGTTTTCATCAAAAATTAAAAATCTCTAATCCGACTAATTGACGTACGAGGAGCTCAGATTTGCAATCCGCGTTCAATTTGGAGTTTTCGTTTGGCCGCTACAGCCGATCAAAGTCTGAAAAATCAATTATTTTCGTAAATTTCCTAAAATGTTCATGGTGACTGACTAATTTTTTTGCTATTGAAGATAGCTGAAATTTGTTAACGGCAATCAATTTCTCTCGTCTTTCTGATGAAAATAAAGTTAAATTCAATAGTCTACGATGATTATTAAGAATGTTGCATTTTTTAACAAATTTCCAAGGGGTTTACTCATGTCTTTTTTTCGTGTTTTCATCAAAAATTAAAAATCTCTAATCCGACTAATTGACGTACGAGGAGCTCAGATTTGCAATCCGCGTTCAATTTGGAGTTTTCGTTTGGCCGCTACGGCCGATCAAAGTCTGAAAAATCAATTATTTTCTAAAATTTCCCAAAAATGTTCATGGTGACTGACTATTTTTTTTGCTATTGAAGATAGCTGAAATTTTTTAACGGCAATCAATTTCTCTCGTCTTTCTGATGAAAATAAAGTTAAATTCAATGGTCTACGATGATTTTTAAGAAAGCTGCATTTTTTAACAAATTTTCCAAGTCATGTATTTTTTCACGATTTCATCAAAAATTAAAAATCTCTAATCCGACTAATTGACGTACGAGGAGCTCAGATTTGCAAACCGCGTTCAATTTGGAGTTTTCGTTTGGCCGCTACGGCCGATCAAAGTCTGAAAAATCAATTATTTTCTAAAATTTCCAAAAATGTTCACTGTGACTGATTATTTTTTTTGCTATTGAAGATAGCTGAAATTTTTTAACGGCAATCAATTTCTCTCGTCTTTCTGATGAAAATAAAGTTAAATTCAATAGTCTACGATGATTTTTAAGAAAGTTGCATTTTTTAACAAATTTTCCAAGGGGGTTAGTCATGTATTTTTTCACGATTTCATCAAAAATTTAAAATCTCTAATCCGATTAATTGACGTACGAGGAGCTCAGATTTGCAAACCGCGTTCAATTTGGAGTTTTCGTTTGGCCGCTACGGCCGATCAAAGTCTGAAAAATCAATTATTTTCTAAAATTTCCCAAAAATGTTCATGGTGACTGACTATTTTTTTTGCTATTGAAGATAGCTGAAATTTTTTAACGGCAATCAATTTCTCTCGTCTTTCTGATGAAAATAAAGTTAAATTCAATAGTCTACGATGATTTTTAAGAAAGTTGCATTTTTTAACAAATTTTCCAAGGGGGTTAGTCATGTATTTTTTCACGATTTCATCAAAAATTTAAAATCTCTAATCCGACTAATTGACGTACGAGGAGCTCAGATTTGCAAACCGCGTTCAATTTGGAGTTTTCGTTTGGCCGCTACGGCCGATCAAAGTCTGAAAAATCAATTATTTTCTAAAATTTCCCAAAAATGTTCATGGTGACTGACTATTTTTTTTGCTATTGAAGATAGCTGAAATTTTTTAACGGCAATCAATTTCTCTCGTCTTTCTGATGAAAATAAAGTTAAATTCAATGGTCTACGATGATTTTTAAGAAAGCTGCATTTTTTAACAAATTTTCCAAGTCATGTATTTTTTCACGATTTCATCAAAAATTAAAAATCTCTAATCCGACTAATTGACGTACGAGGAGCTCAGATTTGCAAACCGCGTTCAATTTGGAGTTTTCGTTTGGCCGCTACGGCCGATCAAAGTCTGAAAAATCAATTATTTTCTAAAATTTCCCAAAAATGTTCATGGTGACTGACTATTTTTTTTGCTATTGAAGATAGCTGAAATTTTTTAACGGCAATCAATTTCTCTCGTCTTTCTGATGAAAATAAAGTTAAATTCAATAGTCTACGATGATTTTTAAGAAAGTTGCATTTTTTAACAAATTTTCCAAGGGGGTTAGTCATGTATTTTTTCACGATTTCATCAAAAATTTAAAATCTCTAATCCGATTAATTGACGTACGAGGAGCTCAGATTTGCAAACCGCGTTCAATTTGGAGTTTTCGTTTGGCCGCTACGGCCGATCAAAGTCTGAAAAATCAATTATTTTCTAAAATTTCCAAAAATGTTCACTGTGACTGATTATTTTTTTTGCTATTGAAGATAGCTGAAATTTTTTAACGGCAATCAATTTCTCTCGTCTTTCTGATGAAAATAAAGTTAAATTCAATAGTCTACGATGATTTTTAAGAAAGTTGCATTTTTTAACAAATTTTCCAAGGGGGTTAGTCATGTATTTTTTCACGATTTCATCAAAAATTTAAAATCTCTAATCCGACTAATTGACGTACGAGGAGCTCAGATTTGCAAACCGCGTTCAATTTGGAGTTTTCGTTTGGCCGCTACGGCCGATCAAAGTCTGAAAAATCAATTATTTTCTAAAATTTCCAAAAATGTTCACTGTGACTGATTATTTTTTTTGCTATTGAAGATAGCTGAAATTTTTTAACGGCAATCAATTTCTCTCGTCTTTCTGATGAAAATAAAGTTAAATTCAATGGTCTACGATGATTTTTAAGAAAGCTGCATTTTTTAACAAATTTTCCAAGGGGTATGTATTTTTTCACGATTTCATCAAAAATTAAAAATCTCTAATCCGACTAATTGACGTACGAGGAGCTCAGATTTGCAAACCGCGTTCAATTTGGAGTTTTCGTTTGGCCGCTACGGCCGATCAAAGTCTGAAAAATCAATTATTTTCTAAAATTTCCCAAAAATGTTCACTGTGACTGACTATTTTTTTTGCTATTGAAGATAGCTGAAATTTTTTAACGGCAATCAATTTCTCTCGTCTTTCTGATGAAAATAAAGTTAAATTCAATAGTCTACGATGATTTTTAAGAAAGTTGCATTTTTTAACAAATTTTCCAAGGGGGTTAGTCATGTATTTTTTCACGATTTCATCAAAAATTAAAAATCTCTAATCCGACTAATTGACGTACGAGGAGCTCAGATTTGCAAACCGCGTTCAATTTGGAGTTTTCGTTTGGCCGCTACGGCCGATCAAAGTCTGAAAAATCAATTATTTTCTGAAAATTTCCTAAAATGTTCACTGTGACTGATTATTTTTTTTGCTATTGAGGATAGCTGAAATTTTTTAACGACAATCAATTTCTCTCGTCTTTCTGATGAAAATAAAGTTAAATTCAATGGTCTACGATGATTTTTAAGAAAGCTGCATTTTTTAACAAATTTTCCAAGGGGGTTAGTCATGTATTTTTTCACGATTTCATCAAAAATTTAAAATCTCTAATCCGATTAATTGACGTACGAGGAGCTCAGATTTGCAAACCGCGTTCAATTTGGAGTTTTCGTTTGGCCGCTACAGCCGATCAAAGTCTGAAAAATCAATTATTTTCGTAAATTTCCTAAAATGTTCATGGTGACTGACTAATTTTTTTGCTATTGAAGATAGCTGAAATTTGTTAACGGCAATCAATTTCTCTCGTCTTTCTGATGAAAATAAAGTTAAATTCAATAGTCTACGATGATTATTAAGAAAGTTGCATTTTTTAACAAATTTCCAAGGGGTTTACTCATGTCTTTTTTTCGTGTTTTCATCAAAAATTAAAAATCTCTAATCCGACTAATTGACGTACGAGGAGCTCAGATTTGCAATCCGCGTTCAATTTGGAGTTTTCGTTTGGCCGCTACGGCCGATCAAAGTCTGAAAAATCAATTATTTTCTAAAATTTCCCAAAAATGTTCATGGTGACTGACTATTTTTTTTGCTATTGAAGATAGCTGAAATTTTTTAACGGCAATCAATTTCTCTCGTCTTTCTGATGAAAATAAAGTTAAATTCAATAGTCTACGATGATTTTTAAGAAAGTTGCATTTTTTAACAAATTTTCCAAGGGGGTTAGTCATGTATTTTTTCACGATTTCATCAAAAATTAAAAATCTCTAATCCGACTAATTGACGTACGAGGAGCTCAGATTTGCAAACCGCGTTCAATTTGGAGTTTTCGTTTGGCCGCTACGGCCGATCAAAGTCTGAAAAATCAATTATTTTCTGAAAATTTCCTAAAATGTTCACTGTGACTGATTATTTTTTTTGCTATTGAGGATAGCTGAAATTTTTTAACGACAATCAATTTCTCTCGTCTTTCTGATGAAAATAAAGTTAAATTCAATGGTCTACGATGATTTTTAAGAAAGCTGCATTTTTTAACAAATTTTCCAAGGGGGTTAGTCATGTATTTTTTCACGATTTCATCAAAAATTTAAAATCTCTAATCCGATTAATTGACGTACGAGGAGCTCAGATTTGCAAACCGCGTTCAATTTGGAGTTTTCGTTTGGCCGCTACAGCCGATCAAAGTCTGAAAAATCAATTATTTTCGTAAATTTCCTAAAATGTTCATGGTGACTGACTAATTTTTTTGCTATTGAAGATAGCTGAAATTTGTTAACGGCAATCAATTTCTCTCGTCTTTCTGATGAAAATAAAGTTAAATTCAATAGTCTACGATGATTATTAAGAAAGTTGCATTTTTTAACAAATTTCCAAGGGGTTTACTCATGTCTTTTTTTCGTGTTTTCATCAAAAATTAAAAATCTCTAATCCGACTAATTGACGTACGAGGAGCTCAGATTTGCAAACCGCGTTCAATTTGGAGTTTTCGTTTGGCCGCTACGGCCGATCAAAGTCTGAAAAATCAATTATTTTCTAAAATTTCCCAAAAATGTTCATGGTGACTGACTATTTTTTTTGCTATTGAAGATAGCTGAAATTTTTTAACGGCAATCAATTTCTCTCGTCTTTCTGATGAAAATAAAGTTAAATTCAATAGTCTACGATGATTTTTAAGAAAGTTGCATTTTTTAACAAATTTTCCAAGGGGGTTAGTCATGTATTTTTTCACGATTTCATCAAAAATTTAAAATCTCTAATCCGACTAATTGACGTACGAGGGGCTCAGATTTGCAAACCGCGTTCAATTTGGAGTTTTCGTTTGGCCGCTACGGCCGATCAAAGTCTGAAAAATCAATTATTTTCTAAAATTTCCCAAAAATGTTCATGGTGACTGACTATTTTTTTTGCTATTGAAGATAGCTGAAATTTTTTAACGGCAATCAATTTCTCTCGTCTTTCTGATGAAAATAAAGTTAAATTCAATGGTCTACGATGATTTTTAAGAAAGCTGCATTTTTTAACAAATTTTCCAAGGGGGTTAGTCATGTATTTTTTCACGATTTCATCAAAAATTAAAAATCTCTAATCCGACTAATTGACGTACGAGGAGCTCAGATTTGCAAACCGCGTTCAATTTGGAGTTTTCGTTTGGCCGCTACGGCCGATCAAAGTCTGAAAAATCAATTATTTTCTAAAATTTCCCAAAAATGTTCATGGTGACTGACTATTTTTTTTGCTATTGAAGATAGCTGAAATTTTTTAACGGCAATCAATTTCTCTCGTCTTTCTGATGAAAATAAAGTTAAATTCAATAGTCTACGATGATTTTTAAGAAAGTTGCATTTTTTAACAAATTTTCCAAGGGGGTTAGTCATGTATTTTTTCACGATTTCATCAAAAATTTAAAATCTCTAATCCGATTAATTGACGTACGAGGAGCTCAGATTTGCAAACCGCGTTCAATTTGGAGTTTTCGTTTGGCCGCTACGGCCGATCAAAGTCTGAAAAATCAATTATTTTCTAAAATTTCCAAAAATGTTCACTGTGACTGATTATTTTTTTTGCTATTGAAGATAGCTGAAATTTTTTAACGGCAATCAATTTCTCTCGTCTTTCTGATGAAAATAAAGTTAAATTCAATGGTCTACGATGATTTTTAAGAAAGCTGCATTTTTTAACAAATTTTCCAAGGGGGTTAGTCATGTATTTTTTCACGATTTCATCAAAAATTAAAAATCTCTAATCCGACTAATTGACGTACGAGGAGCTCAGATTTGCAAACCGCGTTCAATTTGGAGTTTTCGTTTGGCCGCTACGGCCGATCAAAGTCTGAAAAATCAATTATTTTCTAAAATTTCCCAAAAATGTTCATGGTGACTGACTATTTTTTTTGCTATTGAAGATAGCTGAAATTTTTTAACGGCAATCAATTTCTCTCGTCTTTCTGATGAAAATAAAGTTAAATTCAATAGTCTACGATGATTTTTAAGAAAGTTGCATTTTTTAACAAATTTTCCAAGGGGGTTAGTCATGTATTTTTTCACGATTTCATCAAAAATTAAAAATCTCTAATCCGACTAATTGACGTACGAGGAGCTCAGATTTGCAAACCGCGTTCAATTTGGAGTTTTCGTTTGGCCGCTACGGCCGATCAAAGTCTGAAAAATCAATTATTTTCTGAAAATTTCCTAAAATGTTCACTGTGACTGATTATTTTTTTTGCTATTGAGGATAGCTGAAATTTTTTAACGACAATCAATTTCTCTCGTCTTTCTGATGAAAATAAAGTTAAATTCAATGGTCTACGATGATTTTTAAGAAAGCTGCATTTTTTAACAAATTTTCCAAGGGGGTTAGTCATGTATTTTTTCACGATTTCATCAAAAATTAAAAATCTCTAATCCGACTAATTGACGTACGAGGAGCTCAGATTTGCAAACCGCGTTCAATTTGGAGTTTTCGTTTGGCCGCTACGGCCGATCAAAGTCTGAAAAATCAATTATTTTCTAAAATTTCCCAAAAATGTTCATGGTGACTGACTATTTTTTTTGCTATTGAAGATAGCTGAAATTTTTTAACGGCAATCAATTTCTCTCGTCTTTCGCTACGGCCGATCAAAGTCTGAAAAATCAATTATTTTCTAAAATTTCCCAAAAATGTTCATGGTGACTGACTATTTTTTTTGCTATTGAAGATAGCTGAAATTTTTTAACGGCAATCAATTTCTCTCGTCTTTCTGATGAAAATAAAGTTAAATTCAATGGTCTACGATGATTTTTAAGAAAGCTGCATTTTTTAACAAATTTTCCAAGGGGGTTAGTCATGTATTTTTTCACGATTTCATCAAAAATTAAAAATCTCTAATCCGACTAATTGACGTACGAGGAGCTCAGATTTGCAAACCGCGTTCAATTTGGAGTTTTCGTTTGGCCGCTACGGCCGATCAAAGTCTGAAAAATCAATTATTTTCTAAAATTTCCCAAAAATGTTCATGGTGACTGACTATTTTTTTTGCTATTGAAGATAGCTGAAATTTTTTAACGGCAATCAATTTCTCTCGTCTTTCGCTACGGCCGATCAAAGTCTGAAAAATCAATTATTTTCTAAAATTTCCCAAAAATGTTCATGGTGACTGACTATTTTTTTTGCTATTGAAGATAGCTGAAATTTTTTAACGGCAATCAATTTCTCTCGTCTTTCTGATGAAAATAAAGTTAAATTCAATGGTCTACGATGATTTTTAAGAAAGCTGCATTTTTTAACAAATTTTTCAAGGGGGTTAGTCATGTATTTTTTCACGATTTCATCAAAAATTAAAAATCTCTAATCCGACTAATTGACGTACGAGGAGCTCAGATTTGCAAACCGCGTTCAATTTGGAGTTTTCGTTTGGCCGCTACGGCCGATCAAAGTCTGAAAAATCAATTATTTTCTAAAATTTCCCAAAAATGTTCATGGTGACTGACTATTTTTTTTGCTATTGAAGATAGCTGAAATTTTTTAACGGCAATCAATTTCTCTCGTCTTTCTGATGAAAATAAAGTTAAATTCAATAGTCTACGATGATTTTTAAGAAAGTTGCATTTTTTAACAAATTTTCCAAGGGGGTTAGTCATGTATTTTTTCACGATTTCATCAAAAATTTAAAATCTCTAATCCGATTAATTGACGTACGAGGAGCTCAGATTTGCAAACCGCGTTCAATTTGGAGTTTTCGTTTGGCCGCTACGGCCGATCAAAGTCTGAAAAATCAATTATTTTCTAAAATTTCCAAAAATGTTCACTGTGACTGATTATTTTTTTTGCTATTGAAGATAGCTGAAATTTTTTAACGGCAATCAATTTCTCTCGTCTTTCTGATGAAAATAAAGTTAAATTCAATGGTCTACGATGATTTTTAAGAAAGCTGCATTTTTTAACAAATTTTCCAAGGGGGTTAGTCATGTATTTTTTCACGATTTCATCAAAAATTAAAAATCTCTAATCCGACTAATTGACGTACGAGGAGCTCAGATTTGCAAACCGCGTTCAATTTGGAGTTTTCGTTTGGCCGCTACGGCCGATCAAAGTCTGAAAAATCAATTATTTTCTAAAATTTCCCAAAAATGTTCATGGTGACTGACTATTTTTTTTGCTATTGAAGATAGCTGAAATTTTTTAACGGCAATCAATTTCTCTCGTCTTTCTGATGAAAATAAAGTTAAATTCAATAGTCTACGATGATTTTTAAGAAAGTTGCATTTTTTAACAAATTTTCCAAGGGGGTTAGTCATGTATTTTTTCACGATTTCATCAAAAATTTAAAATCTCTAATCCGACTAATTGACGTACGAGGAGCTCAGATTTGCAAACCGCGTTCAATTTGGAGTTTTCGTTTGGCCGCTACGGCCGATCAAAGTCTGAAAAATCAATTATTTTCTAAAATTTCCCAAAAATGTTCATGGTGACTGACTATTTTTTTTGCTATTGAAGATAGCTGAAATTTTTTAACGGCAATCAATTTCTCTCGTCTTTCTGATGAAAATAAAGTTAAATTCAATGGTCTACGATGATTTTTAAGAAAGCTGCATTTTTTAACAAATTTTCCAAGGGGGTTAGTCATGTATTTTTTCACGATTTCATCAAAAATTAAAAATCTCTAATCCGACTAATTGACGTACGAGGAGCTCAGATTTGCAAACCGCGTTCAATTTGGAGTTTTCGTTTGGCCGCTACGGCCGATCAAAGTCTGAAAAATCAATTATTTTCTGAAAATTTCCTAAAATGTTCACTGTGACTGATTATTTTTTTTGCTATTGAGGATAGCTGAAATTTTTTAACGACAATCAATTTCTCTCGTCTTTCTGATGAAAATAAAGTTAAATTCAATAGTCTACGATGATTTTTAAGAAAGTTGCATTTTTTAACAAATTTTCCAAGGGGGTTGGTCATGTATTTTTTCACGATTTCATCAAAAATTTAAAATCTGTACTCCGACTAATTGACGTACGAGGAGCTCAGATTTGCAAACCGCGTTCAATTTGGAGTTTTCGTTTGGCCGCTACGGCCGATCAAAGTCTGAAAAATCAATTATTTTCTAAAATTTCCCAAAAATGTTCATGGTGACTGACTATTTTTTTTGCTATTGAAGATAGCTGAAATTTTTTAACGGCAATCAATTTCTCTCGTCTTTCTGATGAAAATAAAGTTAAATTCAATAGTCTACGATGATTTTTAAGAAAGTTGCATTTTTTAACAAATTTTCCAAGGGGGTTAGTCATGTATTTTTTCACGATTTCATCAAAAATTTAAAATCTCTAATCCGACTAATTGACGTACGAGGAGCTCAGATTTGCAAACCGCGTTCAATTTGGAGTTTTCGTTTGGCCGCTACGGCCGATCAAAGTCTGAAAAATCAATTATTTTCTAAAATTTCCCAAAAATGTTCATGGTGACTGACTATTTTTTTTGCTATTGAAGATAGCTGAAATTTTTTAACGGCAATCAATTTCTCTCGTCTTTCTGATGAAAATAAAGTTAAATTCAATAGTCTACGATGATTTTTAAGAAAGTTGCATTTTTTAACAAATTTTCCAAGGGGGTTAGTCATGTATTTTTTCACGATTTCATCAAAAATTTAAAATCTCTAATCCGACTAATTGACGTACGAGGAGCTCAGATTTGCAAACCGCGTTCAATTTGGAGTTTTCGTTTGGCCGCTACGGCCGATCAAAGTCTGAAAAATCAATTATTTTCTAAAATTTCCCAAAAATGTTCATGGTGACTGACTATTTTTTTTGCTATTGAAGATAGCTGAAATTTTTTAACGGCAATCAATTTCTCTCGTCTTTCTGATGAAAATAAAGTTAAATTCAATAGTCTACGATGATTTTTAAGAAAGTTGCATTTTTTAACAAATTTTCCAAGGGGGTTGGTCATGTATTTTTTCACGATTTCATCAAAAATTTAAAATCTGTACTCCGACTAATTGACGTACGAGGAGCTCAGATTTGCAAACCGCGTTCAATTTGGAGTTTTCGTTTGGCCGCTACGGCCGATCAAAGTCTGAAAAATCAATTATTTTCTAAAATTTCCCAAAAATGTTCATGGTGACTGACTATTTTTTTTGCTATTGAAGATAGCTGAAATTTTTTAACGGCAATCAATTTCTCTCGTCTTTCTGATGAAAATAAAGTTAAATTCAATAGTCTACGATGATTTTTAAGAAAGTTGCATTTTTTAACAAATTTTCCAAGGGGGTTAGTCATGTATTTTTTCACGATTTCATCAAAAATTTAAAATCTCTAATCCGACTAATTGACGTACGAGGAGCTCAGATTTGCAAACCGCGTTCAATTTGGAGTTTTCGTTTGGCCGCTACGGCCGATCAAAGTCTGAAAAATCAATTATTTTCTAAAATTTCCCAAAAATGTTCATGGTGACTGACTATTTTTTTTGCTATTGAAGATAGCTGAAATTTTTTAACGGCAATCAATTTCTCTCGTCTTTCTGATGAAAATAAAGTTAAATTCAATGGTCTACGATGATTTTTAAGAAAGCTGCATTTTTTAACAAATTTTCCAAGGGGGTTAGTCATGTATTTTTTCACGATTTCATCAAAAATTAAAAATCTCTAATCCGACTAATTGACGTACGAGGAGCTCAGATTTGCAATCCGCGTTCAATTTGGAGTTTTCGTTTGGCCGCTACGGCCGATCAAAGTCTGAAAAATCAATTATTTTCTGAAAATTTCCTAAAATGTTCACTGTGACTGATTATTTTTTTTGCTATTGAGGATAGCTGAAATTTTTTAACGACAATCAATTTCTCTCGTCTTTCTGATGAAAATAAAGTTAAATTCAATAGTCTACGATGATTTTTAAGAAAGTTGCATTTTTTAACAAATTTTCCAAGGGGGTTAGTCATGTATTTTTTCACGATTTCATCAAAAATTTAAAATCTCTACTCCGACTAATTGACGTACGAGGAGCTCAGATTTGCAAACCGCGTTCAATTTGGAGTTTTCGTTTGGCCGCTACGGCCGATCAAAGTCTGAAAAATCAATTATTTTCTAAAATTTCCCAAAAAATGTTCATGGTGACTGACTATTTTTTTTGCTATTGAAGATAGCTGAAATTTTTTAACGGCAATCAATTTCTCTCGTCTTTCTGATGAAAATAAAGTTAAATTCAATAGTCTACGATGATTTTTAAGAAAGTTGCATTTTTTAACAAATTTTCCAAGGGGGTTAGTCATGTATTTTTTCACGATTTCATCAAAAATTTAAAATCTCTAATCCGACCAATTGACGTACGAGGAGCTCAGATTTGCAAACCGCGTTCAATTTGGAGTTTTCGTTTGGCCGCTACGGCCGATCAAAGTCTGAAAAATCAATTATTTTCTAAAATTTCCCAAAAATGTTCACTGTGACTGATTATTTTTTTTGCTATTGAAGATAGCTGAAATTTTTTAACGGCAATCAATTTCTCTCGTCTTTCTGATGAAAATAAAGTTAAATTCAATGGTCTACGATGATTTTTAAGAAAGCTGCATTTTTTAACAAATTTTCCAAGGGGGTTAGTCATGTATTTTTTCACGATTTCATCAAAAATTAAAAATCTCTAATCCGACTAATTGACGTACGAGGAGCTCAGATTTGCAAACCGCGTTCAATTTGGAGTTTTCGTTTGGCCGCTACGGCCGATCAAAGTCTGAAAAATCAATTATTTTCTGAAAATTTCCTAAAATGTTCACTGTGACTGATTATTTTTTTTGCTATTGAGGATAGCTGAAATTTTTTAACGACAATCAATTTCTCTCGTCTTTCTGATGAAAATAAAGTTAAATTCAAT